>CM051365.1:6555275-7155275 GCA_028015245.1 Cardamine occulta
AGTAGTTATTTTGTGTTCACCATTAGATGTTCTTTTGAGTTTTTACTTAGTATTTACTTTTATTTTAGTGTTGTTATTGGAAAAAAATTGGGAACTATCGAAGGCGTTACAAAATATTTATGGGCGATTCTCAAATTAGCACATTTATAAATTTTTGCTCCAAAAATACAGCCATTAGTTTCAAGTTTCCAAAAATACCATAAATAAGTGATTAAAAAGACTAGTTTAATCTTAGCCATATGAAAATATTAATTAATAAATAAATAGATAATAAATTTTGAAATTAACTAAAATAGTCTTTTCCAACAAAAAAAAATTCCCCAAATTTTGTATTCTTTGCGTCAATTTTATTTTTACCTTTTTTTACAGCGAGAATAATTTTCTTGAAAATATTCCTAAATCATGGGTGATTTATATTTAAATAAAAAATCATGTGTTATTCAAACATGAATTTTAATATATCTTCTTAAATCAAATGTTAATGAATTAAGAATTTTAAAATGTACATACAAATCCACTGTTATTATATATGTTTTAAGAATTGGATTTAAAAGTTCAACTGCGATTTCAAAGAATTTCTTACTTAAAAATACAAAGATCAAAATCTCATGATTTTATATGAAAATTCAGAGAATTTAATAACAATTTTCTAATTAACTAAAATTCAACAAAATCCTCTCAAAATGAATTAAAACTCAAATCACCTCAAAATTAATTAAATGAAAATTTTATTTAGTGACAGTAAAGGGTCTTTAAACATATTACCCTGATACAAAAATAAAAGGGAACAAAGAAAACTAAAACAGAGAAATTAATGAAGAGAACAACTTAGACCGAAACATAGGTTTTTGAAACAAGGAGATGAACATTAGTAAGTAGTAACACCAGCTGTAGTGGTAGACATCAAGCGCAATGGTTCTTGGCAATCCTTGTCACAATGGGTGCAGCTTAGTAGTGTTGTTCGGTCCTTGAGAATCCATACGTAATTGTCTCCTTCTTGTATGATGAAAGTAAACCCTGGTCTCATGTTTCTGAAACTTCCAAGGAAACACTTGGTATGAAGAATCGGACCACAATCAGAACACTTGTAGTGTGATGCCTCTTTTCGTCAACTTTGTGTTCACATATGTCACACCAGTATGGATTGGTGGTAACATCTTCACCAATCCTTAGATGCTCATCGTATTTGTAGAGATTTCATCAGGCATGGTTGAGCAAGCGAAGCACATATTGAAATCGCATTCTAAACAACTTAGCACATGTTCAGGCCTGTAATGCTTGCAGTCATTGCAGAAAATGGAAAGAGATATATGCAGATTCTACAAAGAAAATAAAAAAAAGACAGGGGTATAGCATCATGGAAGCTCATACTTAAATCAAATATCCATATAATTCAACAGTACATATGTTCTTCTAGGTCAATAATGCAAGAGGATGGATAAGAGATTCACTCACCACCCCTCTAATAAAAGGAGAATCTGTGCGCTTCAACAGCGCATGCATCTGCTTCACTGTAAGTTTCATGGTAGAGGAGACAATATGCTGTTGAAGGACCACGGCAGTTTTCACCCATCCATGGCTCCACATGATCACTTGGTTGTAGATTTAATCAATTACCTCATGAAAAGTCTTTAAACCATAGAGCACATTGAAATAGTCAGAAGAAAGAATGTTCATGGAAATAACTTTTTCCAATAGTGATTTGTACGCTCTTCCATTTGTCTGTATCTGCCATGTTTTATGAAATGAAAAAATACTAAAAGATATAGAAAAAGCCTACGAGCCCAAAACCTGAAACAAAAAATTCAACACATTAGGAAAAACAACAACCTAAGAAGCTTCAAACTTTGTGCCCATTGTTAAAAGGAATATGACAAGAATAACTTACTAAGGATTCCAAAAACAATCTATAAGGGATCTTTCAAAGCTCAAAGCAGAGAGCTAATCCAAAAGCTTAAACCGTAAACAGCTAGCAAGTACAGACATAGAGAAACAAGAGCAAATCCACGACACCAAACAAAACCCAACCCTTAATCACAGAACAAAAATCCTAGATTTCATATGAAACCATAGAAATCGCGAAGCAATATCTATCTTCAACTTCATCTAAAATTATACCTTCAGGAGTTCAATTTCGTCAATACCAGAAAAGAAAAAGTGAAATTCGATATTAATTTCTAAAGGAACTGAGAAAATAAAGTCGATAAGGCTAGAAAATGTTCGAATTTGAGTCTAGGCTGGTTGAAAAAATTCCGAAATGCAGTTGAACTTAACTTTCAAGTAGTGTATCAAAATTGTTAGGAGTAAAAGAGAAGAAACCTGAAAGTTGAGGACCGAAACAGAGCATTTACTTTGCGAAACCAAGTCATTGTAGCTACAACACTGAATCTGTTTTAAAAAATTTGGAAAACGGTTTGAGTCTTCTGCCCGAAAAGACTAGTCTAGTCTCTCTCTACATTGTTAGAACCAAATGACTCAACTTACAAAAATATATCATAATGATTGGTTATAGTCTAGAGCTGATATATAACACATCATTTCTGCATAACTGAAAACTCCCTCAACCGATTCAAAATGACTTCATCTCTCTTGGTACATTCTCCTTGCTAATCTTTTTCTGGATTCTTCTAGGTGGCAACTTGTCCACTCTTTCTTTCGTTCCACGTTGCAACTTTCCCATGTTTTTTCCGGTTTCATCAGTCAGATAGTAAATGAACTTTCTTCCACTAGAGTAACTGACATCATTTTCTCCTCTTACTTTCCTCCTTTTAGAACTACCAGAAGCAATTGAATCAGTAGTGCCTTTCCTTTCAGCATTCTTCTTGACTCTTCTTGCGGTTGCTTTTGCCTCCTCACGTTCTTTCTTTACCTTCTCATAAGCTAGTTGAACAACGCTCGCAGCATGAGCTGCACTACTTGTCCTTGAGAATGTCCATTTGGAGTTATTAAACAAACTTGAAGTAGTACTGTGGTTTACAGCTGACTTTGGATCTAGGTTTCGCTTTAGACGACTGAAACTAGTCCAACAGCTTGACATACCAGGTTTGGGTACTTCTACTGCTGGAAACGAATGTAGACAATTAGGACAAAGAAGGTCAAACTTGACATAAGCTCTTACATACTCATATTGTGTCATGCATCTTCTACAAACTGTCCAGAATGTATTCGATTTTGATTGGTCTGATGACGCAAATGTAGTAGATGAGCTCGGTGTTGTTGTATGATGAGCAGTCCGTCCTGGTTTTGGGGCACTAACAGGCTTTTGCGCATTGTTCTTCTGGGTCGTCGTCCTCGCATTAGTAGTAAAAGTCGTCTTGACGAAATTGCTGAAGCCAGTATTAGAAGCTGAAACAGAAACCTTTTGATAAACAGTGTGCAAACTCTTCCTACGATCATAAGCCGCTCTCTTTTCTTTATCCGACAAAAACTTCCAAGCTTCAGAAACATGCTTGAATGCTCCTTCAGCTCCTATTGACTTGTTTTTATCGGGGTGCAACATTAGAGCAAGCTTCCTGTACTTTCTTTTCAAAGTTTCAACATCATCACCCTGATTTGCACTGAGTATCCCGTACCAGTCTACGACCTCGTTGACTTTGCTTTCTGCAGCTATATACACATCTAAAGTTGCTAACATTTGTGAAACGCCTTCTAGCTCTGGATATAGACTCTGAGCTTTCAACGCAAATTTCTTGGCCCCAGCAATGTCTTTAATTTTAAACTTCTTCTCTGCAATTTCTTTTGCTCTTATAGCCTCATCTTTGTTGCACTCCATCAAGTAAAATTCAATAGCAATTTCTGACAGAACTGGAAAAATCAATCAAATCGATTACACTAGAAACAAGTAGAATTTGTATATCACAATATCAATTGAACTTAATTTCGAGAAGCGTGTCAAATCATGAAGAGTAAAAGAAAAAAAAAACCTGAAATTTTGAAGAACTGTGACGGAGATTACAAGCTTCAATGTCGAGAGTTTGACGACACCAAAAAGCCCTAGAAACGGAGATCTTGTATCAGACTATTCAGATTGCACTCTATCAATTGAAATTCGGTAGCAATTTTTGCGGAGCTGCAAAAATCAAATCGATAAGCCTAGAAACACGTCGAATTTGTGTATCATCCCGGTTAAAGTAACGCGATCAATCGAAATTAATTTCGACCAGCGTATCATATCATTAGGAGTAGAAGAGAAAATTTGAGGAGCTGTGATGGAGATTACAGGCTTCAAAGTCGAGAGGTTGACGACACCAAAAAGCCCTAGAAACGGCGATATCGTGTCAAACAATTGACATTCACATTTTAATTGCAAAATTTCGATATTGCCTCATACTATTACTTATTTCATATTTTACCCTAATATTAAAATATATTAACATTTTCTTCCTTCATAGTTTATGCCACTCAAACGGTCAAAAAGAATCCCACCGAAAATTTGCAAAAACTCTTCCAACTTTTTATCTATTTCATACCTGCTCCCCATAAAAATGAAGTATAATAATCTCTCAATTTCAAAATATAAAACGTTTTTAAAAGTTTTGTTGTGTTTCAAAATATAAAATGTTTTCACATTTCTATGTAACTTTTTATTTTATTAAATATTGTGTGACTAATAATAATTTATATATTAAATAATACTTTTTAAAAGTAAATTCTTAATATGCGTGTTTTAAAGCAAAACGTCTTAGGAGTATCTAACTTGTTGGAACCAAATTAGTTTCAAATCCGAATTTTGCACAATTCCAGTTATATTTAAATGAATATACTATGGAAGAAAAAAAAGTAAAAATTGTTATAAAATAATAATAAAATATATAATAAAAACTTTTGTTTTCAATGAAAGAAAAAAAAAATTGACTTGTACTAATAAAAAGACAAGATACAATATAAAGAGAGTGTGTGTGAGGAAGTGAAATATTATAAGTGAGTTATGTCTTATTGAGTTACAAGTGAACTTTATATATACTCTTTCACTAATTTGCTCAGTAAGTAAAAGACAAGACAAGATCATTACAATTGATCTTATCATATGTAATGTATGATCACAATTGTTATTATCTATAATACTCTCTCTTGATTATCCGTTACCATTAGTGGAGTACGTATTGCCTAGTTAAAATTTTATTATGGAAAAACTCATTAGGATAAAAATCATGATAATGGAAAAAGAGTACAGTGACGTAATCTCCCCCTAGAAAAGATAGATATAATTTTTTCCTTTATAAATCTCGTAGATGACACATTCCAATACTATGAATATGCTTTATGAATGTTGTAGGTGGAAGTTCCTTTGTAAAGAGATATGCGGTGTTGTCGCTTGAGCTGATGTATTGAATATCAACTTCTTAATCTTCTCGAGTTTTTGAGTGTAAGAGAAAAATCTTAGGGGAATATGCTTCGTTCTGTCGCTCTTGATAAAACCTTCTTTAATTTTGGGGACACATGCAGTTGTAGATGATGAATTATAGATCTGAGTCAGACGCATTCTCTGCATGCTTCATGAAGCGCAATGATTTCTGCATAGTTTGAGGAAGTGGCGACTATCGTCTGTTTTTGTGAACGCTATGAGATTGCAATTCCTCCAATTGTGAAAACATATCTGGTTTAGTATCGAACTTTATGCAGATCTGATGAATCTTGCATCTGCAAAACCAACTATACCAAACTCCGAGTTTCCAGAATAAAATAATTCTTAGTTAATCATATCTTGAAGATAACGAAATATATGTTTTATCTCATCTCAATGTTTGCACGTAGAGGATGAGTTATATCCTGCAAGTAAATTAGTAGCAAATACTATTTCTTGTTTAATACAATTTGCAAGATATAAAAGTCCACCAATAATACACATATAAAGTACTTCAGGACATAGTACTTTCTTGTTATCTTGACAAGGTCTGAATGGATCTTATTCAATATTCAGAGTTCTATTGACCATTGGAGTACTCAGGATTCGTTTGATCCATGGTCTGAATGGATCTTATTCAACATTCAGAGGTCTATTGACCATTGGAATACTCAAAGATTCGTTTGATCCATTGGAGTACTCAAAGATTCGTTTGATCCATTGGAGTACTCAAAGATTTGTTTGATCCATTGGAGTACTCAAAGATTCGTTTGATCCATTGGAGTACTCAAAGATTTGTTTAATCCATTGGATTACTCAAAGATTCGCTTGATCTATGGTCTGAATGGATATTCTTCAACATTTAGAGGTCTATTGACCATTTGAATACTCAAAGATTCATTTGATCCATGGTCTAAATGGATATTCTTCAACATCTAGAGGTCTATTGACCATTTGGTACTCAAAGATTTTCTTTACAAGATCATTTTAGTATAATTTGATTGATGCATAAATATTTGATATTTCATCTTGAAAATACTCTGTTTAGAGTCTGAGATAAAAACTTTTATTCCAAGATCTTTCATTTTGAACTCTTCTTTTTATATGAGTTATTGCATCATCAATCATAAATATATACAACAATGATCTCTAATCCAAATGAGGAATTCTTTATAAAACCGCAAGAATTTCTTTATGCGTCTGGATAATTTTAATCCATAAAGTGATCGCTGTAATTAATTAACTGCACATATCCCCTTTGAAAGTGCTTAATATAATATCTCTTTCATAGATGTTTAATTGGAATACCTTGAACAATTTTGTCTTCCAAAGTTTTTTATTCCAAATAACTCCTATGGAGTTTTGATGATGTTCAGAATATCATTCTTAAAAAGTTCACTGGGAACATAATAATGCTATCATATATTTTTCAAGCATTAAAATCTTTAAGAATTTTCCCATGAGGCGTAATTCAAGTCTCTTATATAACATCAAAATTTTATTTATCGTGTATTTTAACAAAACTGGCACAACATACCATTTCATTTTTATATATCATAATACCCATTTGATACTTGAATATTGCTTCAAAATTTCTCCTTTTTCATATGAGTTTAACATAGACTTGGCTACCTCTTTTATTTATTGGCCAATATTTTTCTCTCTACACTTATCACACCAGAGTCTCTACGCTCATCACATAGAGAAGATTCATGATCCTCATTAATCATATCGGGCACACTATATAATTTATATTGTCGACAATCATTTTGTCTTTGGTTCTGTATATCCTGTAATGACATGGTTAATCGAGATCTCTTAATCATTGATTATTATTCATGATTTTATTCAGGTACCTGATTATATATTAATCTTATGCCAATGGTCTCTTGCTCCTCTTCAAGAGTCTAATCCTATTATCAATAATTATTTACTTTTTTTACTTTTTGAAGATTTTCTTTATTTATAGAATCAAAGTAGTCTATCGCCATAGACTTATACCTTCATGGATATATGTGGAGCATTTCAGCTAGAATATGAAATTGAATTATCGTCTGAACTTCCATGTTCATATTTATTCATATGAAGATCTATAATGATAATTCATTTCATAATTAAAATCTCATCCATCAGCTGTTTGATTTGCAATCTATTAGAATAGTGATCTTTTGAACTTTTGAACTTCAAGTTCACAATTATCTATTCAATGATTCAAACTATCCAACTCTCCATAATAATGGGAGAAAATTTATCATCAAAATGATGATATGCAAATCTTTCAATAAGCACATATCTGAATGATGGCTTATTATTAAAATAGAGATTTATCTCCAATAATATATATATATTTTTTTTGTATATTACTTTTATATGGTGTGGTGGAGCATTCATAATATATATCATATACCCATAAAGCTCCAAAATAGAAATATCAGATCTTCAACCATGAATAAATTACATGAGAAATATTTATTATCATTTTTTGGTTTTATATTTAAAATAATTGTTACATGCAAAACTGCATGTTCCATGCCAACACATGAAAATTAAATTTCGCCATAAATCATTGTGCAGTCTCTTGGATTTGCTTTATGAACGATTCATCAAAGCTCATTTTGAGTGTTGACATCATCTTTTGAATGTCTCATTTATTCCAATCGACATACAATAAGTGATATATTTTGGGATGTAAACTCACCAAAATTACAACCTTATGGTCAATATGGGATTCTTTAATTCTTTCCCTCGAGATGATGACTCTTTTAGTACATTCATCTCGAACTGAATCTTACTATGATCAATAATATATTTAATCATCCATTTGAGTCAAGTATTATGCATCAAATCATGTGGGACTCTTAATATCCTTTCTCAAGATGATAGTTTTTCTTATCCATTCATCTTTAACTGATTCTTATTTTTAGATCAGTTATATTTAGGAGTATGATTTGAGGGTTGAGCTTGTTCAGTCAAATATTGTGATTGGGCTTCAAGCCGTATGATTCATGGGGCATAGCCTACTACAAAATCAAGGAGGAGTTATAACCTTACATTCCATAAATAATATATAAATTTAAATAAAATATAACATAAATTTAAATAATTCATCATAAAGGCAATGCTGCCTTTGATGTATGAACGCTAACCATGCGAGACTTGAAAGAGAAATTTATGTTTTTTTAGCATAAAGTTTCAATGATTTTTGATATTATTGATAGACCGGGATGACAAAACCGGTTATGTTATGCTTTAAGCAATTATTTACTATCATTTATGTCATATTTATTTTTGCATGATATAATCATATACATGCATGTCTCCATTGTGGTCGAACATTCGATACCACATTTATTTCATTTTTAGACCATTTTATAAAATACTCAGTCATGCCATTTTAAACATGAGAAACTGGATGTTCAACATCAATTCTCATTTACATATAAATGCCTTTAAAGACTTGTGAGATCCTTATTATTAGTGTAGTCAAAAGACACACATATGACCATCTATTATATACGTCAATTAATACTATAAATTATCAAAATATCCTGAATAAAGGATGAATTTAGCATCATGTATTCTCTCTAAGAATACTAGAGATTCATTCCCAGTTTTTGGGTGGTGGTGGTCGAATTATGAGTTTTCTTTGAAAGCATGCATCAGATGAAAACTTATCAGATTAAAAACAGTTATGGTTTTCTAATGAATAGCTATTAGAATTTTGCACAATTTTTTGCATCATAACTGAACCAAGATGTTCAAGTCTTTTATTCAAAATTTCAAATGTACAAGTAAACTTCGAGTTTACTGTAACATATGATGCGATCATTTATATATCTTTGTGCAATATAGTGCAGAGGATAACGTGGATAATTTTTCCACTAAATATTTCCTCTCCGATGTGATGCAAAGATAATACAATATCATTCTTATTTATAGTCTCTATATGATTATCAATTAAGACAAATATCTTTGAAACTTCAACTAGTTTTTTTTAGAGTTTTGGAGAGCATAAAGCATGATAGATTATGAACTTTATGCCATTGGAAATCGAGAGACTAGTTCATCTAGACTTTCCAATTACTTTTGCACTGTCTAATATTATATTGATATGTGCCACATATATTCTCAATATGAGATAATATTTTTGATTTTAAAGACATATTTTAATGTCTTTAAACTTGATATAACACATATAGTTATTCTATAAAATAAATTAAATATTTAAACATATAAATTTATAAAAATAATCTTAGAGTCATAGCCTTCCATATAAAAATTCAAAAAGATTGGTTTTCATATATTTAAAGAGACATAACTTTTTATTTGATCGAGGAAAAGACAAAGCCTACCATATATAATGATCAATTTGGAAAGAATATTTAGCCTTTTATTTTATCGTAAAAGAGGCAGAGCCTATCGTATATTATGATTAATTTTATTTTAAAAGAGGCAGAACTTATCATATTTACGATAAATCCAGATAAGGCATAATCTCACAATGTCTATAATATTTATGCTATATAAACATAAATTTATGAACTAAAATAAATGTGTATCTTACTTTGTTAGGCCTCAACCGGTAAAAACATCGTCTTATTCGTGCTGATAACGTATTGTAAAATATATAATAAAAGCTTTTGTTTTATCAATGAAAGAAAGAAAAATTGACTTATACTAATAAAGAGACAGATGCAACGTAAAGATAGTGTGAGGAAGTGAACTATTATAAGTGAGTTATGTCTTATTAAGTTACAAGTGAACTCTATATATAGTGTTTCACTAACTTACTCACCAAGTAAAAGATAAGACAAGATTATTACAATTGATCTTATCACATGTAATGGATGTTCACAATTGTTAATATCTATAACAAAAGTAAGCTTTTTTTTGTTGGAAATTTTTTTTATATGCACTAATTATTTGTCGATTGCAATAAAATAAATGAATTTTATGGAGACCATAAAAATATATACATAAATTCACTTTTTTTTCATTATGACACATGAATTTTTAAATTATAAAAATTTTACACCCAAACGTTGACAAAAAGTAATATTCCCTAAGTTTTGAAAATTTTATTAATTAAAATAAAAATATCTCGATACAATATATTTTATTAAAATAAAATAAGAATTTATGTAAAAATAATAAAATAATTCTTAAAACAAAACTTGTAAAATTTTGGATTCATAAATAAAAATTTCCAAAAAACAATAAAATTTATGGGTTTCAAACTAATAGAGATTTTGGTGTTTATAAACAAATAAATAAAAAGAACTGAATATCAAAACGGAAAACAAGAGAAAACATTGGACTATAGGTTTTACTATTATAAGAGTGAACTAACAATAAACAAATAATGCAGGAGATTGAATTAAGCACCATCCTAAAACATGAAATTCACAATTTATGACTAATCCACTTTCGTGGCACTAATCATTTCATTAATTATCCAATCATCAATAATTTTTGTTAGCAATCAAATGTTCAATAAGCATTAATAAAAAAATCCACTAAGTTCACTAAACACCATAATCATCAATTCTCATTGGCTAGGCATATAAAGCTCATAAAAAGTTTTGTTCAAACATTTCATCGAACACTTTCTGGACGTGGAATGCATGAGCTCTGGAATTTGAGAGATCAAGTCAAATCTAGCATTATTATCAACCTAAATAAAGGATCTAACAATAATCAACCTAAGCAACCATCATCTAACAATCAATTCATCATAATCTAGCATAATTCATGTTCCAACTAAAAGACTAACAACTAAAATGAAGAAAAGAAAAAGGAAAAGATACAAACATGGATTTACAAAAATAGAAGTGAAGAAATCTTTCAATGGAGTGGCATAATATGATGAAGATCAATCCAAAACATCTAAAGAGAGTTTGGATCTAAAACCAACTCCAAAGAGAAGAAAACTTAGGTTTAGATGTATTTTTACAAATATTTAGGAAAGAACAAAAGCTAAACGGAGCAGCATGAGGTGGTCATATTTGGCAGTTTAGGCAGCCAAGAAGTGCACCGTGTTAAAGTTGGCAGTGGTTTCTAGCATTTGGGACCACCAGAATGCTCCGTGACACAGCTGGCAGTGGTGCTTAGCAATCTATTGACTGCCACAGACGACATCTGAGGGGTGATTCTGCTTCTGTCATGTCGTCTCCAGTGGTTGGTTCTGGCGGTTGGATCGCTACAGGTTGCATTTCTCCACAAAAATCGTCTTTCCTTCGCTCCGCTCGCCTCGAATCTCCTCGTCAAAGCTCCAAGTCTTCCATACCCCTAAACAGACTCAGAAACAATAAAATGCAATATAAACAACCTAGGACTCTAAGATGCAAGATAATGCGAAAGTGAGACTCAAATGCACATATACACTTTTAGATGATGCAAAGTGATCAAAACAAACATGTAAAATATGTAGATGTCACACTTCAAACTGCCAACACATCCCCTAATATCGATCCCACACGAGAATAACGGTCGCCATTGTGTCATCAAACCTTTGCAAATGAGAAGCGACCGCCATTTGTGAAGTCATCAACCCTATCATGCTCAACAAACTCACCATCTTTCACAGTATCACCTAACACCGAAAACCTTGTTTTGAAAGAATAAACACTTGACCAAACTTCACTTCACTAGATTTATTTGGGATGCGCTCCACTTTTCCTGGCGATTTCGTACCGTATACCAATCTTCTTCTTCAACATCATCCACATGCGCTATATACTTGTTTTGAGAAAACACATCACCAATTTCCTTAGAAACAACAATATCCTTCACAATCTAAGCCTCCATAATTCCCTTTGCGACTTCACTTGCACTCGCTCTTTTTAAAATATTCTTTATAGACAATAGATTTCATGTGACCCCTTCTTTTGGGTCATCATTTGTCAAACACAACTTGATACACAATGTTTTAACCCAAATAAATTCTGCAAGTGCACAGACAATCGCAGTAGTATAAATGGGATCGAATCCACAGAGACCAAGGTTACACTATGACTTTATGAGATTTGTAAATAAAGCTAAGACAAAAGTATGAGGTTGGATTTGAAACAGAATTGTAAGTAAATAAATGGTGTAAACTTAATAAAGAAAAGCACTAGATCAGAGTATTTCACCGGTGATTCAGAGATGAAATTCAGCACAGGTCCAGAATTCAAACATAAAGATAAGAACGACCCACTCTCGTGGCGTCGACAACTTTATCTAACTACCTAAATACCTAAACTCTCATTTGGACCTAGAGATGCAGACAAGCATTAACGAATGGGTTCAATATGTTTACACCCAGCCGTACCAACTCTTGTTTTCTATGGTCTGATTGCTCACCAATGTCTTTTCTAACAACCTAGAGCACTCTTGTGAATAAGTTTAACCTGAAATCATAGACTAAGTGATCAGTTTAACCTAAGCATTAAATTCAACTAGAGGCAAAGACAGTATGTATTTATGCATCCTATTTGTGCTCAGTTTATCATCTCATGAATACCTTTGAAAACCCTAATCTAGTTAATGGACTACACAGACATGGAAGAAGAAAACACAGCAATGAAATAAAAGGAATTCATGAATAATATTGAAAGTAAATAAGGTTCAAGATTCTTCTCAGAACAAAGTAATGGATGATCTCCAAGTCTTAGAATTGAAAACAAAGAAGATGAAAAGAAAGAGCTAGGCGATGGCGAACAAGGAGGAGAAGGGGAGAATCTCTAAGTAGCTTCGAAGTCAGCTCCGAGTTAAGACGTGTGTTTTAAGAAAGGTGGCTTGACCTATTTAATCACGCCAGAAATTAGGTCAAATCGGATTTCTTATTTTTCTCTGGCGGCGGAGCATGTGCTCCCAAAACCGGAGCACGTGCTCGCGTGTAAATTATGCTCTTTTGCTGCGAATCCACTCATTTTTGCTCCAAAAGCTCCAATAGCTCCAGTCCATCCAATCTATGCTCCAAGACTTCATTCTGACCTGATAAGACTCAATAACGACCCTAAAGACACTAAAAAAGACTAGAAAATATTAGTAAATATAGGCCAAAATTATCATATATCACAACTTCTCCACATGTCCCCAATTTTCACACCTTGAACATCTCGTTGGCAGCCATGAGTAAGAAAATTTAACTGATGTTTGTTTCCCTGCTCAAGTAGTAAACTTCATAGACTTTGGTAACTCTTTAGAGAAATAAACAAATAACAAAAACTTTTGATATCAAATTCAGAGATGTTTCAGGATGCAGCCAAACAAGTTTTACTAATCAGAAAATCTTTCCACAGAGGAGAAGAATCCTTGAAACCTAATCTGGAACCATCACAAAATTCACACCGTCTTGTTTTGAAACATTCAGATCATATTTTTAAGCAATTAGGCTTATTTACTCAAACACATAACTTGACAACAAGTTTTTTACATACATTTTGATAGGAAATGTACCTATTTCGAAATAAGGAAATATACACAAATGATAACTTCTCTAATAAATAATTTACATTGACCTTGTAATTCACAGATGTTCCAAACCAATTGATAATGAGTATATTGGTTCATATCATTATATATTTGTGTTTGTCCTTTTAAACTACCGATGTAAGATCCTAACCATCCCTATGAAATGATGGCTCTGATCGGTCTATCTCGAGCCGAATCCCACTCTAGGACTAGCAATAAAACGTTATTGTGCCACCCTACTTAGATCAACAAACTTAGCTCTGATACTATGATAAATTTGGAGAAACCCCAAAAATACTAACTATTTTCTCAGATTTATTGATTAGCCAATTAGGACATAACTTGACTAGCAAGTTTTATATATATATTATGATAGAAAATCTAGTTATTTAGCAATCAGGAAATATACACAAATGATAACTTCCCTAATAAATAATTTACATTGATCTTGCAATCCCGAGATCTCCCATCACCATTTCAATTACAACTCATATATTTACATTTTACTTTTCTGTGAGGATTTACATGTGCATAAAATTTCAGCCCGATGAAAATCTACTTTAGAGTCAGTTCTGATAGCATTGCCTTTAAACATTTGCATGGGTTCCAATTTTTGGGTGACTCCAACTATTTTAAAAATAAAAAAATTATGTATATAAATAATAAATATGTTACAAAGTATATATAATATGAACAAATAAAATTAAATTATATATATCTTATACAAAATGTAAATTTATATGATAAAATCTATAAATTAAAATACATTTTTTCTATTTACCCATATGTTTTAAAAGAATTTAAAATTCTTTCATTTAAACAGAGAAAAATATATATTGTATGGGCCCCGGATAATTTCAGATCGGCTCTGATATATTTTCCTCTTGTAATGGATGTCAAAAAGCTTTAAAGAATATTACAGTGAGGCCTCTGTGACTGAGCTGCAGGAAGAATTGAGAGATATGTTCAGTTTAGTAAAGGTTTACTGTCTTTTCCCACTAATTAAATTTATGATAGAAATACAAAATCAGATGTATTGGAATCATAACAGAACATGAGAAAGAGGATTTTAGGTTTCGAGCTTACTTGAATTGGTTTTATTAACAAGAGGATATGATTTGTAACCATGAAGATGAAAACAGAGACATTAGAATGTATATAACTCTGTGTTCTTATCGTATCGGAGATTTGAATGAATACTGACTCTATATATTTATAAAATAAAACTCTGTAATCTAGCTGTTCAAAATTTAAGTTAGCTTGTCCTATGTATCACACTGTTTAAGCCCGAAACGTTACTTTTAGTTTATTTCTGAGATGCATAGGCATATTCCAATAGGTAATTTCTCACATCGTTCATACATATTAATAGTCACAATTAATATTTCTTGAATTATAGTGACTCCATTGTCAGAAACATGGCTGCCCCTGAAATATTCAGATTTAGCTCCTGTTACCTCGAGGGTTCCGCTGTGTTGTTTCTTCTGGACTAACCCTTTGGAACCTTGCCCTAAAGGGCCAAAAGTTCCCGAGCTGCATCCACCACGGTGGCCTTCTTTCAGGTATGTCGTCTCTAACAGAATTGCCTCTTTCCTGAGAATAAGCAACGTTGTTGACAGGTGGTGGCAGGTCACGGCGGCAGATAGGACAAGAATTGTGAAGCCTAAGCCATGGGATTATACAATTGTTATGGTAAATATGTTTACAGGGTAGTTCTGTTGCTTCCCCACCAACAATGAATTCTTCCATGCACACTGTGCATTGGGACATGTCGTTGGTTAGATGTTGTGGTGTAATCTTCACAGTTGGTAGTGCAGTAATGGTGGATTCT
This sequence comes from Cardamine occulta, assembly GCA_028015245.1. Taxonomy (NCBI): domain Eukaryota; kingdom Viridiplantae; phylum Streptophyta; class Magnoliopsida; order Brassicales; family Brassicaceae; genus Cardamine; species Cardamine occulta. The sequence goes on from CM051365.1 coordinate 6,570,908, forward strand.
GATGCAGGTGGTGGTCCAGGCCTATCGTCTTGTGTTAGCTGTTCGATCAGCTGTTCTAAGCCTAATGTTCCAGTAAAGAAATCATGTGGGTTCACTCGCCGGGGTGGTGGAGTATTTGGTGGCTCAATCATGTTTCCAAGTGGACTAGTTGGATCAATGGGTCGGAGAATTACGTATGTTCTTATTGGTGGAGGTAAACCGCCATTGTTAACATTGTCAAGGCTATGGCGTCGTCGATGTTGCGGCCGGGGTCTTGATTCGGTTTCCAAGATGTTTCTTGATCTTGCTCTAAGAAATGGCTCGGGTTCCAAGATATTTCTTGATCTTGCTCTAAGAAATGGGTCTGCACCAAATCCACCTATGATTGGAGGATCAAACATGAGCGATAAAGCGTCGAGAAGACGAGCCTCAGGAAAAGTATCAAAAGGCGGAGCAGCATGATTGAAAGAAAATCGAGTCCGTCTCGTCTCGATCTCGGCGACAAACTGCCTTAAACATCGAGGACACGCGATCTCTGATAGGTTAGAGGATGCAATCCTGACCGTACGATGACAATCGTAGCACCAGTAAAGACCAAAAGTACTAAAGACTCCATTGGGTGCACCATCGGCCTGTGTTATAGGCACACTCAAAGACATGATTGGAAGAAGGAATTATTATATAAAAGACATACAAACATATAAGGCTAACATATATAGATAATGTCGAAGGTTGCATGAAGCAATTGAAAAAGTCAGATTCTGTTCTAATAAAGGTCTTCTTTTCTTGGAGGCCTTCTGTTTCTTCTTGGGAAGGCAAAGAATGAGATGGATGAAGACACAATGCTCGTCTCTTCTAGTTTTGTATGCTTTTTAAATTTGCCTCTAGCTAAAGGCTAGAATATTTTCTCCGATCCATCTATTTAAGGCCCGGCCTGTTAAAGAATATGGCCCTTATTGATTTATTACCGTAGCTTGGGAGGAAATAAATTATGAGGAAACTTATTTTTTTTTGCGTCAAACAATCTATACTGCTTTCAATTTTCAATTGGGTCAAACAATCATCAGAGAACTAGATTTTGTGATTTCTTTCTTTTACTATTTATAAAAAAGGGAAAATTATATTTTAAAAAGTTAATACCGAAAAAATAGTTTCTGGCCGTAAAACCCAAATTATAGGGGATTCGAGTTTCTAATAAGAAATGACTAAAAAAAATTAAAATCTAATTTTTCTAAATTTTATGAAATCTAATTTTCCAAATTTAATGGATACAAATATTTTCTTTGAAAAACTAAAACTAGAAACCATCCTAGAATTAAAAAGATTTTGTTTCTAAGAAACTTCAACAGTTTTCTGCCTTCGTGGTACTACTATTGCTGGTTTGTCCGGACCCTTCCAAAGAAGAAATATCAATGTAAAAAGTCTAGTTTATTGAAGATCATATGCTTAGAGTCTTTGCGATTGATGCAAGATTTTCTCAATGATGAGAAATTTTCTGATGTAATGCAGAATCTGAAAATCTGAAAATTATTGTATGTATCTCTCTATGGTTTTGGTATTTTTAAAACAATGTTATATTCTTTTGTTTTGTTTGTACTTTTTATGAACTATGAGTGTTTTGATTCCACCAAATTTATTTAAGATTAGAAAAAGAAAAAATACCATAAAAAATCTCCAAATTGATAATTTTTTCAACGAAAACTTTTAACTATTTTTGTTTCTAAAACAAACCTCGAAGTTGATAAAATTTTCTAACAAAAACCTCCAACTATTTTTGTTTCCAAAACAAACCTCCAAATATAAAATTTTGCTTACTTAAACCTTCAAATTCCCAATCTTGATCCCCATCGAATGTTGATTGACGGTCAACAACAATTCTCGTTTTTTTAACTTCATCAGTTTCGAATAAGAATTTTAGATGAAGAAACCCAATCTTGAGCTTCATTGAAGGTTGACTGATGGTCAACGATAACTGCAATTAACATAGCAAATACATGTTAACTATTCGTTAACTCCGTCAGTTTCGATTAAGAACCTATAGAAATTCATTTTCTGTAGTAGTAAATCTATTTTCTCCTTAATAAATAACAACGAAAAACACGTGAAAATAACAAATAGAGTTACCAAATACTTAACGGAAGTTGTCGTTGACCATCAGTAAACTTTCGATGGAATTCAATATTAGGAACTTGAAGGTCTAAATAAGCAAAACTTTATATTTAGAAATTTTTTTTGGAAACAAAAATAGTTTGAGATTTTTGTTGGGAAAATTTGTCAACTTGAACGTTTGTTTTACAAACAAAAATAATTGATTTTTTTGTTAGAAAATATTTTTTACGGTATTTTCCCTTAAAAAACATTGTAAAATCTAAAACCATTCAACATGCCTAAAATTAACTAGAAGCTGCAGCACCGCCGGTTCAATCTAAAATTAATTTTTCTATTAATAAATTAAACCATTTTTTTATATAAAATTTCAAACACCAACTAATGAAAAAGGAATTGATTTAGCTCTGACCCAAAAGTATTATGGGCCCAAAACCCATTATTTCCTGGTTACAACAATAATCTACTAATTTAGTACGTCAATACTATTTTCTTTTTTGCTGAAACGTCTATACTTTTACGATCTAACAATGAATGTATATGTGAAAGTTTTATAAAAAAAAACTAATATTCATTATTATCGTTAGTGGTTGCTGATAATGATGCATGCATGTGCCCAATAGACGATAGTGGTCTGTGTAGCAAATATGGTGTCCGGCCAATTAGTAGACGAATGCACAAAGCCACAAACCACTCAAAAAGAATAGTTGTTAAAATAGTGGACAAAGGAAAAAAAAGAAAAGAATACGTGATACTTAAAGTTCGTGAAGAGAAAACAATCAGTGTGTGACTTTAAATGTTACGTTTAACAGTGGATTAATGATATAAAAAAATTATGATACTGTTGCTATTTAGTATATATATTGATTGCCAGTAAGTTTATGTACTAACAAAAAATTCGTCTTTACGCCGACGTATTCGTATAGTTTTGGTGTCGACACACATGATCATGGCCATATAATAATAGATCGATGATTGTCGATGCAAGTAATTAAATACCAACTGTATATATAGATGTTTGATACATGAAATAGAAGGGCAAAGACAAATGATCCAAGGTTGGTTGGTGAAAACTAAAGAGGAATTAAAGAAGTGGACAGGTGCATTTAGGGCATATATACGTATATGGCCTACAAACTTCATTTAAGCCTCACTTGAATTTTTCTTAAGCATTTAGGTGCTTCTTCTTCTTCTTCTTCTTCTTCTTCTTCTTCTTCTTCTTCTTCTTCTTCTTCTTCTTCCTCTTCTTCTTCTTCCTCTTCTTCTTCTTCTTCTTCTTCCTCTTCTTCTTCTTCTTCCTCTTCTTCTTCTTCTTCCTCTTCTTCTTCTTCTTCCTCTTCTTCTTCTTCTTCCTCTTCTTCTTCTTCTTCTTCTTCTTCTTCTTCTTCTTCTTCTTCTTCTTCTTCTTCTTCTTCTTCTTCTTCTTCTTCTTCTTCTTCTTCTTCTTCTTCTTCTTCTTCTTCTTCTTCTTCTTCTTCTTCTTCTTCTTCTTCTTCTTCTTCTTCTTCTTCTTCTTCTTCTTCTTCTTCTTCTTCTTCTTCTTCTTCTTCTTCTTCTTCTTCTTCTTCTTCTTCTTCTTCTTCTTCTTCTTCTTCTTCTTCTTCTTCTTCTTCTTCTTCTTCTTCTTCTTCTTCTTCTTCTTCTTCTTCTTCTTCTTCTTCTTCTTCTTCTTCTTCTTCTTCTTCTTCTTCTTCTTCTTCTTCTTCTTCTTCTTCTTCTTCTTCTTCTTCTTCTTCTTCTTCTTCTTCTTCTTCTTCTTCTTCTTCTTCTTCTTCTTCTTCTTCTTCTTCTTCTTCTTCTTCTTCTTCTTCTTCTTCTTCTTCTTCTTCTTCTTCTTCTTCTTCTTCTTCTTCTTCTTCTTCTTCTTCTTCTTCTTCTTCTTCTTCTTCTTCTTCTTCTTCTTCTTCTTCTTCTTCTTCTTCTTCTTCTTCTTCTTCTTCTTCTTCTTCTTCTTCTTCTTCTTCTTCTTCTTCTTTGTTTTTTTTGGTTAACGGTGTTTCATGTTGTTTGCTCGGTTGTGTCCATATGTGGTTGACTTTCATAGTTTTAAGATTAAACTAATATAAAAATGATTACGAAACGTGATTAGCGGTGTTTTGTGAGGCTGGCAATATAATTAAGTTTCCAATAAGATGGGTTTGATGTGCTGTGTTCATAAGGGTTGACCTTAAAACAAATAGTATATCAAAAAACTTGAACGTTACATGCAGAGATTTTAGCCTTTATTGACTTTATGATTTTATATATATTTATGTTTGTGTTCATATTTTAAGGTTCACCATGGAAACGTACATGATGGAATTTGGATGCGGGATGGACAGAACAGTATTACAATCTATAAAATATTGATATTATCCAGTCTATCAATTGATAATTTTAATACTATTTCGTTAATTCCGCAACCAAATTTGCTAGGTTTTGTACGTCTTCATTTGGAACCTAAGATTATCATATCTTTCTATTTAACAAAATATTCTTACTTGTTTTGATTTTTAACACATTAATTATATTAGTTTAGATTGTAAAGACAAACCAAAAAATGCCAACAAGTTTTTCATGTATTTTTTTACGCTTACAACTTACAAAGATCTTTTTATATAAAGAAAACTAATATATTCTGATGTATTTTTATTGTTAAAATGTTTATATAAACACATAATTCAAAAAATATGTCGCTTATCTAAAATAAACACACTATTTTTATTTTATTTTTGTTAAAGAAGAAAAAAATAAAAATAGTGTGTTTTAACATAAAACTTTTTTTTTTGTTTTTGTTGAACCAAAAAAAACTTTCTTTTTTTATACATAGAATTGTTATATATAAATTTGTCGAAAGAAGAATTCAATCAATATGTCGTGAAATTAAAAGGAAATATCAACACAATCGTCTGCCTATCCATAATGGGAGGATATATTTAAGTTCATGAGTTTGAATATCGTCGACAAAAAAAGTAACTAACATACTTTGATCTCCAATTCGAAAAGACAAATAAACCTAAAACGCATAATTTATTAATGTGTATAATATATATCAACACAAGTTACACAACCTACACGAGTGTAAAACAGGCTATATACCTCCTTAAACAACTGAAGAACAAGAAAAAAAAAGATTAAATAGATTGAGAAGGCATCGGCTTCTCATTTGTTCATCAAGATTTTGTAAATATAATAAAATTTTGAAGTGTTCCCATATTTAAAATTAATATTTCAGTTACATAATTTTAATCTTAAAGTACGATTTAGGTTCCAAAAACTAAGGATGCATAATTATACCAGTTTTTTTTAAAACCAAACAAGAAAGATCAATGGATCAGTGAGAGTTTTCACAATACCTTCAAATTATGAAGGATAACTTACCAAAATGGCACATTATCACGTGATATACACCTAATAATCCCGACGATCACGCATGTTGAAGTCAAAAGCATAACACAAAATAGAAACACATGCATACACACATATGTCCATTAGAATGAGACACCAACAAGCATACATGTATGTTTGTACACACTCACAAGCTGGATAAATATTTCAAACTATAAAATTACGATATTGATTTAAATACTAATTATGTTTGCAAGTGGGATTTTCAGAAAAGTGTTTTTTCACGAATTAAGAGAAGTCAATTAGCGTGCTTCTCCTCATTATCCAGCTGTTTTAAGGTTTATTGGACTTAATTACCCTTATAAAAGTCGACCTTTCTTGCTGAAATTAGAGGGCAGTTTGGGTAATCTAAAACTAAGAAAAGAATAAGAAGAAGACGCATTAGCTTTGCTCACTTTCCCCCACTTTATTGGGGATCCCACGTTTTCTCAAATCAAGCGGCTGAGATTTGACTAGAAGAGGAAACCACTTAAGGACCACTCATAAATCACGGTCCCATGTGGATTTAAATGGACGAAGTATCAGCTGCACCCTTAATTCAAGTTTCCTATATATATTTTTGGACATCATCTTATTATTATCACTAACATATAGTTTAATTTTTCTTAATCATAATACAAATGAATTTTTAGCATATAAGCGATCTAACTATTTATCGCACATAAACACACGACAAACAATTTTACTGATGATTTCCCAAATAGTTCAATGTACATCAATAAATTTTATGATAGAAATTGTCACAATTCTATTTGCACCACATTTACAATGAAGAATTCTATTTTTATTTTTTATTTACAAATAACTTTAACAATTCTATTTCATTTACACTATTGTAGAAAATTTTAAAAATATTAATCAATAATAATTTATAATTTTGAAAAATCGAACTCATATAGTGCAAAAGGACCAAATCATTGGTCAAACCACTCGGCTAAAAGATTTGTACGATTCATATTAGATTTACGCAGAGAAAAAATTAAAGATGGTTCTCATTAACTTAACTCTGTACAATTGAGGTTCCGGTCTTTGTATACAAGATGAGATTAGCAAACTAATCAGCTTGCTAACTAACTTGCTAACAACTTTATTAACCGTATTAACAACTTCATTAATATGTACCTCTAATATCCCTCCCTCAAGCCGAAATCTCAAGAAGGGACATAAAGGCTTGAGAATTGAAATCTCTGCATGAGTTATTTGAAGACTGATGGTTGCACGACTTTAGTGAAGAGGTCTGCTAGTTGATTCTCGGTTGTGACATGCATCAACTTCAGGAAACCAGCTTTATATCGTCGGCAAACCAAATGACAATCTAATTTTATGTGTTTAGTGCGTTCATGAAACATAGAATTAGATGCTATATGGATTGCTGCAGTATTGTCATAATAGAGATTAGCTGAACCTGTTGTCTTTATCCGTAATGAGAATATTGTCAAGCCAAATCAACTCTTTCGTAGTATCAACCATGGCACGATACTCTGCTTCAGCGTTACTTTGAGATATCGTCTTCTGTTTACAAGATTTCCAAGAGATCAAAGATTCACCCAAGAAGACACAGAAACCAGTTATAGAACACCTTGAATCTGCATCTGTTCCCCAATCTGAATCAGAGAAAGCATTAAACCGTCACTACAAAAAAGGCTTATTGATAGCACATTACCATAGCTCATTTTTTGTAACTGCTATTAAAGTTTCGATTTTATTTAGTTACTCTAATATAGCGTTTTATAAATGCTAAAACAAAAAAGTAGATTAAGCGGGTTAAATTTTTTACATTGGTGCCAACAATTAGGGAAAAACAAGACTATAACACCTAAAGCAAAACATACTTACTCTTGTCGAGATAGAAAAACAAAAGCATAGCAGATAAAATATTTTTTTCATAACTCTTTGAAATTAGGTTTCCGGCTCTGTGATACCTCAAACTCTTCACCGTAAATCCCGCCGCCAGCCACTCCGAGCTAGGTCTCTGTTCGATCTCAGCTTCAACAGATTTCGCATCTGTGATATAGAAAAGTTGCTAAGTCATGAAAGACTCAGAGAGAGAAGGAGGTTTCGAGTGTTGACTTAAAGCATTGAAGAAAACAACTAAAGAATCAAGGACGGATAACAAACACAGAGAACAGACATGTGGACGATGAAGATGCGTTCTGGAGAAAAGTTTGTTACGAATCTTTAAAACAAACTCAGATAGTATTCATTTTTCGTATCTTGATTTTGAAAAAATTCAATCTGGATTTTGGTTTCTCTGTATCCGCCATTGAAAAACCTTTGATCGAGCTTTTCATCGGTGAGACGTGTACATATTTCTTTATGAACAGCTGCTCGTAAATTCGTAATAAAAAAAGTTGTATTTCGAATTGATTTCGTTGTGAATCTGTTAAAGGTATCAGAGCTAATTCGAACCTCAGAATTTACAAAAATGGTGGAAACAAGAGCTAATTCATCTCTGAGAGATTCAGAAGTTTGCGATTTGGAAGAGTCATTGAGTTTGAAGCTGGAATTGAAGTTCGAAACGTTGATTGATAAGAAGAATCAGGAACTGAAAGCTGAATTGGTACAGGCGATTAAAGCGATGAGTACGACGCCGGTTTCTGGTAATGGAGATCAAAATCCGGTTCAAAATTCACCAGCGACGGCAAAAACACCAGATTTTGCTTCTAATCAGGAAAAACAAGCAAGGAACGATCGAAAGAACATTCAATCATCGTATTCAGGTCTCACAAAACTGGGTAAAGTTCTTTTTCCTCATTTCAGTGAGAAAGATACAAAGAATGGTTGTTTAAAGCTGAAGAGTTCTTTGAGATTGATAGAACACCGTATGATATGAGGATTCAGATTGTTGCACTACATTTTGATAGTCACGCATCAACATTTCATCAATCATTAGTTCAATCGGCATTTGGTGGTATGTTGACTATGGACTGGGAAGCTTACAAAGCCTTGATGAAAGAAAGATTTGAAGATGTGTTGGATGATCCTATTGCGGAACTTAAACAGTTACAAGAAATGAATGGGATTGTGGATTGCCATGAGAAATTTGAGCTGATCAAAACAAGATTGAATTTAACTGAGGATGTTTTGATGAGTGCATACTTGGCTGGTTTGAGGATGGATACGCAGATGCACATTCGTATGTTTCAACCAAGATCAGTGAGACATTGTTTACTTCTGGGGAGATTATATGAAAAAGCACATCCGAAGAATTTGTCAAATTCAAATAGGCCTGGTGCGAAGAACAATAACAATATGCAGCAGCCAAAAGGCTATATGCAATATAAGAAGGAAACAAATAACAAAGGAGGAGGACAAATGGTGAATACGACACCTAGAGGTAATAATCATGTGCCAAAGAAATTTTTGTCTCAAGAAGAAATGAGTGATAGACGAGCAAAAGGACTGTGTTATCATTGTGATGAAAAGTATACTCCGGATCATTATCTAAAGCATAAAAAACCTCAACTATACTCAATGGATGGTAATGGTGATGAGGAGGATGAACTTGTGGATGCTATTCAAGATGATGAGGAATGTGAGGTTAGACCACAAGTATCGGTCAATGCAGTATCTAGTGTCTCAGATTATACAACTATGAAAATCAGAGGGATCCGTAAGAAGAAAACGATATTTTTGTTAATGGATTCAGGTTAAACTCACAACTTTATTGATGTTAAAATGGCTGAGAAGTTGGGATGTAAAGCTGTATTATCCGGTCTAACTAAGGTGAAAGTGGCTGATGGAAGATTCTTGAAAGTGAGTGGTTTAGTGAAACAATTTCAATGGAAATTCAGACACTACATGTTTCAAGCTGATTTTATGATTATACCACTAGGAAATTGTGACGTGGTTTTAGGGGTACAATGGCTGAAAACCTTAGGACCAATCACATGGGACTTTAACACATTAGAGATGGGATTTACCTTGGGGAAGCAGAGAATAACTTTGCAAGGCATTAAACAAGGATCTATAAGAGAGGTCAAATATGTGAATTGGAAGAAAAAACAAGAAGAACAAGCTCAACTATCCATGATCTATGTTAGGCCAGTGGAAACAAAAGAGGAAGTAACATTGTATTCTTTAGAAGGTGAAGCAAAAGATACAAGCAAGGATTCTGTAATAGAAGAGCTAACTATGCAGTTTGATGATATTTTTGAAGAACCAACTGCATTGCCTCCATTCAGAAAGAATCACAATCACAAGATTTTACTGATTGAAGGATCAAATCCCATAAATCAAAGACCATACAGGTATGCATTACATCAAAAGAACGAAATTGATAAAATGGTTAAAGAGTTATTAACTAATGGAACTATTCATGCAAGTTCTAGTCCATATGCATCTCCTGTGGTTTTACTAAAGAAAAAAGATGGTACGTGGAGACTCTATGTGGATTACAGAGGTTTGAATGGCATGATTATTAAAGATAGGTTTCCCATTCCATTAATAGAAGATCTTATGGATGAATTGGGAGGTTCGAAGGTTTATTCTAAGATTGATCTTAGAGCTGGATATCATCAAGTCAGAATGGAACCTGAAAATATTCATAAAATGGCTTTTAAAACTCATAGTGGCCATTATGAATATATTGTCATGTCGTTTGGTCTTACAAATGCTCCAGCTACATTTCAAGGATTAATGAACTCTGTATTCAGAGAATATTTGAGGAAGTTTGTGTTGGTGTTCTTTGATGATATTCTGGTTTATAGTGAATCAAAAGAGACGCATGTTCAACACTTATAGACAGTGTTCACATTGATGCGAGAAAATAATCTGTATGCTAAGAGAAGCAAGTGTGCATTTGTTACAGAGAAAGTAGAGTATTTGGGACAATATATTGAGGCTAAAGGCATTTCTACTAATCCACACAAGATTAAGGCATTGTCTGATGGCCGATACCACAGAGAATCGAAACAGTTGAGAGGTTTTTTAGGCCTGACAGGATATTACAGAAGGTTCATTCGTAATTTTGGTGTTATAGCCAGACCATTGACGGCATTAACGAAGAAAGATTCATTTTTATGTAATGAAGAGGCTCGGGAATCTTTTGAGCAACTTAAAAAAGCTCTATGTCAAGCACCAGTATTGGCTTTACCCTTGTTTGATAAAACGTTTGTGGTCAAAACTGATGCATGTGGTCAAGGAATCGGTGCAGTCTTGGTGCAAGAGGGCCATCCTTTGGCATATATTAGCAGACACTTGAAAGAGAAGTAAAGACATTTGTCCATTTATGAAAAAGAACTATTAGCAGTGATTTTTGCTGTTCAAAAATGGTGCCATTACTTACTTCTAGGAAATTTCATCATCAAAACAGATAAAAAAGTCTTAAATACTTGTTGGAACAACGTCTAAATATACATATTCAACAAGAATGGCTTCCAAAGTTGTTAGAGTTCGATTATGAGATACAGTACAGACAAGGGAAGGAGAATATAGCTGTAGATGCACTATCAAGGGTTGAGGGTGCAGAAGTTTTGCATATGGCCATGTCAGTACTGGAGTGTGATCTGCTAAAAAACATACAAGACAGTTATGAAACTGATGCGGAGGTCAAAAACATTATTGAAGAATTAAAGAAGAAACCAGGGGCTAAAAGGTTTTACTCATGGAGTCACAATATTTTACGAAGGAAGAGTAAAATTGTAGTTCCATTGGTGCTGGAAATCAGAAATGCTATACTTCAATGGCTACATTGCTCTGGTAGTGGTGGTCTTTTGGGTAGAGATGCTACTAGCCAGAGGGTGAAAGGTTTATTTTACTGGAAGGGTATGTCTAGGGATATACAAGCTTTCATTCGTGGTTGTAGCCTTTACCAATTCCTGAAGCTAATTAGTGTGATTTGTCTATGGATTCTATTGATGGACTTCCATCTTCTGCGGGTAAGACAATGATTTTGGTGGTGCTGGATAGACTGAGTAAGGCGGCACACTTTATGGCATTGGAACATCCTTATACTGCAGTTACAGTGGCTCAAGTGCTCTTGGATAATGTTTTCAAACTCCATGGATGTCCAAAGTCTATAGTGAGTGACAGAGATTTGGTTTTTCTCATTGAATTTTGAAAGGAACTGTTTTCGTTACAAGAAGTCTCACTGCAATTTTCTAGTGCTTATCATCCTTAGAGTGATGGACAGAGTGAAGTGGTTAATCGGTGTTTGGAGACCTATATGTTTTGTATGTGTAGTGACAGACCATATATGTGGAGTTAGTGGCTTCCTTTAGCAGAGTATTGGTACAATACAACGTTTCATACGTCTATACAGTTGACACCATATGAGGCTGTTTAATGACAAATTCCTCCTATTCTCTGCAATATCTGCCAGGAAAATCTAAAGTAGCAGTGGTAGCAAAGAATGTGGAGGAAAGGGAACAAATGATTCCCATTCTGAAATTTCATTTACTCAGGGCTCAACATCATATGAAGCAGTTGGCTAATCTACATTGGACTGAAAAGGTACTTGACATTGGTGATTATGTGTATGTCAAGTTATAGTTGTATAGGCAACAGTCTGTAGTATTGAGATCAAATCAAAAATTGGCACCAAAGTATTATGGCCCTTAAAAGGAGTTGGATAAATGTGGTTTAGTGGCTTATCGTTTGGAACTACTGCAGGATCTCAAATACATCCAGTATTCCACATTTCACAGCTGAAGGTTTTGGTAGGGAATGTTCACACTTCCACTCAGTTGCCTTCTATCTTGACAGATGTGATGGTGAAAAAAACAGAGGAAGTGTTGGAAAGGAAGATGGTTAAGCATCAAAATAAAGCAATGACAATGGTGTTTATTAAGTGGTCAAATGAAACTTTGGAAGAGGCTACTTGGGAATTGCTTTTCTATATACAAAGGAGGTACCCTCATTTCGAACCTTGTGGTCAAGTTTCTTCAAACAGGAGGGATTTGATATAGAAAAGTTGCTAAGTCATGAAAGACTCTGAGAGAGAAGGAGGTTTCGAGTGTTGACTTAAAAGGTTTGAAGAAAACAACTAAAGAATCAAGGACGGAGATCAAACACAGAGAACAGACACATGGACGATGAAGATGCGTTCTAGAGAAAATTTTGTTACGAATCTTTAAAACAAACTTAGATAGTATTCATTTTTCATATCTTGATTTTGAAAAAATTCAATCTGGATTTTGGTTTCTCTGTATCCGCCATTGAAAAAACTTTGATTTCATCGGTGAGACGTGTACCTGCTTCTTTATGAACAGCTGCTCATAAATTCGTAATATAGGAAGTTGTATTTCGAATTGATTTCGTTGTGAATCTGTTATCTGAATTGTGGTTTTTTGTCATTAGTCTGCTCCGTCATCCTCTTTGTCATCCTCTCTGTCGTCCTCTCCGGTGTCCTTTCCGGTGTCCTCTCCCTTGAAATTTCTCTAAGTTAGATAAGAAAGGTGACTCCTTTTCCTTCTCTCATTGTTTCAATCAGTCTTATGTGTATTTTGATTTCAAAATCTGATGAGGTTTGGTTCACTTCAATCCACTGAGAATCTCAATTTTATTGACACTTTCTTGTAATTTAACTCACCAAAGTGGTTGCTTTGTTTGATGAATTCGTATGTTATTTGTATTTGATTCACTGATTTTTGTTTTTTCCCCGTGTGTTTTAGTTTTTGATTAAGACCAGGATAATGAGGTCGTTGTCTTTGCCAAAAGAACTGTGAAAGACTTGAATCTTCCACCTGCATTTGTCACTTAGATTGCCCAATCTATTCAGGTTATCTTCTAACTAGATCCGTGTAAAGCTCTTTTCTTCTCTGTTTATGTTGTTATCTCTTTCACTTGTCTTAGATATGTAAAGCTTCTTCACTTCGCTTTTGCATATGCTATCAGTGAAAACATGTTTTGATACAGATGAATAGATATGCTTAAGTATTGTCTAGTACTGGAAGTAATTGGAACCAAAATTCTTAAATCTTGTGCTCCCTGTTCTTAGAGTTCACCGTTTTAATCATTGGTCTTGTGTATTTATTCTTGGTGTTTCAAATCTTATTTAGAACCAGTTAATGACATTACTAGAAGCATTATTGTTTTACTTTTTCATTGTGTCTTGAAGATCCAGTCCTTGTTATTGACTAAAAAGTGCACTTGTCATAGGCCGAAGACTACAGAAGCTGTGTTGCATCTAAAGTCCATGAGGTTGAAAGAGACATTTGCTTGAAAGAGTTTCTTGCACTCAAGAATTGTATGCAACATACAATAATAATAAAATTTATTGCTAGCAGGTCTCTTGTCTTGAACATTTAATCTTCTTCATTTTAGCTTAATCTGTTCCACTATCATGTTTTTTAATCATTGGTCTTGTGTATTTATCCTTGGTGTTTCAAATCTTAGTTAGAACCAGTTAATGACATTATTAGTTAGAACCAGTTAGTGACATTACTAGGCTACTGTTTCAAACTTAACTTATGTATGTGAGTCTCTAATTCAATGTCTTTAGTTTATATATGAACCCCAAAATTCATCGTTTTCCTTCGCTTCAGTTTCAGTCTCAAAAATGACTTACGTACTTAAATTTCATTCTTATTTTATGAGGTTTAAAGCTACAGGTAACAAAGAGGATCTACAAAGAAGAGAATCAAGAGAATAATCGTTGCTGTTTGTTGGAAAGTGGTTATATAGGTAAGTTATGTTGTCCCCCAGTTTAGATTTCAGAATTAGGAAGCAAATCTGCTTGAAATTGGAGAATATGAACATAATAATTTCACTTCTTGGTTTGCAGGTGTAGCTGATTGCAATCATAGAGAATTGAAGATTATTTTTAGTTGAAAGAAAATTGATATCACAATATCAATCTGCTGCATCTTCTGCAGGTTACTCCATCTATACAATATGATTGATTTATTACTTTACTGCAATTGATGCAACAACTTCTCCTAGTTGCACTTTTTATTACCTAAAGGTTCTAGTATTGCGACTATTCATTTATGCGCATTCTTCAACCTTCTGTGTCAGCATGTGATCGATAGAGAACAGATTTCAGTAATGTAAAATGAAATTTTTGAAACTCTCTGCATGTTTAAAAGATCTTGTTCACCAAGCTTCTTTGATATCATGGTGCATTTGGTAGTACATCTAGGAAAGGAAGCTCGACTAGGTGGACCCGTCCATTCTCGGTGGATGTACCCATTTGAGAGGTTCGACCTGTATTTTATTTTATTTTTATCCTTTTTACTTCTAAAATGTGACTGCTTTGGTGTTAAGCTTAATTGGTTACTGTCCAGGTACATAATGTTTTAAAAGATTTTGTACGAAACCATGCAAGACCAAAGGGCTGTATTGCTGAGTCGTATCTCGCAGAAGAATGCATGTAGTTCTGTAGTGGTTTTTTGAAAAAAATAACAAGAGTTAAAGAAAAACAAGATAGAAATACTGAGTATGAGAGCAGTTATATTCTAGAGGATCGTCCGATAACTGCAGCTACTTCTACTGAACTCACTGAAACGGAAAGGAGAATATCCCATCTTGCTGTCCTTCAAAATATGGCTGTGGTTGAATTTTATCTGGAGTAAGTTGTTCCTATTTTCTATCTCACTTTTCAGTTTCCTTTATTAATAGCAATCTGTTGATTCTTTTTGTTTCCCTTTAAAAGTATGCACCTTCAATATCTACAAGACTCTAATGCAAGATGTAGACATGATGCAACAATGTTATGGAGTATGCATAGTAAGAACTTTGCAGCTTGGTTAAAGAACATGCAAGTGTTAACTTAAGTGAATTTCCGTAAGTGTTCTAGCATATAAGTTTGCTTTGAATATACACTGACTTTTTATGTCTATTTATTAGATACCTCTTGATTCAGAAGAACATGCAAATACACTTAAGTGGTTGGCATATGGTCCACGTAGTATTGCTAGGTGATATACAGGTTATATAGTGAATGACCAGCGGTTTCACACAAGCTCAGTTTGTAGGCAAAGTCAAAATAGTGATGTTTTCTATGAGTCAACAACGATGTGTAGAGCTAGTGCAATAGACACTTCACAAGTGATTGATTATGTATCATACTACAGGAGAATCGCCGAGATTATATTGTTGGATTACAACATTTTCTATGTTCCTCTATTTCGGTGTCAATGGGCAGTCAAAGGTAATGGTGTCAAGGTAGAAGATGGTTTCAAACTTGTGAACATGAACCAAAGTCAAGTATCTTTTTCGAAGGATCCATTCATATTAGCCTCTCAAGCCAAGAAAGTTTTTATTCAAGGGAAGATGATTTGTCCAATTGGTATGTCGTTTTGAGAGGCCTTTCAAGAAATTATAGTGAGGAATATGTTGAAGATAAAAATGTAGATGTTGGACTGTTGCCATCAAAATGTTGACATGGGTCTTGAAGAATTGGATGATGAAGCTCAGAATGCCCGAATTGATTGTGAAGGGATATATGTGTGAAAAATAGTTTTGGGTATTTGGTTTGAGTTAAAATGAATTTTTAACAGTTTCTTGATATTGATTTGTTATTGAGTTTTGCAGATATTGAAAACATCATGTGTTGTGTGATGTCTGATTGAGTATGTCTGTTAGTCATTTCTTCATTTGATTTGTTAATTTTTTTGCAGATATTATATCGTTTGTGTGTTGTTTGATATGTTTGATTGATTATGTGTATATTATTCAATGAAATATATGCTAACTCAACTTTTTAACTGTTTCAGGTGAATTAAAATGGATCCAAAGAAGAATACACACAAAAGGAAGAAGCCTAAGAAAGACATTGAGCTAGAGTATGTGGGTTCCGTGGAACCTGATCAGCTTTCGGAATATACAGAGCCTGAAAACACATGAGCTGAATTGACTGAAAAAGGATCGAATGATGAAGACCCTAAAGGTGAGAATACATAGCCTGAAGAAAGAATGAATGATGAACATCAAGATATGACTGTCTCCAAGAAAGGAAAGGGTCTAGTTCAATCTCAGCTTAAGAAACAGCGAGGACCCACAAAGATGAAAAACATCGCCAAAGATCCAAATGCTCGAGAACGAGTTGACTTCACTGACATGGGAGAGCCTTGTTGTCTGGGATCAGTTAAGTCATCATCATACATGGGTCCTTTGGTACAAGAAAATGTTCCTATCATCATTGATGATTTGAGGAAATTTGGCGAAGAACTTAAGACACTGTGAAAATTTGTACAGGTGACGACCTCTTTACCTTTAACTGTTAGTATAAATGAGAACTGTTAGTAGAACTGAGAACTGTTAGTAGAACTGAGAATTGATACAATGTTAGTAGAACTGAAAACTCATAGAATGTTAGTATAACTAAGAACTGAGAACTGTTAGTAAAACTGAGAACTGATAGAATGTTAGTAGAACAGAGAACTGAAAACTAATAGAATGTTAGTATAAAGGAGAAATAAGAACTGATAGAATGCTAGTAGAACTGGTAGAATGTGAATAGAACTGAGAACTGATAAATCTTATATCATTGATACATAATAATCAAGTTACATTTTAGTCTTCTCACGTTCAATTATATCTCTTGTTACTTATATTATTTTGTACTATTAAATCACATCAATCTCTTATTACTTAAATCACATCAATCTCTTGTTACTTACATTGTAGTCTTCTCACTTCAATCTCTTCCATTTACACAGTTTGATGGAAACTATAAACAGTTTAGTTTAGTAGAGAGACTAAGACACAAGAACTTGATGAAGAGTCCAGTTCCTAATTTTGTTTTTTTTTTCTTAAACTGAATGCATGCACGTATTGAACTTGATGAAGAGTATCAAAAAATTGCTTTGCTTAAACAGATGGGTTTGTGGAGAGCCTCAAAGTCTCGCCTAGTCAAAGATATCAGGAATGCTACAAACAATCTAGACAAGATGCAGCCCCGGCCGAAGAATATTCCTCCTAATGAATGGCGTAAATTTTTCAAACTCAAATCTAGCCTAGCCTTTAAGGTATATATTCAATTGGACTTAAGATTTTTTCTTGGCGTGTAGATTATTAATATATTCATCTTTTGGTTGTGAGTGATCAACATAAGGAAAGAAGGCGCAAGCGAATTCCTCACAGATGTAGCCGTAAAGGAATGGTTAGACTTATTGAAGATATGGTAAGTCTATTAGTTTTTACTCTAAGCATTTTTAAAAATGGCTTAGTTTGAATTATATTTGTTTGCACAGAAAAAGATAGTCTTGAACCATCTAAACGAGCTAAATGTATGGGTCAAGTCGCGTACCAAAAAAGATGGTACGCCTGTGAAAGTGCCGCTGAAAAGATTGTAAGTTGTGAATTTTGTATTGAATGAATTATATGAATTTGGATTTACCTTTGCAGTCATTTCTTACTTTGGATTTTTATTTTTTCAGAAAAAGCATCTGATATTGATAGTGATTCTCCTTCATCATCAACTAATCCAAAAGAAGATCTTATTTCTCAAATATTAGGACCTGATAAACCTGGTCGGATGAGAGCTATGGGCAGAGGGATAACTATAGCAAATTAGCTTGTTACCAAGTCAAAAGCAATAAAATTGCCGACATGCAAGAAAATCAATTTAAGTTGCAACAACAAGTACAAGACTTACAATATGTACTTAGGACCAAAATGAGTACTAACCAGGTTAGCCTTACTTTAACACTTCTGAATTAACAAAATAAGTTACTGAGTTTAACTGATAAATTTGGCTATTATTTGTTATGTAAACAGAGACAAGAAGCTGATCAAGAAGGTGAAAATTCAGCTCAAAGAGTAAGTAATCAAGATCAGATCCATTATTGCTTTATTTGTCTAATAAATTGTGTAAGTGTAAAAATTTTAAGTCACTTTTTATTTATCAATATCTTGTAGAGTGTGAACAAAAAGTCGCAACCGAAGTGTGTGTTGTTTGATTGGTCTGGTTCTGATGAAATCATTGCTGAAGGACGTTTATTTTCTTCTGATCATGATGACTTTGCGAATGACATTCCATTAGGACCTAACTCTGTAAAAGTATTGGCTGAAACTGCCAGCAAACCAAATGCATTTCTGTGGAGACCTGCACTTAATATGTGTACTATTGAGCAAGGTGTTGGAGAAATGATTGCATGCCCTGCCAGTAATTGTGTTCTTTCAGATCATGGGGTGGAAGAAGAAGACATTGCCCCAAAGGTAATATAACTTCTTATCATCTTTATGGTTAAGATTAAGTTTGGAATACACAAAATCAGTCAGATATCTTAGAATAAGTATAGGCTTGACAGTATCACGTTTTTTTTATGCATGTGTTTAATAGAGCCCAAGTACAGATTCTATGAACAAATGCAAACTAATAGATTAGGCTACAAATGACGACACTGTTGTTGCTGAAGGCCGGTGCCAGTCTAAAGAAAAACAAGCATTGGTTAATGGACTTCCTCTCGGACCTAGTGCAGTTAAAATATTTGTGGATGTCGTTTACAACCTCATACATTTCTATGGAGCCCTACATCTAGCATGAGAAACGTTGAGCACTCTTTGAAGTCTTTTGTAGCATGACTCTCAATAGAGTTGTGTTCGAGACAACTACAAATACTACAATATCTCATGTTGAGAAATCTACAACAACTCCACAATCTCCTATAAAGAAATCTACTGCAACTCCACAATCTCCTATAAGGAAATCTCAGGTAAGTTCCTAAGAATTGTTCTATTTAATTTAATTTGTTTCAGATATGTTTATTGTTGGTTACATTTTTTTAATGTAATCAATGGTTTATCTTGTCAATGTGCAGCGTAACAATCTAGACAAAATTTCCAAGGAAAATCACAAGTGCAAGTTGATGGATATTTCCGAAAAGAAGAGGGTCGTTGCCGAAGTGTGTTGGGCTTTAAACAATCCAGACCATGTTGTCCATTTTGTTCCCTTGAGGCTTAACTCAGTTCGAGTTTGGGTAGATATAGTGAAGGTTAAAGATGCAGCAGTTTGGAGCCCGTGTTCTGAAATCAAGTGTATGAATGATGCAATTGGTACTTCTATTGCATGGCCAGAAGACAGTGATTCTCTTTTAAACTGAGGTAATATATTTGCTAAATGCTTGTTGGGATTATTATTGAACATTTAAGGTTAGCTTGTGATGTTAGATTGAGACATGGAAAAAGGTCTTGTAATGTATGTTGTTGATAGTTTTGAATGATTTATGAAATTTTAATTATATTTTGGATATTTTTAAATTATATATAAAATATATAGCAATTTCTAATACAACAACGTTAAAATGCTATGACAACATCAATGTTCATATTATAACAATTAAAAAATGAGCTATGTCATAATATATTACAGCAATATAAATGAGCTATAACATAAGATATTACAGCAATTTAAATGTGCTATGTTATACTATATTACAGCAATATAAATGAGCTATAACATAAGATATTACAGAAATTTAAATGTACTATGTTATACTATATTACAACAATAAAAATGAGCTATAACGTAAGATATTACAGCAATTTAAATATGCTATTTGATTATATATTACAACAATAAAAATGAGCTATAACATAATATATTATAGCAGTATAAATGAGTTATATCATAAAATACAATAATTAAGAGGAGCTATAACATACAATTTTACAGCTATTTACATGAGCTATGAAAACATATATCACAGCATTTAACTAAAGTTATGATAGAAGAACCTATAATAGCACTACAAAAAATGTTATTGTATGGGTGACCCTATTATAGTTGCGGCGGTAATATCACTAATTAAGACCTATTATCCCCCTATGATATCATTATTTGTGAGCTATTAAAGCCATTTTTTCTTGCAGTGCATATTTCTGGATCTGTTGAATACAAAAGACCCTTGCCTGGATCATTTTTAATGTATCTGACTATTCTTTGGGCTGCATCCATATGAACATTACTTGGTTTGGCAAGAAGCTGGCTGAGCTTGAGAACATTAAACATAATGTCAGGTCTTGTGATAGTTAGATATAGCAGTTTACCGATTAAAGCTCTATAACTAAAAACATCCGGAAGTAATGTACCATCCTCTTGACTGAAATTCAATGAAGAATCCATAGGAGTAGATACAAGTTTACAACCAAGATAAATTGTGTCACTGAGAATATGAAGACCATATTTTCGTTGGCACACTGAAATGCCTTTGTGAGAATGAGCAATTTCCAGGCCAGGAAAATAGCGTAAAGGACCAAGATCTTTGATCTGAAAAGCTTTACTTAGAACCTTCTTCAACTGTTCCAGATCATGATCATTGCTGCTCGCAATAAAGATATCATCAACATAGACTAGTAGAGCAATAAAAGAAGTATCAATGAATTTGAGAAACAAAGTCTCCTTAGCATCAGATTGAAGGCAACCTGCTTGAATAAGAACATGTGAGAACTTCTTATACCATTGTCGAGATGTTTGCTTCAACCCATAAAGACACTTGAGAAGTCGACAAACAGGATTAAGGGGTAAAGAAGTCCCATCTTGTGGAGAATATCCAGGAGGTAAACACATATAAATCTCCTCTTCTAAATCTCCATGAAGAAAGGCATTTGTAACATCCATTTAAGTCAAATTCTAATCTTTCTTAGCTGCTAAAACCAACATCAACTTTATAGTTACCAGTTTAACAACAGGAGAAAAAGTATCTATGTAGTCAACCCCTTCCTGCTAAGTATAGTCTTTAGCCACTAAACATGCCTTATAATGCTCAACAGTACCATCAGCATTGTACTTAATTTTGTAAACCCACTTACACTCAACTAGTCGTTTTTCTAGAGGAAGAAAAACAACATACCATGTGCCAGTAGTAACGAGCTGCTCAATCTCAACATTCATTGCCTTTGTCCACTTATCAGATTGAATAGCAATTGCAAAATCTTTTGGTTCTGATTCAGTGGATATAGTGAGGATATAATGTTGGAAATCAGGGCCTTGCTTTGAGTAATCAAGGACATATGATAAAGGATAAGGGGTAGTGTGTTTAGTGATGGTTGGTAGTGGTGTTTTAGTAAATATATGACTGTGATACTCAGACAAATAAGACGGGGGCTTAATGATTATGAATGGTCTATCTATGTTCACTGTATTATTAGTAACTAGAATTTGAGTTTGTTGAGGAAGTACTGGAATAACAGGAACAACATGAGCTGCAGTAGTATGATCAAAAGAAGAAAATGAATCGGGAATTGGAAGAGGAATAATGGAAGAAGAGAAGAAAGCTAAAGGAAAAGAATCAGACTGGGAAGTTTAAAAAGGGAAAATGTCTTCATAAAAGACAACATCTCGAGAGATGGAAATCGAGTGAGATTCAAGATCCAAAGTTTTGTATCCTTTGTATCCAGGGATAACCAAGAAACACAGAAGGTCGAGCTCTTGGTGTGAATTTTTGTCTGTCCTTTGCATATGTAGAGACATAACAAAGATTACCAAAAGCTCTTAAACAAGAATATGATGGTGCTTTATGAGTGGAAAGCTCAAAAGGAGTCTGATTATGTAAAAAAGGAGAAGGAGTTCTATTTATAAGCTACACTGCAGTCCTGACACAATCAATCCAATAAGAAAGTGGAATATTGGATTGAAAAAGAAGAGCTCTAGCAACATTTAAAATATGTTGATGTTTACGCTCTACGACAGAGTTTTGTTGTGGAGTGTCAACACAAGAAAACTAGTGAAAGATTCCCTTAGCAGCAAGAAGATTTGTGAATTGTAACTCAAGAGCGTTATCATACCTAATGGCTTTAATGATTCCATTATATTCAGTGTGAATAAGATTGATGAAATCGGGAAAGACAGATGCAAAATCACTTTTTTCTGTTAAGAAATAAACCCAAGTGACTTTAGTGCAGTCATCAACAAGAGTTAGAAAAATATCTCAAACCATCAATAGAAGTAGTGGAGAAAGGTCCCCAAACATCCATATGTATTATATCAAATGAGTTTTCAGATATATTGTTAAAAGAAGGAAAAGAAAGCCTTTTCTGTTTTGCCAAATGACAATTTTTACAATGAGAACAATATGTGAGCGTACTCTTATGGATATAAAGAATATCAGAAAGATTTTGAATCTTTAGAAAAGATGGATGGCCCAGTCTTTGGTGCCATAAGAAACTATCAAGAAAAGTGATGTTTCAGACAATGGAGGAAGAAGATGAAGTCGGTTCTTGAGATTAGTTTGATTTGTTATCCAAGTCCAATATGTAAAGCTTGTTTTGTAGTTTACCCCTCCCAATCATCAAGTCCGGAAAAAGCTCCTGAATTGTACAAAAAGTTGGATAGAAAGTTACTGATAAAGAAGAAGCATGAAGAAGAGAGCTGTCATTGATGAGATTCAAGTGAAAAGAAGGAACAAAAAGAACATCAATGAGAAGAAGTTTTGTAGATAGTTGAATAGTGCCAGATTGAGTGACATTTAGATTGGCACCATCATGAAGAGTTACTAAAATGTCTGGGACATTATTGATAGTCGTGAACATAGACAAATTGCAATAGACATGAGATGTAGGCCCCGAATCTATTATCCAAGTATTAAAAGTAAGGCAAGGTTCATGAATAGCGGTAAAAAGAAGGATGGAAGAAGTATCAGCTGATGTGGTAGGATAGGGGATACACTCTTGAGCTGTAATAGTTGGCAATGAAGATTGAGATTTAGCGTTCATTTGACTAGCAAGCTGTTGAATCTGACCACCAGACAATTGAGCCAGAAAACTAGAAACATGATAAAAGTGAGCCTGAACCGCTGTACTAGTTGTGATAACACTAGCTACTGTATTTCCTTTTGAAGATGAAGGTCTAGTGTTCTGCTTCTGCTGATAACCAGTCGTTTGATATCCATTGTTTTTAGGACCCTGATAGCCATTACCCTGATAAGCATTGCCTTGAGAATTACCACCTTGCTGCACTTGAAAACCATTGCCATTCTGAGAATTCTAAGAATTTGGAACTTTATATCCAGGGGGTATGCATGTAACTTGTAGCAACGATTAACAGTATGTCCTTGTAATCCACAATGAGTACACATAGGTCTTTGTCTAGGTCTGTAGTGGTTAGACATTGCTGCAACAACTTCATCATCATAACCAAGAGGAGTATGCAATATTGATTGTGCATTAGTCTGAAGTAAAGGTTGTGCAGTAGCTTAGAAAATCACAGAATTAGCTTGAGGAGGATGTGTGATTGTTGATTGAGTTTCATATTGTATGACCAAGTTAAAAGCCTTATCCAAATCAGGCAATGGATCAATCATAATGATCTGTGCTCAAACTGGTTCATAGGAATCATTCAACCCAAATAGAAACTTCCTCACAATGCTTCTTTCAAAAAGATCATGCCACTGCTTATCCACATCACAAACACAATTTACATAAGCACATTTTGGATTAGATTGAGTTGTGTTCATTTCTTCACAGATAGTAACAAGACGAGTGTAGTATGAGTTAATATCCATAGATCTTTGACGCAATTGATAAAGCTGAAGTTCAATGTGATAAAGCCTAGGAAAATTATTCTGCTTAAATCTTAATTTTTCTCAGATTTTTTCTAATCACATGAGCAGTTTTCACAAAGAGAATACTCTGTGATAGGCCCACTAGAGTATATACTCGGAAGAAGAAGACTCAGATTGAAGGAGAGGGTTTGACTAGTTGACTTTAATTGCGGAGCTGGAGTAGCTTTGCTGATGTGGAATCGACAAAGGAAGAAAAAGTCGTTAGAGTTCAAATAGAACTTTACTTTCTCATCTTTGATCATCGATTGTATTCTAATAAGATCATTTGGGTAGTTAGAGAACCTTTCTCTGCTATGGCGATTTCAAGAGCTTGTTCTTGAATATCAAGATTGAACTTTCTTGTATTCTTTTGTTAATTGAATAAGATTGTTCTTTTGCTTATCAAGTGTGCGTCGTGATGTTTGGATCGCACATCGTGGCATTGAAAATGGCGGACATGGAGGATTCTGATCAAATTACTTTAGAGTTACAAGGGACAGTCGTGGAGCTAAACGACGAGCTTACGGTGCTTTGAGGTGGTTGGAAAAGATTGATGGACTCTTACAGCGGTGTGACGAGTCGGGTTTCGGTGGTGGAGAGTCATTTGGAGTCATTGGACAAAAGTATGAGCTCCATTTTGCAGACCTTAGGTCGCATGGAAGCGAATCAATTTACGGATAAAACACATGAGAATCCTACTCAGGTACATCCTATTGATTGCGATTTTGAACCGATAGATAATCAATTAGGTTATCGGGAATTCATAATGTTTTGGAGAATAGAAATTGAATGTTGAAGAAGATTGAATTGCTAGTGTTTGATGGTACTATGGTTGGATCATGCAAACGGAGAGGTTTTTTCGTTTGGGGAAATATAATGATACAGATAAGTTGGATTTAATGTCGGTGAGTTTACAAGGTCCAGTATTGAATTGGTACAATTGGGAGCTTGAGAGAGCAGAGTTTCAGAATTGGTCTCAATTCAAAAAGAGAATGATTCCACGATTCAGTCAGAACTTAGATGAAAACCAAAGGAATAGATTGTTCAGTATGAAACAGACGGGATCTGTTGTGGATTTTGTCAATGAGTTTGGAGAATTATCAACAGTGGTGAAGGGTGTGGATGAAGAGAATTTGGTGCATGTATTTTATCTTGGACTGAAGCCTGAAATGCAAGAAGTGATCAAGATTAAGGAACCACAGGGTTTAACAGAGCATTTCAATGTTGTTATGCGAATGGAGGATAGTATTTTTTGCACGTCAATGGCTTCTACAACACAACATACTCAGTATAGAAAAACGTCTTATATACCATTAAAGTCGTCTTTGCAGTCATTGCAACCTTCAACGAACTACAATTCGGAATTGTTTCAATTGGAACTGAAAGATGTTCCAAAACAGATTCCAGAACAAGTGGAACATTTATTGGATAGGCATGTGAGTATTTTTGAGGAACCTACTTAGCTCCCACCTCAACGCGGACATGAACGTGCTATTAATCTAATATCAGGAGCTGGTCCAATAATTGTAAGACTGTATCATTACCCACAGGCTTATAAAGAAGAAATGTCTAAGCAAGTATCAACAATGTTTTCATCGGGGATTATTAAACCCAGCCGCAGTCCATATTCTAGTCTGGTTCTATTAGTTAAGAAAAAGGATGCTAGTTGGAGATTCTGCATCGACTATAGAGCTTTGAATAAGGTCACTGTATTGGACAAGTTTCCAATACCTATGATTGATCAGTTGCTTGATGAGTTACATGGAGCCAAAAAAATTTCAAAGCTTGATCTGCGTTATGGTTATCATCAAATTGATATGGAGGAAAAGGATATTGAGAAGACAACTTTTAGAACCGTGGGTGGCCATTATGAATTCTAAGTAATGCTTTTCAGCCTTATTAATGCACCAGCAACTTTCCAAGCTTTAATGAATGATCTCTTTCAAGCATGCTTGGGAAGATTCGTGCTTATATTTTTAATGACATTCTGGTGTATAGTAATTCGATAGAAGAATATGTAGTCCATTTACAACAAGTTTTGGAAATTTTTGTCCAGCAGAAGTTATTGGCCAACCAGAAGAAATACTTGTTTGGCCAAGTACAAGTTGAGTATTTCGGGCATATCATTTCACAAGGGGGTGTGGCGACTGACCCGGCAAAGATTGATGCAATGAGACTTTGGCCAGAACCAAAAAATGTTAAAGATTTGAGGGTTTTTTGGGACTCACTGGTTATTATAGGAAGTTTGTGCAAGGATATGGAGTTATAGCTCGTCCATTGACAGATTTATTGAGGAAGGATCAATTTGAATGGTCAACTCGAACTCAAATGGCATTTATTCAGTTGAAAGAAGCAATGTTGTCGGCTCATGTGTTAGCATTACCTGATTTCACAGAACTTTTTATTGTGGAATCTGATGCATCTGGATATGGGCTTGGGGCTGTATTAATGCAACGCCAGAGACCAATATCTTATTTCAGTTGGGGTTTGTTTCATCGTTAACAAATTAAGCCAATATATGAGAGAGAACTTATGGCAATTGTTTTGGCGATACAGAAATGGAGACATTACTTATTGGGCAGGAAGTTTGTAGTTCACACTGATCAAAAAAGTTTGAAGTTTTTGTTGGAACAGAAGGAAGTTTCTATGGATTATCAACGATGGTTAACGAAGCTGTTGGGTTATGATTTTGATATCTTGCACAAACCAGGAGTAGAAAATAAAGCAGCAGATGGGTTATCGAGAATTTGTCAAGAGCCTAAACTCACAGTGACCACTTCTTTAATGGCTTTGAATATTCCTTCGTGTTTGCAGTTGCAAGATATTCTTAATGAGGTAGAAACAGATAAGTTTTTAACCGAGCTTAAGGAAAAAGTACGGACTGGCAAAGAAGATAAGGTAGGTTATAAGGTGGTGGATGAGAAGTTGTTGTACAAAAACAGGTTATTAATCCCTCGTTCTTCTGTTTTTATTCCCACCATTCTGAAGGAATATCATGATGGATTAGCAGGTGGACATTCAGGCGTTTTAAAGACGGTTAAAAGGATTCAACGCCTATTTCATTGGAAGAAGATGACGAATGATATACAGGCCTATGTTGCTCAGTATGATGTTTGTCAAAGACATAAGTACTCGACGTTTTCTCCAGCCAGATTATTACAACCTTTACCTATACCGAATCATATTTGGGAAGCTCTTTCAATGGATTTTATTGAGAGTTTACTGATTTCACATGGTACTAATGTCATTCTGGTGGTGGTAGACAGATTGAGTAAATTTGCTCATTTTCTAAAGCTGAAACATCCTTTTACTATACAAGATGTGGCCAAGAAGCTTATGAATGAGGCTGTGCATTTGCATGGATTTCCAACGTCTATTGTATCTGATCGGGAGAGGATTTTTTTGAGCTCATTTTGGAAAAAGCTGTTTAAACTAGCGGGTACTCACTTGAAGTATAGTACCGTGTTTCATCCTCGATCAGATGGTCAGACAGAGGTTATTAATCGGTGCTTTCAGACGTTTTTGCGATATTTTTTTCGTCAACTCATCCAAAGATGTGGGCCAAATTTTACCATGGGCAGAATTGTGGTATAATACTAGTTATCATACAGCTTTGGGAACAACTCCGTTTCAAGTTATATATGATAGGCAAGCTCCAAGTCTGTAGAAATATGAGGAAGGCTCGACAACAAACTTTGAGTTGGAAGTAATGATCAAGGAGAGAGATTCAATGCTTATACAAATAAAAGAGCAACTACAGAAGGCTCAGGATAGGATGAAAAATAATGCGGATAAACACAGGAGAAAGCTTGTATTTACAGTTGGCGATATGTTTTTTTCTTAAACTCAGACCCTATAGACAACAGTTGGTGTCGAAGCGTGTTTATCAAAAGTTAGCTGCTCGATATTATGGACCTTTTGAGATTTTGGCGAGAGTTGGTGCAGTGGCGTACAGGCTGAAGCTACCAGCTCCATCGAGAGTGCATCCTGTATTCCATGTATCTCAGTTGAAACCAGTCTTGGGGTCCAACCATGTTGTCACTAACTTACCAAACTCATTTTCAGTGAATGAGGAGTTGATTATTGAACCAGCTTCTGTTTTGGACACCTATCATGATAAAGAGGGTCATTTGGAAGCTATGATTGCTTGGACGAATTTGCCTGATCATGAGAATTCTTGGGAGAGAGTCGCGATATTGATCAAGCAATTTCCTCACTTGAAGCTTGAGGACAAGCTTCTTATTGCCGATGGGGGTATTGATAGGCCCACTAGAGTATATACTCGGAAGAAGAAGACTCGGATTGAAGGAGAGAGTTTGATAGTTGACTTTAATTGCGGAGTTGGAGTAGCTGTGCTGACGTGGAATCGGCAAAAGAAGAAGAAGTTGTTAGAGTTCAAATAGAACTTTACTTTCTCATCTTTGATCATCGATTGTATTCTAATTGGATCATTTGGGTAGTTAGAGAATCTTTCTCTGCTATGGCGATTTCAAGAGCTTGTTCTTGAAGATCGAGGTTGAACTTTCTTGTATTCTTTTGTTAATTGAATAAGATCGTTCTTTTGCTTATCACTCTGACCTTCATCAACCAAGATCTAACTACATCATTGCATCGTGACCAAGTTGAAGAATCAGGATTACCATCTGGAGGTTTTGGGAGAGTTCCATCGATGAAACATATCTTGTTTCTTCCATTCAAAGCCATTCACATCGACTGTTCCCAAGAATTGAAATCAGCAGCTCCAGTAAGACAATCAGAAAAGGATTGTGCTAGAGATAAGAATCGAAGAGATAGCAACAATCAAAAGTCAATGAAAGAAGAAAAGAAGAATCAGAGATGAAACGAAGCGTATAATCAATAAACAAAGATGAAGAACTCGAGAACCTGAGATCCAAAAGAAGCGAATCGAAACGCGGAACTATAGACACTCATTGCAATTGGATCGGAGGAGAAAATAGATGAACGATTGTCAAGAAAATGATGAATTTTCCCGAGAAAATGAAGAGAATGAGAACTAGAAGCGTAGAAATCTAAGCTCTGATACTATATTAGATTTATGCAAAAAGAGATTAAAGATGGTTATATATTTATATACAAGACGAGATTAGCAAACTAATCAGCTTACTAACTAACTTGCTAACAACTTTATTAACCGTGTTAACAACCTCATTAATATGTAACTCTAATAATTCAGATTTAGTTTCAAATACTTTCTTTCTAATTATCAAACTAAACCACATGGTTAATAAATAGTAATTATTTGCTTATTTACCGTGATTTATGTTGCTTCAGATAGTCTAACTGATATCCTATCATGTAGGTATCTTTGTTTTTTCTTAAAATCAAGTAGTTAAATATGTAAATAAAATGTGTCTACTAATAGCAAAAAAGGACAAATAAATGCATTGATGCTGGAAAAAAATATACTTACAAAATAATTGCACGGTGCCTTTTTACCTCTCCACCGATCTTATGCACTATGTGCCCACTTTTCCTTCACGGACCTACTCTTCTTATTTTTCTACTTTCTAGAATTGTCACATATTATATTATATTGGGACCCTTTTAGGAAAAACTATTCAAAGATTTGAAGTAGCTATTGAAACTGATATAATCGAATTAGTATAATTGGACTTAAATTAGACTAGAATACTTTCATTAAATATAACACTCTTTTTTTGTTTTATTAATTATAAGCTTCGATTATTGATATTTTAATGATTCAATATAATTAAAAGTGATAAGAGAAAAAATAAATAAAAAGAAGAAGAAAAAGCTTAAGATTTGTGTTTGAGTAACTTTTTTGGTCGTAAACAAGATCACCACCATACACATAATACGCCATTTATATGATCATTTTTGAAGAAATCGATAAACAATTCAATCTTCCACATGGCCAAAATGTAATAAGTTTCAACTTATAGAACAAACAAAAAATCTTTTAAGGGTGAATCATTCTTTAAAAAACTTCGACGAAAAATCATGTACATGTATTCGAGTCTCGATAGTATCATTTCCGGAATCCCGATTAACTCACAAAAGCTCTTAAAGTTTGTAGATTGCTCCACTAAATAAAAAGTTAAAAAACATATAATCTGAATTCGAATCGGCATTACATTACTAATAAACACTAAAATTAATCATCAACAAAACCATCTACGATTCTGTTTTTATACTTGAAACAATAAAAGCAATATGGATAGAGAAAATTGTAGAGTGTTAATTTACAATAAAATATAAAACATTAATGTAAAAACTAGTTTCTTCCTAACAAACTTCATTTTAAATTTCAAAAAAAAAATTAATTTCGTTGGAATGAATCTTAAAAACATAATTTTGGCTTCGCGCATTTTAGGTTTTCTCCCAACTCTTCTCTTCTTCGCGCAACCACCTTCATCTCCGATTTGTGGCTGTAGTGCTGTGGCTCCTCCAGCACCGGCTCCGGCCACCATCCCCTATTCCATTTCAGTCATTTTCCCATTTTCGGCTTCAACAGTGGCGTTTGGAGGAGGAGCAATGGCGGTTCTGCTGCGGTCGAACTCGGAGCTCGACATCGTTTTGCTCGCTCGAGGACGGCTGTCCATTCCTCGCCGTTCCGGTCTCGCTAGTGCCGAAAGTTTTATCGCCACTCTCCTTCTCTTCGGCTTGCATCTCGGTGAGGAGATTTTCTTCTTACAATGGTCAAAATCTACTCCAGAACAGCTCAGGCAGAGGCGACTAAGGTGACTCCAGTGTGTGAGGATAACACCGATACTCCTTAAGCCTTGTCTTTTGATTCCTGTTTCAGTTGGGGTCCTTTTTACCACTTCGATTTTACTCTCCTCTTGGCAATGTTGGTGCATTCAACGGAAGTGGTGGTGGCTACGGTGGTAGCCGTAGATTTGAGTAGTGTGGGTGCTTGGTCGGAGTTAGACCGGCATTGATTACATTGGTGACGAGACTTCCTTGGCCCTTATCTTCTTCGTTTGGCTTTGGGTCTTACGTAGGCTTTTGACTACATTTAGTTTTCGCCCCTACGTTGGGGTTTGGTCATTGGTTGGTTTTGGTAGGTTTGGCTTCGATAGCTTTACGTAGCCATCGGCAGAGGTTCAATGCTTCGGTTCTTCCGGGTCTCCTGCTGAGCGTGTGAGATTTGGGCGGTGTTTCCAGTTATCCTAGATTGCGGTGGTGGAGTGGGTTTAGATAGTAAGGGCTCCGGTGGCTACATTTCTCTTCCTCCATTGCAGTTCATATTTGTTCCTCGGTGACTTCATTCGGGGCTTCAACAACTGCTCTTGTTAGGCTCAATTCCTCATTTGAGACGAATTTTGAAGGGTTGGGTACTGTCTCGAGGTTTCTCCGTCTCGAGAAATTTTGTATAGTTTCCCGTTTTCGGTGGAAGAGTTGCTCTGTAGAGTTTTTGCCGAGACCGTGGGTTTGGTAGTTAGAGGCGGTTTCTTTACCTTTCGGCTCTGGGTAGAGCACCATTTTACAGATCATCTCTTAGAAATCGTTGTTTTCTATATAAGTATTTGAGAAACTGTTTGTAAAGGCCTGCTTTTAGGTTTGAGGGCTGGCTTATCTCTCGTCTTTACTCGTGGCAACTCGAAGAGTTCTGCAGTTTGGGAGCTGTCCTTAGGTCCTCGAGCATGTTGGGTCTTCAAGCTTCAGTGTTTTGTCACGTCTTTTTTTTTTTTGCTTGTTCGATTTGTGTTGTTGTTGATTTGTGTTAGCTTTTTGATATTTTTATTTTATTTGTGTAG
Source organism: Cardamine occulta (assembly GCA_028015245.1). Taxonomy (NCBI): domain Eukaryota; kingdom Viridiplantae; phylum Streptophyta; class Magnoliopsida; order Brassicales; family Brassicaceae; genus Cardamine; species Cardamine occulta. The sequence continues at coordinate 6,602,547 of CM051365.1, forward strand.
TGTATGTATTTCTATGAAAAACTTAAAATGGTATAAATATTTAACATGTTTACAAAACAAAAAGATCTTAAAACAACCTTAGCAAAACAGAGAAAAAAAAAAACAAAAAAAGAAATTAAAATGACCAACAACAGAAAAAATCTTAACAAGACTAATTTATTCTTAGTGTAATGATGTTTTCGTCCCTTTAAGAATCTCACTGTCTTATGCATCACTGTACTCAAAGCTTCCACAGATCCATCGTCCTCAACATATCTCTACAATCTCTATGAGCTCTCTGTGAATACATTACTCTTTTTAAAGCTCAGAGAATTAAAAATCATATCTTTCTCACAAAAAAAAAATCAAATCTTTTTAGTTTTTGCTTTGCTCTAGCCGACGGATGAAAAGCAAAATCCACCACCAGCCTAATGGCGGCAACAATGTTGTTTCAAGTAACGATAATGGCTGCCGAAGTGAGTCACCAAGCCCACCTTTGTCACCAAACCGCCGTGTCCTCCGTCGTCAACGGCGGCAGACTTTGTTCAGAGCTTCTTCTTTCTCTCTCCGGAGAAATCTTCGTTATTTACTTCTCCTTCCAATGATTTATGCTTCTGGTCTTCTTATGTGTGTTGGTCCTTTCTCGGGTCTTGTTGGTGGGTGGGTTTATGTTCCCGGGTCTGTTTATCGGAGCCCCGAGATTTACAAGAAACTTCAAGTTGACATTTTTTCTGACAATTCAACCACCGTTGAGGTTTTTGGGTCTTCTCTTCTTCTTCTTCTTCTTCCACATTTTTACATGAAAGTTTTGATTTTTATATCAATTTTTTGTTTTTGTCTCAGTTGTCTTCTCTTTGGAAATACAAAAGAAGACCAAAAATGCCAAAACCTTGTCCCAATTCAACAGTTTCATCACATTTTGGTCTTAATAGAGGTAAAGAGCGAGCCAACTAATTGAGTTTATATGGCTTCTTAATTTCTTGGATTTTTTTTAGAGGAGAATTTTTGAGATTTGATTCATGTGTTAATGAAATTTCCAGAATCATCTGCTCTTACTCATAGTGGTTACTTGATCGTTGAGGCTAATGGCGGTCTTAATCAGCAGCGTTCCGCGGTATCATCTTCTTGGTCTCTTATTGAATTCTTTGTTAAAGGCATTTAAGTCAAGCATGTCTTAATTTGTTGTCTATTGGTTTAGATTTGCAATGCTGTGGCTGTTGCTGGACTCCTAAACGCAGTCTTAGTCATACCGCAGTTTGAATTTCACGCTATTTGGAAGGATTCAAGGTAAGAAGATTTGCATTACTTTTGTCAAGTTTTGTTAAAACATTGGACTAACAAGTTTATTTTTGTGGCAGTACCTTTAGGGATATCTATGATGAAGATCATTTCATATCGAGCCTTGAAGGTTATGTGAAAGTTGTGAGAGATGTTCCTGATGAGATAATAACTCGTTTTAATTACAATCTTACAAGTATCCCGACTATTCGTGTTCAAGCATGGGCTACCGTGAACTACTATAATGGGGAGGTTTATCCCGTTTTAAAGGAGCATGGGTAGGTTGACTTTTAATCTTGAAGCTGTTACATGACTTAATCTCTTCTTTGTCGCGCTTAAGGGGGTGACGTTTTTTGTTTCATTCAGGGTTATACGGATTTCTCCTTTCGCAAATAGATTGGCAATGAGTGTTCCACCATATATCCAACTTTTGAGGTGCATAGCCAATTACAAAGCATTGAAGTTTTCTTTGCCTATATCAACACTAGCTGAAAAGTTAGTTGATCGGATGGTTGAGAAGAGCTCAGAGACCGGAGGAAAGTATGTCTCGGTCCACCTTCGATTTGAGGAGGTAACTTTTTCTTTGATTTTTCACAACTGCTTTGCCTCCGTAGATTAGTATTTGGTTTGCAGAAGAGACAATATAAAAATTCTTGGTTTTCTAGGATATGGTGGCTTTCTCATGTTGTCTCTACGAAGGTGGAAAAGCTGAGAAATCTGAAATGGATGTGATAAGACAGAAAAGTTGGAAAGGAAAATTCAAACGAAGAGATCGTGTCATTAGGCCTGACCTTAACCGAGTTAACGGAAAATGTCCCCTTACCCCGTTAGAGGTAAATTCATTAGCCTATATATTGACATTTTAATGGGATGTAAGGGCATTTTCAGGGATTTATTGAGCTTTGCTTTTCAATTGCTGTTTTAACGTCAGAATAGGTCGGTATGATGCTCCGTGGTATAGGATTTGATAACAACACTTCGATATATTTAGCTTCCGGAAGAATCTACCAACCTGAAAAACATTTGGCTCCTCTCCGGGAAATGTTTCCCTGTCTCTACACAAAAGAGTCACTTGCAACTCCAGAGGAGCTTGCCCCATTTGAGGTTTTATTTTGAATTCATTAATCTTAAGCAAAAGTATTAGGCAACACTTAGTCTGACATTTTCTTGTTACGCTAAATATTTAGGGATATTCTTCGAGAATGGCTGCTTTGGACTATATGGTGAGCTTGTTAAGTGAAGTGTTTGTAACAACTCAAGGTGGAAACTTTCCTCATTTTTTGATGGGTCATCGAAGATTCCTCTTCGGTGGACATGCAAAAACTGTCATACCCAATAAACCCAAACTCGTTCTCCTTCTTCAGGACATGGATATGAGGTAACTATAAATCTTCCTTTCCCCTTCTCAACCTTTTCCTAGAGTAATGTATATCTCTAGGCAGAGATGAACTTTGATAAATATTTATGCCATAAGAAATTTAGGCTCTGATAAAGTTGACATGAAAGAATCAAGAAACATAGTTTGGTGAGCCGTTTCACACATTTGAATAACAGCTTGTATGATATATCCTCTGAATCTTGAACAGGTGGGAGGTTTTCAAAAAGGAGATGAAATTGATGCTAGGGGAAAGCGATAGAAAGGGCGTTATGGTACCTAGAGTCAGAAAGATTAACCGAAAAACTTCCATTTACACGTACCCTTTACCCGAATGTGAATGCATCTTTCATTTGTCTTCCAATTTGTCAACTACTGGAAACATTCGGAATCTTGGAGCTCTTCATCCAACTTCCAACATCATGAATTCTGCAAGACTATAGTCCTCAAGTCTTTTTGACCCTTAAACCAAAGCTTTGAGCCAAGTCCTGAACGTTTTTGTTGACGGCAGCGCGAAATCAGATATGGAGGAGATTTTTATGAGGAAGTTGAGTTCAAATTTTATACACAAAGTGTAAGAACTCTTTAGGATTGAAGCTGTGTTGCTGTTTCTGGTACTGTAGGAGTTAGGATAATCACAAAGAAACAGAGGTGTGATTTTATGTACTTAAGTTTTATCTTTTTTGTTCATTATCTTACGTTGTGTCCCTCAAATTGTCCAAGTGTATAGAAATTTACATCGTTCTGGATTTTTTTTCTTAATACTTTGTAACATTACGTTTCATAGGGTCCTTACTAGTTATATATAAAATGATGATTCTAGAAATTTGTTTCGGTGAATTCTATTTGGCTTTTTTTCTTACAGCAATGCAAACAAAGGTAATGTTAACTTGTTGTTGCTGTCTTTTTTGTTTTTGTTTTTTTTATTGACATTTTGTATTGACATTTTGTATTATTAATTATTAATTATTAGCAAACACTCCCGCGTTGCTTGAAAGAGGGATCTAGAATGATTTACAGTAGAACCTCTATAAATTAATACTCGATAAATTAATAAACACTATAAATTAATAAAATTTACTAGTCCCAAATCGGGCTGGTGTAAAAATGAACAAAATTCGATAGGATAATAAAATAATAATTTTTTTAGAATCTTTATGTAAATATATAGTCACATTAATAACATAAATTAATAATTATGTAAATTTTCATATATATATATATATTAACAATATAATTTTGTTTTGATGAATTTATGTTAGAACTCATAAATAACTTTTCTTATATAAGAAAATATTATGTTGTATTTTAAACTATCTTATTATTATAATGTAAATAAAATTTTCATAAAATAAAACAAATTTTTTTATAAATTTTTAAATTATAAATATGCATAATTTTTATTTCAGTAGTTGTATAGACTGTTTAAATACAACAATTAAGGTTACTAATCATAAATTTAAAAATTAGGTTAATTATTTATATAAGTGAATTCATCTATAATCTTTGTTCTTTATTATCAAAATAATTTTTTTTTTTTAAATTTTAAACTTTCAAGTCCAAAACTATTAAAATTTACAATATCCAATACATTAATTTTATTTAGATCAAAATTTTTTAATTTATTTATTTTTAATTTTTGACAAAAAATCTCTATAAATTATTAAATATTATTTTATACTATAAATTATTAAATTAATAGATAAATTAATATCACTATAAATTAATAAAATATTATGGTCTCAACATTATTAATTTATAGAGATTTTACTATATATTAAAATGAAAAATTATATGTTATTTGGTGAATACCCACATATTTATTTATATTAAAGGTGGACAAGGATCGGATAATAATTTAATGTTATCTGGATTCGGATCTGGATCCGTCGGATCCGACAAACAATTATCCAGATCATACTCAAATATCCATGATATCCTATTTTTCAGATCGGAGTAGATCTTGGATCCCGAATATTTTGATTACCCCTTGTTTATATATTGATTTTCCATTTGTTTGATATGTGATAGAAACATTATGTTATATATATGGTATTATTTTCTTTTATTTAAACCTCTTTTAATTTGAGCTCCTCAATCCCTCGGCTCCAAGGTTTTCGATTTGAAGGACAATACTATTCAACTCAATTTTCTTGAAAGTGCTCTGTTATTGTATTATTAACAAGAAAAAGCCATTGTTGTGCCACTACGTTAACAAAACTACTTCTGCACGTCTTATTATAAACCCAATAGAGTTATTTATATGTTATAAAATAATGAAAAGTTGAATTTATTATTTGTTAGAAAAAGGATATGTTCATTGCTATAGAGTTGGTAACCTTGGCTCATGCAAGTTTACTTAGCTTGTTGTTCAACGAAACTCACATTAAATGAGTTTTGTAGCTTATAGAGCAATGAGATGGAAAGCAGGATAAAATGTTTGCCAAAACAAAAAAAGTCTTGTCATTAAAAAACCAAAAAAAGTCTTGGCTCAAGCATCTTCAAGCTAGGCAAAAGCAATTATAGATTTTATCATGATGATCGAAGCATTACATGAGCTCACAAGTCTAAAGATTCATCACAATCCAGTATGACATTAATCTAAATAGATTCTACTGAGATAGAAAAAGATATATAGATCTTTCCCTTTGTCAAGTTATTTGAGATTGTTGTCAATTTGCGTCGGGTAAGGCACTCACAAAGACTTAGCTTCATAGAGCTCGAACCAACACTATTGTGCATCTTAGCTTTTGTTTGAACACACAAATACGTACAGAAATCAGTTTCCTAGATCGTATAATGAAAACCAGTATGAAGTTTAACTTGTCAGTAAACAGGGCAGTACAGCTTGCTTCCTCCAAACGTTGGCATTCCTGTTCTTAAGATGTGGCTAGGGATCAATTGCCAAAATCTATATAAGAAAAACAAATCCAAACCAAGAGAAAGTAAATTTAGTACTTCGCCTCGTAATTATTTTCAAATGTCCTGAAAGAAATCTAAGTGCGTACCATAAAACATTTAAACCATAAATTCTATATCAGAGTACGGTGAAACCCAAAAGGAAAACTATTAAAAAATACCTGTAATTATAAACAACAAACCAGACTACAAACTTGGCATTGTTCTAATAGAAAATAAAGGAAAGTTCGGTTTGTCCATTAGAAATGTAACCCCAAGAATACCAACGAATCAATCACCATACTCTTAACGATAAACATTTAATTTTCCAGCTGCCATATTTGACTAAACAACATAGAAAACTAATAAATCTAAAAGACATTTGCTGTGACATTTGTTTTTTTAGAGCCATCAATTCTTTTTCTTTTATAGGACCAGAGAAATGAGGATAATTCTAAACCGATCACACAAATAACATAGTGATATCAATTGAAGAAATCCCAAGAACACAAGTTAGAAAGTTAAAAGCTTCCAAGATTCTCCTATTAACTAAATAATTTATCTACAGTTGAACTTTCTGCTTTTATTTTTGGTGGAGGTAAGAGCGGTTTCGGAAAATAATAATGAAGATTGAAGAGCAAAGTTGAGGTTTTGTTGGGGGAACATTTTTTTAAATAAAAATTTAGAAAGCAAGACAGGTGTCAACTATAGGAGAGACCATGTGGCACTCAGTAGGAGAATGCCCTTACTCTTTCATATAGTAGATTCAAACACGAATCAAATTTTTTTTTTCTAAAATCAAAGTGTTATTGGATTAATAATTTAAAAAGACATAATCAAATTCAATGTCATTGTAAACATTGTAAGTAGTGTATTTGAAGCAATGTTTACCCTATCGGATTATTAGTAAATTTTTTAAATATGTAACTAAACAGTGTTGTTTCTTTTCTTTCACCCCAAAACAGGTCCTAATTCCTATTACTCGACACGAAAAAATTTCAAACTATACTCAATATTCTGACAGAACTTAATAATTGGAGATCCAAGTGGGTCGTGATGAATCACCATTGAAGATCGTAGATCTCATGAATCACCATTAAAGATTGTTCCAAGCTTTCCATCCTACACCCCTATTTTACTCTCTCTTTCCTTTCATTCTCCTTATCTTCTCTGAGTCTTCTTTGTGATGTCAAGAAGGTAACTCTTTTTAGGGTTTTCCTTGGATTTGAGACTTTCTTATCAAAAGTGTGGCCGAAGGGCTATTAGCTTATAGGTACTGGTCATTTGTTCTTATTGAAGATCAATAGTGTTCAGTTATGTAAAAATTGGATTGTGACTGTAAGGCGTAGCGTAGTTTATGCTTATTGATTAACCTTTAAGCCAAACTGCAGCATTTTGCAATCATTAGTTGATAACTGGTCATTTGTTTTGCAATCTTTAGTCTTTTTATGAAATCGTTATCTCTATGTCCTTTAGCTTCACTTTGTTTTGTTACTTTTTCTTATCCTTTGTCTTGTTTTGTGTCTTGCTGATATAAGTAAGTCCTTTTGGTTCAATTGAGTTAAATGGTTTGCTCTTAGAACAATGAACAATAGTTCTTTTTTTTTTGATGTGGAATCGGTTCACTATAAATTATGTTTTGTTTTTGAAAATTTTCAAACAAAAGATCTGTTTTTTTTTATGGAGGGATTAGAAAGTTCAATCATGAGATGTTGACATGTTATGATCTAAGAATCATTTTGCCAAATGGTCAAGTCATGCATGGCTGGCTGTCCTAAATCGACTACCAACATGAGATCAAATGCAATAATAGAGTGATGGGGCTATTGCTATGTGTGTGTTTTGCCAACACAACCGATGTAATCATGTTTTAACCTTCACAATTGCTGCAAGTGCACAGAGCACGCAGTAATACAGAAAGGTATCGATCCCACAGAGACTAGACTAACACTACGAATTTGCAATGCTCAGACAGAGCTAAGATAAAAATATGGGGGATTTGAAATGTCACGATTGAAAATGAAATAAATTTCAGTAAATAAAACGGTGTAAATCAATGAGAGAAAAGCGTTGGGCTCAGAAAATCTCAGGGTTCAATGATTGATAGGAAATATAACCGGACTAAAACTAAATGAATGAATATTCTAGAACTCGAATCACAAATGACAAACTAACCACATTTCCGCATGCATTAATTATCTTAACATGAACTCTTGGTAAGATTTCATGCCAGCATTCTTAACAAGTTCGATAAGTTCACCTAGATGCCTTAACATCAATTGTCCATTGGCTAAGGATACTATGCCTATAATCCGTTGATTCCGATAACCTAATCTACTTCCACAGCATCAGAAATATCTATAAATCATTCACTAGATTCGTCAACCTAACTAACACGTAGAGATCATAGAAGATAGAGAACTAATTCAATAATCCTAATCTAGAACGACTACCTAACCAATCATCGAATCCCCTTGAATAAATCCCTGATATGTAGCCTTTTTAGCATATTTTTGATTGCATTTATCATTAGATTTCTTGTATTTTCATTACATAATTAGAGTATAGGAGCATATTTTTCATGTTTTATTGACTCATAGGTTTTGGATTGATTTATACAACAAGAAGGAACATTTGGATGCAAATAAGAGAAATGATGATTAAGAACTAATCCAAAGTGTCTCAATGATCGACCCATATGATGGTCTTCCCTTGAGATTTAGATGCATAACCCTTGATGGAGGTTATAGGAAATTGAGTTAGCTTCTAATGGAGGTGATTTGAAGGTAATCAAAGCTGTGGTTCCAGAGTGATGACCGATTTAGTGAAGAACGGTATGACCCAACCGCAAGACAATACCGCTGGAGATTTGACGAAACATACCTGGCGAATTGGTCTAGGAGCTGCAGTGGGCTAATGACACCGCTGGGCTCTAAAGGGATGCTGCAATGACATGATGACACAGCTGGGACGCATCTGAAATTCTGGTTCAAGTTGCTAAACCAGTTCAATTCAAGCTGAATCTGAAATTACTTAATTGGTTATGTGTTGAACCAACTTCTTTTCATCTTTTACTATAAATACTCTTAACCCTAATTTATGTCTTATGCTTTTGTTAATGAGATTTTTCTTAGACTCTTTTGGATCTTTGTATGAATCTTTCAATTTCAAAGTATCAAATCTCTTTCTTTCTTTAAATCTTTCATCAATTCTTCTCTTAATCATGATTAATCATCTATCAAACCAATTTGATTTGTGCTTACAAAATTATGAGTGAGTAGTCCTTTAGATGAGTTTAGGGTTTGGTGATTGAGATGATTTGATGGATTAATATGATGTTTAGGACTAGATCTTAGGTAGTCTTTCATTTAGGTTGCTAGTAATGCTAGATTAAGCATGTAATTGAGAAATCTAGATGATTAGCATTTCATGCCCGGAAGATGTTTGATGAAATACTTGAGAGAATCCAAGTGTGCTTTTCATGCCTATCCTATGAAAATAGTTGATTAGGATGATTAGTGGTTGGATTAGAACTTGTTATCAATGCTCATTAGTTATTTGAATTGCCAATGAAAGTTGATGATGATTCATTGATTAGGGTAGAGGCTAATACCATGGAAATGGATTAGTCTTGTTAGTAATCCTTTAGCCTAGGACATTGTTCTTCATGTGTTCTTACATCATCAAAGGTTTATCATTTCATCTAAGTCATAGCCATCCCCGAGACTCATCGCTTTTCCTATTTGATTTCTAAAACCGTTTTAGTCTTTTTCCAGTTTGTTTACTTTTTGAATTTGGTTTCAAAAATACAAAACTTTTATTTGCTTAGATTGAAATAGGACTTGCATTCCTAATGTTACTATTCTAGTTTCTTTAAGGATCGATCCCTAAAGTACTTCAATGTACTAAAGGTTATTTGATTGACCCGGTGTAAAAACCGAACTATCAAATTGGCCCTGTTGCCGGGGAAACAACAATTTACCATTAGGATTTGGTCTTGTTTCGACACTAAGCTTTTATTTTCTTTTGTTTTTTACTAACCCCTAATCTCATTGATTGGTTTGTGTTCTCTTTCTCCTTAGGTGTATGAACTTGCAAAGTCACGGGACAACAAACCTAGTTGAGCAAGTCAAAGACATCCATAGATTGGAAAGAGATATTGCTAAAGCAAAGAGAGAACGTGAGCGTTTGGTCCACTTGGATAATACCAGTCCTATTCCCATAGATGGACGAAAATCCTCCTCCGGTTGGTCAAAGAAATGTTGGGAATGAGAACCAAGGGAATGTTGCTAGAGTGATTAGAGCCTATGCCGAGCCGAACATCTATGGGAATAGGACTGGTATTAGGCCTCCTTCGGTTGGAAATAATAACTTTGAGATCAATTCGATATGTTATGTGGGATGGTTAAGATCAATGGAGTATCCAAAGACGATTTCAAGCTTAGGATCTTCCCATTCTCACTTGGAGACAAGGCACACCAATGGGAAAAGAATCTTCCTCATGACTCTAGAAACTCTTGGGATTAATGCAAACGAGTGTTTCTTGCCAAGTTCTTCTCTACATCAAGGATGGCAAAGCTAAGAAATGCGATCTCAAGTTTTTTTAAAAGGGAAATGAGAGTCTTTGTGAAGCTTAGGAGAGGTTTAAAGATTATGCATCACAATGTCCACACCATGTTTTTTTGAAAGAATCTATACTGAGCATACTTTATCGCGGATTCTTGCCTAAGTACTGGATGTTAGTGTATACCGCTAGCAATGGAAACTTCTTCGGACTAGGCACGGATGATGGAATGTTATTGGTGGAGAACTTAGCTCAAAGTGATGGTAACTACGGTGATGATTACGATCATATGTTAAGAGATGGTGTTGAAATGAATGATCAAAACCGTAAGGAGCTTAAAGCATTGAATGAGAAGATTGATAAGTTCATCCAAGCTAATCAAAAAGTAATAAACTATTTGGGTGAATGTGGTGGATTTCAAGGTTATCAAGATGTTGGGATTGAAGGTTATGTTGCACGACAAGAAGAAATGAACTATATAGTCAATCAAGGCCAAAGTTAAAACAAGGGATTCAACCCAAACTATATGAGTCATCCCAATTTCTCCTATAAGAACTCTAATGTTGAGAATCTCCAAGATCAAACTTACCTACCCAGCAACCAACGAGAGTTTCAACCAAGGTTTCAATTCTCAACCCAAGGAAACTCATCTAATCAACATCCTTCTCAAGAAAATGAGATGAATGCAACGTTGAAGCGATTAGAGGGGCAAACTAAGGGTTATGAGGATTTAGGTAAGAGGTTTGTTGAGATACACAACAAGATAGATGATATGTATACTGATCTTGATGGTAAGATTAATAGCTTGTCTTTTCATATGAAGACCATTGATCTCAAGGTTGCTCAAGTCTCTTCAAGTTCCACAAACCCAAGTGAAAGAGTATTACCAAGTAAACACCAACCTATCCCCAAGGAATTTTGCAATGCTATTCTCACGAGTAATAAGAATAACCATGAAAGGGATGTAGAAGAGCTCTCTAGACTTCTCTATGGTGTGAATGGTGAAACTTTGGTTGATAAGAACAAAGCTAAGGTGGAAGTGAGCACTAAGGAAGAAGACAAGGGTCCCATGGTTGAAAAGAAAAAAACACCAAGAGTTGAGATTTCTCCTTATGAGACTCCACTACCATTTCCCGGGAGATTTTATACCAAAGCACAAAAGAAGGTGCTTTCAAGTTTCAAGGCAAGTATGAATGAGATTGGAGTTCCATTACCTTCTATCGATAACTTGTACCAAGTACCTATCCACAAAAAGTCCATTCAAGCTAACCGGGCGAAGGTAGAGGAAGTACTGAGGTTATATGAACTACCAAGTTAATCCCCTCTTGCACCAAAGAGTATCCCAAAGCTTCAGGATCCCGGTACATTCCTCATTTCTTGCTCCCTTGGAGATTTTAAAGTTGATAATGCCTTGTGTGACTCTGGTGCTAGTGTGAATGTGATGTCTCTTGAGATGATGAAGATTATTGGAATCAAAGAGATGAAGAAATATTCTTCTTCAATCACTTATGCGGATGCTTCTTCGAAACCCCCAATTGGGTTGATTGAGGATTACCCCCTTAAGATTGGAGATTGCTTAGTCCCAACAGACTACATGGTGGTAGATAGAATACAACCATATAAGCTTCCACTCATTCTTGGAACACCATTCCTTAACACCGCGGGAGCAAGCATCGACTTCCCACCCAAGAGAGTGACTCTCCACCATGTAAATTCCACAGCCTCTTATCCAATGAAGCTTTTCTCCACAAAATTTTGTGGAACTATCACCAATGAAGAATTGGAAATAAAGGAGAAGCTTAAGGTTGTGAATCAGAAAAACCTAGAAACTCTAAAGCTTGATGAGGAAACCTTGGAAGTGAATGTCTACACTCCTTATTCGATGAGGATTAAGGATATGGTAAAGATAAGAGGTTGGTGTAAACTAAAAAAGTTCATGAAAGGAACAAGAAGGGGATGAAAGAAGCCCCCCCTCCCACCCTTGTCCATTCACCATTGGCCACCGCTTCTATGACCTTGCATCCTTGGAAATATGTTGATGGAGAGATTGAGTACAAAGTGAAGTGCAAGGGAATGTCAAAGCCCTTTTCCGTTGTTAAAGCAATCCTCACACTAGAGCTTAAAAGAAAGGGTTCGACGGGTCTATCAATCCCTACACCAAAACTGGTGGATAGTCAGACACAATCAATGAAACCATGATAAAAAAATATGATGATTGCATAAATAAATCCAAAGTAACAATGAAAAAGGGTTCGGAAAGCACTTTGAATGAGTAAGAGATTTTGTCTCCCCAAAACTACGAAAATATGAAACTAAAACTCCAAGAACAGCTTGTTATTGCAGAGAAAATCGTACAACACTATATAAAATAATAAACTAGGTCTGAAGTCGGTTTAGAGAATATTTGGAAAATCTTTGTGTCTGGGATCGATCGATCCTTCGCAGATCGGTCGATCTCTGCAGCAAAATGCACCAGTTCATTAATTATTCATTCTGGTCGATCCTCCTATGCCTTGGTCAGTCTAGATGCATCTCCTGTTGATACTTAAATGTATAAACGTCTAAAGCAGCTCCAAATGATCCATTTAGCTTCAACAACTTGTAAACCTGTAAAAATCCTATAAAGAACCAAAAAGACACAAAACCTAATCCTAAACTTGATAAGGACTGCACAGTATATATGGAATCAAAGGCATAAAACCCTTAAAACCAAGACTCATCAATTCCCCCAGACTTGAATCCTTTCTTGTCCTCAAGTAAGAACAAGCAAATGAAAACAAATATAGAAGAAAGGTTTGAAAACGGGAACTTAAACACTCCTTTAGAATCCACCATGCTGAACTTTTAATCCTTGAGAACTTATAACATATCAAAGAACCAGTTAGTGCTACATGTACTTTACAATAAGCTGATACACGTCTAGGTCTCAGATTCAAGCATCAAACAAGGGGATGGAGTGAAAGGCTGTGGAATACTCGACACAACTATTCACGGAAAAGGGGAAATCGAAGGTGAATCCAAAAAACAAAGAATACTCGATTTGGATAATGGTGGAAGAGATGAAAAGGGATTGAAATGCAACACACAAGCTATGAGAGGACTTGTGATACGACATAACTTCAATGGAACTGAGCCCAGCTCAAGGATCCAAGAAGAGAAACGTTCTAGAGCCAATTGTTCAATAGAAACGAAAAAGGGAGAAATACTCTCTCTAGGGTTTTTGATTTAATAAAAGTGTCCCCTGATACAATGGTATGTTCAGCCTTTATATAGGCTTTCTTAAAGAGACAAGGCCCTAAACATTTGGGGTGAAATAAAGCTTAAAAGGCCCTAACAAGTGGGCTAAACATCAAAAGATAAAACAAGGCCTTTTAGCATAACAAAACTAAAAGAAATAAAAGGAAGGCTTATTGTGATAAATGCCTCCTAAAATGATATTCAAATTTCAATACCTAAGTTGACTTGTCATGGAACTTCCAAGCAACTTAAGTATTGGGATACGTAGTGAGTGTCTTCACCCTTGGGATATGGTGAAGACACTATGATCAAGCTTCCCAAAGCTTATTATACTCGAAGATCTTTCTAGAAAGGTGTTGTAAGCTTTTGGGTCTTCACTTGAGTCTCGGGCATCTTCTCTTCTTAGCAATGCTTCTTGGACGAACCCGTTGAACTTTGCCTATATTCCTTGGCCAAGTTCCTCTTGCTAGCTCCCGGAATAAATCTTGGTGCTACAAGCTCCTCCTCATGTCCTTGGTCCTTGGTTGATGGTGTATCCGAGGCTTGGTCCTCATCAAAAGTATAGCAAACATTACCGCACTCTAGCTCCCAAAATCCTAAGGAATCTTTGAAATCTCCATTGTTGACCCTTTAACATATATTAAGTTTTATGTGTAGTCTCACAAAGGGAGTATCAATCGCAATAAGGGCTAGAAATGGAAGGCTAATTTGATGGTGGCTGAAGTGTTTAGGCTCTGATGATGAAGACCGGTGCAAGTCATGGCGCAAAATCACAGTGAGACAAAAAAAAAATATTGGTGCATAACCTCACGGACCTTGGAATCTCTGTAAGCTATGTAGATGTCCTAACTGAGTTGCAATGGTGCTTAAGATAATACATTAAACTCATAGAAGGTTTTATCCCAGTTTTTCCTTTCTCTTCTTTCCCTTTTCGGTTTTCATTCCTTTTTTTCCAAACAGGAGATGGATCGATCCTTTAGGGACCTGTCGATCCCTGCAAACCCATTATTTTTCTCTTTTATTTATTTATTTTATTTTTGAGAAGAGAAAGCCGAAACCATTTCTAACCATACAATAACTGCACCAAAGACAACTCAAACTACTGTAATATAATCAGCTAAAAGCAGAAATCTTACCAGGGATCCTCAGAACGGAAAGCTATGCCGATCCACATACTCCATAGTTTTTGCACTTGATTGCACATGAAAATGATATGAATCAGAGGCCTCTGGTCTGAATGAACGGATAGGGTGACAGTGTGGTACCAAGATAAAAGTGAGCTTGGCCATTGGGAGTTCTGAAGAGGGTGGTAAAAAGTAGTGATATGAACTCCAAATGTAGTGATCCTTTATGCGATAACAAGCTTCTGAGTGAGAAATTAAGTCAAGTTAAAGGTCCTGTAAGATAGAGTCAATGTTCGACCATTCAGATTTCCAAAGGATAGGGAACTTCTGGTAAGGTTGATCCACTAACGGTGTTTCCAATTTTCTTGAACTAAGCACAATTACTGTTAGAAGTATGTTAGGAAATTAGTCAACATCAGATGAAATCAAGAACAGTATAAATATTTTCAACTTTTGGCTCAATAAAAACAACTCAATATAAAGAAAACAAAAGAAAACACAGCGTTAGTAACGAGAGAGCATACACCCTTCCGTAGACCTACTTCACTCCGTCTCACTGTGAAATAAAATCAAAAGAAAAGGTGTTGCGATACAACAGCTAAATGTTGAGTAGAAAAAAACAAACCAAAGAACTGGAAGGGATCGACCAATCCAAAACGAAAAATGGTCGATCTATTGGGATTGGTTCATCTTCTTCATTGCAGGGATCGATCGATCCGCGATGGATAGGTCAATCTCTACATCCTGAAACTCCTATAATTTTTTTTATCTTCTACGTTTGGCACCTGTTCCTGAACACTCAACACACGACATAAACATATCTAATAAAAGCGACTAAAAATGCAAAAGAAAGAAGAAAAACATGTGGATTGCCTCTCGTGCTTGTTTTTAAAGTCACTAGCTTGACTTTTGATGGTGCTTAGTCTTGAGCTGGGTCCATCAGAGGAATAGAGACTTCCTTATCTGGTTCTATGAAATTGACATTGCAATCTTGTCTTCATTGTCATTTAGCCCATCTTTATCTAGAACCAATGCAACCTCTGAGGGTTTCTCCCAAAGCATTTCCATTGGCAAAGCACCATCTAATTCATCCAATGTATCAATCCAGAATGAATGTCCATCTATGGTTGGTAGCTTAACTTGTTTCTCAACAAAGAACTTCATGACCATTTCTTTGAGATGAAGAACAATTTTTTCCTTTGGCACATTTATCGATGCTCCAGCAGTGGCAAGAAACGGTATACCGAGAATAAGATCCTGTCCTTCGTCATCAAAATTTAGTATGACAAAATCTGTTAAGATCCAATATCCACCAACTTTGAGAGTAGTATTTTTGAGCCATCATTCTGGTTTTCGAATTGACTTATCGGCTAGAACCAATGAAACTCGAGATGGTTTGAAAGTCTGCAAACCGAGTCGCTTGGCAACAGACAATGGCATCAGACTTTTGCTAGCTCCTAAATCACATAGATAACGGATGAAACAAAGATCACCGATAACACATCGTAGGTTGCACTTCCCTGGATCTTCGCGCTTCTTGGGAAATTTGACTTGCAGTAATTTGTTACATTTATGCTACAGTATTTTTGTAGCATCTTCGACTCTTATCTTATTGGCAAGAATATCCATTATCTGTTTCTTCAACGTTGGAACCATTGTGGTGATCTTCAAAAATGGTAGCCTTACTCGCATCTCAGTCGAAATTCGTTTCATTTTATCTTCTATAGCCACATTAATTGAATGGGGCATTTCAGGTGGTCCTTCTTTAGTAGAAATAGTGGTTACAACCCGATTGGTTATTGTAGAATGATTTTTAGAGATGTTTGGTTGTGACAAACTAGTCGATCGATCGATATTTGAAGGAATCGTTTGATCCTTGTCAATACCCATTGCGTCAAAGCTCTACTTGGATCAATCGATCCATCCTTTGGATCGTTCGATCTCTATTTCTTGTGTTCTTAGGGGAAGACGTTTCCGACTTTTAAGCGTGATCGCTTGGACATACTCCCTCCAGTTAGGTTCAGATTTGCCCGGAAGAGTTGCTGATGGTGTCCTAACCAGAGCAGCGGTGTGAGCAACTTGTGTTTCTAGAACTTTCACGCGAGTCTCAAACTTCCTATTAAGATTGTTGTATATCCCATAATCATTGGCATTAATCTCACTAGCAAACTACTTTCGTCCATCCATAACTTGCTTGAACATGAACTCAACCCTGTCTTGAGGACCAACATTTACATACTATTACTTTTGTTGAAATCCCATATTACCATAATGATGCGATCATCATGAGCAGTAAAGATGATCGATAAGATACATCACTTGTACCCATTGGAAAAGTGACAAGAGATCGTGATAAAAGAATTAAGCATGGATTTAGTGATTTTGAAGAGGATATCGTGAGCAGCAAGGAACATGAAGATGACGATTTGCTTGTTCCTATTAAACCCATTACAAGAGAAAGAGATAAGAAAATCAAAGAAACACTTAAAGGGCTGATTCAAGGTCTCATGGACAAGAAGAATATTCAGAATTCTTTTGGGGATATTTATTATCAAGCCGAGCCCATTTTAAACTTAGTTACAATTTAAGAAAGCCCAAAAGAAGTGACTTAATTCTCAGGTCCAAGAGAGTGACAAAAATGAAGTCCAAGAGTCATTTGTGGATGCATGCATGGAGGAGTCCAAGAGTTGAATCCACGTTCAACTCCCTATATTTATTTCTTTTTATTTCCAAGACAATTTATTACTTGGCTTTATTTTCTTTATATTCATGTAATCTCATTTGAGAAGAATAATCTATCTTTTTATCAAACATTTTTGAGAGTAACTCTCTTTGTTTTTCGTGAGCATTTTGATCCTTGGTGTGTAATATCCATTGATCAAAACTTGATCCATCTTGGTGCATCATATCTAAGGGATCTTATCGATTGTTTGGTGTGTCGTATCCATTCAATCAACCTTGAATTCGTCTTAGTGGGTCATATCTAAGAGATTAAAGTTGGGGTAAATCAGAAGCCATTCTGCAACTTATGTGTGATCTTTCGATCCATCACCACATTGTCCTTTTAAGATCTTCTCTTCTTAGTTCCAAGGCTTATCTATCTATCTTGCCAAATCTAAAGTGACACGAATCTTTGGGAGTATCGCATCAAGTGGTATCAGAGCACACTCTTGAGTTCGATATTCATTCACCATCTTCTCATCTCTTCTTCTCATTGATCATCCTTCTTATTTCTTCACCTTCTTTTCTATATTTTCATCTTCTTTATTCTATTTTTTTTAAAATAATCTGTTTCTAATCATTTATTTACATTTTAGTAGAGAGAGAGAGAAGAATAAAAAAAAAAACTCACCTGACTTAAAGGAAATCCTCACCAGACTTGAAAAAAACTTCACTAGACTTCACCCGACTTCACCAGACTGGTAGAAAACTTTACTAGACTTCACTAGACTTTACCACATTCTTCATCTTCATTTCTCTAGAACGTACTCATCCATTGCTATTGGAAAATTTTCTGTTCTTCATCAAGTTCTTGCCTCATCTTTTTTCTAATTTCATCTGGGTCATTTTTTTGGTTACTTGGGGACTACACATTGAGTTGTATTGATTTGCTCTATTAAAACTCTTGGGAGCCACTGAGGGATATCAAATTGAGTTAAACACTTGAGTGAAACAGCTTGAGAGAAACACTTGTGAGGACTTTTTACTGCTAATCTGTTTGCTAAATATTGTAGGAAACAATCATGCCAAACAATGGAGGAAACAATAGGCAAGTAGAAGATGAACCGGCGATTCCAAATCTCCAAGTTCAAGCTATGATGGGAGAGATGCGACGTTTGATGAGAACTGAGATGAATGGGATCTATGAAAGTCTGGAGGAAGTGAGAGTAGAGGTACGACAAAGGCAACCCCAAAAGTTTCCTAATAGAAGAGATAGATATCACCGTAGACAAGCAAGGATAATGACGAAGACGACTACTACAGTCATAAAGAGGACTCATCTCAAGGAAGTCGAAGGAGACCTAGACGTGAGAGGGAAGGTAGAGGTCGATGTAATGACACTCTTGAAGGTCTGAAGCTTAAAATCCCACCATTTCACAGAAGAAATGATCTAGCCACGTATTCGTTATGGGAAAAGAAGATATAGTTCGTGTTTGATTGTCAAAACTACTCGGAGTACAACAAGATTAGATTGGCAACTACAGAGTTCTATGATTATGCATTTAGCTAGTGGGATCAATTGGTTACCTCAAGGAGACGAAATGGAGAACGTCCAGTAGAGTCGTGGGCTGATATGAAAGCTATTTTGAGGAAGAGATTTTTTCCTAGTCATTATCATCATGAGCTTCATCATAAACTATGAAGACGAACCCAACGAAGCTGTAATGTGGAAGATTACTATCAAGAGATAGAAACTCTCATGATAAGAGCTGATGTTTCTAAAGATCGATAAGCTACAATGGCAAGGTTCTTTAATGGCTTGAATCGAGAAATTCAAGATCGAGAGGAAATGCAACATTTTGTGGAGTTGGAAGCTATGTTATGTGTGTCTATTTTAATTAAGCAGCGGCTCAAGAGGAGGGGTACCACATCAGATCTCTGGTTCAAGTTCATCCAGCTTGAAACCGAGTTATTCTAGGGTGGGGAAGATAACCCCTGAGTTGAGCGTTGAAACAAAGCCATCCACCATCATCAATGAAATCAGAGGTCATTATTTAAATGAATGTCCTAGTCGGAAAGCAATGGTGCTTAGAGATGATGGCGAGCTAGGAACTGAAGAAGAAGTAGAATTTGATTCTACGCCATCACCACAAGAAGATTATGAAGAGCTAGCTGCCAAGGGAGAGTTGTTCGTTACTAGAAGAACATTTAGTGCACAAGTTAAAGGAGAAGGGAATGTGCAGAGCGAGAATTTGTTCCAAACAAGATGTCACATTCAAGAAAAGGTATTTAGTTTGATCATTGATAGAAATAGTAGTATCAACGTGGCAAGTACTACACTAGTGGAAAATTTGGGATTGAAAACTAGAAGGTATTCAAAGCCTTACGAGTTGCAATGGCTGAATGATAGTAGTGAAGTGAAGGCTACAAAACAGGTTCTGATTTCGTTATGCATTGAGAAATCTGAGGATAAAGTGTTGTGTGATGTGGTACCATTGCAAATAAGTCATATACTGTTGGGAAGGCCTTGGAAATTCGATCATAGGATGCAACATGATGGTTTTAGTTACAAGGACACGTTTGGACACAAAGGCAGAAACATTACTCTTGTTCCTTTGACACCACAAGAGGTTTACAAAGATCAGTTACAACTGAAACAAAAGAAGGAACATCAAGCTTTCGAGAGAAAACACACATAT
Source organism: Cardamine occulta (assembly GCA_028015245.1). NCBI lineage: Eukaryota > Viridiplantae > Streptophyta > Magnoliopsida > Brassicales > Brassicaceae > Cardamine > Cardamine occulta. The sequence goes on from CM051365.1 coordinate 6,622,362, forward strand.
TTCTTTGATTTTGGAGATATATTTCCTGATGAATTAGTTAAACGTGACCCTCAAAATTTGAGGACAAATCGTTTTCAAGAGGAGAGGTATAATGCGATCATCATGAGCCACAAAGATGATCGAGAAGATCTATCACTTGTACCTGTTGGAAAAGTGAAAAGAGATGGTGATAAAAGGATTAAGCATGGATTTAGCGATTTTGAAGAGGATATCGTGAGCAGCAAGGAACATAAAGATGATGATTTGCTTGTTCCAATTGAACCACGACAAGAGAAAGAGATAGAAAAATCAAGGAAGCGCTTAAAGGGCTGATTTAAGGTCTTATGGACAAGAAGAATATTCCGAATTCTTTTGGGGATATTTACTATCAAGCCCAGCCTATTTTAAACCTACTTACAATTCAAGAAAGCCAAAAGAAGTGACTTAATTCTCAGGTCCTAGAGAGTGACAAAAATGAAGTCCAAGAGTCATTTGTGGATGCATGCATGGAGGAGTCCAAGAGTTGAATCCACATTCCGCTCCTTATATTTATTTCTTTTTATTTCCAAGCCAATTTTTTACTTGCCTTTGTTTCCAAGTTTTCTTTTGTTTATATTCATGTAATCTCATTTGAGAAGAATAATCTATCTTTTTATCAAAAAATTTCGAGAGTAACTCTCTTTATTCTTCGTGAGAATTTCGATCCTTGGTGTATAATATCCATTGATCAAAATTTGATATGTCTTGGTGCGTCATATCCAAAGGATCTTGTTGATTGTTTGGTGTGTCATATCCATTCAATCTACCTTGAATTCATCTTACTGAGTCATATATAAGGGATTGAAGTAAGGGTAAATCAGAAGCCATTTCGCAACTTATGTGTGACCTTTTGATCCATCACCACCTTTTCCTTTGAAGATCTTTTCTTCTTAGTTATAAGGCTTATCCATTTATCTTGCCAACTCTAAAGTGACGAATCCTTGGGAGGATCACATCATATAACCAGCATTCTTGTTCTGGTATCCTTGGTTAAATGTCTGCCAAGCTGGGAAAAATGACTTGGGCTGGTTGTTACGTGGAGGATAGACTTGGTCTCCTGGGTTCTCGACGTTATTGCTCTTGTAGGACATATTCGGATGATTCCTATAATTATGATTGAATCCTCTGTTCTGGAAATTTCCTTGTCCACCTAAGAAGTTGACCTCTTCAATTCCATCCATTCCATTATCAATATACTCTTGCTGATCCTGATCCTCAACCATGCTCAGTGTCCTTCTCTGCACTTTGAAAAGCATGTCAATCTTAGGCTTATATGATGAAGACCGGTGCTAGTCATGGCGCAAAATCACAGTGAGACGAAGACAAAATATTGGTGCATAACCTCATGAACCTTGGAATCTCTGTAAGCTCTGTAGATTTCCTAACTGAGTTGCAATGGTGCTTAAGATAATACATTAAACTCACAAAAGGTTTTATTCCGGTTCTTTCTTTGTCTTCTTTCCTTTTTCGGTTTTTATTCCTTTTTCGAACAGGAGATTGATCGATCTTTTAGGGACCTAAAAGTGTGCTTGGCCATTAGGAGTGTGAAGAGGGTGTTAAAAAGTGGTGAGATGAACTCCGAATATAGTGATTCTTTCTGAGATAACAAGACCTGAGTGAGAAATTAAGTCAAGTTAAAGCTCCTGTAAGATATAGTCAACATTAGATCATTCAGATTATCAAAGAATAGGGGACTTCTGGTAAGGTTGATCCACTGATGGTGTTTCCAATTTTCTTGAAATAAGCACAATTGCTGTTAGAAGTGTGTTAGGAAGTTAGTCAACACCAGATGAAATCCAAGAACAACATAAATATTTTCAAGTTTTGACTCAATAAAAACAACTCAATATAAAGAAAACAAAAGAAAACACATCGTTAGTAATAAGAGAGCAGACAACCTTCCCCATACCTACTTCACTGCGTCTCACTGTGAAATAAAATCAAAGGTAAAGGTGTTACGATACAACAGCTAAATGTTGAGTAGAAAAAAACAAACCAAAAAACTGGAAGGGATCGACCGATCCAAAAGGAAAAACGGTCAATCTATCAGGATTGGTTCATCTTCTTAATTGCAGGGATCGATCGATCCGCGATGGATAGGTCAATCTCAACACACGACATAAACATATCTAATAAAACCAACTAAAATTTTAAAGTTAATAGCTTGACTTTTGATGGTGCTTAAACTTAAGCTGGGTGGATTAGAGGAATAGAGACTTCCTCGTCTGGTTCTACGAAATTGACATTGCAGTCTCGTCTTCATTGTCATCTAGCCATTTTTCATCTACAACCGATGCAACCTCTGAGGGGTTTCTCACAAATCATCTCCATTGGCGAAGCGCCATCTAGTTCATCCGATATATCAATCCAAAATAAACGTCCATCTATGGTTGGTAGCTTAACTTGTTTCTCAACAAAGAACTTCATGACCATTTCTCTGAGATGAAGAACAATTTTTTCCTTTAGCACATTTATCGATGCTCCAGCATTGGCAAGAAATGGTCTACCGAGAATGAGAACCTGTCCTTCGTCATTAAAATTTAGTACAAAAAAATCTGTTAAGATCCAATATCCACTGACTTTGAGAGGAATATTTTTGAGCCATCCTTCTAGTTTTCGAATCGACTTATCGGCTAGAACTAATGAAACTCGAGATGTTTTTAAGGTCTGTAAACTGAATCGTTTTGAAACAGAAGTGGCATCAGACTTACGGTAGCTCCTAAATCAAATAGAAAACAGCTGAAACGAAGATCACAGATAACACATGGTAAGGTGAACTTCCCTGGATTTTCGCGCTTCTTGGGAAAATTGACTTGCAGTAATTTGTTACATTCATGCTGGAGTATTGTTGCAGCATCTTCCACTGTTATCTTATTGGCAAGAAAATCCATTATGTGTTTCTTCATTGTTGGAACCATTGTTGTGATCTCCACAAATGGTAGCCTTATTCGCATCTCAGCCAAAATTCGTCTCATTTTCTCTTCTATAGCCACATTGATTGAATGGGGCAATTCAGGTGGTCCTTCTTTAGCAGAAATAGTGGTTTCAACCCGATTAGTTATTGCAGAATTATTTTTAGAGATGTTTAGGGTTGACAAGCCAGTGGATCGATCGATCTTTGAAGGAATTGATCGATCCTCGTCAATATCCATTGTGTCAAAGCTCTGCTTAGATCAATTGATCCGTCCTTTGGATCGTTCAATCTCTGTTTCTTGTGTTCTTAAGGGAAGACTTTTCCCACTTCTAAGCATGATCGCTTGGACATACTCCCTCGGGTTAAGTTCAGATTTGCCCGAAAGAGTCCCTGATGGTGTCTTAACTAGAGCAGCGGTTTGAACAACATGCCTTTCTAGAACTTTCATATGAGTGCTTAAAGTCTCAAACTTCCTATTAAGATCGATGTATATCCCATCAACCTTGGCATTAATCTTACTAGCAAGCTACTTCTGTCCATCCATAACTTGCTGGAACATAACTCAACCCTGTCGTGAGGACTAGCATTTACATACTGTTGCTTAGGTTGAAATCCCGTATTACCATAACCAGCATTCGTGTTCTGATACCCTTGGTTGAATGTGTGCCAAGCTGGAACGAATGACTTAGGCTGGTTGTTTCATGGAGGATAGACTTGGTCCCCTGGGTTCTCGACGTTGTTGCTCCTGTAGGACATATTCCGATGATTCCTGTAATTATGATTGAATCCTCTGTTCTAGAAATTTCCTTGTCCACCTAAGATGTTGACCTCTTCAGTTCCATCTATTCTATTATCAACATACTCTTGCTGATCCTAAACCTCAACCATGCTCACTGCCCTTCTCTGCACTTTCAAAAGCATGTCAATCTTAGCAGTAAGATCTTCCATTACCTTATTGCTTCCCGAAGCTCTCGTCCATTTATCATAATCAGGGCAATGGTTTGAATTACTCGCTGTGAGGTTCCCAATTAGCTAAGTAACTTTCTAAAGTTTGTTGTTCATGAAGTCACCTCTACTCGCTGTATCCAGTGCTATTTGGTACTTGTACTCTACTCCATTGTAGAAACAATTCATCCAGTCTGAGTTGGTGTAACTCTGAGTTGGACAATCTCTCAAGTACTATCCCATGCCTCATAGAAAGACTCAGTGGCAGATTGCTGGAAAGTAGCTATCTTGTTCTTAAGAGCATCTGATCAAGACTTAGTGAAAAATTACTGTAAGAAAGCAGCTCTGCACTGTCCCCAACTAGTAATAGATCTAGGTTTCAAAGACTTAAGCCACCTATGGGAGTTGTCACTCAAAGAGAATGAGAATAGCTTACAGGGTAAGTAGTCCTGTGGCACACCATTCGAGCTAGTGGTGCTAAAGATCTCCTCAAAGATATCAATGTGGTCCATCAGGTTCTCATTAGAATGCCCGTGGAACTGATTCTGCTTGACAAGTACGATGATTTGAGGCTTAATCTCATAGTCTTATTTCTGGATAGCGAGTGGAGTAATTGCTGAACAGTTCCTGTGGTTGGCATGTGGTGCGACTTGCTCACCTAGGGTAACTCGCCGTTGTAGTATGTTCTGACCCTCTGGTGGTGCAGCAAGTGCCCGTGAACCAATCTATCTCTGCTCCCTCTAATACGCTGCTTCATCTAAGCGTTGTTGCTTGATTGTGTGCGAGGTGTGTAGTGTAATTGCATAGTCATGTTTTCCTCAAACAACACAATGATAAAGCTGCAAGTGCACAGTCAAATCTATTGTAGTACTTAAGGTTATCGATCCCACAGAGAGAGAAGTTGTATTACAAATCTAGAGGAACAAGTAAAGTTAGAACTCAAATATGAAAGGGGGGGGGGTTTGTTGTTGTGTCATGGCAACAAGTAAATAAAGAAATTAAAATGAATGTAAACTAATATGAGAAAAACATTGGGCATTCAAGAGATCTCAGGGTTTTAATGATCAATTCATTCAAGATAAATTCATGTAAAGGCATGTCTACTCCTAAGTCTCGGACTATAAAACATGAAAGATCGATTAACCCATAATTCATGGAGATAACCGGCTGAGATCAATGTATCATGTTACTCAACTCTCGCAAGCAACAACACATATATCAAAGTATTAATATAAGTTCAGTTATAATCCATAAAACTCCATAACTAAGTGGTATGTGCTTGTTATGACGGGATACTCATCTAAACTAGGTTCTAGCAAACTAAGCAAGCTGATAGCGAAACCTAGATGCCTCAAATCAGTGGCTAGTTCATGATGCTAGCTACATGCATTAAGAGAAATCTCAGAACGAAAGAACAGTATAGTCAGATATGCATAGACGATGAACTCGCCACTTAAACTACCTGGATCATCTCCCCCATTTGATTAACCTTTTAAACCCAACAAGTTAACTATCCATGCATGCTGAAAGGAATCATCAAAGCAAGGTTTAAGTAACTCATAATCATAAATCAATAAGAACAGAAGGTAAAGGTTCAGAGATTACTCTTTAGAATCGAATACAAAGAGGTAAAAGACTTCTCCTTAAGAATCAAAGTGACAAAAGATGAAAGGGAAGAGAATTGCTGGACTTCTAGGGCTTCAGCGAGCAAGAGGGCTTCTGGAGCTTCTCTGGCGTCCTTAGGGATTCTCTTTGGGGGTACACCTTGGAAATTGAAGTCAAACGAAACCCTAACGCTAATGGTTAAGTATTTATAGGTCTTGAGGTCCAAGAAGTCGGTTTTAGGGTTTTGGAGGCTAAACTCGCTCTTTTGATAAGTGTGGAGGCTAGACTTCTGACCGAGGTGGTAATGAAGGCTGGACCCGGTCACGGGCCCTATGGTCAGAGTCATCAAGAGGCTTGACCTCGGTCACACCCCTTGTGACCGAGGTTAATAGGTCGTCACTCTTTTGGTTGTATCTCTCAAATGGCAAAATGGATTGCTTTCATTCTTACAAGGTGAATCTTGACTCTTCCAGCTTTCCATGGATATAAAGATCTCTGAATTTGGTCCACGGGAAGGTCTTCAATGAATGTCAAACTTCTGATGCTCTGAAACTACCTTAAAACGAGTTTTGCTCATTTTTGGTCCATTTTCCCTTAAAACTTGTAACACCTCTTTGACATTAGAAATATTTGATAATAGCTTATTTAGCCTTGAAAACACACCAAACTCTTTCTAAAAACATATGAAAATGATAGTAAAAATAGGTAAAAATACGATGTTATCATTGCTCAGCTGCAGCTTCTCTCTCTGCTCTCTGTGCTGTGCTGCAGTTTCTTCCTCCTCATTCCGAGGACCTTGCAACCCAATACCAAGATTCTGGTGATCAGCCATTCTAGTGTTTCTCTTAGCTTTAATATTGGTTTGTATTGTTCTGGGGAATTCCTCGTTGCTTAGGTTCTGCAAGTTGTTAGATTTGTGGGTCCTTGATTGCATGCACCTAAGAACAAATAGTGATCAAAATGGATAAGTAACAAAATATTTAAAGCAGGGATCGATCGATCTTGTAGGGATCGGTCGATCTCTAATGCGAAAAACTGAAAAAAATAAAATCATAGACTAGGTCCGAAAACAAAAATTCGTAGGCTAACTTGTAGTCCCCGGAAACGGTGTCAAAAACTTGATGTGATCAGGTTTTAACCTTCACAACCGCTGCAAGTGCACAAAGCACGTAGTAATACAAAAAGATATCGATCCCACAAAGACTAGACTAACACTATGAATTTGCAATGCTCAGACAGAGCTAACATGAAAAATATGGGGGTTTTGAAATGTCATGATTGAAAATGAAACGGTGTAAATCAATGAGAGAAAAGCGTTGGACTCAAAAAATATCAGGGTTCAATGATTGATAGGAAATCTAACCGGATTAAAACTAAATGAATGAATATTCTAGAACTCGAATCACTAATGACAAACTAACAACACTTACACATGCATTAATTATCTTAACATGAACTCTTGGTAAGATTTAATGCCATCATTCTTAACAAGTTCGATATGTTCACCTAGATGCCTTAACATCAATTGTCCGTTGGGTAAGGATACTAGGCCTATAATCCGTTGATTCTGATAACCCAATCTACTTCCACAGCATCAGATATATCTATAAATCGTTCGCTAGACTCGTCAACCTAACTAACACATAGAGATCATAGAAGATAGAGAACTAATTCAATAACCCTAATCTATAACGAAAACCTAATTAATCATCGAATCCCCTTGAAGAAATCCCTACACCCAGCTGGTGGATTACTCAGACATAATTAATGAAACCATGATAAGAAAATATGATGATTGCATAAATAAATCCAGAGTAACAATGAAAAGGAGTTCGAAAAGCACTATGAAAGAGTAAGAGATTTTGTCTCCGCAAAACTACAAAAATATAAAATTAGAACTCTAAGAACAACTTGTGACTGCAGAGAAACTCGTACATCACTATATAAAATAATAAACTAGGTCTAAAGTCGGTTTAGAGAATATTTGGAAAATCTTCGCGTCTAGGATCGATCGATCCTTCGCGGATCGGTCGATCTCTGCTGAAAAATGCACCATTTCATTAATTCTTTATTCTGGTCGATCCTCCTATGTCTTGGTCATCCAGATGCATCACATGTTGATCCTTGAAGTGTATAAACGTCTAAAACAGCTCCAAACGATCCATTTAGCTCCAATGACTTGTAAACCTGTAAAAATCCTAAAAAACCCAAAAAGACACGAAACCTAATCCAAAACTTGACAAGGACTGCACAATACATATGGAATCAAAGGAATAAAATCTTTAAAACCAAGGCTCATCAACAACTTGGAAACTGGAAACCATATTTTTTTCTCCTTCACTTTTTCAGCAGTGATATGAGAGACACAGGTTAAGAATCTGTTCCAAGCAAAGTACACAAAAGATTGAGATCAATTAATGATGTTGTTGGTGGATAAATCGCAAGATAAGGTTTATTTTTTCTCTTGCAATATACTTTCTAGGCTGCCTTACATATGATTTAGCAAGAAAAAACTAATAGAATACATGGTGAAATTCCAAAGTTGGTGCCGCTTATCATCTAAATTATTGACAAGAAAGTGTGAAACAAGTTATCTTCCATCCAACTTATGGGAGATCAACAATTCAAAAATGGAATTGAGACATGGTTTGCGACAAGATAAGAAAAAGCAGAACAGATTTTCGTTATTATTTTATTTAAAAATTTTTAAAAGCTCAAAACATATGTAGCACCGAATTGAAAAAATATATTTTCGGGTAGAATAAATTTAACATTCAATTCAAAAAAATAAAATAAAATGGTGAAGTCATTTTGTTTCCAATTTGGTTCTATGTAAGGTTCTCTTTTTTCATTGGGGTATTGTTGAGGTTTCAATTTGATTGGAGTGGATTAGAATGATAATGTGCTCATAGTGACTCTCGTCTTTTCTATTCTTATCCACTACAAACATGAAATTATTATGAAACAGTATGGAATAATAATACTAATGTTTAAAACAACAGTTACGGTCACTAAACTAATATTTTTAGAAAAATATGAATTGGAAAATTCAACGAGACTCTTACCAAAAAAAAAAAAAAATTTAAACGATATAAGGCACACAAATCAAATTTTAATTTTTAAATGAGATAAATAAAAATCTACTTATAGGTTTACTTTCCAATTTTCAAATTTTAAAAACATACTAAACTAAAAACATAAAAAAAAAAAAAATTCAACTCTGGTATCCGCGGGTAAACTCAAAATCTAGGGGTTTTTTGGGCTATATTATTCGGATATCGAGTTTTTGGATAATTTTTAAAATATACTCAATACGGGCGGATTCAAAACGGGCTTGGATCGGACCAGGTTTTATAAACCGTTGCATCATCCCTACATTTAATATTAGTAATATGTTTTATATCTATAGATTATAAGCAGCCTCTAGCATAATATTATAATTATCTAATATCATATGATTGTCAAATCTTGATAATACAACTTTATTTAGAATAAATTACAAATTATTTCAAAACATTGTCATTACATATAACTTATTTTTCGCTCAATCATACTTTTACCTTTTCACCTTACCAGTAGCAACATTCGAAATCATGAGAAACTCACCTAAAGTCTGCAAATTTAAGGAAGATCTAAAGTTTTTTCTCACCATCTTTTTGGTTTTCAACACTTCACGCAAATGGTTTGGTATGAAGCAGGCATACGAAAAAGAAGAAGGAGATGAGGCAAAAAGGAAAAACCTATGTTGCACGAGGACATCATTTAGGGACCGTTTCTTGTACCCGAAACGTATTCGAGACGGGGACTTGGCGGGGACGGCACAGAAACGTTTCGGAGAAGTTGGGGACAGCGACACTAATGGAGACGTCGCATAGAAACATTTCTCAATTTGGTTTTTTTAAATAAAAAAGTAAAAAAATAGAAAAAAAATAATAATTCAATAAAGTTTGTTCAAATAACCCTTTGTCTTCCTCCCATTGGTTTCTAGTTTCAATAAAAACAAACACTTTCTAGTTTCCTTTCATCTTCATCATTTGTCTTTGTCTTTGTTTTCCTTTCATCTTCTTCACTTTAATATCGTATTGTTTTCTAATTTTTTTTTCAGTTTTGGTTATATGATATTTTGATTTATGACTTCTCAAGGAGAAAGTAATAATATTGGTAGTACTTCTGGTGGTGGATCGATTAATTCACCAAATCAAAGTGAAGAAGCTCTGTTATGGAACTATGTGACTAAGTTAGAGAAACAAGGAGCAAAAGGAGGTACTTGGAAATTTAAGTGTAATATTTGCAATGAGACTCGACAAGGCTTGTATTCCAGAATTAGAGCGTATCTGGTTGGGATTAAAAATGAAGGTATTGGTATATGCAAGAAAGCAACAAGGAGTCAACAAGTTCAAATGAAACAGTTGGAAGCTGAGTTTGAGAAGAAGAAAAATGATTCTGGCTCTAGAGTGGTTCCTTTGCATTGTGAAATGATCTCTGCTTCTAAAAAAAGAAAGCCTGCAGATTCTCCAATTGTTAGAGCCTTTGGTATTGAAATCAGAGACCAATTGGATCAAGAGATTGCAAGGATGTTCTACACTGGTGGCTTGCCTTTTAATTTGGCAAGAAACCCACATTACCATAGGTCCTATCAGTTTGCTGCTGCTAACAATATTGATGGTTATGTGCCTCCAGGTTACAATAAGTTGCGAACTACCTTGCTTCAGAAAGAGAGAACCAATGTTGAGAATTTATTAGTTCCACTGAAGCCAACATGGAAAGAAAGAGGGGTGACGATTGTGTCAGATGGTTGGAGCGATCCTAACAGAAAACCTCTGATTAATTTTGTTGCTACTTCTGGAAGTGGTCCTCTTTTTCTCAAGGCTGTGAATTGTTTTGGAGAAGTGAAAGATAAATTCTTCATTTCTGATCTGATGAAAGATGTTATCAATGAAGTGGGTCATCAGAACGTTGTGCAAATCATCACTGATAATGCATCAAATTGTAAGGTGGCTGGAGAGATCATTGAGTGTTTGTTTCCTCATATATATTGGACACCATGTGTTGTTCATACACTTAATCTTGCTCTGAAGAACATTTGTGCTGCAAAGAATATGGAAAGGAATGAAGCAACATATGAAGAGTGCAACTGGATAACAGTAATTCATGGAGATGCACTCGCAATAAAACATTTCATCATGAACTACACCATGCGACTAGCAATCTTTAGTAAGTTCTCTCCTCTTAAATTGCTTGCGGTTGCTGATACACGTTTCGCTTCCATCATTGTGATGCTTAAGAGATTGAAACTTATCAAAAGAGGCCTCCAAGCTATGGTCATAAGTGAGGAGTGGTCTACTTATAGAGATGATGATGTGGGGAAAGCAAGTTTTGTTAAGGAAAAGATTATAAGTGATAATTGGTGGGAACATGTGTCTTATATTATTGATTTTACAAGACATATATATGAGATGATTAGGTTTTGTGACACTGGCAAGCCATGCCTTCACTTAGTATATGAGATGTGCGATTCTATGATTGAGAAGGTAAACTCTGAGATCTTTAAGAGAGAAAAACATCCAGTGTTTGAAGATAGTCTTTTCTACAATGTTGTTTATGAGATCTGAGGTATATGATTTTAAAATATATGATTTATTCTTTCTTTTAGTTTCCTTGCCACATATATAAAACTTGTTTTTTATACTGTAGATTTTATAGTGATGAATGGCTAAGTGGGGATCCCGTAAGAATTAGTCCACATAGGGATGCAGAAGTTTCAATTGAGAGAGGGAAGTGTTTTCGAAGATTGTTTTCGAATACTGAGGATCATCTTCAGGTTTTGGATGAGTATGCTTTATTCTCCACGAAGAGTGCTCCTTTTGAGGATTTAACATGTATTTCGTTGATGTTTACTAGGGAACCCAGGAATTGGTGGGCTAACTTTGGTGCACAAACTCCTCTCCTGCAGACTTTGGCTTTTAGGTTTCCTGGACAACCTAGTTCATCTTCATGTGCTGAGTGCAATTGGAGTACTTACTCATTTATTCGCTCACTTAGAAGGAACAGGTTGAATCCAAATCGTGCTCAAGACCTAGTTTTCGTCCACAACAATTTACATCTTTTATCAAGAAATTCCGATCAATGTGAAGAAGAAAAGACAAATATGTGGGATGTTGGTGGAGATGATTTTGATTCTCTGGAAGATGTGGGGTTTTTGGAGTTTGCGAGCCTTTCACTAGATGAGCCAGATTTTGAGAATGAATTGATCAATGATTAGTTTTTATTTTATTTTATTTAAGATATTATATTGAAGTGTTCTTTAAATTTATTGATATTTTTATATATTTTTATAGACGTATCTATGCTGTACCCATATCTATAAAATTTTTAGTTTTGCTGTTTCCCGTCCCCGTTTCCGTTCCCGCTTCCGTTCCCGTTTCCGTCTCGGTGCAACAAAGGGAAAAACGTGGAGAAGATAAGAAACCAAGATTAAGAAGCTTTGGTTTTGGTGTGTGGGACCGACAAGGATGGTTTTGATGAAGCATATATATGTCCTTTTTGTGGACTGTCGTTACAACTTACTATGCTATAACGTGGACCGCGAAAAGCAGAGTATATATGATTTAAAACAAACAATTTATGAGATTTGTGTGAATTTTGCGTTTTCAGTTTCAGGCATTTTCATACGGCAATCAACAAAGAAAAGGCAATGTAACTATAAGGCTATATGATGGAATTGCTGATACTGATTTAAATTCAATGTAATGTATCCAGTATCCGAATCTGATTTTCTGAGTTTCAATGAGCTGAATAGGATAAGCTTAGCCTTGAAATTGTATCATTCTGTTGATTCTTTAATTATACAATAAGACAACATTGGAAGTAAGTATTGCAGAGCCAATAACTGACATGGACAAGGACTGACCCAAACACACAATAAGCATAGTTGTCTGAAATATCTTACAGCAAACTTGATATTCTAGTCTTTATGTGTTTTTTTTTTCATATCTTGAAATTCGACAGATGCGATGTTCCATCAAGACCTTTTTCAATGTATCCCTTTGTGCACTCTTGTATCGTAAAGTCTCTGTATTTTGGAGGGTTTTCTTCAGAAAGAAGCTCTTTGATTGGTCCATAAACTGTTGAGTTTGGTTTCATACTCGAACTGAAAAAGCTCGCGACTGAAATCCTTGGTCCAGCTTTGTTTGCAAGCACCCTATGCTCAACGCTCCTGAACTTCTCGTTCGTTATCAGCTGCTCAAACCAAAACAAAAACACCTTAGGTGAGGAAGTAATTCAATGTATCTCTGACTAAAAGCTATGTTATATGCTTACCTGCAAGAAATCTCCGATGTTGATGACAAGATCCCCGGGAAGAGGAGAGACATCGACCCAACAGTCTTGATGAAGAAGTTGAAGACCTCCGATGTTGTCTTGGAGAAGAATAGTGATAGAGGTGTTGTCTGAATGCCTACTTGTGCCCAAAGTTAGGTCAGGTTGTGGGCAAGGAGGGTAATAATGGCAGAGCAATAGAAAACCCTTCAAGCAATCCATACTCTTAAGGGTCTCAGAGCTCAAACCAAGAGCTTCTGAGAGAAGTTCAAAGAGCAACCCACCTAAGTTCATCACATGCTTCGAGTATCCAATCATAGCATCCCTGAGCCAATAACTATAGAATCAATATCTTCAATATAATTTCCCTAAAAATTCTCAATGGAAAAACAAAATTACCTGCAAGCTAGTGGGAGCTCCTCAGGGTTTGGAAGATCAGGAGCCATATAACAAGCAAAAGAGTCCCTCCAGTTACCAGCACAAGAACTGTATAGTTCGAAAATGTTTTAGCGAAGTCACGCGAGAAGTAAGATTTCTTAACCTCTAGATCTTCATCATGAAACCTAACAACACCATTTTTAATCTCTTCACGAACACTTAAAGGAACACCATGATTAATCACCTGGAAAAACCCCCAATTCGCTGCAGTGTCTTTGATCTTCTCGACAACGCTTTCGCGCGATACTGCGTCCTCGAGGACGCATGCAAAGTCAATGATAGGATTGCAAAATCTGAGGCAGAAACAGAAGGTTTCTTGTCGGCTACGGCAACTGGAGGAAAGCCAAAGATAGAAGGAACCTTGGTCTCATCGGAAGACTTGATATCATTGTAGGAGCTGCATTTGATCGAGTTTTTGGCCACCATTTTTATTTTTTGTTTTACATTTCTTTCAAAGTTTCTGACAGGAAGTGCTATGTAGCAAACAAAGAAGAAAGTATGTGATGAGGTAAAAAAAGCGAAACGTGGAGAAGATCATGCAAAAAAAACGAGACTATTAAAGACAAAATCCAGAGTTTGGTCTTCTGTTATGTTGGGACCCATTATATGACCGTTTCGGGAAGCTTAAAATGAACGTTAAAAGAACATGTCAGTAGAGATACTCTAATTATATATCTCACTAATATAATATTTACATTTTTAATATCATTTAATTTAAAAATATTTTCATAAATTTTTACTTTTATTGGTGAAATTTTTTAAAGAAGTTTTCTTATTTTTTAAGAAACATATCAAATTATATTTTAAATATTCAATTATATTAATTAATTATATGTATATATTTAATCTATAATTGTAACAATAATAAAACAGTTATATTAATAATTTTTAATAGAAAAATTAACAAATTAATATATTATAAATAATATAATCAATAAATTATATTCTATTAAATAACAAAATTAATCAAAATTATTAAAGAAAAGATATATAGTAATAATTAAAGAAAACGATAAAAAAAAAAAACAAAAATGGACAGAAATCTTATATATAATAGAACACATAGATTACAAAATGTTGACATTACCCTTTTGATTGCTATCTCAACATTTTTTAAATTTATTTTAAAAATAAATATTTTTTGGAAAAAAAAACTAATAAAATTTCTCAAGTTTTATGAGACTGTAAATGTGTCTCTCCATGTGATGAAATCTTGGCAATTTTAATACACATAGAGAGTACATATGGTAAAACAAACAAAAGACAAACCAAGAAAAAAAAACTAGAATCCTATATATAATGGCTGAAAGGGGCTATCTAGAGAATGACATATAAGTCCTCTTTTATTGGTCTATCTCAACTTTATTTTTCCACATGTGCAAATTATATAAAAAAATAATCTGCTTTTTTAAACAACAAGTAACCTAAATAAATATTAATATTTGTCCAACATCTTTTGGTAATAAGTATTGATGATTATACATCCCTCAACGAGATATAAAGGATGAGTTACTTTAGCATTACACCAAAAACGGCGAGTATTTGGTCAAATCAGGATATCATCTCTCGACACATCTACTGGAGGATGATACAATAATTCAACCACCACATGGAAGCCGAACTATCAAAGCCAAGATATGGAAGACATGTATCCCTCCAAAATTAAAACATTTCTTGTGGCGGGTTTTATCTGGTGCTCTTGGTATGGGAGCAGAACTGAATCGCCGTGGAATACCTATTGATGATACATGTCAGAGATGTTGCCAAGCTCCTGAATCTATAAATCATCTCTTATTTGAATGCCCTGAATCTATTAGTGCTTGGAGGCTTTCAGTTACGATCCTCTCACAGAGTAATCTTTTGACGGGTGATAGCTCATGTTTTAACCCGATAAACTTAAGCCGTAAGTGCACGGTGAAGTGCACGGCAGTATATCTGAGATCGAATCCACAAGAAACAAATTGTCACACTAAAAACTTCCGAAAGCAGTTTAAAGCTAGAAAAATAAAATTGGTTTTTGTTTTTCAGATTTGTAGAATAAAACTAGCAAAGAAAATAGACAATTGTAGATTATAAAATTAAAAACATTGGGTCACAGGGTAATTCAGAGATCAATGGTTAATGAAACAAGTGAAACTGAAATTCAATAGTTAAGTACCGTTCTCGAACATGAACACAAAATTAGATTAATCCTCTCTCAAGGTATTAATCACTAAATTTGACTACTCAATTACTAAAATCTCATTTGTAATCTCCTAGTCAAATTAGCATTATCAAACAAGTTCACTAAGTTCACAATACTTCCTAACATCAACTCTCATTGGTTAGAAGCGCATTGGTCAATTCACATTCATTTAGGCTTTCTATTGAACACTTTAGGAAACCCTATAATCTAAAATCAGATGATCAGACCAATTTTAGCATTAAGAACATGTGAATCAAAGAACCTAAGTATAGAGAATTTCTAATAACAATAGAATCATCCAACCATTGAGTACCCTACTTAAAACCCTAAAACCAAATTAAAAGACTACTTACACATAAATAAAGAAACAACAAAACAAATTGAAGAAAACATGATGAAATTGCAATAAAAGAAAGAGAAAGGGATTAGAAATCTTCTCCAAAGTATCAAGAGGATCGATTGCTAAAACCCTCAAGCTGCTTAAAAAAGTCTCGAACGACAAAAGGAAGAAAAAGAAAACGTGATCCCTGTTTTTGATTTTTTAGGGTATTTATCTCCCTTACAAAATAAAATAGAAAATAAAATAAAAATAAAAATAAATAAAAATAAGAAAGTTGACCGCAGCAGATTTTTGGCAAGGATCAAACAACATTGGTTCCAAGTCTCTCATTTTCTTGCCCTTTCTGATCCAATATGCAGCTCTAAAATCCAATCTCAACCATGTTGCCCTGAAACTTAGACACGACACAAAGACGGACTCAATCAAAACAAAAAGGTTAGGAAAGCTAAAAACACAACACATCAAATCCTCCAGACTTAGACTGTTATTGTTCTCAAGCAAAACAAATATCTAAATATGGAGAAGAAGTTTGAAAATGCAGGAACTCACATATTCTTTTGGGATTATGTCTTCAATCAAATGCCTGCAAACCTCTAAGCAAAACTCAAATCAAATCATACTTCACCGTACTTCGCCATAGCCATCGCAAACTAATCCGTAATCTAATCCCGAGATCACAAAGAAGTTCAGAATTAAATAATCAACCTTTTAACATTCATTAGCATATACATGTACTCTCACCAAGGGAATGTCAATCATGTTATGGGTTTGGCTTAAATGGCTATCTGATGAGGTGGTGCAAGTGTTTTGGTTTCTAGTAAAATGAATGGATGCAAATCATTATGCAAAATCACAGTGAGACATAGACCAACTAAGACATACATGGCTTCCTGACCATTCGGACCCTCTATCTAAACACAAACCCAAACCAAAGCCTTGAGTTTCTCTACCTTTTTTTTTATGGTGCTTTTAAACATTACATACACAACCTTATTCTGAGTTTCTCAGTTCCCTTTTATTTTCGGTTTTTTTTGTATGTTTTTTTTTTGAGAAATGGGAATTTTGGAACTGGTTCTCATCTAACAAATTCTGCACCAAAAGAAACTCAAGCATGATATCACAGACTATCCACAAAACAATTCTCATCAATAAAATCCTAAAAGTAGAAAAACTATATCGGACTGTATACTCTGTAGTTTTTGCACATGAATGCATATGAAGATGTCATGAGAATGCAATAAGGTTAGAAGAGATGACAGGGTGAAGGGTAGGGTACCAAACTAAAGATGAGTATGACCATGTAGAGTTTACAGAGAGTGGTAAAACAGTGTAAAGAAAACTCTAGATATATAGATCCAATACATGATATCAAGCCCATAGGTGAGATAGATTATGTACACATTCAATTCAAATAAGCAAGGTTGAATTCAAATCATCCAAATTTCAAGGTGATAGGGAGTTTCCGGAAAGAAGATCAAGCTATGGATTTCCCCCCTTTTATAGAATCGAAACAAGAAATGATAAATTAGTCCCCTAGGCAATGAAATTCAACATGGTGCAGTTCCCTAAGAGATGGGCATAGTTCCCAAACAACATTTTGACTCAATAAAACCAATACACTTTGACTCGATAAAACGATAAGACTGACTCAAAATAAAAATAAAACACCAAAAGGGAAACAAAACAAACCACTAAAGTTAGTAGAAAAATGACACCCTCCCCCAGACTTACTGATAAAAGATTGGAATCACTCCAAGTCTTATGCTCATAACGTTGTCAAGAGTTGACAAGCTTTAGCGGAAGATGAACGAAATAGAGGTGGAGATGATGATAGTGATTGACTTGCTCAATCAAATGGATGAATTTGAGAGATTTGTATCTCACAAACACTCTAATCTGCAAGAACAAGAGAGACAAGTGACTCACTCACAAGGCTCAAATGAACAACAAGAAAATATCAAAGACACAAGCTTTGAAGAGGAAAAAAGACAGAATTGTTTATTAATCGATGGTCAAGGGTCAATTGTACAATGGAATGACTTGAGCTTATATAAGCTCTACTCTAGGACTGGTACAATAGTCTAATGACTCAAAATAGGAAAGAAATAACATGAATTAAATCAAAGAAGGAAGTGGAGATGTGCCTTGAAAGAATATAGCGGTTAAGCTTTGAATGCTTTGGCCAAAAGAGTAATTCATAGGCTCTTGTATCTTGACGGCTTCTGGATGATTCCCTGGCTAATTAATGTTCTAATAACTCCCTTAAGATGAACCAAATCAGAAGATAGCTGTTGGGGTTGGGTTTGAATGCTCTTGGGTACATATATGGTAAGTCTTTGTGTGTGGATGAGTAGGATTGGATCCACCTGATCCAATGGTCATTGATGCATGTGAATCCTCTCTTAGGACCCTCTATTTGATCTAGAAACTCCCCTGGTCTCCAAATAAACGATTGAGTTGAGCCAAAGTTGGATGGTTAAAAATAAGGCATGGCAAACAATGTCTGGTTTATAAAATTAATAAGTTTCTGAACAAGACTTTGCCTCAAACCAATTTTCCGCATGTCTCTGATGAGTCCAGAATATGGAATAATTCATTTCATAGCTTACTTCCTCCTGGTTTAGTAAGACTGCTCCAATGAATTCATGTTGGTAAAAAACAGGTAAATTGTTGTTCACCCAATTTGAAAATAGAATATCTTCTTCGTTTGAACTCCTATTTGACTGATTCCACTTTGAGGCATGTCCCATATGAGCCAAGAATATATTCCAAGTGGTCGCTGTGCTGGAAGAGTTGTTCTTGAACTTCATTTGGCCTGTACAAGGCTCATGGGTATTCTCGGGTCGTCTTAGATGGTTGTAGCTAGCACCATGTTGATCCGTTGTTTGATGACCAGATCACTTACTGTCACAAAAGCCCGGTGTGAAAATAGACCCAAAAGAGGATGACAAACAAATGCAAAATGAAACAAAAGATGGTATAAAAAAAGGGAAAGTAGTGTGGTACCAAAAATCAGTGGCAGTTGGATTGGCTCTCGCTGGAGCTCTGGCTCTGTCCTAGATTTCTCCTGCGTCTGCAGAGGCGGCTATCTGCGGTGTGACCAGAAGAATGAGACTTGGCTTCTCCACCATGTTGTGAGGCATCTTGGACTTTCGAATCAGTCTCATGATCATTCTCTTCTTGGACTTGGAGACGTGATGAGGACATCAAGACCATGCCAAACATGGAGCCAAACAATCTAACTGGAGCTAAGCCACCCGATGAAAAGCCATGCTGAACCAAAGCCATGGAACGAAGAGGAGTGTGTCCAAAAATCCAAACCACTCGAGCACAGGAGCTAACCTTGAAGAAACACTCGTAAATCACCTATTTTAATAAGAATGATTGAGCCAGAACCCAATTGGATCGATCATATTTGGAGATAGCACATGAACACCTCACCGGAACCGTCATCGAGCCATGGAAGCTGTCCATAGAAGAATCCACTCGTTTGTTTCACATCAACTTTGGAACTGACTCGAAAACCACACATTTTGAAGACAATGAACAAGTCAGAACACATCAAGACCGATCTAGACTCGAAGACACCCAAAGACGCACCTCCAATTCCGAGCAATACCAAGAGGAGCTGACATATGAAGAAACCACTCGAGCATTCAGCCTCTCCTCAAGTTTTCATCTGGAAATGTCATATATGGGAAGTTCTGATCGAAGAAAAATTATTGAAAACCAAGCTAAATTCAGAGTTGGAACATATGTCGCAATTTGTCTCGGAACCGACCGGTCCGAATCAAGTCAGACCCTAAACCAACTAGAGACTAACATTCTGCTATTTCATTCCACTCCTAAGAAGACTACCTGTTGTTTAAGAGATGCCAAAATGACAGCCAATCCATTCTCACGCGTGAAACAAGAAGAGGATCCACACTTACCATATTTGGACCCAAGCACCTCTAACTCACAACAGTCATATTCCTATCAACTCTTACTTGTATTAGAGACCCTCCAGAGCAACCAGAGACTTCCAAAGATGCGAACTTTCCTCCCCAAGCTGACGGGATACAAGCAAATGCCAAATTTACCTTGTTTGGACCGATTGCGTATTCAATCTCTTCAACGGCTCTTTTATCCATTTTTCGTGATTTCTTTCATTTATTTTGGCTTATAGCCGTTGTAATCTGAGTCTGTAAAATCTCAGCTCGTGCTTCCTTGTAAAGGACCCTTAATCGAGATTTTAAAGTTCATAAGAAAAACTGTTTTTCTTCTCTTTCACAAAGTTGTGATTTCTTTCATTAGTTCTTATTTGAGTGATTTATTTAAGTCCTTTAGAGTCTGAAAGTTATTTATTTGAGCGATTCATCTAATTTGTTTGTTCATCAATTGACCGAGTCAATCTCTATCCTCGTCCATCTCTATCTCTTTCAACCCTACTGCGAGTTAGGCTTTGGAATACTCTTAATCATCAAGTGATTAGAACACGGAGTGATTCCAAGGGCTGTATCATCTGGTATCAGAGCTTCAAAAGTTTCTATCCCTCAGGTTGTGTTCATCCAACCTTTATCCCTTTTCGATTTTTCTGTTTTGGTTGTTTCAATTTCTCAATTTTCATATAAAAAGCCGATAAAAAAATTATTTCTTGCTTTTTTCTTGTTATTTGCTTCAGCACCTTTCATAAAAATGAAAACAAAAATTTATTTGCTTCAGTTTGTTATTTGTTTCAAATTTATCAAAGAAAACCCCATAAAAATCGTTTTTGTTTGAATTTATTTTGGTTATTTTAATTTCGAATTTATTAGGACTAAAATTAAAGAAACAAATAAAAAGTTAATTTTCTGCTTGCTGAATTAATATTCTTGTGCCCCTCTTTTTTTTTTTTTTTTTTTTGATTAGGTTTAACCTAGTACGCTTCATTTTTACTTTTGTTTTTGCGAGAGAAACATCAGGGAGAGCGGCCATGGATTATGAAGCTGATGGAGAGGACAAAAGGAGTGAGTTTAACACCTCTGAGATTGACTGGGGTGAAGAACCAGACCCCTCATGGAGTGGTGGAGAACATTACGATACTAGCTCTTGGAGAGAAGGTACTGATTCTGAAATCAGTTATGGAGACGAGCTAGAACATGAGAAAGAAAAAAAAACCAATTCAGAGTTGGTATCAAGAAGAACATTAATCCCAGACCGAAGATGATGATTATCCAGTCAATGATGGAGATGAGCAATGGCGTGAGCAACACATCTTTGAAGAGGACTCAAGGTACGCTGAAGATGAGTCATGTCATGAGGAGGACGAAAACTATGGAGAAACGGATTCCAAACATGAAAAAGAAAGTAAACCATGGTGTGAAATACCTTATTTGGATAAAGAGAAATAACCCAAGAAGAAACCGACTCTGAATACACTCAAGAAAAACTTGTTGAAGAGGATGAAGTCGAAAGTGAGGCTGGAAGAAATGATGTTTACGAATCATACACCAAAGAGGATGAAGAGCCCCTTGAGGAGCCGCGATACATTCAGTTCTCAGGCCATAGTCAAGGGCCAGATGCCTACCTACGATGGGAGAATGACATGGAAGAGTGGTTTGCATCAAATCAAATTCCCGAAGCAGAGAAAACCACTATTACCAAAGAAACTCTCACCAAAGATGCTTTCAACCATTGGGATCGAGATGCATATCACCGGCTTTACTGTGAAGTACTAGATGCCACTTGGAAACAAATGAAGAGTCTTATGTGTGACGAGTTTGTTAACGACACTGACTACATACGACAATACTATGCCACGGTATACACCAATTCCAAGCCGAGAAGACTGATTTTTGCAACAAAGCCGACTCCAAAAGAAAAACAAAAGAGTGCTTACAGCCCCAAGCCAAGGAAAACATCCCCACCAGCTCTAAAGGAGAAGCTCGAGTCCCAGCCAACAACTCTAGCAAAGAAGGAGAAGCCAAAGCCAAAAGCTGTCGCTCACAAATCAAGTCCAAGTCCAAAGCTTGAACCATATGGCGAAGTAAAGCATTGTAAGTCTCCTAAAACCAAAGTAGTAATCTGTTATAGATGTCATAAGAAGGGACACTTTGCTGCGGCTTATCGTGAGAGACATGTAATAAACAATGTTTCTCTAGAACAAAAAATAAGTTCACCAGAAACAAGTAATGAAGTTGTTGAGCTAAGTTTTGAAAATTCCAGTTCTAGGATAATGTCTTGTCTATGCCAAAGGTTGTTCATACAGGGCTAATAATGGAGCAAGAAGCAAAAGAAGTTGTAAGAAGTTTGGAACTTGAAGAGCAATAGCCGAGAAAAATATTTCAAATCCAAGTAAGTGACAATTACGAGTTTATTAAGTATTTTAAAAATATTGTGTTCACTCGTAATCTCAAGTATACAACTTTAAGTACCTATATTATACATATAATGCACTTAACTTTTCCTTTAACTGTCAAAGAAAGGACAGGTACCCTAGACATGAACAACAACCGAAAAGAAGAGCCACCGGCTCCAATAGCACTCTCATGTGCTGTGTTGCATACGAAACTCAAAAGGGACCATACTCAGGTAAGTAACACCCTAATTAGGTTCATATCTAATGATTCTATAAGTGTGATATAGGCCTGTTGAGTTTAGAAGAGCTTGATAAAAACGTTGGTGCCTCATGAAAACATTTGGTCCAAAATAATATTTTTACAATAATTCCATGGCTGTGATAACACACTTGCTTCTTTCCAAAAGAGTTGAAAAACTTGTAGATCCAAAAGAGGAGCTACCGAACTTAGAAATTCAAGCACACACACGAGAGAAAGCTAAGCAAGTGACACCATCAATGCTTGGACATGATCAACACCATGGAATATCTCAATCTAACCAGCTCAAAGAAGGGTCACCAGATGCACCATTCAGCAACAAAACACCAACATGCCGGGGTAAGGTCTAAACTCCCAAAGAAGAATGAAAGCTAACTTGCTTTCTCTTGGTGCAGATTGTACAATTTTGAGGTCAAAATTTTGTCAAGGGGGAGGGTATGATGAGGACACCAGGACCATGCCAAACCTAGAGCAAACCAAAATAACAGAGCTAGGCTACCCGATGACAAGCCATGCCAAACCAAAGCCAAGGAACGAAGAGGAGTGTGTCCAAAAATTTAAACCACTCGAGCACAAGAGCTAATCTTGAAGAAACACTCTCAAATCACCTATTGTGCGTCCCGTGTCAATAATCCATTGTTGTCAGCTAGCATCAATACCGAGTGGTGGAAGTTGTGGTAAGTTGTATTGGCTGGAATCAGATGGCAAGAGATGGTGCAGTTGCAGATATGGAGAACTGAACCAGATTCAGCTTTAATGTAGAATGTGTTGCGAATCTTAGTAATCTTAGCATCTTTTGATATATAACGCCCTGTCCTAATCAAATTCCAGAATTTAGTTGAGTCTTTGAGTCTTGGAAAAGCAACTTCTTCCCTGTGAGTAAAAACCTGTAGATGTCACAAAACTCGTAGAGAGTTAGGGAGCAGGACTTCTTCTTCAGGAAGAATGTGAGTTTTCCTTGGATCACCACCATTTTCTTAGGCTAATCATAAGTAAGACGACATGTTGCAATGAACTCCCGCACAAACCCAGGGTGTGTGTGATGACAAAGCCGATACAGGTTTCTGAAATCCATGTTCTTAAACACTATCTCCACATCGTTGAGTAATCCAAGTCACTCCAATACATACTCACTAGCAAAACGCATTGGTTCAATTGTCACCTTTTGCATTGCTTTAACAAACTCTTTGTCATATTTATCCATCTTTCCGGTGATGGGTCTCAAGTGGATATCACATGCTTGCATCCTTTCGTTGTTGTAATAGTATGTTCGATTAATACTCTTGAATTTTGTTCTAGGCCCGTCTTCTTTGCCTTCGTCATCTTGAACCGCATGTTCTTTTCCATTTCTTATTATCGCCTACAACAAAGAAAGCATCACCCATTATCTCTTGAAACCAAATGTAAACATTAATTGTGGTGTGTTACCATTCATTAATCAGCATTAGAACTCCAAGAATACAAAAAAAATTGTTTTCAAAACAAGAGTGTTTAACAAATTCTTTTAAGTTTACCATAAACTGAAAGGGTTGTCATAATTCACAAGTAGTCCAGCAATTACAAGTTGAAACGAGTTTAAAACATCAACCTAGACAAGAACCTAGTTTCAATTACTCGTTTATCATGGTGAATGCTAAAATAAGAGATGAATTCGAGTTTCAACAAACACGCCAAAAAGAAGAGGTGATTTCAAGCTCATACCTTCGTAGATCGAAAACAATAGTACTTGAAATGGATAGGAGGGGGGGGGGAATCGTGTGAAATAGAGCCAAAAATTGTTGAACTCCACTAAGAATTGAGGTTTGGGTGCTTCAATGGAGATTTGGGGTTTTGGGTATTCTTAAATTAAAAAGCTGAAGAAAATTGTAAAAGAGAAGAGAAGGTTCTCTTAAATTGATTTCTATACCCTAAACCAGTTTAAATTTGGTTAAATCTAGTGGATTTCAGTTTACACAGCTTCTAGTTAATTTTAAGAGAAAAGAAGACTTACCTTGGATCGATCGATCCATAGAAAGGATCAATTGATCGAATATCCTTTGGAAATTTTGATTTTATGATGTCGATGAAGTGATCGATCGATCAATGAAATTCGCGGTCGATGATATAGGCGCTGGAAATCCAGCAAGAATATGGTGTAAGCAAGTGATCGATCGATCACTAATTAGCCTGATCGATCATACACGCTCAGGAAATCCATGAAGAAAATGATGGTGGGAGAGATCGGTCGATGGTCAATCCCTAACGCGCCCCATCGATCATACACGACCTCGAAAACAAAGAAACACATGTCGCAACCAGGATTGATTGATCACTAAGAAGATTGACGGATCATACACGGCCAGGAAAACCAAGGTAAACACCCACACATGATCCTACTAACAGATTAAAAATTTTAATTTGAAAATATGAAAGTATATACAAAGATACCTTGGTGGGTTCCCTTCCACTAAGCGTTTATTTTGGTCAGTAGCTTGACCGTATTTTGCCGCTAGGCCTGAATGGGATCCGTCAGAGGAATTGTATTGCCCTTATCTGGTGTTGTATATTCAAGGTACGGATTGACTCTCTGACTGTTCACGGTGAACTGGCTTTCGTTATGATCCCAAAGAACTACTGCATCATATGGCTTTATTTCTTTGATGGTGAATGGACCCGACCACCCAAAAAGAAGTTTTCCTGGAAAAATTTTCAAATGAGAATTGAATAATAGTACCTTATCGTCCACTGCAAATTTTCTCTAAATGATCTTCTTGTCATGTAGTGCTTTGGTTCTCTCTTTGTAGATCCGAGAACTCTCATAAGCATCAAGATGAATCTTATCTAGCTCGTTCAATTGAACTAGACGCTTCTCCGCTGCGGTCTTCATGTCAAAATTCATCAGTTTGTCCTCCAACTCCATTAGGAGATGAAATGCCTTACCATCCACTAGATTGAATGGTGTGGTTCCAATGGGAGTTTTATAGGCCATTCTATATGCCGATAGAGGATCATCTAGCTTTGCAGCCCAATGCTTACGTGTCTTGCCTACTGTTTTCTCCAAGATACCTTTAATATCTCGGTTGGAGATCTCAACTTGACCACTCGTTTGAGGATGGTAAGGTGTAGCGACTTTGTGCTTAACTCCGTTCTTTTTCAATAGGTTCTCGAAAACCTCGTTGATGAAATGAGATCCTCCATCACTTATCACTACTCTAGAAATCCCAAATAATGGAAAGATAATTGTCTTGAACATCTTGATCACAACCTTAGCATCATTAGTGGGGCTAGCCAGCGCTTTGACCCACTTGGAAACGTAGTCCCCAACAACTAAGATGTATTGGTTTCCATAAGAAGATGGGAATAGTCCCATGAATTCTATACCTCATACATCAAACACCTCTACCTTGAGAATAAAGTTATACGGCATTTCGTTTCGCCTGTTGATACTTCCTTTCCTTTGACAAGCATCACACTTTGAAATAAACTCGTGTGCATCACGAAATAGAGTAGGCCACCAAAAACAAACTTGAAGAACTTTTGAGATTGTCTTGAATGAAGCGAAATGTCCTGCATAATCAGAAGCATGGCAATGATAGAGAATACAATTCACCTCACCCTCTGGAATACATCTCTTAAAAAGGCCATTGGAGCATCTCTTATACAAATATGGTTCATTCCAGTAATAGTGTTAAATGTTCCTCAAAATTTTCTTTTTAGAATAACCGGTAAAGTCTGGAGGTGGAACATCACATGATAAGTAGTTAGCAAAATCAGCATACCATAGTAACTTATCTTCTACAACATGTAAGGTCATGAGCTCGTGATGATTCACTTTATGAGTCTTTAAGGCTTTGTATAGATAGACATCCTCTACAGAAACCAATTCTTCTCCTGGAAAACTATCATCTAGTGGGACAGCAACCTCAACTCTCAGCCTTGACAAATTTTCAGCTACTTGATTCTTGATTCCTTTCTTGTCGTTTATCTCCAAGTCAAAAAATTATAGCAAGAGAATCCATCTCACCAGCATCACACATTGCTTCAAAAGGTTGCTCCCAGTCTGATGGTTGCACAATGGCAGCACTCACAAGAGACTCCTTAATCAACATAAACGCTTTCAAAAAATCCTCATCAAACTTGAACTTCACATCTTTGCACAATAAGTGAGTGAGCGGCCTAGCAATTTTGGAGAAATCCTTGATGAACCTCCTATAGAAACCAGCATGTCCCAGAAAACTTTTGATTCCTTTCACTGAAGTTGGAGGCTGCGAACTCGTCATCACCTTGATCTTATCCTTATCTACCTCGATACCCTTCTCTGATTTCTTGTGCCAAAGTACAATGTCATCTCTCACCATGAATTTACATTTCTCCCAGTTCAAAACATCTTTGAAGAACCCTCCATAAATTAGACAAACAAGCAGAGAAAGACATGCCATGCACAAAAAAATCATATATGAAAACCTCCATAAAATCCTCAATTATATCAGTGAAAATAGACATCATACAACACTAAATGTAGTTGGAGCGTTACACAGTCCAAATGGCATTCTTCGGTATGCATATGTGCCACATGGACATGTGAAAGTGGTTTTCTCTTGATCATCAGGGTGAATCAATATCTGGAAGAATCCCGAGTACCCATCAAGAAAGCAGTAATAAGGGTGATTAGCTAGTATTTCAAGCATTTGGTCAATAAAAGGTAAAGAGAAATGGTATTTTCGGGTTAATGAATTAAGTTTTCGATAGTTAATGCACATCCGGTGTCCCGTGACAGTTCTTGTTGGAATGAGTTCATTTTTATCATTTTTGTCATTTTTAATTACACTGATACCACCTTTCTTAGGCAACACATGGACCAGACTCACCAAGGACTATCAGAGATAGGATAGATGATACCAACATCTAGAAGTTTCATAATCTTTTTCTTTACAACATCCTTAAGATTTGGGTTCAACTGCCTATGATGTTCTATAGAAGTCATCGCCTCATCTTTTAAATATATTCAGTGCATACAAAGATTAGGAGAGATGCCTTTAATGTCATCAAAAGAGTAGCCTATTGCCTTCTTGTACTTTCTCAGCTCGGAGAACAACAAGACACTCTCCACATTGTTCAATTCATCATTGATTATCACGGGGTAAGTTGAATTTGGTCCAAGAAAAAGCGTACCTTAGCCCAGTGGGAAGCGGTTTGAGTTCGATCTTAGGAGCTTCGTTTGGCTGGTGTTGCTAAGGTTGAAAGCCGGTTGGTGGGGGTAAGGATTGGCTGCTACGGATAAATTCCTTGATTTAGCTGTTGAGGAACAAACCCTCGATGCTTATTATATGGCTTGTTCTGGTTCTGTTGCTGCTATGGAGGATAGACTTGATCCTGTAGGTTTGACACATTGTTGCTCCTAAAAGACAAGTTGGGATTGGTCTTATAGTTAGTGAACCGTTTGGTGTATCCTCCTTGATTCTGGACATAGCTGACCTCTTCTAGCTGCTCACTCTCCCCATCTTGAACCGGAATCAGCTCTTCCTCAAAAATAAAATGTACGTGTTTCTACGGTGCTAAAAGGAGTTTGTTGATTTTCTCATTTAGGGTCTTCATCTCTTTCTTGTGCCTATCATCTGCATCAGAGGTTCCCCTTATGGTTCAGTCATACTCCTCATTGTAGATGCCATCAGATTAGGCCAGATTCTCCATTAACTTCCATCCTTCGTCTACATCCTTGTTCAAGAAATTGCCATTACTGACCGTATCTAGGAGTATTCTGAACTTGGGCAGCACATCACAGTAGAGAGTACTCAATAGCGATTCAGTATTGAATCTGTGCTGGGGGCACTTAGATGTGGTGCTTTTGAATCAGTCTCAGGCTTTAGAAAAGGCTGCAGTATTCTTCTGTGCGAATCCTGAAATCTCATTGCGGAGTCGTGCTGTTATTGAAGTTGAGAAGAATTTTGCAAAGAAATATCTCTTACATTCATCGCAGGTGGTGATGGAACCATGAGGTAAACTCTTTTCCCAGATGTGGGCTTTGTCCCCAAGAGAAAAAGGAAATAGCCGCACCTTGCATCCATCCTCACTGACACCATTGATCCTGGTGAGGCTGCAGAGCTTGTCGAACTCATCTAGGTGGTCAAGAGGGTCTTCCATTGGTAATCCATGGAATCGGTTGCTTTGGTCCATGGATATCAGGTGGCTCTTTATCTCAAAATTATTGTTCTGGATGGCAGGAGGGATAATCCCTTGTCTCTGAGTGTGAATGCTAGGTGCATCTCCTGCTCTGAGATATTAGGGCCTCCTCTGCTAAGGCACTGGAGCACCAGGTGCTTGATTCTATCCCTGTTGGTTCTCCATTACTACTTGTTCTTGTGTATCCTCTCTGATTCTGTCTCGCTGTTCTCTCAGATCACGAGGTAGCCGATGGATATTATCGAGGTAACGAAGGAGATTATGGTTTCCTTTTGATCTTGTCTGCATATAGGAGAGATAGACTCAATGTGGGCAACTCGATAAAGCCGATGGAGTGGTACAGGAAGCAAAAGTGGGACTCCATTAGAGGACTCAGTGAAGCAGGTCGCGTTAGAGAACTTGATGTGTTGACTGAGTGGCTTCAACGAGTAGTGCCTTGAACAGAGGTTTGACTAGATCTGCAAACCGAGTTGTCGAACTCAAGTTGTAGGTTGAGTGGTACATGAAACAAAGTAAATGTAGAAAGTGAATAACCAAAGTAAAATAAAAACAAACTTGATCTTAAGAGATCTGAAATCCTAAATGTAACAAACATACACCCAATTGGCAACAGCGCCAAATCGATAACAAGGTTTTTAGTAGTTTCAATTCCTCAATATTATCATGTCATTGCAGTATGTGAGGTGTCAATCCAAATGAGTGTGTTGTTATGCAATCAGGATCTGAGCAAATGCACTTAATTTAAGCCTAATAGTGTTGTTTGATAACCTAACAGTTCTTGATTGCAGAAAGGAAATAAAAACTAAAAAGAATAAGAAATCAAAGTAAAGCAGATGCATAATATCAATCAATAAGAAGAAAGTTCCTAAGGATGGAGTTCATGGATCTGTGATTCTTCCTATTCTCTCTTAGATGCTTAATCAAATTTTACAGAAGCTATCCCTAGATGATGAACATCATAACAAGATGAATCCACTCTCGTGACAGACACCAACAAGTCTATACCACTTCCTAATCTTAATACCTATTCAATGAGAGATAAAGCAGGTATCAATGAAACATAGCATAAGCAAGCATTAAGAAATAGTCATCAATATCAAAATACAACTAAAACAACCAATCTCTTTGGTTAAAGTCATAAATCTCTGGCATTAGTTGAACATGCATTTCATCAAACACCTTTCGAGTGTGAAATGCTTGAGATCTAATTCCAAAGGGTTAGCTAGGAATAGCATTACAAACACCTACTCCATAAGGGATCTATTCAATTACAAGCTTAAACATATAAGGAGACTAAGAATCCTACACAGATCTAACCCTTCCTTAAGAACCCTAGTTCACTACTCAGAAATCATCCTAAAATGCTCCAACCCATAAAATGAAGTAAAGTGCATAATCATGTTCAGGATGATGAAATTAGAAAGATTGTGAAGAAATTAAATGTAAAAAGTTAAAGGAAAGAGTAGATCTAAATTATAAAATCTTAGAGTTTAACAAGATGGCTACTAAGAAAATAAGAAGAAGATAAACTAAAGCAAAAAAAAATCCTTAGGGTTTCTGGAAAGAAGGATTTTTATACCCTTTACAAAAAGGAAACCCTAAAACACAAAAAGACAAAATAACTAATTCTGATTAGGTCGGTGGTAGAGGTCGGTTTGGAGATCGAGTAATGGAGGTCGAATTGATGAAATCTTCAAGCTTGGGTTCTCAATCTTCAACTCGTTCATGAAGTCGAGTGGTGGACTCAGCCATCAGGTCGAGTCCTCTAGTCAAGTGGGGATCCTCCAAAGGCTGTGTCTTGGCATAGGACTCGGCTTCTACCTCTAGTTGTGGACTCTGCATGCTAGGTCGAGTGGTCCTCATCGAGTTCATCACACCATTCTTCCTCAAACTCCAAAAAACTCTAAAAGCATCCATTTTTCCTGAAAACAACTCGAAAATGAAATATGTATGCAAATCTAATGCAAAACCTAATATGAACGCTAAATGAGTGAAAATGACAGTTAATGGACTGAAAAAAGTGATGAAACTTTATCTAAATGATGAGAAATGCATGCTAAAATGGGGTAAAATACAGAGACATTAAGTTGTCTTTGGTGCAGTTATTGTATGATTAAACCTGGTTCCGACTTCCTGTTTTTAGAAAAAAAAACGAAAAGGGAAAGAAGACAAAGAACGAACCGGAATAAAGTCTTTGTAGAGTCTAATGTGTTATTATAGGCACCACTGCAACTCAGTAAAGACATTTGCAAAGCTCTGCACCATTGCAACTTGGTTATGATATTTAGAGAGCTTTGCAGAGATTCCATGGTTCAAGCAGTTATGCACCAACATTTGGTCTTAGTCTCACTATGATTTTGCACCATTACTTGCATGCATCTTCATCATCAGAGCCTAAACATTTCAATCACCTCAAACTAGCCTTCGATACCAAACTCTTGTTGTGATTGATACTCCCTCGATGAGACAACACGCTTGATTAATTTTAAGGAGTCAACAATGGAGATTTCAGATTTCTCTAAGGAGCTTGAGCTATATTTGGTGGATTGCTAAACTTGCGATAATTATACCGACATACTATCTAATGTTGCCCCTGTGGCATGTGGATTCAAAAGTGTTGGTCAATTTGCTGTTCTAAAGTCTTGGTGAGTTTCTGTTTTCAAACCTCAACTCTATTCTTAGTAGTTTGCTGAAGGACAAGCAAAAGACCAAGTCTGGGGGAGTTGATGTGTTATGTTTTTAGTGTCCCAACCTATTTCTATTGTCTGCTATTTTGAGTCTTTTGTTTTGTTTGAGTCCGTTTCGCTACCCTTTTGTTGTGTTTCGACTCGTGTCTGAGTTGCAGGGCTACATAGTTGAGATTTGGAGCTTTGAGCTGCATTTTGGATCAAAAGGAGCGAGATAAAAGACTTGGAGTAGATTCTGTTTAACCGTCGCTTAAGTTTGTTAAAATCTATAAAAGTCTGTTAAGAATCCGCAAAAACCTGATTGAAATCCACAGGAGTCTACAGACTATTTCTTGAAGTCTTTCTAAATCTGATGGGGCTTGATATCCACGACTTAACTTTTCTCTTTTCTGAAATTTGGCTATTTTCCATTTTTCTTTGTTTTTTATTATTTTATTTCCTTCATTTTGTAAGTGGATAAATACACCTAAACCCTAGGAGTTTTACAAACTCTCTTTTACGCTTATTTTTCACGTCTCCTTCTCCTCTACATTTCTATTCAGACCTTTTTGGATTATTATTCTCTTGGATCATGAGTTTTTCTTCATCACCTTGTTGTTTTTCAGCTTCTATGGCTGAGTAGTCTGATTGTTAGGTTCTAGGGTTTCAAAGGGATCTAGGAATCATTGAATCAGACATAAATAGGGTTTTATCGTATGTTGTCTTCATCTATCGTTGTTCTCACTGCTTAGGCTAAACTGATCACTTAGTCTCTGATTTAGGGTTTAATCTATTCATCAAAAGTGTTATAGATTGCTTTATAGGACATAGAAGAGCAGATTTTCCTTAGCCAACGAAAGCTGATGCTAAGGCGATCCGTGAAAAAATTGAACCTATTCGTTAATGCTTGTTTAGAATTCTAAGTTCAAATGACAATATGGAATCTTAGGTTACTAGATAAAATTGATACCACGATAGTGGATTAGTTATAAATTTATGTTTGAGTTCTAGACTGTGCTTATTAGTTCCTTCAATAACTTTCTGGTGTATGATATCATGACCCTGCGAATATCCCTAGAGCCTGACTTTTTAATTCATAAGTTTACATTGTTTTTATTTGCTATTTTTGTTTACATCACAACCAACAAATAATATCATTGTCTTAGCTTAGTTCAACTCCAAAGATTTGTAGCGTAACCTTAGTCTCTGTGGATTTGATCCCATCTATACTATTGCAATTGTCTGTGCACTTACAATCTTCTATTTGGGTTAAAGGTCTGTAGTATCCTCTGTTTCATATCTTCTCGCCAAGCAGCGTATGCATTGCATGTGAGACGGATCAGTTCAAGCGGAGGTCAAGGGGCCTTATGAGGGCTTCGACCCGCTTTCTCCTGGCTCCCTGCCACTCTCGAACTGCAATTAAAGCATGCTTTAGGACTTCTATAGGTTGGGTTTGCTGATTATTGAAGATCTTCTTATCCCTTGAAGTCAAATCACCCAAATAACCCAAGGGAAAAGCCCGTTCATTGATTCCTGTGAGTAGCTTCATAGCATCTTCTGTTCCATTTCTGAAGTTGTTGATTTTGCTGGCATTGATCTTTACCGTGCACCGTAAATTGCTCCAGATTTGGGACGCCAAGCTACACTTAATGAACAGGTGTGCTACATTTCCTCTTCGCAACAAGGGGTACACCGTATAGTTGTGTTAATGTTTCTTACTTTAAGATTCTCTCATACTGGAATAGCATTGTGTATTAATTTCCATAGGAGGACTTTTTTGGTTTTTTGGCGAGGTTTCAATGCTCCAAATAATCTATCTCTAGTTGAAGTCGCTAACTGATAACAAGATTTTTACATCTCAGGTTCAATTCCTCTAAGCTATCATGTCATTGCAGCATATGAGGTGATAATCCAAATGAGTGTGTTGTTATGCAATCGAGATGTGATCAAATGCACTTACTTCAAGCCAAATAGGGAGTTCTTCGATAACCTAACAGTTCTAAGTTGCAAAAGGAAATAGAAAGTAAACAGAATGAGAAATAAAGCAAAGCAGGAGCAGAATATTAATCAATAAGAAGAAAGATCCTAAGGATGGGGTTCATGGATATGTGATTCCTCCTAATCTCTCTTAGATGCTTAATCAACTTCACAGAAGCTATCCCCAGACGATGAACATCATAGCAAGGTGAATCCACTCCGGTGACAGACACCAACAAATCTATGCGACTTCCTAATCTTAACACCTATTCAATGAGACAAAGAGCAGGTATCAATGAAACATAGCATAAGCAAGCATTAAGAAACAGTTCATTAATGTCAAAATAAAACTAAAACTACCAATCTCTTGGTGCGAAGTCATAAATCTCTGGCATTAGTTGATCATGCATTTCATCAAACACCTTCCGGGTGTGAAATGCATGGGATCTAATTCCAAGGGGTTAGCAAGGAATAGCATTACAAATACCTAATCTAGATGGGATCTATACAATTACAGGCTTAGACATCTAAGGAGATTAAGATTCCTACACATAATCTACCCCATCCTCAAGAACCCTAGTTCACTACTCAATATTCATCCTAAAATGCTCAAACCTAGCAAAATGAAATAAAGTGCATAATCAGATTCAGGATGGTGAGATTAGAACGATTGTGGAGAAATTAAATGCAGAAAGTTAAAGAAAAAGAGTAGATCTAGAAAATAAAATATCAGAGTTTCAAGGTGGCTACAGAGGTTATCTTTACACAACTACTTACTCTAGCGGATTGGGTTCTTATTAGCTATGGCTCTTCTTACTTCATAAGATATTTTCAGGCTTCCGCCTCCTTTTCTTTTTTTCTATTCTCAGAGCCTATTCTTTTTCTTTTTAAACTCCCTAATCCTTTACTAGAGCAGTGACTTAACATATCCCTCCTCTCAGAACTTTTTCCCTTTTCATTCTTTTCTTTTCAACCCATCCCAAAGTAAAATATCAACCACTCGGTTTTCATAACTCGATGTGATAAACCGAGTCTATCTCAATGAGTTCACTAACCGAGTTAAAGTTCCTAGTCTATTCCCACCCAGAATCAAGTTCCCAACTTGTCCTATCTAGTCCAAAGATTGTGAACCAGAACTACATGAGAAACTATCCTTGTCAGCTTCAACCTAACACGTTCTACCAAGCTCAATCCATGAAAGAGGTCTCACACACAGAGAACAATGATGTCTTGTGAGAAAGGTTTAGGTAAAAGGTAAGAGAAATCTACTTGGATTAACAAGGGGTAGTCAAAGGAGAAAGAGAATCCAAGTATGTATAAATGGTATCCATGAGTTAAGATTAAGAGCATAAACATGATAACTGCAAGTTAAGATTAGGTTCTAATACTTAGGGAATGATTTCAAATCACAGTATGCTTCAGCCAAAACCAAATTTCAAGCAATGCATCCGAAGTATGGTTCTACCTTATGCTTCAAACTCTAATGACAAGCATCAAATAACCACTAACCAGGTTGTTGAAATTATCAATTTAAGCAACATTCTAGCAAGGTTATGACCATCATTATCCCCAATGCAATAGTTCTATATGATATGCAACTAGACTCAATCCTAAAATATGAATGCAACTACATGAACACTGTTTTTGTGGAATGATTTTCGAAAAAATTTCAAATTTTAATGGGTTTTATATGCGATAGATGATGACTCAAAGTATGCAAAATTTGAAAATATGAAAATAGAAAACAATATCAAATACATCTCCAACCCTCCCCTAAACTTAAATTACACAGTCCCTTGTGTAATAAAAATTCAAAGGAGAGTTCAAGAATCAAAAGAAATCAAAACTAAATGCAATGGTATTTACAAAGAAAGGTTGGTTGAAGAATTGGTTGGTGTACGCGTCTATGCTTTTCCAATTGTAAACAGGAACCGAAGTCGAGTTGGTGGGTTCCTCGGTGTAGAACTCGGTCTGGTTAACTTGATGTGGTAGACTTAGTTTGCCCTCTTGACGTTGAACTTGGTCGGGTGACCGAGTTCTCTGGTTGAGTCATCCCTGGGTTGGCTTGGCTTGATATGATGCACCGAGTATAGAGCTCAGGACTTCCTGACTCCACTTTTAAACCAAGTTATCATCTTGAGCTAGTGTACTTCCACTTCAATATCTTCTATTCTTTGATCAACTCGTGCTCAATCTTCTTTCCTGGGGATTTATCAACCAATATTAATCGGAAACGTAGTAAAGATACTAAAAACTATATATATATATATATATATATATAAGGATAGACATGGGACTTCCTCAGAAGTGAGCTTGTTTTAAGCCTCTGAGCTTGACTCTTCACTCTTTATCACGCTTGGATAAACTGTTCTATGAGCTTGTTTTAAGCCTCTGTTCTATGCCACTTCCTAATCTTAACACCTATTCAACGAGACTGAGAGCACGTATCAATGAAACATAGCATAAGCATGCATTAAGAAACAGTTCATCAATGTCAAAATAGAACTAGAACTACCAATCTGTTGGTGCAAAATCATAAATCTCTGGCATTAGTTGATCAGGCATTTCATGAAACACCTTCCGGGTGTGAAATGCTTGGAACCTAATTCCAAGGGGTCAGCAAGAAATATCATTACAAATAGCTAATCCAGAAAGGGATATATTCAATTATAGGCTTAGACATCTAAGGAGATTAAGATTCCTACACAGATTTACCCCATCCTCAAGAACTCTAGTTCACTACTAAGAAATCATCCTGAAATGCTCAAACCGAGAAAATGAAATAAAGTGCACAATCAGATTGAGGATGGTGAGATTAGAAGAATTATGAAGAAATTAAATGCAAATAGTTAAAGGAATAGAGTAGATCTAGAATATAAAATCTCAGAGTTTCAAGGTGGCTACAGAGAAAAAGAGATAAAGCATAAGATAAGATAATAGATAATTAGGGTTTTTTGAAGGAAGAATTTTTATAGCCTTTACAAAAGGAAGCCCTAAAACACAAAAGACAAAGGAAGAATTATGATTAGGTCGGCGGTAGAGCTCGGTTTGGCAGATCGAGTGGTGGAGGTCGAGTTGATGAAATCTTCAAGCTTGGGATCTTGTCTTCAACTCGGTCATGAAGTCGAGTGATGCACTCGGTCGTCAGGTTGAGTCCTCAACTCGAGTTGTGATCCTCCAAAGTCTGTTTTTTGGCATAGGACTCGGTTTCTACCTCGTGTTGTGGACTCTGCATGCTAGATCGAGTGGTCCTTATCGAGTTCTCCACACCATTCTTCCTCACCTCCATAAAATCTCCAAAAGCATCCATTTTCCCTGAAAACAACTCCAAAATGCTATATGTATGGAACTCTAATGCAAAACCTAATATAGAAGCTAAATGAGTTAAAAGGACAATGAATGGGGTGATACAAGTGATGAAACTATATCTAAATGATGAGAAATGCATGCTAAAATGGGGTAAAATATAGAGACATCACTAAGTGAATTATTGTTTAACGGGAGTTTAGGTTCCAGCTTCAGAGCTTCAAAGTAGTCTGACTTTGATGAGTATAACTCTACGAGGAGCTCAGCCAAAATATATGATACTCCTTGTTACTTCGCTTCAGCTCCATCATTTCTTGATCATATGTTGGGAGTATCTCTAGAATGGTATTTCTGTTTCAATCCAGAGATCCAGAATCTCTCAGGTCGGATACTCTTATGTTTTGATTGTATTTTGTGATTAGTCCCATAGGCAAATGGGAATCTTTTAGCGAGAGCCATGGCTTGGTCCAGACTTTAGAACCTTCTCCATGTCAAGTGATCTTTCATAGCTAAGGTTTTAGCAGATTCATTCATATACAAATTCTGGGCCAACCATGGGAGGTTGAACTCGAGATTTCATATTCGTGGAAATATTTCTTTTAGCAGTACTTTTTCAGGAGGATACGAGCTAAGAGGCATTACGGTTTGGTGAGGACTCTCTAGCTGATTTTGGCAAGTAAGGCATCATTGAAATTCTAGATATCTCTGATCCCTACTACACTATTTCTCTTTGTTTTGATTAGTGTTTGCCAAGCTATCCAACTTACTTTCTTTTTTTTTAGTTGGCATCCCACTAGAATCTGTTCAGAGCAGCCTTTATGCGTTTACAGAGAGAGAGAGGGATTTTAAACATGTCATTGTGTAGATGGGCATTGCAGCTAGCACTGCTTTCAGCATTGTGACTTTTTTAGCCGTGGATAGAAACCTTGAGGATCATCTCAGACCTCTCTGCTTGATTCTATCTACAATGAGACTGAACAAATCTTTCCTGTTCAACCAAACAGTTCAGGCAAAACAAGGTATTTCCCCTGCCCACCTTCTTTTTGGATACCAAATATTAGTTTTGTCCTATCTTTTGCTTCAGCCTATGTTTTTCAGAGAATTTGATTGCTGATTTTTGTTGGTTTATCTTCTGGCCCGAAGCTCGTTCATATTTGGTGAGGATAGAGTTCAGTTTTTGATAGCTCTGGGTGTCTAATCTGCAGAAGAACATAGTATCATCTGCAAACAGTAACTGGTTCACCCTTGGGCTTCCTTTTGATACCCTGATTCCTTGTAGTTTACCCTCCAATTGTGATTTGTTGAAAATCCTAGATAATATTTCACTACACAGTATGAAGAGATAAGGCGACAGAGAATCTCCTTGCGGGGTATATTAAACCTTGGACAAAGCCATGCAACATGAGAGAGTAAGATATTGTCCTTACACATTTCTTGATCCAGTTGACTCGTTTTTCATGAAATCCGAGCCTTTCCAAGACCATTTGGATAAAGTACTATCATAGGCCTAAGTCATATTTGTTTTGACCGCCGTGGTATGATTCTCTTCATTTTCAATGTTAGAGATGTTGTTGATTACACTTCTATAGCTTTGGTTTAGACTGAATTTGTGTAGAAAAAATTAAGTAAAAATAAATCTATGTCTAATAAAAACATAAACTAATTTTTCGAAACGACATGTTGAGTACTTTTAAACAAAGATACAAAGAGTTGGAGGGAAAATTTCTCAAAATCCAATCAAATTCAAAGTTATCAAAAGCTGAAAAGATACAGAACATGTAGTCGTCTTAGACCTTTAAACCAAAGTAAAAGGCTAAAAATTCCAAGAGGTGAAATCGAAGATGAAGTTAGCTCTCATGGTTAATGTATATAATGTTCTTACATATATAGAGAATGTATAATGTTACTATTTTTTCAATTTAGTGAAAAAACCCTTTACAAATATTTTTTTTAACATCACCTTTATTGATAATTTAATAAAGGGTTACATGATCGTTAAATGAAACTCTCCGTAAACAGCTCAGAGGATAAGTTTGAGAAGTAACATTTTGAATAAAGGCGAATTTAGCTAATATATCAGCGGCTTGATTGCATTCTCTTGACACCAAAGAGAACCGACCTTCATAAAATTTATCCATCCAACTGTGGATATCTATAAAGATATTTCTTACTGAAACATGTTTTACCTGGGAAGTTATGGCTTCATATACTGACTTTCAATCTCCTTCCACCGGTAGATTACAAAAAGCCCTACACCAGGCCGATTGTAGGGCATGTAAGACAGCAATTGCTTCTGCTTCAATCGAAGAGGAAGCTAGAATTATCCGTGTACTTCAAGCAAGACGGAAGAATCCTAGAGAATCTCGAATAATCCAGCCTGCTGCAACAAACTGATTGTTTAAGTGGAAACTTCCATCGATATTTACCTTTACAAAATCAGATGGTGGAGGAGTCCAATTATTCTCCCTCTGCCTATCAGCTGTACTACTCGATGTCATATTGCTTTGATCACGAGAAGAAGGTGTTATTCATTCATCAACACTATCTTTTGCTTTTGAAACAATATTGT
Organism: Cardamine occulta; assembly: GCA_028015245.1. Taxonomy (NCBI): domain Eukaryota; kingdom Viridiplantae; phylum Streptophyta; class Magnoliopsida; order Brassicales; family Brassicaceae; genus Cardamine; species Cardamine occulta. The sequence continues at coordinate 6,661,379 of CM051365.1, forward strand.
TTGCAGTCCACTTTTCTTTGTTGAAAATCAAAACATTCCTTGATTTCCATATTTGCAGAGTCGAGGGAATAATCAAACCAGAGCACGCTGATTCTGGCACCCTGGGCTTGCTGGCCTAACCATGAGACTGAACTGCGATGCACGAGTCGCTTGATCGCACAACTCAATTGGGACTTCAATGCCATTGGCTCCGTAAGGAGCGTTTCATGGGTATTCAATACAGAGACGATTCATCAATTTGAGAGTTTGATTATGATGATATGAATAGTTATGATGTTTGGGCAAATTGAATAAATGCAGGAATGGTGATGGAGGTAGTTTGCAGATAGGGAAACTTGGTTTAGTTGTGAAAAAATATCGCTGAAAAGCAGGAGCAGTTATTGTTGAAACAAAACAGATCCATGGCGGTTTCCAATCAAACGTGATCAGACATAAAGACCAGAAAGACCGACGCTCAAGGCTAATTGGATTACGCCAGGAAAGTGTTCCTTAATGGAGAAGAAGAACGGTTTCAACCGACAATAAAGAAGAGACCAAGAGAGAACATTTCTTAGAGAAGGAAACAGTAAAGAGGATTTATTTGTTCTTGATGATTCTTCACCAATCAACTCTACATTTCTTTCTTTTAAATCTTGTGTTGCTGTTAGTTCCAATAAAATGTGGCATGATAGATTAGGACAGCCTCATGGTCGTGCTCTAGAAATTATGTTACCACATGTTGTTTTTGATAATTCTAGTTGTGAAGCATGCATCTTAGGCAAGCATTGTAAAACCGTGTTTCCCAAGTCATCAACTATCTATGAGAAATGCTTTGATCTAGTGCACTCAGATGTTTGGACCTCTCCCTGTTTGTCTAGGAAAAACCATAAATATTATGTTACATTCATTGATGAGAAATCTAAATACACATGGGTCACATTACTTACATCTAAGATAGAGTAATTGATGCATTTGTTAATTTTCAATCATATGTAATTAATCACTTTAATGCCAAGATTAAGGTACTTATGTCTGACAATGGTGGAGAGTATACCAGCCACAAATTCAAGGAGCACTTAGCAAGACATGGGATTCTGCATCAATAAAACTGCCCCTACACGCCACAAAAAAATGGAGTAGCCCAAAGAAAGATTAGACATCTTATGGAGGTCGCAAGGTCAATGATGTTCCACACCAATGTCCCAAGAAGATTCTGGAGTGATGCAGTCATGGCAGCATGCTATCTCATCAATAAGATGCCAACAAGAATCCTAAATGATATATCACCATTTGAGGTACTCAACAAAACCAAACCCTCCATTGATCACTTACGGGTTTTTGGTTGTGTGTGTTTTGTTTTGAAACCAGGTGAGCTTAGAGACAAGCTAGAAGCAAAGAGCACAAAATGCATGTTCCTAGGCTACAAATGCTATGACTTCTCAAGGAACCGAACTATTGTGTCAAGAGAGGTCAAGTTCATTGAGGATCAAGGATAATACAACAAGAACGACTAGGAAAGCTTGAAGGATTTGGCAAGATCACCATCAGATAGAGCTACAAGCCTTCAACATATCCTAAGTCATCTTGGTGATCTACCTCTAAGAGAAAACCATACAGATAGTATTGGAACCGAGCAACAAGAGATTGATACTCAGGGTAAGACCAAAATACCCGATACCAACCTTGGGGATACTCATGAGACTCCAAACACCATGAAAGGAACCGAAACCACTCAGTCGGAACCAAACCCACTTGATATGGAACAAGACCAAGATCAACCTGAGGAAGTTGTTACCGAGGAGATGGATCAGGAAAAAAAGACCATGGGTTGGAGCAAGAAGTAGAGACTATTCTTCCTTTTAGGAGAAGCACAAGAAAACAATTTGGTCCGGGGGAATTGGAAGAAGACAAGAGTCTACTTGAATAGCCAAGCTGTGGCCCATCCGATCCAAGCAGTGAGTTCCCTTGACCTTTTGCTTCCTACTCATCAAGCATTCAATGGCAAAATAGAAGCACAATGGATTCCCCAGAGTTATGAAGAGGCTAAAGGAAGCAAGGAATGGCTAGATACATTGGATGATGAAGTTGGTGCTATGGATAGAAATCATACATGGGATGACGAGGATCTTCCCCCAAGAAAGAAAGCGATTAGCTCCAAATGGGTCTTCACTATGAAGTACTTGAGCAATGGTGATATTGAGAGTATGAAGCTCGTCTAGTGGCAAGGGGATTAACACATACCTATGGAGATAACTATACCAGCACATTTGCTACAGTAGCCAAGCTTCATACAGTTAGAGTAGTTCTTTCCTTGGCAATAAACCTTGACTGGGATTTATGGAAACTGGATGTGAAAAATGCGTTCTTACAAGGGGAACTTGAGGAAGAAGTATACATGACTCCTCCACTAGGCCTTGAAGACTTCATTGCTCCCGAGAAAGTACTAAGGCTTAGGATGGCTATCTATGGACTAAAGCAATCTCTAGGGCATGATATCACAAACTGAGCTCTACACTTAAAGACCGAGGCATCAAAAGATCAGAAGCCGACCATACCTTATTCACCCTTCAAAGCTCCCAAGGAACCATTGTGGTCTTAGTTTATGTGGATGACCTTATCATTTTTAGCAATGATAAAGAAGGTATTCAAGATACTATAACGTTCCTAGGGATTGAAATTTGCCATTCTCTGGAATGCTTATTTCTCTCACAAAGGAAATATACTCTTGATTTATTGAATGAGACAGGGAAGATAGGAGCAAAGATAGCCAAAACCACCACTTGCAGATGGCTACAATGTCAAGCGATAGGGGGGAGAAAAAGGATGGAGAAGGAGAGGACCCATTATAAAAATCATATGCTTATCCTCTCCAATACCGCCGATTAGTGGGTAAGCTTAATTATTTGGCCATTACTAGACCTGATGTTTGCATTGCTGTGAACCAGGTGAGTCAACACATGCCAAAACCCATTGAAATATGGTGGAGAGGATTCTTCATATCTCAAAGGAAGTCTAAGGAAAGGCATATGGATGGGAAAGAATGGGAATGCTGAGATTGTGGGCTATTATGACATGGACTATGCTCGTGCCACAAATGGTAGGAAGTCAACCACGGGATATAGCACATTCATTGGAGGAAACTTGGTTACTTGGAAGTCTAAGAAGCAGAAAGTGGTGTCATGCTCAAGTGCTGAATCAGAATATAGGGCAACGAGGAAGCTCACAAGTGAACTTATATGGCTCAAGGCACTTTTCAAAGATCTATGCATTGAAACCACAAGCCCTATCACGATGCATTGCAATAATCAAGCAGCCATCCACATTGCTAGCAATTCGTGTTTCACGAGAGGACCAAACACATAAAGATTGACTGCCACAAAGTTTGAGAGAAGATCGAAGAGGGAGTAAATCTACCACGTTATAGAAGGAGTGAAGACCAACTAGCCGATATCTTCACCAAACCCGCAAGTCTCAAAGTTTACAACCGGTATCTACAACAAACCATATCGACTCACCCTTGATCATATTCCCTACACCCATAGACGTTACACTATTTTCCTCATCATAGATCTTTTCCCAGGTGGTTTTTTCTATGATGAGGTTTTTACCGAGGTAACGCCTATGGGGTATCCAAGCTTGAGGGGGAGTACTGATGTAGGGAAATATCATCAAGGCTTCATTTAAGACTCATGAGAGGATTTTGTGTGTACCGTCCGTGCGGATCCGTACAAGACCGGCTTTAAGGTTTCCATGGAGACTTGTGAGAGATTTCAAGACTTGACCCTATGTGCAAAATCCATGTTAAATAAGAAGCTTCTAGAAAATTCCGGAAGCATCTTCTTATCACCATGTGTTCTTTGTCATGTAGTGTATCTTGTCATTTTGTTCATTTTAGGGCTTCCCGTGTTTGCTATAAAAGGGAAGTGCCTCCTTATGTAATGTTTAATCTACTATTTGCCACTTTTGGCTAAGAAATGGATACGCCACTTTTCTCTCAATGTTCTTATCAATTCTCATCATTTCTCGCCATTTCCGCATATTAGATCTCTTAATCTCTTAATAGTTTTAAGGGCTTTTTGTTTACCTTTGATTCCATATGTTTATTGAGTTTTTTTACCGAGTCTAGGATTACGTTTAATGTCCTTTATAGATTTCACCTTTAATGATTCTAATTATGAAATCTATCCCCAAGACAATCTAGATTTGATTTAATCCAACCTTAAACAGTTTCTATTGAGAAAAAAATCCTTGATCTATGCTTTAATTGGCCTTTTGAATCCAAGTCTTCAATTTGATTTTCTCCTCTCTTTAACCTCTTTCCTTAATGATCCCTTCGACGGATAAAGTATCAAAACCTTCTTATAATAATCTCATTTCTGATGGTGTTATGATGGTTCTTAATGTTGTATTATTTGTGAACGATTATGTGTTTATTTATAACACAATGAAATGTCACAACTACTCATAACCACCACCACTTAATGGATATTATACATATGCATATTAACTTTTCAGTTAGTTTATTAACCACCATCATATGCATAATATACAATCATTATAGGACACATAATTTAATAAGATAAGATATAAGGGTTATCAATACACCCAAATTCTAATTCATTAATCAAAATTCTAATACACCCAAATTCTAATTCATTAATCGAAACCGATCCATCACGGCATCGTCTTTTATATTATAATCTTTAACTTTTAGTTCGAAACTGATCCTTATAATGAAACCAGGGCACACATAAGCCACAATGAATATAAAATATTATTACATTCTCCCACTTGGTATAATGTGCACTTTTATATCAAATTCTTTTGACCTTTAAATAAAATCAGAATTGATCGAATCATGACAATTACACATCATTGTGCGACATGCATGCTCCCTTCCATGTATCACAAACCAACGCCAACTTTATAGTGTTCTTTTATATTGAGAAGAACCTTCATTCTCAAAATAACCATGTTATATGAACCAAAAATGTGTACACATACTGTAATGATAACACGTTCAATAATATAGGAACATAATCCTTAAGTGAATTCCATGTATCACATACATAATGAGCAAACCATAATCAATACTACAAGGCTTTATATAGGATACCCATACATTCTACATAGCCAATGAACGCCTTGGGTGGTAGACCCTTTGTTAACGGATCGGCTACCATCATATATGTCCTAATATGCTCCAGTGAAACTCTATGTGTTTGAACTTCTTCTTTGATTGACAAATACTTTAACTTCAAGAGCTTAGCACCCTTCAAGTATTGGTCATTCTTTGAAAAGAAGTTAGATGTAGAATTGTCACAATAAATTCTCAGCGACCTGGCTATAATGTCGATAATCCTAAATCCTGAGAAAACGTTCCGCAGTCACAGTGCATAGATTGTGGCCTCAAAGCATGCCACAAATTTGGACTCCACAGACTGCTTTCCACTAACAAACAACCAAACGTCGATTTCTTGCTATCAACGCATCCAACATAATCTGAATCTGAATATTCGATGACCGCTAGATGATCAGATCTTCTGTATGTAAGTATGTGCTCTTTGGTGCCTTACAAGTACCTTAGAACCTTCTTCGCAGCTTTCCAATGGTCCATTCCAGGATTACTTTGATAACGAATCAACATACCAACAACAAAACTGATATATGGTCGAGTACATGTATGAACATAGTTTAATCTCTTAACCACTGTTGCATAAGGAATTCTTTCTATTTCCTTACGTTCCAATTCATTTCTTGGACATTGCATTTTACTGAACTTGTCCACTTTCTAAATTGGAGCTATCCGAGTGGAGCAACTATTTATTCTATATCTCTCTAAGATCTTATTGATATATCCTTTTTGAGACAAACTTAACAATCCTTATGATCTACCTTAGATTATTTCTGTTTCGATCACATATGATGCTTCACCCATATCTTTCATTTCAAAGTTCTTAGAGAGATACTTCTTTATATTATGTAGCATGCCCATGTCATTTGCAACAAGCAAAATGTCATCAACATATAAGACTAAAACCAAAAATTTGCTCCCACTTACATTTACGTAGATACAACGATCAATAACCATCTCTACGAAACCATATGACATGATGGTATCATTAAATTTTAAATATCAATGTCTAGAAGCTTGTTTCAGTCCATATATTGACTTTCTCAGCTTACACACCAGATGTTCATGTCCTGTGGCCGCAAACCCTTAAGGTTGGTCCATATATACTTCTTCCACAAGCTTTCCATTTAGAAAGGCAGTTTTCACATCCATTTGATGAAGCTCAAAATCATAATGAGCTACCAAACCCAAAATAATTCTAGGAGAATCTTTCTTTGAAACTGGAGAGAAGGTCTCTTTATAGTCAATGCCAATTTTTTGGGTGAAACCTTTTGCAAAAAAGTGAGACTTGTATCTTTATATGTTACCTTTCAAGTCGCGTTTAGTCTTAATGACCCATTTAGAACCAATGGTCTTGAAACCATCATGCAACTCTACTAAGTTCCAAAGTTTGTTATCACCCATCGACTTTATTTCTTCTTTTGTGGCAATTGACCACTTTTCAGAATTGTCACTTTCCATGGCTTTTCGGAATGTGTATGGGTCTTCATCAAGCCTTAAGTCACATTCATTTTCAATAGCGTAAACCACATAGTCATTTGTAATGGCAAATCTTCTCTCTCTTATAGATCCCCTCAACGGTTCTTGTAGTATGTAATTTTCTTCTTGAATAGTGACAGGTTTATTAACTTGTGGGATTGACACATCATCATGTTGTTCTATTGTGTCAGTTTACTGTGATGCAACAAGAGGAACAAAAATCTCAGGTGAAGAAACTTCAGCATGGAATTCTTTGATGTCCACTTTTTGTTTTCCACCACTCCCACTTATTTCACCATTTTCAATAAACCTAGCGTTACCCGTTTCAACTATTTCCGTACTATGGTTAAGACAATAAAATGTGTACCCCTTAGATTTTTCAAGATAGCCAATGAAGAATCCACTGATAGTCCTAGAACAAGTTTCTTTTCATGTGGATTATACAACCTTAGTTGTGATGGAAAATCCCAGACGTGAAGATGGCTTAAACTAGGTTTCCTTCCCGTCCACAGTTCATAAGGGGTCTCAGACCTTACTAGGAAACTGGTTCAGCACATGCAATCTTTAATGCATATATCAACAATGAATGGGGTAAGGAATAATTACTTAACATGCTCCTAACCATATACATATCCATATCCTAACCATATCCACCTAGACATTGATAGTTGAGACTTTTAGAGTCTATGTCTATCAATTAACCTATAGTACGTGTGTAATTTACGATCGAATCCACAAGAAAAAATAGAATTAGCACACTAGGATTGTGAGGAAATCAACTTAATCTAAATCAACAAGGTTTTTGGGTTTTAAATCAAAATTTAAATGAAAGCGAAAAGAGTAAAAACGGTTTTAGAATTCAAATAAAGAAAAGCGACAAGTCAAGGGAATGACAATGATTTAGATGAGATGATGAATCTTTGATGATGCTAAGAACATATTATGAACAATAGTTTTGGTTATAGTTCACTAATCAAGACTAATACACTTCCATAGCACTAATCCCTTTCTTAATCACCTAATCATCAATAACTTCCGTTAGCGATTAAGTAATAAGAAGCATTAATAATAAAGTATAATCCAACGACTAATCACCCTAATCAACTATTTCCATAGGTTAAGAAAGAAAAGCTCATGATTTAGGTTCTTTCAAACATTTCATCGAATACCTTCCGGGCACGAAATTCTATTGATCTAGATTCTCAATTACAATCTTAAATCTAGCATTAATATAAACCAAAATGAAGGATAACCTAATATCTAGTCCTAAACATCATCATCAACCCATCAAATCATCACTAGCAACGAACCCTTAACTCATCTAAAAGACTACTCACTAGAAATCATGAAAACACAAAGCAATATACTTGATCCTTGCATAATCATGATTTAAGAGATAAGTGAAGAGAAAGCTCTTTGATAGATTAAAATCCAAAAATTCATACAGTGTTCTCCAAAAATTCATAAATGTTATTCACTTAGTTTATAACTTAGTTAACATTGATTAAGCTTTGCTTTTCACCTTTTCTTTTCTTTCTTTTCCAACACCCAAACCAACTACTTAATATAACCATCTAAGTCTTTCATTCCCATCTTAATCACTAGACTTACCATTGCTAGCTAAAACAAGAGCTAAACCTTTGTCATTCATGATACTCTCAAGTTTTTGCATAATCATAGCATTATCAACAAGAGGCCTCACTCATCAAATCAATCAAAGGGTTTGAAATAAATGGTTAAGGTTAAAGGTAAGGGAACCACTCTAAAGGTGAGAATGGAAATTCGTGTTAGCACGAGGGTGGTAAAGTGGATAAGAAAACTCGAATGTGACTTAAAGTCGACCATGAGAATGCATTTAAATCACCCTAAGTGAGAAAATTAGATTCAAATTAAGTCCAAGTTCATAAAGATGATTCAAAGTTCATGAAAGCCTCACAAAAGTAGAGGTTGTATTTCGAAAGATGCGAAGGTCCAAACATGGATTTTTTATTTTTTCTAAGATGCTCAAGCAACAAATAACCATGATTAAGGATACCAATCATAATCCTAAGCATGAACGTCTACAAGGCAAATATCCTATGTGCATATGCAAACTACATTTTTCTTTTTGTATTTTTCAAAATTTTCAATTTTTTTGGCTTTTTCAATGCATAAGGTATTTTCACAATGCAAGACTCAAGGGAAATTGAAAACAGAAACGAACACATGATTAGTGGATGGGCCTCTTCCCAAAACTTACTTCACACCGTCCTCGTGTGAAACAAAATTCAAGAAAGAGCCCAAAAACAAAAATGCAAAAGGGAAAATATAAAGAATGAAAAAGAAAGGTATATACAAGGGAAGAGATAGAGTCATACCTAGGCCCTAGTCGGGAGTCTTATGGAGTGGAGCGACTGGATTTGAGGGGCTTGCATGATGGTCCTTGAATGAAAGTATGAGGACCATCTTCAACACCTTTTGACCTTTTTTCGTTGAACTCCGGTGGGAGAATCACTTTAAACAATGCGAAAGGGTTGGATCGCGATTTGAACTTGACATTATACTCTATCATTCCATCAATGTGCTTCCAAGGGTGGGAAGGTGGGTTTGTTTCGGTGGCTTCACCTTGAAATCTCAACATCTTTGGTTTGTTGCACAAGAGGAATTTTCGCATTCTTGATCGTCTCAATTTGTACTTTCTCACGGATGATTGTTCCAAAAAGATTTGTAGAGGAATGTTTGATTGGGTAAGAAACCTTGGGGTTTACATGGAGGAGATTCACCCTCTTGCTAAGAACTCGCCTGTGAAATGGAATTGGAGGTTCATATGAGGTAATCTTAATTCTTAAGGCTCATATGAGGGAATCTTAACCCTTGGAATCCTCCTTGGTTATCCAAATAGAGGACCTCCTCTTGAAAAACTTCAATACCATCACCAATCTCTTGATACCCTTGTTGATATCATTGTAGACATACTTCAAATTCTCCAACATAGTTGACCGGCTTTTGGCTTCTGAAAAATGCTTTGCTCATCTTGTCTAATTTCTCATTAAGATCCTTAAACCTTTTGTCTTGAGTGCTAGTACCTCTCAAGTCTCTATCATAGTCTCCTCGATAGCAATCATTGCTTTGAGCTAAGTTCTCAATCAATTGTTCCCCTTGGTTTACATTAAAATTAGCAAAGCTCCTATAACTCACCGTATCTAGAGCTCTCCAGTACTTCTCAAGCACTCCCTATGAAAAATACCCTAAAGATTTTATTTGGAGACTCCATGATGAGGACAACTCCTTATATAACCCTTAAGCCTTTCCCATGCATCAAAAAGACTTTCTTGACCTCCTTGCTTGAAACTAGTGATGTTGTTTTTAAGCTTGGTGGTATTTTGCTTAGGGAAGAATTAGTCTGGAACTCCTTCTTACATTGATCCCAAGTAGACACAAAGCTTCAAAGCAATGTTCTTCTCCCATTGATAAGCATTGTTCCCTAGAGAAAAACGAAACAAGATTATCTTGATAGATTATTTGTCTTCCATTGTTCTACAAAGCCCCTTGAATTGATCAAGCTGATCTAGAGGGTATTTCATTGCCATCTCATTTTACCTTTGATTTTGGACCATATTGATCAAACTTGACTAAACCTCAAAGGTTTTGGCGACAATGCCAGGCGTATGGATTCCGTTGCTATCTCTCTTGTATTGGACTCATCAAAAGCACTAATTGGCTTAAGCACCGGTTTTCCATTAGCCGGTGCTTGTGGTTAAAAACCAATACTGGGTGAATGCACTCCTTGATAATCCATTCCAAAGCGTCTCAAATGTTCTTCACGCTCTCTAGATCTCTTTTCTCTCGCTTCTCTTTTATTCACTCTTTCAAGTTGACCCAAATCCGCAAAACAATCAAGAACCTCTCCTTGTTGACTTCTTTGATGCATAAATCTTGAAAACACTAGAAAAACAAAAACTAAGAGAAAGGTAAGTGTCAAAATAAAGAAAAATAAACCCTTAGGCTCAAATCAAATCCAAATCTTAATGGCTAATTTCTATAGTCTTTAATAACAACACCAAATTGATAGTTGAGGTTTACCAACTAAACCTATCGTACTTATAGTACTTTAGGATCAATATCCACAAGGAAAATAGAGTTAACTCACTAAGATTGTGAGGATTCTAACTTAATCTAAGGCAACCAAGTGATTTTGTAAACGAAAGTCGAAATCTAAATAGAGAAAAGCAACAAGTCAAGGGAATGGCAATGGTATAGATGAGATGATAAATCTTGGATGATGCTAAAAACATATTAAGAACACTATCTTTTGTTATGGATCACTAATGAAGACAAATCCACATCCATGGTAATAATCTCTTCACTAATAATCTAACTATCAACTACTTTAGTTCATAATTAAATGACTACTGAGCATTAATAGTCAAGTATGATCCAACCACTAATCACGTTAATGAACTATTTCCATAGGCCAAGGAAGAAAAGTTCATTTAAGCTCTTTCAAGCATTTCATCGAACACGTTCCAGGAATGAAATCCTAATGATCTTAGATTATCAATTACAATCTTAAATGTAGCATTAGTATCAACCTAAATGAAAAAATCATAAAATCTAATCCTAAACATCATCATTAAACCATCATAATCTACCAACCTTTAACTCATCTAAAATACTACTTACAATCTACTCACAAATCTCCAAGTCATTCATACAAAGCTTCCACCAGTGTCATCATCCCGCAGAGGCATGCCGTTTGGTGGCTAACAACATCCCAAGACCGCTGGAGCTAACCGTTGCTCCTCTGTTTCTTCACTAAAGCTCCTGTTTAATCATTATCTTGCCTGTTTGACCCATAGTCTTGTCAATTCCACTACAAAACCTAATAAGCTTGAATTCATATGCAAATGTGCACCTAACATCCTAAATATGGAATGTAAATGCATGAAACTAGCACAAAAGTGATCTCTAAAAACATGAAAAATACAATATATCAGTTTATTTAAGAGTTCTAAGAATGAAGTTCTTAACTATCAAGTTCTTAAACTACAAAACATTAGGGATGATGAAGCTAGAAATGCATTATATGTTCATTCAATTCTAGTTCATAAATCTTCATGAATCGGTTGATTGACTGGCCATGACAAAAAGCTAGGCTACGTCTAAGTCAGAACTATACAACTCTGCTTTTTGCGGGTTTACCTTTCTAGGATTAGTTCAAGCTCATGACGATTTCACATGCATTAAAATTAAGCTTAACTGCAAGGAGGTCCTTGAGGTGGCTATGTGTGTTCTCCACAAGTTGGCTGGTTAAATCTAATTGTCCACACCCTTTTCTAGAGTTTTAGGATGAGTATTTCTAGTGTTTGAGTTTTCTTAAGTCGTTTTAATTGAGATAAGTGAAGTGCTGCCATGTTGGACCAAAGAGGCTTCATAGGTGAACTAGCACAGGTACAGGCCTTGGTGTCATGCCAAAGTGTCCTTCCAGCGCTTCTATGCTTCTGTTGTCGTGCTGGTGCTTGTTTATGGATTTCTCTATGATGTCTGTGTATTTTACTTCATTTAAACATGCATTTCTCACCACTTAGGCATAGTTTCATCAGTTTTTTCACTCCATCTACTGTCTTTTTTACTCAATAGCATTCATATTAGGTTTTGCATTATATTTGCATACATATTGCATTTTGGAGTTGTTATCAGGTAAAACAGATGATTTTGAAGACTATGTGGAGTTTGAATATGAATAGTGTAGAGGACTCGATCAAGAACCCGACTGGCTTCCTAAAGGAGCTAACTGTGGATGACTCGATGTGGGGACTCGATGTAAAAACCGAGTTCGATGCCAAGATGTAACCTTTGGAGAAGATGACCACTCGGTGTGACTACTCGATCATGAAGCTGAGTCCACCACTCGATCTGATGCCGAGTTGAAGATCAAGATGCCAACTTTGAAGATTTGCTCAACTCAACCTCCATGACTTCATGAAGAAATCGAGTTCTACCCACCAACTTAATCAGATTAGCTTATTTTGTCTTTTTATGTATTAGAGTTTTGACGCAGGGTATAAATACCCATATTAGGTCATTAACTAAAGGAGACTCTCTTCTTTATTATTTCTCTTAGCCACCTTTAAAGCTTTTGAGTTTTTGTAATCCAAATCTACTATGATTCTTTGATCTTTTGCACTTATTTTATTCAGATTCCTTCTCATCTCACTCTCCTGATTATGATTATGCATCTGATTTCATTTTCTGGGTTTGTGACTTTGATGATGGATTATGAGTAGTGAACTAGGGTTCTTAAGGATGGGTTAGATCTGTGTAGGATTCTTGGTCTCCTTAGATGTTTAAGCTTGTAATTGCATATATATATTATGGATTACATGTTTGTAATGCTATTCCTTGCTGACCTCTTGGAATTAGATCTCCGGCATTTTTCACCCAGAAGGTATTTGATGAAATGTCTGACCCAACTAATACCAGAGATCTAGGTTTATAACCCAAGGGATTACTTGTTTTAACCGTATTTTGACATTAATGAGTTGTTTCTTAATGCTTGCCTATATTATATTTCATTAATTTCTGCTCTCTATTTCATTGACTTGGTATTAAGATTAGGAAGTGGTAAAAGCTTGTTGGTGTTTATCACGGGAATGGAGCCACCTTGTTTTGATGTTCATTGTCTAGATATTGCTTTTGCGAATTTTTGTTAAGCATCTAGGAGAGAACAAGAAGAATCACACATCCATGAATCCCATCCTCAGGACCTTTCTTCTCATTTGAGTGTTACTCTGTTTTCTCTGTTTTCTCTGTTTTACTATTTAGCACTTTTACTTGTCCTGTTTTCTTACTTATTTAGTTTCTCTTTCTTTATGCAATTACTGCTAGGTTATCGAATCTCTTTTGTTTGGCTTGACTTAGTTGCATCTATTACATTCCTGATTGCTTGCATCACACCTGATTGGATTCCTGATTGCTTGCATCACACCTACATACTGCAATGACTTGACTTGGGTTGTAGGAATTGAACTCTAATAAATAGAAATATCAATTATCAATTTGACATCGTTGCCATTTGGATGTTGATTGTTTCATTTAGAATTTCAGATCTTTTGAGATCAAGTTCATTTTTCTTTTACTTTGTTACTAAATTTCTGGGTTTTCTCTATTTCAGGTACAACTCGATCTGGGCACTTGATCTACACACCGAGTTCTCCAACTCGACTTGCCACATCGAGTCCTTTAAACCGAGTTTGTCCATCCTGCATGCACACTCGTTCACAAGGCAATCATAATCTTCTTCAGTACATGGACAACACTAATCAGTTACCAAGGGTTTTGAGAGAACAATGAGAACAAATCAGGGTTAATCAGCAAGACACAGTGGTTATGGATAATCAACAAGCACAACAAGGGCAAGCACCTACTGCTCAAGTACCAGTACGGAGGAGGCCTCGTTTTATTGTAGTTGGAAATGCACCCAATACTCATACTCAGAGGCAAGGCATCGTCCCACCTCCATTTCAGAATAACAACTTTGAGATCAAGGGAAGCTTAATCGTCATGGTGCAAAGCAACAAATACCATGGCCTATTTATGGAAGATCCTCTGAATCATTTAGATGAGTTTGATAGGCTCTGCAGCCTCAGAAAGATTAATGGAGTTAGTGAAGATGGTTTCAAGCTTAGGTTGTTTCCTTTCTCTCTTGGTGATAAAGCACATGTCTCGGAAAAGACTTTACCCCATGGTTCCATCACTTCAAGGGATGACTCCAAGAAGGCTTTTCTTGCCAAGTTCTTCTCCTACTCCAGAACTGCTCGGCTCAGGAAATAAATCTCTGCTTTTGCTCAAAGGAATGAATACACATTCTAGGAGGCTTGGGAGCATTTCAAAAGCTATATCTCTCAATGCTCTCACCACGGGTTCAGCAATGAATCTCTACTTAGTACTCTCTATTGTGGTGTGCTGCCCAAAATCAGAATGCTCCTAGACACTGCCAGAAATGGGAATTTCTTGAACAAAGATATGGAAGAAGGCTGGGAGTTAGTGGAAAATCTCGTACAATCTGATGGTACATACAACGAGGAGTATGATAGAACAGTTAGGAGAACCTCTGATTCAACTGATAAGTACAAGAACAAGATGAAAACTCTGAATGAGAAGATCGACAAGCTCCTTCTTGCACAGCAGAAGCATATTCACATTGTTTCTGAGGAATAGATGATTCAGGTCCAAGATGGAGAGTGTGAGCAGCTGGAAGAAGTCAGCTATATCCATAATCAAAGGGGCTACACCAAAGGTTTCATCAACTATAAGGAAAACTCAATATGTCTTATAGAGGAGCACCAATGTGGCTAATCCACAAGACCAGGTCTATCCACCACAACAGCAAGCTCAGAACAAGACGTTTGTACCAAAGCAGCAGTTTCAGAGTGGTTTCAACAGCAACCAGTGCTCATTGCACCTCCAGGCTTTGCTTCTCAGCAACCACAGAACACCAATGCCACAACTGCTTCAATGGATCAAATGCTTCACCAGCTGATTCGGACACAAGCAAATGGTGTCATGAAGCAAGAAAAGAGGCTCTTTGAGTTAAAGAACCATATTGATTGAAATTACAGTGCTCTGACTCAAAGATGGAAGCAATGAACTCCATGGTACTTGAAAAACAAAGGAGCATCCACCTCAACAACTCAGACCCCAGGACAACTCCCTGGGAAGGGAATTTTGAAACCCAAAGGACATGCACATTTTAATGCTATCACACTCCATACTGGCAAAGTCTTACCAGCTAGGAAAGAGGATACATATCTCCCTGAGGATAATGAGGTTCAATATGGTGAGACTTTCAACCGAAAAAAAGCTCAGGCTAAGACTCTAGAGGATAAACTCGATGATTGCAATCGATCAGCAAACCGAGTTGTACCCACGAGCCTGCAACCCGAGTTGTCCCAGAGGAGAAGAAAGCACCTTACATTCCTCCTCTTTATGTTCCAAAACATCTATCTTCTAGAAAATTAAAGCAAGAGCTGTTAGAGAAATACAGAGTTGAGTTTGATAAATAGATAGGAGACATCGAGCTGAAGATGCCTTTGGTGGATTTCTTTGCACTAGTGCCCCACTATGAGAAGATGTTGAAAGATGCAATCTTGAGGAGAAAAAAGGAAGTTCAAGTTAAGAAACTAGAAAGTGCAATGGGAGTTGAGAACCAGGAATGCATGACCCAAGTTCATTCATTCTTCACAATCTTTCTTATCTCTTCTTTATCTTTATGAATATGTGCTTTTTATGATGTTTGGGTTTATGTTCTTGATGATGATTTTTGAGTAGTGAATTATGGTTTTTGAGGATGGGTTAGATTAGTGATGATCCTTGATCTCTTTAGATGCTTAAGATTAGAATTGATTGAATCCCTTTTGGGTTAGTGTTATTAATGCTAGTTTCTCTTTGATCAATTGGAATTAGATCCTGGGCATTTCCATACCACCAAGTGTTTGATGAAATGTCTGAACCAGCTATTTCCAGAGATTTACATTTCTACCCCAAGACATTGGTTGTCTAGAGTGTTTATTGGCTTTAATTGACTGAATCTTAGTGCTTGTCAAGGTTATACTTCGCCAGCAAAATTGGGTCTGAAGATGATCTAGACACAAGGACTTCTATCACGACAGTGAATTGGTTTGCTTTTGAGTATATTGTCTAGGGATTAGCTCTGATTGAGTGTTTGTTAAGAATCTGAGATTGATTAAAAAGAGTCATTAATGAATTGCCCATCCTTAGGAACTTCTATCTTTCTGATTGTTTGTTAATCCATTATCTGCTTTGTCTTGATTTAGTTTTCATATTGCATTTCACTTTGTTCAAATAGGTTGTTAGTTCAAAACTCTCATTACTTGGCTTGACTTAGGTTGCTTTGATCATATCCTGATTGCTAGCATCACACTCATTTAGATTTATAACCTGTTGTACTGCAATGGCATGATAGTGCAATAGGCAATTGAACTATAGGATTGATTGTAAAATCTTATTATCATTTTGCTCCCTTTTTGATCATTTGTGCCTAAAAACCTGTAATGACCTCTTGAAACTAGAAATACTCGAAATATAACTTAAAAGCACTTAAATCATATTAAAACACTTGTTAAGCATCTCAAACTCATAGCTAAACTAGGTTAAAATACGATGTTATCACAAGCAAAAAAAGCCAATATAGTCTCTATTATGCATGGGAGCATCTAAAAGGATACACATGGAGTATCCAAAGGGAAAATTTTGGGTAGTTTTCATAGAGAAGTGTGTGAGAAGTACTGAATAGCTCTAGACACTGCAAGCTATGGAAGTTTGCTAAAAAATGTCCAAGGCCAATGGTTTAAAAAGTTTAATGAGAAACTAGACAAGATGAGCAAGGCATTTTTCATTAATCAAATGTCTGTTAACAATTAGGGAGTTTTTGATGGGTATCCACAAGGGTATCAAGAGATGAGGGATGGTGTTAATTGTATTGAAGCGGTTCACGAGGAGGTAACTTATTTGGGTAACCAAGGAGGGTTCCAAGGGAATGATTTAAACCAAAACTACCCAAATCTCTCTTACCAGAACAATAATGTGGAGAATCCTCAAGACCAAGTTTATCCTCCACAAAAAGCTCAAGATCAAGGATACCAACCAAGGCCATTTGTCAACTCTCAACAAGTCCAACCTCAAGGTAACCGAACCTGAACTTCAACCTAGAATCAAGTAAGAGCTAGTAGATGCCATTGTAGTGATATACCATGCTGAACCCCCAAGCAGAAACCTAGGCCAACAAAGCACACCAACATCTCAAAAGGAGAAAACAAGGGAAAATAAATAGGTATCAAGAAAGCTAACCCAATAACTGACAGCAAGGTTAAAATCCTCAACTAATCTTTACTAATGATAGTCGGGAAGCAAATGCTAAAGGCATGCAAAGAAAGTAAGAGTCGCAGGAGCATGATAACATCGTTCTTCTACCATTTTTAGCGATGATTAAAGATTATTAACAATTTTTAATATGTTTTCAGTGCTTTAAAGACACATTTTGAGTATTTCTTGTTTCAAGGAGTCATTATAGGTTTTTAGGCATAAAAGATCAAAAACAAGCAAAACAAGTTTTTCTACAGTTTTTGAACTTCAAATCTCAGGCTTTGACATGAGGAATATCATCAAGGCTTCATTCTAGCTTCATGGGAGGATTCTGTCCGTACAGTCCGTACAGACCGTACGGATCCATACAAGACCAGTGCGAGGTTTTCATGAAGGCTTGTGAGAGATGTTGTGAGAAAGTCATACTTGGAGGCACTTATCAAGTCTATTGTCGCCCTTACCAATAAGGATATCGGTAAAACACTAGTTATTGATTCGGGTGCTTCTCACCCCATGATAATAATCCGAAACTCAGTAAAAATGTTAAAATGGGTAATGGTAATGTAATAATTGCAAATCCTGACAGAATCCCAGTAAGAGGAATAGGTGAAATAAAACTATGTGATAAGAACTCAAAAGCTTTCTTTATGCCAGACTTTACCTGTAATCTTGTATCGGTTAAAAAGGCAACTTGTGATCTAAATTGCTATGCCATCTTCGGTCCTAACAGTTTTTATTTTCAGGATATTGAAAGCGGAAAGAATCTTGGAGAAGGAAACACTAAAGGGGATTTGTGTGTTCTTGATGATTCTTCACCAATCAAATCTACATCTCTTTCTTTTAAATCTTGTGTTGCTGTTAATTCCAATAAAATGTGGCAGGATAGATTAGGACACCCCCATGGTCGTGCTCTACAAATTATGTCACCACATGTTGGCTTTCATTATTCTAGTTGTGAAGCATGTATCTTAGGCAAGCTTGTAAACCCGTGTTTCTGAATTCATCAACAATCTATGAGAAATGCTTTGATCTAGTGCACTCAGATGTTTGGACCTCTCCTTGTTTATCTAGGGACAACCATAAATATTATGTTACATTCCTTGATAAGAAATCTAAATACACATGGGTCACATTACTTCCATCTAAGGATAGAGCATTTGATGCATTTGTTAATTTTTAACCATATGTAACTAATCATTTTAATGCGAAGATTAAGGTACTTAACACTGACAATGGTGGAGAGTATACCAGCCACAAATTCAAGGAGCACTTAGCCAGACATGGGATTCTACATCAAGCAAGTTGTCCCTACATGCCACAACAAAATAGAGTAGCGAAAAGAAAGAATAGACATCTTATGGACGTAGCAAGGTCTATGATGTTTTACACCAATGTCCCAAGAAGATTCTGGAGTGATGCACTCAAGGCAGCATGCTATCTCATCAATAAGATACTAATAAGGATCCTAAATGATATATCACCATTTGAGGTACTCAACAAAACCAAACCCTTCATTGATCACTTAGAAGTTTTTGGTTGTGTGTGTTTTGTTTTCAAACCAAGTGAGCGTACGGACAAGCTAGAGGCAAAGAGCACAAAATACATGTTCCTAGGTTACTTAACTACTCTAAAGGACTACAAATACTATGACTTCTCAAGGAACCAAACTATTGTATCAAGAGAGGTAAAGTTCATTGAAGATCAAGGATACTACAACAAGAAGGACTGGGAAAGCTTGAAGGATTTGGCAAGATCACCATCAGATAGAGCTGCAAGCCTTCAACATATCCTAAGTCATCTAGGTAATCCACCTCCAAGAGAAGACCATCCGGATAATACCTGAACCAAGCAACAAGAGGTTGATACTCAGGGTAAGACCACAGAATCTAATACTAACCTTGCAATTACTCATGAGACTACAAACACCATGGAAGGAACCGAAACCACTCAGCCGGAACCAAACCCACTTGACATGGAACAAGACCAAGATCAAGCCGAGGAAGTTGTTATCGAGGAGATGGATCAGGAAAACCAAGACCATAAGTTGGTGCAGGAAGTAGAAATTATTCCTCCTCTTAGGAGAAGCACAAGAAAAGAGTTTGGTCTAGAGAATTGGAAGAAAACAAGAATCTACTTCAATAACCAAGCTGTGGCCCATCTGATTTAAGCAGTGTGTTCCCTTGACCTTTTGCCTCCTACTCATCAAGCGTGCATTAGAAAAATAGAAGCACAATGGGTTCCCTAGAGTTATGAAGAGGTTAAGGGAAGCAATGAATGGCTAGAAGCAATGGATGATGAAGTTGGCACTATGAATATAAATCATATATGGGATGAAGAGGGTCTTCCCCCAGGAAAGAAAGCGGTTAGCTCCAAATGGGTATTTACTATCAAGTACTTGAGCAATGGTGATATTGAAAGGTATAAAGTTTTTCTAGTGATATATGATGATTTTAGCCCATATTTACTAATGTTTTCTAGTATTTTTCGTGTTTTTAGAGTCGTTTTTGAGTCATATCATGTCAGAAGGAAGTCTTGGAGCATGGATTGGATGGACTGGAGCTGCTGGAGCTTTTGGAGCAAAAAGGATTACATTCGCAGCAAAAGAGCATAATATACACTCGGAGCACATGCTCCCGTTTCGGGAGCACATGTTCAGCCGCCAGAGAAAAATAAAGAACCCGATTTGACCTAATTTTTGGCGTGAATAAATAGGTCAAGCCGCCTCCAGAAAAAGGAGGCTTACCTTAACGCTGACTTCAACCTTCACTTTTAGATTCTCTTTGATTTTCTCTCTAGTTCCTCTTTGTTCTCCATCGCCTAGCTACTCCCTTCACCATCTTTTACTATTGCTTGTACGATCTGGTCAGGATCAACCACTATTTTGTTTTGAGAAGAATTCTGAACGTTATTTTACTTTCAATATTATTCATGAATTCCTTTTATTTCATTGCTGTGTTTATTCTTTCCATGTCTGAGTAGTCCTTTAACTAGATTAGGGTTTTCAAAGGTATTCATGAGACGATAAAAATGAGCACAAATAGGATACATAAATATATACTGTCTTCGCCTCTTATTGAATTTAATGCTTACATTAAACTGATCACTTAGTCTATGATTTCAGGTTAACTTATTCACGACAGTGCTCTAGGTTGCTAGAAAAGACATTGGTGAGCAATCAGTCTGTAGCCAACGACAGTAGATTCTACGGCTGAGTGTGAACATATTGAACCCATTCGTTAATGCTTGTCTGCATCTCTAGATCCAAATGACAGTTTAGGTATTTAGGTTGTTAGACAAAGTTGTCGGCGCCACAACAGTGGGTCGGTCTTATTTTTATGTTTGAGTTCTGGACCTCTGCTGAATTATATCCTAAATAGTTGCTGAAGTTTTCATCTCTGAATCACCGGCGAAATACCTTAATCTAGTGCTTTGCTTTATTGAATTTTACACCATTTTATTTACTTGCATTCTGTTACAAAAACCAACCATAAACTTTTGTACTAGCTTTATTTTTTTAGTCTCATAAAATTATAGTGTAACCTTGGTCTCTGTGGATTTGATCCCATTTATACTATAGCGATTGTCTGTGCACTTGCAGTCTTTTATTTAGGTTAAAACATTGTGTATCATCTAGTGGCAAGGGGATTTACACAGACCTATGGAGATGACTATACCTACACATTTGCACCGGTAGCCAAGCTTCATACAGTTAGAATAGTTCTCTCCTTGGCAACAAACCTTGACTGGGTTTTATGGCAAATGGATGTGAAGAATGCTTCTTACAAGAGGAACTTAAGGAAGAAGTATACATGACCCCTCCACTAGACCTTGAAGATTCCATTGCTCTCGGAAAAGTATTAAGGCTTAAGAAGGCTTTCTATAGGCTGAAGCAATCTCCAAGGGTATGGTATCACAAACTAAGCTCTACACTAAAAGACCGAGGCTTCAAAAGCTCGGAAGTTGATCATACCTTATTTACCCTACAAAGCTCCCAAGGAATCATTGTGGTCTTAGTCTATGTGGATGGCATTATCGTTTCCAGCAATGATAAAGAAGAGGAACTTAAGGAAGAAGTATACATGACCCCTCCACTAGACCTTGAAGATTCCATTGCTCTCGGAAAAGTATTAAGGCTTAAGAAGGCTATCTATAGGCTGAAGCAATCTCCAAGGGTATGGTATCACAAACTGAGCTCTACACTAAAAGACCGAGGCTTCAAAAGCTCGGAAGTTGATCATACCTTATTTACCCTACAAAGCTCCCAAGGAATCATTGTGGTCTTAGTCTCTGTGGATGGCATTATCGTTTCCGGCAATGATAAAGAAGGTATTGAAGACACTAAAACTTTTCTTAAGACCATGTTTGATATCAAAGACCTTGGAGAACTAAAATATTTCCTAGGGATTGAAATTTGCCGTTCTACGGAAGGCTTATTTCTCTCACAAAAGAAATAAACTCTTGATTTGTTGAATGAGACAGGGAAGGTAGGAGCAAAGCCAGCCAAATCCCCACTTGAAGATGTCTACGAGTTTAAGAAAAAAAGGGAGAAAAAGGATGGAGTAAAAGAGGAACCATTAGACAAGCCCTATGTTGATCCTCTCCAATACCAAATACTAGTAGGTAAGCTTATTTATTTGACAATTGCTAGACCTGACTTGTGTTTTGCTGTGAACTAGATGAGTCAATATATGCAAAACCCCACGGTATACCATTGGAACATGGTGGAGAGGATTCTTCGGTATCTCAAAGGGAGTCTTGGACAAGGCATATGGATGGGAAAGAATGGGAATGCCGAGATTGTAGGTTATTGTGAGGCGGACTATGCTGGTGATACAAATGATAGGAAGTCAACCACGGGATATTGCACATTCATTGGAAGTAACTTGGTTACATTGAAGTCTAAGAAGCAGAAAGTGGTGTCATGCTCAAGTATTGAATCAGAATATAGGGCCTTGAGGAAGCTCACAAATGAACTTGTATGGCTCAAGGCACTTCTCAAAGATCTAGGCATTGAAACCACAAGCCCAATCACGATGCATTGCGATAATCAAGTGGCCATCCACATTGCTAGCAAGTCAGTGTTTCACAAGAGGACTAAACACATAGATTGACTGCCACAAGGTTCAAGAGAAGATCGAAGAATGAGCAACTCTACTGTGTCATACAAGGAGTGAGACCAACTACCCAATATCTTCACCAAAGCCGCAAGTCTCAAAGTTTGCAACCGGATCTACAGCAAACTAGGGCCTATGGATCTGACTCATCCTTGATCATATCCCCTACACCAATAGACGGTATGCTATTTTCCTCATCATAGATTGTTTCCCAAAAGAACCCAGAAACTTCACCAGTGCGGCTAGAGAAGCAGACTAGCACCAAAGCATCATTCTGGCGCGGCACCAGAACCTGTGACTGCACTGGCTCACCTCTGAAGGCCCATTGATCCAAAACGATAGAACTTCACTTATTTGACATAAAATCGACATTGGGAGTCTCAAGCTAACCCTAAACCGACTCCAAGCCTTATATATACTCATTTTGAAACCCTAAGAAAGGGAGAGCGACATTAGCAGCTAGAGAAGAAGACTCACGGCCTCCTTCAAGAAGCTCCATCTCTTCGTCGCCTCTCACTTCCTTTATCACTTGTTTCCCCTTATTCATAGCTTTCCATACTGTTAAGGGAGAAGATCCTACACTTTGTTATTACAGAGAAGATCCCTAAAAACCTTTTATTACTCTTATATAATTATACTTTCCATATCATCCTTTGCCATAGTTTTTTTGATTATGTCTGAGTAGAAAGACGACCAAGCCTACTTGGCCTTTGAAGAAAAAGAAAGAAAAACTTTCCTAGAAGAAGAAGCCAGTGAAAATCAACTTCAAGGAGATGATAATCGATTTGAAGAAGATGAAAGAGATGATGAAAATTTTTTTTCTCTTTAAAAAAACAATGGGCTTGATAAAACTTCTCTTAACATGGACTCTCATGAAGACACTACTCAAGTACAGCCACTACATCATGTAGTAACTCATGAGAAGGGCACTCTACGCCCACTGGATCACTCATCACCACGACTTGGCGATGCACTCGATTGTAAACAGGCACCAATCTCTACTAGGCATCCACCTTTGTCTAATGAAGACCATGCTACTACTCTATCTCTCTCTCAACGCGAAACTCTGGAAGTTCATCAAGCACCACGTCCATCTAGGAGTCTGCAAGAAAATCACAAAACAGAATACCAGGAGGATAAGAGTAAAATTCATCAAGAAGCTAGTGAGAAAAATTCAGAAAAAGTTTCAAGAGAAAGAGCTAAGTGTTCCAGCTTATCTATTGAAGATAAACAAGCTCCATACTAATTGAGGCAAGAACAAGAGTTTGCCAATGATAAGAAGGAATGGGATCAAAGTTTCAAGAGTGCACTTGGAAGAGATTTGCGTTTGTCTAAATGCATGGATAGATTTGAGTGTGAGAAGAATTTCATAGCTACAGGGCATCTAGAGGATCAGTAAGAAAAGCACAAAGGAGTGAAGACTGATGCTCAAAAGGAAATCATACTCTAACTAGGAAAAGAAGAGGAGAAAATTTGGAAATCCTTGATGAAAAAGGAAAACTCTTTCAAGGCACTAAAGGAGAAAGAAATTTGTGGCATATTGAGGTATGTAATGCCATTACCTATCAGAAAATCACCCAGCCCTTATGCAAGCTCAAACGAGAAATCGGTAGAAGAGAAGAGAAATTCGAAAGAGACTTTAAAGGAGAATTTGTAGGAGAGGAAGAGCAAAAAGTGATAGAGATCAAAGAGTCTAACTGTGTGCTACAAAAAGGCTCTCAAGAAGGAGAGGATGAAGGAAAAATCGAATAAGTCTTCTCTTGTGTGATTACTCAAATTCCACATGAAGAAATTCCTGAAAAACCTAATTTTGGGAGATTTCAAGGCCAAGAAAAAGGTCACAAGCAATTCAACTTCAAGGCACGACCTCCTCCATCACCTTGCTACATCTATGAAGGTCAAGGACAAGTCCCAAAACCTCACTATAGGCGTTTCAACCTCTTTATACAAGTTCAAATGAGAGCGCTCAAAACTGGTTTAAACAAAACTATGTTTTTGCTCATCCTCCACTTTATACTTCTCAAAACCAAACCAATTGTTTCTCTCAGCAAAGGAGTCACGAAGATGACCTTAAGATCCTCACGGGCCAGTACTTAGACTATCAAATAATGATTGAGAAGAACACTCATGAAAAGATTGATAAGATCAATTGAGTTTTTAATGGGAAACTTGAAGATATTTTAGTTTTTGTAAATAACCTTCGGGATCAAATTCATAAAGATGCTGCAAGCATTGATAGGAAGTTTCAATGGATTAAAGAAGAGCAAAGAATATACCTCAAAGACACATGCATGTCAAGGCGTGTGGATGAACTAAAGGATTAAGTTTATCAAGCTCAAGTTACAATGTTGGTAATAGATATTTCTATCTAATAGAGTTCAATTCGTATAACCCAAGTCAAGTCATTGCAGTATGCAGGTGTCAATCCAGCCAGGTGTGATGCAAGCAATCAGGATGTAACATATGCAACTAAGTCAAGCCAAACAAAGGAGGTTCGATAACCTAGCAATACTAATTACATCAAGAAACAAAAACTAAATAAGTAAGAAAACAGGGAAAAAAAAAGTACAAATAGTAAAACAGAGAAAACAGAGCAAGTAAAAACAGAGTAACACTCAAATGAGAAGAAAGGTCCTAAGGATGGGATTCATGGATCTATGATTCTCCTTGCTCTCTCCTAGATGCTTAACAAAACTTGAAAGAAGCAATCTCTAGACAATGAACATCAAAACAAGGTGGCTCACGCCCGTGATAAACACCAACAATCCTATACCACTTTCTGATTTTAATACCTAGTCAATGAAACATAGAACATGCATCAATGAAAGATAATACATGCAAGCATTAAGAAACAGCTCATTAATGTCAAAATACAGCTAAAACAACTAATCTCTTGGGTTAAAGCCATAGATCTCTTGTATTAGTTGGGTCAGGTATTTCATCAAACACCTTTCGGGTGAGAAATGCCTGATATCTATTTCCAAGAGGTCAGTAAGGAACAGCGTTACAAACATCTAATCCAGAAGAGATCTATGCAATTACAAGCTTAAACATCTAAGGAGACCAAGAATCCTACACAGATCTAACCCATCTTTAAGAACCCTAGTTCACTACTCAGAATCCATCATCAAAGTCACAAACTCAGAAAATGAAATAAGATACATAATCATAATTAGGAGAGTGAGATGAGAAGGAATCTGAAGAAAATAAGTGTAAAAGATCAAAGGATCAAGGGAGATCAGGATTACAAAACTGAAATGCTTTAAAGGTGGCTGAATAACTTTTCAGAGGACTAAGAGAATAAAAAAGAGAGTTTTTTGGTTAATAACCTAATATGGGTATTTATACCCTGAGTCAAAACCCGAATACAAAAAAAGACAAAATTAGCTAATCTGATTAAGTCGGTGGGTAAAACTCGATTTGCTTCATCGAGTCGTGGAGGTCGAGTTAAGCAATTCTTAAAAGTTGGCATCTTGATCTTCTACTCGGCATCAGATCGATTGGTGAACTCGGCTTCATGATCGAGTGGTCACACCGAGTGGTCATCTTCTCCAAAGGTTGCATCTTGGCATCAAACTCGGCTTCAGATCGAGTGGTGGACTCGGCTTCTTGGTCGAGTGGTTACACCGAGTGGTCATTTTCTTACAAAGCCAGCCCCTTTATGCAGTGACTCGGGTTCTTGATCGAGTCCTTGGTCGATTCCTCTACACCATTCATCCTCAAACTCCATATAGTCTTCAAAAGCATCCACTTTACCTGATAACAACTCCAAAATGCAATATGTATACAAATCTAATTCAAAACCTAATATGAATGCTATATGAGTGAAAGAACAGTAAATAGAGTGAAACAAGTGATGAAACTATGTCTATAAGTGATGAGAAATGCATTGAATTAGGTTAGCTTTACTCATATTTATTTTCAGTTATTACTAATAGTTTTAGTCTATTGCTTCAGGAAAAACACAAAAATATTAGAAAAATAAGAAAACGAAAAGAAAGAGGGAAGGAAAGCATGACGGTTAGGAGAAGCATTATGGAAAGACAACGTTCAAGGGTTTAAAACACCATATACTTGACCTCTTCATGAAGCACAACCATGGTATACAAATATGCTAGCATGGTGGATCGAGAAACGAAATAAGGAGACAACAGCTGAACCAGAGCTCTAGGAGGAGCCCGAGCCGCGCCGGAAACAAGTTCCAGCGCTCCAATGAGAGCTCCAACCATGCTAGAACAGCTTCCATCTCCTACTTGCATTCTGCATCATCCGTATATCCCTAATCCATCTCCACTGCATTCCTACATCAACACCCATTGCAGAATCACTGCAAATATCTATCTTATGTAATTTTTTATTTAGTTTTATTTCATTTTAATATTGATGGTTTTAGCTTCTGGTCTCAGGAGTGATGCAATTTAGAAATTTAAACATTATAATTCGATTGGACCTAGTCTAATCCAATCGATGCCAAGAAATAATAAGAAAGAACCAAGGCTAGATCACCTTGTCTCCACCATCCATCCCACACACACCACCATCGCCCCATCTCATCCCCAAACAAGGTGACATTAATCTTAAACCCAAATCTTTCTTTCCAATTATCTATTTCATTTTTTTCTCTTTCTTTTATCCTACCGGGGATGGTGTGATTTAAGTGTTGTGGGAAGGATGTTCCATCCTATACTAATGCTACTTTTGATTTTGTTGACTTGAGACCTTTTTCAATTTTTTCCTAATGCTAGAAGGAGATTATCTATCTTGTCATTCAGAGCTTGTATTTCCTTCTTCCCCCTATCATCAGAATCAGTGCTTCCCCAGACAGTCCTGTCATAATCTTCAATGTAGTTGCCATGAGACTGAGCAAGGTTCTCAACAAGTTCCCAACATTCATCAACATGTCATTCAGAGCTTGTATGTTGAGGAAGTTCTCATTGCTTATAGTGTCTAGATGCATTATAATCTTTGGAAGGATTCCTCGGTAGATAGTGTTAAGAAGAGACTATTGTTGAACCCTTGGTGAAGACACTGAGATGTATAGCTCTTGAATCTTTCCCAAGCTTCACAAAAGGTTTCACCATTTTTCTGTGCAAATCCTGAGATCTCATTTCGGAGGCTTGGTGTTCTTGAATTGGAGAAGAACTTGGCAAGGTAAGCGTTCTTGCACTCATCCTAGGTATATATGGAACCATGAGGTAAAGTCTTCTCCCAAATGTGTGCTTTATCACCAAGAGAAAAAGGAAAGAGCCTCAGCTTGAATCCATCTTCACTGACCCCATTTATCTTCGTAAGCCTACAGAGCCTATCAAACTCATCCAGATGGTCAAGTGGGTCTTTCATAGGTAATCTATGGAACCTGTTGCTTTGAAACATGGATATCAAGCTAATCTTGATCTCAAAGTTGTTGTTTTGAATAGCATGAGGTACTATCCCTTTCCTCTGAGTGTGAGTACTGGGTGCATCTCTTGCTCCAATCTATCTTGGCCACCTTTGCTGAGGCACTTGTGCACCAGGTGCTTGTGCATGTTATTCATGTGCGTTCTCCATTCCCACTTGATCTTGTGTATCTACTCTGATTATGTCCCTATGCTCTCTCAAATCATGAGGTAACCTATCGATATTATCGAGGTATCGAAGGAGATTGTAGTTTTTTTGTGATCTTGTTTGCATATAGTAGGAATTGACTCGATAGATTGACGCTAGCAACCTGTTCCAGTCTAGCGGTTGAGTGTAGAGGTACAGAAAGAAAACTTGACTCGATGACTTGACTCTAGCAACTTAGTCGAGTCTAGACGTCGAATGTAAGGGTACCTGATGCAAAGAAACCAAGAAACAGCCAGAAAGTCAATAATCAAAGTTGAAAAGAAAAGAACTTGATCTTAAGAGAGATGAAATCCTAAATGTAACAATCAAACACCCAGTTGGCAACGGCGCCAAATTGATAGTAAGATTTTGCTAAGATCTTATGGTTCAATTGCTTATTGCACAATCATGCCATTGCAATATAAGAGGTTATCAATCCAAATGAGTGTGATGCTAGCAATCAGGATATGATCAAAACAACCTAAGTCAAGCGAAGTAATGAGAGTTTTGATCTAACAACCTAATTGAACAAAAGTGAAATGCAATATGAAAACTAAAGCAAGACAAAGTTGATAAATGGACTAACAAACAATAAGAAAGATAGATGTTCCTAAGGATGGGGTAATTGACTAATGATTTTTCTTAATCAACCTCAATGCTTAACAAACACTCAATCAGAGTTAATCCCTAGAAAATATACTCAAAAGCAAACCAATCCACTGTCATGCTAGAAGTCCTCGAGCCAAGATCACCTTCAAACCCAATTTTATTGGTGAAGTATAACCTAGACAAGCACTAAGATTCAGTCTATTAAAGCCAATAAACAATCTAGACACCCAATGTCTTGCGCTAGAAATGTAAATCTCTGGAAATAGTTGGTTCATGCATATTATCAAACACTTAATAGGTGTGAAAATGCCCAGAATCTAATTCCAATTTATCAGAGAGAAATTAGCATTAATAACACTAACCTAGAAGGGATTCAATCAATTCTAAGATTAAGCATCTAAAGAGATCAAGGATCATCACTAATCTAACCTATCCTGCAAGAACCCTAAGTCACTACTCATAAATCATCATAAAGAACAAAAACCCAGAAATCAATAAAAAGCACATATTCATTAAGATAAAGAAGAGATGAGAAAGATTGTGAAGAAATCAAAAGCAACTACAACATCGATTCAAAGAGATCTAGATTACAAAAGCTTAAAGATGTTCTAATGGAGGCTGAGAGGAAAAAGAAAAGATAAAGCTAAGATAAAAAATAAGATAGTTAGGTTAATGACAAAAAGGGGGGTTTTATACCTTTTTGCAAAAAATCTAAAACACAAAAAGACAGAAACTTAAGTAAAATGGCTAGGTCGGTGGCCAAGCTCGAGCAGGCTGATCGAGTGGCTAGGTCGAGCTGGGAAAAATCTTCAAAGTTGGCATCTTTTGGCTTAACTCGATCAGACGTCGAGTGGGGGTGGTCGAGTGCTTCCACTCGAGCAAGTCCATGGAGTCAGTTGGTTGAGTCTGCCTCATCCCAAAGATGGCATCTTTTCATCTTGACTCAAGCACCATGTCGAGTGAGGAGGTCGAGTCTGATCTTGGCATTCACCTTCTTGTCCAGAATGGTCTTCAAAAGCTAGACTAACACCTAATAACAACTCCAAATGCAAAGATGTATGCAATGCTAATGCAAAAGCTACTAACTGTGCAAAATGGATAAAAAAGACTATGAATGGTATGTATAAGGGATGAAAAAATGCAAATAATGAGGAGAAATGCATGATAGAAATGCATGATTAAAACAGGTAAATAGAGAGATATCATTATGAATCAAGCTAGGCATGTGGATACACGTAAAACTCATCATGAAATGAAACTAACTCCTCTTACTTTTGTAGGGAAATCAAATTCAGAAGTGTACTTGGATTGGGAGAGAAGGCTGGAGCACATTTTTGAGTGCTATGGATATGAAAAGAGGAAGAAAGTGGCAGTTGCAGCCGCTCAACTCACCGACAATGCACTTGCATGGTGGGATAGAAACATAGGTGAAAGAAGAAGATAATGTTTTGAACTTGTAGCTACATGGGGATCATGAAGTTTCTCCTAAGGCTAAGTTATGTGCAAGATCATTATCATAGAGACTTACAAAAACATTTTTGTAAGTTGTCACAGGGCACAAGGAGTGTAGACGAGTACTTTGAAGAGTTTGAGAAGATGATGAATGAACTAGAGTTAGAAGAATCCGAATAAGCTGTCATGGCTCAGTTTATAGATAGATTCCAATAAAGAATTGCAAGGAAAGTGGAGAGCGCTCAATATAATGGCTTACACCACTTGTTACATTCAGTTGTTCAAGTGGAGCAACAAATCAAGCGTAAGACTTCATTTATTAATCGTAGTAAGTCAACTACACCATGGGCTTGTAGTAGTTCTAAGCAACCAGAACGCGGTAAGGTCGTGGATATAGATTCCCGGTTCAAAGGGAAAAATATCGAGGCTCCAAAGATCACCAAACACCCAGAGGAAGGTACAATACTACAATACTACAAGCTTAGGTGGCTTAATGATGATACCGAGCTGAAGATTTTGGAGCAAGTAACCATACCTTTCAACGTTAGAAGATATCAAGACCAAGTTGTTTGTGATGTTGTGCCTATGAGAGCCGGACATCTTCTCCTAGGAAGACCATGGTAGTATGATCGAGCTACATGCCACGATGGACGCACCAACCATTACTCTTTCACTCACAATGATCGTAAGTTTAATCTTGCCCCTTTTTAGTCCCTCAGGAGTACATAAGTTGCAAAAGCATATGAACAAAGAGGAAGAGGTAAGGAGTCTAGTCTCTATATAAGTTCTAATGATGTTCATAAAACCGTGTGTTCTAAGCTGTTTTGAATCAATACAAGGATGTGTTCCCGAAAGAGATACCCACAGGACTTCCTCCTACCCGTGGAATAGAGAATCATATTGATCTTGTACCAGGCTCACCTTTCCTAACAAGTCAGCATATCGAATGAACCCGAAAGAGTCTGAAGAGATAGAAAAACAAGTACAAGAGCTAATGGATAAAGTTATATCAGAGAGAGTCTCAGCCCATGTGCGGTACCAGTTCTATTAGTTCCAAAGAAAGATGGTACATGGAAGATATGCGTCGACTGCCGTACCATCAACAATATCACCATCAAATACCGGCATCTGATTCCAAGGCTAGATAACATGTTAGATGAGCTAAGTGGTACCATAATATTTTCAAAGGTTGACTTAAGGAGTGGATACCATAATTATTTATAGTAAATGTTATTCTGATCATATTAAGCATTTAAAGGTTATTTTGAAACGCTTCAAAGGAAAGGCCTTTATGCTGACCTAAAGAAGTGCACATTTTGTACTGACAAGTGTGTGTTCTTAGGCTTTGTAGTGAGTAAACAGGCTTTGAAAAGGGATGAGCAGAAGATAAAAGCAATCTGTGAATGGCCACCACCAACATCTATTGGGCATGTTCGAAGTTTTCATGGACTAGCAAGCTTCTACCGAAAGTTTGTTAAAGATTTTAGCACGATCGCGGCCCCAATGACTGCTGTGATCAAGAAGAACGTTCCTTTCTCATGGGGAGAAGCTCAAGATCAGTCTTTCAACACGCTGAAGGAGAGACTCATACAAGCACTAAGTATCCTCATCTCAAGAAGGACGTTGAAAGGTTTTGATCCTGATGCACTGTGTGCCACAAAGCTAATCCAGGTCACATCCTCATGGTCTTTACTTACCTTTCCCTATTCATAACACCCCTTAGGTAGATATTTCTATGGATTTTATCTTAGGTTTTGACAAAGATTAGACACAAGGATTCCACTTTGTTGTTGTGGATTGGTTCTCGAAGATGGCTCACTTTATCCCATATGATAAGACCAATGACGCCTCCAAAATAGCTGATTTGTTCTTTAAGGAAGTAGTGCGCCTGTATGGGATACCAAGGACCATAGTCTCTGATCGTGACACCAAGTTCTTAGGACACCTTTTGAGGACACTATGGCGAAAGTTAGGTACCAAGCTTTTGTTTTCTACTACTTGTCATCCCCAAACGGATGGACAAACCGAAGTGGTAAACCGAACTTTCTCAACTTTATTTAGAGCTACTCTTGGTAAAAATATGAAAACTTGCCTTGATTGTATTCTTTTCGTTGAATTTGCGAATAATTGGGATGTTCGCTTGGCCACAAAACTATCTTCTTTTGAAATAGTCTATGGAATTAACCCTTTGTCTCCTGTGGATTTAGTGTCTTTGCCTCAGATAGAACATGTTAATCAAGATGGTTTAAGGTGTGGAGAGATCATCAAGTAGCTACACAACAAGGATATGGAGAATTTGGAGAAGAAAGCTGAAAATAACAAGCGCAAGGCGGATCAAAGGAGGAAGGAAATGTTGTTTGAACCTGAAGATTGGGTCTGGTTACATATGAGGACGGAGAGGTTCCCACCGCAAAGATCTTCCAAGCTGGCACCAAGAGGCGACGGCCCATTCAAAATACTTGAGAATATCAATGACAACGGTTACCGTCTACACCTAACAGGTGAGTTTAAAATGTCCCATACCTTTAATGTTGCTGATTTCTCTTTTTATGATACATGAGATTCAGTTTTGAAGAGAAAACCTTCTCAAGAGGGAGGGAACCATGCAGAAATCGACCTCAATACCCAAGAAGATGAGCCACATTCAGTGCCAGAGGTTAGAAAAGATCCCATGACACGCTCCAAGTCCAAACAACTCAGGAAGAGGTTCAATCTGGCGGTACAAAACCTTGTGAACTCTTTAGAGATGGAAAAAGCCTACTGGCCCGAACCACCTACATGTGAGGAAGAGCTTTCTGAAGCCTTCACTCAACTAAGCCTTGAACAACCCCTAGGGCATTAAAAACTAAGCCTTCTTTGGCATGTCAAAATATCCTTAGAAGCCAAGAGAATGCATTGAAGCTACAAGAAGCGTGCAAGTCAAGTTTCAGCTCCAAGGAGCAACAAGTGAGTTAAGAGAAAGCTCAGGGCATTAAAAACGTGGGAGAGCTCCCAGAGAGTGATCGAGACGTGGGAGAGAAGCACCAAGAAGACTCCTACATCAAAGAACCAGTGCATCAACGAGTAGGACAAGAAGTGGATCAAGGAGGTTCTAATAAACCTAAAACTCGTCTGGGTAAGTTATATTCAATTTTTAATATCTTTGCAGGATCAAATAGCCTCAGCCACGCCTAAGGACTTCATCCAATGACACAGAATAAGAGAGTTTAAGTAGTTTCCATATTTGGTTTATTTTTTACTTAAAACGCTAGTTTTGTAGTTTCTTTTGTTTTTACGTTTTGTTTCTTTTGTTGTTGCGTTTTATTCTTTTATTTTGGCCCTAGGGCTAGCTGACAGACTCTTATAAAGTTGCCCTGAAGCTGTGTTTGAATTTAAAATAGAGATAAGAAGAGATAGATGTGGCGCCCAAAGATGTCTTGTAAATGGGCCTTGGTGGATCGGACTAGGCAATTGCATAGAGAGACATATGAGTCACAAGCCTCATTAAAAACATCACTCAGAAAACCACATGGGACAAAACTGAGATAAGAAAAAAAAAGTGCGAGTGGATCATATGGCCATGCATAGCCTTCCCGAGTTATGATGAGAACATTGAAGACATGTTCTACAGAAGAACCCCAAAAGTTTCACCAGCGCGGCTAGAGAAGTAGACCAGCACCAAAACATCATTCTGGCACGGCACCAGAGCCCGTGATCGCGTTGGCTCACCTCCGAAGGCCCATTGATCCAAAAGGACATAACTTCACATATTTGACCTAAAACCGACTTTAGGAGCCTCAAGCTAACCCTAAACCGACTCCAAACCTATATATTCTCATTCTAAAACCCTAACAGAGGGAGAACGAAATTAGTAGCCAAAGAAGAAGACTCACGGCCTCCATTATGAAGCTTCATCTCTTCGTCGCCTCTCACCTCCTTCATCACTTGTTTACCCTTATTCATAGTTTTTCATACTGTTAAGGGAGAAAATTCTATACTTTGTTATTACAGAGAAGATTGCTAAAATCCTTTTAATAATCTTATATAATTATGCTTTCCATATCATCTTTGCCATGGTTTGTTTGATTATGTTTGAGTAGTTTTCTAGTTGGGTTTGATGGAGGTTGCTTAAAGGGGATTCATGATTTAATATGTTAGGTTGTTAGATTCGTTTTTCACTTTATCTTATGATTAGGATTCTTCTATCTATATTCATTCTTAATGCTTGTTGGTCTAAGGAGAGGGCCTCGAGGACAGTTGCAGCACTCTCTCCTGAACTAGCTAGATAAAGGAGTTAGCATCACGACTAGCCAAACAAACCAAGTCGTGGAACTACTGTGAATTAAGACTACTAGGAAATAATGCATGAATGGTCTTTGTCGTCACCTGCCCACCGGTTGAGTCACGGAGAAGACTTGACATAGTTAGCTTGCCTACCAAAAATACTTTGTTTATAGAAAGAACACTCTTCATGTTGCAAAGTCTAGAATCCTATAAAAGAAGATTGCATGATAACAACAGAAATCTTAGAGAACCATAGTCTCCGAATAGTTCTCCATTTGCCCAAGGCTTGCTTTAACTGTTTTACTTTCACTATTTACAAGCTTACTATGTTACCATTGCTCACCAAAAACTCTACTTTTATTTGTTCTATTCTCGAATTAAGTCTTATTATACTCGTCCTCCTACTGCATTCACTCTTTGTGGGATCGATCTTTAAATATTACACACGATTGGATTGTACACTTACAACCTTTCCGTTGTGTATAACTGAGGTAAAACCTGACGCACATGAGAGCACCACCGCATGAAAAAATGGGCGGTTAGAGAAAACTAGTTCATCATCTCCACCGTTAAGGAAAAACCAGATCCGGTAAAAGAAAAGAGACACTTGATATGTATCATAATTTTATATCATTTTTATCATAAATGGTTAAATAATTTCTTTTACCCATGAAAATTTGACAATTGAAAATAAAATAAAAATGAATAAATGTTTCAATTAAAAATATATCAAGCAATATTTCTCTAACAAGTTATAAGTAATATTTAAAAATTTTCATTTCTCTAATAATTTTTAATATCATTTTAAAATATGTAAGAAAATAGCTCAAATATATCAAAATTTATTTAGAAAACCAATAGTTTCTTAAGTAGATATTTCTATTGATATTTTAACATTACATTTCGTCATTTCGTATAATTTACATCAAATCAATTTTTTATTATGCAAATTTATATTATGGTCATTTTAATTATGTACCGATTTTATTTTACAACATAATTTTAAATAACATTATGCAATTACCAATAAGATCTAAAAAGATGAAATCATGGAGAGAAAACGAAAAAAGGAAACCAAAATATGTAAATGAAAAAACTTACTCTTTATCTTGAAAAACTCCTTTAATTATGCTTTTTGCTGGTAGAATCATCTATTCAAACGCGCCAAGAAATTATTTTCTGAAAGGCACTTTCAAAATATTCGATCTTCATGTAATGTAACTTACTATATGTCCAAAAAGTGAAACATTCCAAAGCAGCCATACATGGTCGTTTGGTTTAATACCAAAACTAACAAGAAAACTGTAAATAGAACTAGAGATTATTTGTTGTCTTCCCGATAGCTAAATGTAAAGGTAATGATGCCCAAAACAAAGGGACGACTTTTCCCTTCACTAATCTTATCAAATCCACAACCCATACTCCTACTCAGACTTCTCACATTTGTCTTTATAGGTTATGATCACCACTTTTTGCCTACCCTCTATAGGTTATCTCACGTGTATTCATATAATCTATTTGAGTACACGTCTTATGTTCCATGATTATATCAGTATTAATAATTACAATTCACGTGCTTCAGACGATCGACCTATTTCCCGGATATTTATGCATTCATGCCTCTTGATTTCGACAAAAGCTATACTTCCGGGCAAATATGTTAATATCCAATTAAAACTCAGTTAATTAAGAATCAGTTGAAGAGTTATCATGAGTTGGTATATTTTACATTATATAATATCTTTTGTTACGTTGTAAATTTATAGTAAAATCAGAAGTCAATTGTAAGAAAATATTATAAAAAGATAGACAAATATTTTAACAAAAATCAAGGAAAAGGGGCTTCAATACTGACTGTTTAGTTAACTTACATCAAAACGTCCATAAAAGTTAAAAAGAGAAGTCAAATTTGTGAATTGACTTTAGCCAAGAACATGCTAAAAACTTCAATCCTGAGTGGCAAGTAGAAGCAAAAATAACCTTTAAGATCAACATTTGCTGATAAAAGTTTTCTTGGGACTCATGCCTCTCTCCCTTGTCCACCGAGTTTTCGATACCTTTTGCATAAATGTAAGCAACTTAATTTTACAACCAAATAAATAAATAAGTGAATAAAGAAATTCATTATGTAAAAAAGCAAATATAACAAAACAGAACCTAAAGAGACAAGACAGAAGAAACATAGATAGTGAAATAAGGATATAAAAATCTGCGTCTGAGGAACAAAAGATCTTTCCTTGACATACTTCGGTTTTGCTCATTTAAAAGAAACACAAAAGAGAATTAATAGTTTTTGTTTACTTGTATAGTAAAAATGCCAAGTCTTTCTTCCCTCTTGCCTTCTTTATTTTTTCTTTTTTTTTTCTAAAATTTTTATAAGAGGCCTCCCATTAGCCAAGGGCGTTTAGGTATGGACCTTTACAAATAATGCAACAATTGCAAAAGGAAGAACAAGAGGATACCGCTGTCACCAGACCCACGGCTTCGCGGCACTATTATCGGCTCGGACTCATTGGCCGAAGTATTCGGTTTCCGTCTCTGATTCCTCTCTGATGACCTGTCTGATCCGCTACAAATCTCCCGAAATAATCAATCCTCTGACTAACCGGCTCCCCATTGTCAGATTCCCTACCTAGCAATCCAACAAACTCAAATCTAACACCTCTCTTCCAGATCCCGCGACCCTTAAATAGACAATGTTTATTGTCGCATACGAAAAATTAGCTATTTAAATAAATAATGTTTTGCTTAAAATATCGTTATTCAAACATATTAATGTATGATAGTTAAAAAAAAAAAAAATCTTTACAATTATTTCGCCTAAGCGATAATAAATTTATGGCATAACAATAAATTGACCTCAAATGGATAAATTCACTCACATTGCTCCACCTAAACAGCTAATGTTTTAAAATAGTATAGATTTCTAGTGGTTGTTACGGACAGAGTGAACTAAACTATTATCAAAATAAATTATCTTATTTTTATGATAATTTATAATTTATTGCAGTTTTAATTTATTTCTTTTTTTAAACGTAACAATTTTCTTTTATTTTTTGTCGGTTCGCATTATGGCATGCTGTAACTTATAAATAGTAAAAAAAAAACAGTTTTGTCCACCCTTATCACTGTTACCAACTCTTTAACATACCACAATCCTAGGTAGACACGAAACAATTGAATTTACATCAACATACCATCTTAAATAAATTAACAATACTAGAAACCAAATTTATTAGTCAATATAAATAGTTAAGAAGATGAAATGAAAGAAAAATGATATAACTATATTATTTGGTAAATATAGATATATATCAAATTTGATTTTTTTTAAAAACCAAATTCTAATCGGATTTGGCACCATTCGAGAAACTGTAAACGTGTCTAAACATTTGTCCTACAATTGCAATTAACACATATATTGTACAAATCAGAAGATGTCTCATCGACAATACGTTGAAAGAGCACAGTAGATAAACTCTACCTCTATCTCTCTCAAATCACGCCGCCAGATCAATTACAATAAAACCATAAAATGCCTACCATTTTTTTGCTAAACAAAAAAAAAAGTAATTCGTACAAGAGACATTAAATGCAAAAGAAACAAAACACTTTTAAAGAAAAATAACCTAAAAACTCTTCTGAAAGCTTCTTCTTCCTTTTTCTTTTTCTCTGACACTTTCAATCACCAAAACTACAACTCTCTCCTCGTTTCTCACATATCAAGACACTTCTCTTCTCTTCTCTTCTCTTCTCTCTCTCTCTCTCTCTCGTTCTTATTCACTTATCTTCTCAAACACTTTCATCACTCTCACTGTAAACTTTTTACATCAATGGAAGTGAAGCTTTCAGTTAAAGTTTTAAACCCGGATGCTCCGGCGTTCACTCCGGCCTTTACTCAAAGACCGAAGGTTCACTATCCTCCTCCTCATCCTTTTCCCGGAGCTCTGGTATTCTCTCCGGCGTTTCCTCAAAACCCTAAGTTCTACTATCCTCCTCCTCCTCCTCCTCCTATGTTCTACTTTAACAACCACACCTACGAGCTTTCAGTCAAGAAGCCTTGCAAAGCTTTTACTGGTAATGATGTTAAGTCGGGAAAGCCTTTCCGTTGGGGGTTCCGGAGATGTCTTCCACCACGGCATGTAAAGAACTTATCAGCAAAGCCTAAAAATAGAAACTTTTTAGAAATTCCTAAAAATAGAAACGTTTCAGCAAAGCCTGTGCCTTTCTCGGAAGATAAGCTCGCCGGAAAAACATCTGTTATGATTCGGAACATACCAAACTGTTTCGGGTTAGTTTTTGGTCTCTTCCCAATCATTTTTATTATAGTGTTTTTGGAGATTATATTAGAAAAGATAAGATTTTGTTGTGTTTTCTAATTTGGTAGACGAAACGTTCTTCTGAAGATTTTGGACTCTCATTGTCGGAAACACAACAAAGGAGCTGCTTTAGGTGACAAAACACTTTCTTCATATGATTTTGTCTATCTTCCAATGGATTTTGTGTAAGTTACTTTACTTTTTTTTTTATACTGAGAAATTAAATTAATAAATCTTGCAATGTCGGTGATGATTAATATTAAATGTGTAACAGGAAACTTGCCAATTTAGGTTACGCCTTTGTTAACTTCACTAGTACCGTCGCAGCTGAGAGATTCCGGCGAGATTTTGACAACTTCTTTTGGGCCAATCTTGGGAATAAGAAGGTTTGCGAAATCACTGTTGCTAAGTATCAGGTTTGAGTCTCTTTCTATTCTTGATTTAGTAATTGTTGTATATTTAGAGTTTAAGGCTTTTTTATTTGATTAAGATTTGATATCTGAAATTGTGTGTTTAAGTCTCTTTTAATCTTGGTTTAGTACTTGTTGTTGCATAAATTTTTGGTTTTTAATTGTTGTATATTTAGAGATAAATCCCTTTTTATTTGATTTAGAGTTAAAGCCCTTTTTTATTTAATTTACGGTTTTGAAATTTTGTGTTCGAGTCTCTTTTAATATTTTGGTTTAGTAATTGTTGTTGCATAGTTTCTGGTTTTCAATCGTTTCATATCTTTTTGTTTCCAGTTGTTCATATTTAGAATTTTTTACTTTTTTATGATTTAGGGATAGTTTTGCACCTGTGTTTGAATCTCTATTATTTTTGTTTTAGTAATTTTTGTTGCATATATTTTGTTTTCCAATCGTTGCATATATCTTGGTTTTCAATTGTTGCAAATTTACTTATTTGGAGTTGAAGCCTTTTTATAATGATATAGAGTTAAGTTTGTTAGAGACTCTTTTATTCCTGGCTTAGTAATTTTAGTTGCTTATTTAGAGTTGTTAAGTTGTGCAATTTTGTGTTTGATTTTTTTATTATAGGGGAAAGAAGAGTTCAGTCAACATTTCAAGAACTCAAGGTTCATTTGTCACACCGACAATTATCTTCCGGTGGTTCTCTCGCCGCCAAGTGACGGCTTCACGGCTTACAAACTCACGACACTTGGTGACAGAGTCGGCTTACGTGGCTGTCGCGATTAAGGTTTTAGGGTTTTCGTAGAAGAGGATTTGTGTTTTCATTATCTCCCCCGGATCTGAGATTACACTCGATGACCTGGGGTGAAGTGGAAACATAGCTTTCCTCATTCTCTGTCTCGCTCGGATTTTGGTTTTCTAGTAGCTACTTATTTGGATATTGTGTGTTAGTTATTTAGTAATGTGTGTTATGAACTTAATTACCTTACAATCGACGAGCGCCCTACGATATTCCACGTTTTGATTTTTGTTTTACGTATTTCGAGTATCTCATCGTTTTATTTAGTTTGTGCATAAAGTCTATCACATAAGCGCATTGAACATGATATTATAAAGTTAAAAAAACAAAAATGAAGTCTGTTTTCTGTATTTTAACGTCATTTGTATACTTATTAGATATTTTCTTTTAGGTTTTTCAAGTTTTTAGGAATTTTTAGTATCCGATCGTCATGTGACGTATCTCTAGAGTTTGTTCTAGATGCGTTTCTTTTATAAGAGTTTTTATCTCAAAAACAAGGAAACATTGGAAAATCTATAATTCACTATTCCTAGAAAACCAACGAAATTCCCTTTTTTCCTCTTGTTTTAGGTGTTTTAGCGTAAAACAACGAATCCGATAAATTTAGGCTGTTCGGGGATTGCTAGATGCAACAAATCACTATGTTGAGAACAAAAATCACCACTTAGGTTTTGAGATGTATCATTTTCGTTGTCTAGTTCTCTCTTTTTTTTTATCTGGTGTACGAAGAGTTGCATCTTTTTCTTTTAATATTATATTTGAAACCATCCCTAAACCGGGAAATTGGTAGAGTTACAAGAAATCGAAATAGATTACAAAAAATCAGAGATAATCGGAAACATCAATGACCTAAACAAAACCCTAGCTGCCGAAAGGGAGGCGTCATCTACCTCCTACGCTGGCGCCAGAATCGATATGGCCACCGAGATTCACAATTCCGGAGTCACCTCTCCATCAATCCGGTGAAAGAAGAACACTCTTGCTATAGGAAGCGAAGGCAAGTGGCGGGCTCACCCTCGCTACTACCAACAGCCAAAGCTTGCTTTGCCCGCTACAACCACCGCTGTTCTTCCTCCACAAGCAGCGGAACCTTCGGACGACTTCCAAAACGGAGTTAAGTCAGAGAAACAACATCGACGCTCCAAGACTATCTCTAAAGAAGTCAACGACGTCCTCAACCAGACCTCGATCTAGATTCAAGTCAGGATAACGCCTCCGCCGCAACCAGATCCAGACCCAAATCTGCTCCGTCCGACGGTTAGTCTACACCTCAGCATCGTCGGAGACAAAGAGGCGAACCACCATCATAAAACGATTCTAACCTACCCGATGAAGCTCAGAAAAACAGGAAAAAAATGCTCTCGCGGTGACGACGCCTAGAACCGGCGGTCACCGGAGAGGCAAGAGGAAAAATCGGAATTTTTTTCTCAAGATCTACTGGTTTAGAGAGAATTGGAAATGATTGGCCTTGAAGGAAAGAAGAGTTGTATCTTAAGAACCAACTTATCGACAAACATATTTTACATGTTGAGAATTGGAATCTTTATAGATTTTCTTTTCCTACCAGTTTACACATTACAATTAGGCATGGACATGGGTACCTGTTACCTGTCTCATACCTGTGACTCAGGTCCGTATTTATTCCGTTTTTACGGGTATTTGTTAATCACAAGTCAAGTAACAAACCTCTTTTTATAGATACTTGCAAGTAAGGGTTAAGTATCAAACCGTTAAAAAAATTTCAATACTTGGCCCATTATTACTTGATATTTGGCCTGTTGTATTTGTACCCATTACTCGCACTTATAACTATTTGTACCCGTTACTACTTGGCCCGTTTTTGTATACTTCAAATCTATAGACAAAATTAATTATTTGGAGCAGGCTAATTTTTTCTACATTCGATCTTTAGTCTTCACATTCGATCTTTACTCTTCAGTCTTCACATTCAACAGCTGGTTCTGGATCTGATAGCATAGCGGATTTTCGTCAATCCTCACGAGTCACGATCTCTAGATCTCTCCTCCTCTCAAACTCACCTTAACAAAAAAACCCTAGATATAAAAAGGGATAGACTCTAATCGACTCTAATCTCTAGCTTGGTCGCTAATCAATCTCTCTGTCTCTTAATCTTGCAAATCTTCATCGTTTTTCTCTGCAAATTTTTCATTTGAGCTGTCGGCTAAATCTCCCACCATAGTTGAAATCGTCTCCATGACTTCTTCTTCCAACGACGGCGAACGCAACAGTCGCTTCTAGAGACTCAAGGTATATATGATTTTCTTCATCTTCTTGAGTAGTCAAAGTCTTTTGGAAATAGTTTGATTTTGACATTTTTTGCATGAAGAAATTTAGAATCGGCTTGTATATTTCAACATCTAGCTTTTGTGATTGCTTTAAAATATAAATGTGTAGTTTTGCAAGTGATCAAATAGAATCGTGATAGGTTTGTGATAGGTTTAATATTCGAATTTGAATGAGAGTAATAACAAATTTATTTACTGGCCGAGTTTGTATGCTTTGATTTTGTCTTAGGAATTTGATTTTGTTTTGTTGTGTAGATGGAAGATGAACCAGAGAAGACAGAAAGACAGCCAGAGGGTGGTGGTGAAACTCGAGCTGATGATCCAATCATAGAATCTGTTGAATCTAAGGTAACTCCTCGACAAAGATCATCTGCTTGGGAGCATTTTAAGAAAACTAAGGATAATAGCAAAGGAAAATGTAATCATTGTGGTGCAGTAGTTACTATTAGATCACGAAGTGGTGTCAACACTAGTACAATGCTGAAACATATGAATAGATGTAAAAAACTTCATCCTGGACTTGAAGATGACATTGTTGTTGGTAAAAAGATTTAAGCAAGCTACCTTAATGAATCAGCCTAAGAAAACTGAATTTGTTGCATCATACTTAAAATATGATAAAGATGATTGCCGAAAATCTCTAGTAAGGATGATTATTAAGGATGAGTTGCCTTGTAGGATTGTGGAAAAGGAAGGGTTTAGAGAATTCATCTACACTCTCCAGCCTCGATTTGAAATCCCTTCCTGTAGGACAATCACTAGAGATTGTTTCAGCTTATTTCTTGAAGAAAAGAAAAAACTGAAAATGTTCTTTGAGAAACACAAAGGGAGTGTTTCTCTTACAACAAATACTTAGACATCTGTTCAGAACAGTAATTATATGTGTCTAACATCACATTCCATCGATGAAAATTGGAATCTACAAAAAAAATCTAAATTTTTGTCAGATTCTTAGTCATAAAGGTGAAATGATTGGGAGAATGATTGAGAGGTGTTTGGTGTCTTGGGGAATTAGCAGGATTTTTATAATCACAGTTGATAATGCTAGTTCAAATGATGTAGGACTAAGATTCTTAAGAAGAAGACTTCAGTCATGGGGAACTAGTGTACTCAATGGAGAATTTTTTCATATGAGATATGGTGCTCATATCTTAAATCTGGTTGTAAAAGATGGATTAGAAGAAAACTAAAGCCTCTATTAGCTGAATTCGTTGTGCTGTTAGGTATGTTAGGTCATCTCCGGCTAGGTTAAAAAAGTTAAAAGAGTGTCTTAGTCACCTAAATGTCACAGACTGATTCCTCTTGAACCAATTCGTGCGGCCTTAGCGCTTTCTACCCACTTGGTACTTAGAGAGAGAAAGTGGACGAATTTAAAGAGAGAAAGGATTTCCTATTATGCTCAAAGACTTGGTTATTTACAAATGAGGGATCCCACTCCTTTATATAGGAAGCACCTCCACAAATGGACGGTGGAAATTTCTTCGATCCAACGGTGGAGATTGATCCTCTAGATCCTTCTCCACGTTTTCCAACACTCTAGGACTCTCTAAGACATTCTAAGACCTTCTACCACATCCTATAACCTTCTAGAAAGTTCCCGAGGAACCTAGAAGCTTATTACAAGAAAGAAAGCTTAGAAATGACTAAGTATGGAGCCGGGAACCTCACCAACCCACCCCTTAACGCTATTCTTCTGGTGGAAAAATTTAGGGTGTGACATCCTCCCCCACCCATTTTGGCGACGCCCTCGTCGTCGTGGGTCTTCTTGTCCGCTCCCCGCTCCTTTGCCCATATCTTTTATCTTGCTCCTCCACGAGTCGCTACTAGGAGTGATCGCCTTATCGCTCTTGACTCTTCTATGGTTACCTTGTCTGTTCCTTGCTCTACCTTGGTCGCTACCCCGACTGGTAGGATGTTCCACAATCCGCATTGCCGAGACTCTTTGTACTTCACCCAACTTCTTACTCAGAACCCTTACGGTTGGGATGGCGAGGGTGTTAAGTGAAGGTATTGGCACTGCTCCGATCCTCTTCATGAAATTCAACCCGAGGATAACCCTATAGTCGTCCATCGGAACTACCGAGAAGTCTGCTTGACCCTTCCATTCTCCCATCCAAAAATCCACTGCTTTAGCAATTCCGACTATTGGTTGAGCTTTTTAATTCACGGTCTTCACCCATTTCTCGCGCTTCTTCCAAGTTATGCCGAGCCTGTTTGCCTCTTCCTCGGCAATGAAGTTGTTTGTTACCCCGGTATCCACCATTGCCTTGGTGTTCTTCCCATTAACCTTGGCATCCACGAATATCAATTCCCTTCCCGTGTTCTTTTGCTTGGACTTAGTAGCAAGGGCGTTGAGGAGTAGCAACGATCCCATCATTGCCGGTTCATCTTCTGAGTCCTCCCCCGATTCACCCTTCTCTGTGATCGCATGTAAGGAACTGA
The DNA here is from genome assembly GCA_028015245.1 of Cardamine occulta. Lineage (NCBI taxonomy): Eukaryota > Viridiplantae > Streptophyta > Magnoliopsida > Brassicales > Brassicaceae > Cardamine > Cardamine occulta. The sequence continues at coordinate 6,706,131 of CM051365.1, forward strand.
GTTTTGGACACTCTCTCGCGGGGTGTGGCCCCTTGCACACATAACACCCCCCTTTTGGTGCAAAATATTTGTTCCGTTCCTCATACTCCTCCCGACTTGAGTTCCTCCCAAATCTCCTCGAGTGTGGCGGTTTCCCTTTTTCTGAATCCACCCCATATTCATCCCTCCTCGTACTTACGTGCCGTGATCCCAAATCTTCTCCCCCACCATTAGCCGAATGCCCATCATGCCTCTCATATGACTTGGGTCGGTCATGGGTGGTAAAGTGGGACAAAGACTCGGCAGCTGCAATTGCCTCGTCTACCGAACGGACATCCCGCCTTTGCAACTCTTGCTTGGCCTAATTTTGCAATCCGTCGATGAAGTAGAACACCGAGTTGTCTTCGGTCATGCTTGGAATTTGCAACATAAGAGTGGTGAATTCATTGACATAGTCGTGGATCGTACCTCTTTGCCGAAGTTCTCTCAACTTCTTCCGAGCTTGATACACCACATTCTCCGGGTAAAATTGCCGCTTCAAGTCCCTCTTGAACTCGTCCCAAGTATCTACCCGGGTAGTTCCTCTCTCGATCTCTGCATGTCGCCTTCTCCACCAAAGCATGGCTGTGTCCGTTAAATAACTTATCGCCGTCTCGATCTTTACCGACTCATCCGTAAGATCAAGGTTCTCGAAGTATAGTTCCATCTCCCACAAGAAGTTCTCAACTTCCTTGGCGCCCCTCACGCCATTGAATCTTGATGGTCGTGGGTACTCTACCCTTGCCGATCTTGTTCCGGTGATCCCAGCTCCTCCGTTGGCAGCCACTCGCTTGCACAACGCCAAGTCTTCTTCCATCAACTCAATGCGGGTTCGCATCTCCTGGATGCTTTCCCGTAAGACTTGGACAACTCCCATCACCGACTCATCCAGCTTTGCCATCAGAGTATCTGTCTCGATTGTGTTATCCTTGACACGTTCGAACTCTCCAAACACGTGCCTCTCCAACTCATTTGAGATATGTTCTACCCGTTCGAGCTTCTCACCAAACACCTCTACCGAGCGACCCAACACCTTCCGAGAAACGCTCTTGTCCCGTCTTTGCCCCCCTTGGGCAATCGTGGGCTCCCTCCCGCATTCATCGGTCATATTTGATGTGTTGTTACCGTCCTTGCTCTTAGCCATTCTCCTCTTCACGTACTTCTCCTCTTTCTGGTCGAACCTTGCTCTGATACCACTTGTCACGGACTGATTCCTCTTGAACCAATTCGCGCGGCCTTAGCGCTTTTTACCCCTTGTAGATGCTAAGTCAGCCTTCCTACCCGAATACCCTCTTGGTACTTAGAGAGAGAAAGTGGATGAATTTAGAGAGAGAAAGGATTTCTTATTATGCTCAAAGGCTTAGTTATTTACAAATGAGGGATCCCACTCCTTTATATAGGAAGCACCTCCACAAACGGACAGTGGGAATTTGTTCGATCCAACGGTGGAGATTGATCCTCTAGATCCTTCTCCACGTTTTCCAACACTCTAGGACTCTCTAAGACATTCTAAGACCTTCTACCACGTCCTATGACCTTCTAGAAAGTTCCGGAGGAACCTAGAAGCTTATTACAAGAAAGAAAGCTTAGGAATGACTAAGTATGGAGCCGGGAACCTCACCAACCCACCCCTTAATGCTATTCTTCTAGTGGAAAAATTTAGGACGTGACATAAAGCTTGGTTCTACTGTTGGCTTATGTCTTAATGTTGAGACTAAATGGAATTCTATTTACTTGATGTTAGAATCTGGTTTGAAACAGAAAAAAGCTTTTGATATGCTTGAGTTAGAGGATGAGAAGTACTTGGTAGAGCTTGGTAAATTAGATGGTGTGCCTACTGAATCAGATTGGGAGTATGCCAAGACTTATTTGCCCATTTTGAAGTTTTTTTATAATGCTACTTTGAAAGTTTCAGCAACTAAACATGTTATTGGGAATTCTTTTTTGAAAGAGGTTTTGTGGAGTTGGTCTAATTATTAGGAAGATGAGTTTAAACAAGACTGATCCAAATCAAAAGGCAATGGCTACTAAGATGAAAGCTAAGTTTGATAAATATTGGGGAGATGTGGATAATATGAACTTAGTTATTTTTGTTGCTTGTGTTATGGATCCTCGATATAAAATGAAGTATGTGACCTGGTTACTCCGAGAAAGTTATGGTTCAGGATCTGATAGCATAGCTGAAACTTTGATTTTTAAAGTAACTAAGGTTGTAGAGAAGATGTTTGACTACTACAATGACAAATTTGGTAGTTCAAAAGAAACAAGTGATGCTGAAGTATTCAGCTCTTCTCAAGTAAATGCAGAGGCAGTTGAAATTTATGACTTGGATTCATTGATTGAACAACATGAAACAAGCGGAAAAAACTCTGTGTATCAATCAGAGTTAGAGAGTTATTTGGCTGAAAATTGTGTTTCTAGACTAGATCCAAACTTTGATGTTTTACTTTGGTGGAAGAAGGTCGGATCAAAGTATAAGATTCTTTCTCTAATGGCTAAAGATTTGCTGGCTATACCACTTTCCTCAGTTGCCTCTGAGTCTGCCTTCTCCACAAGTGGTTGTGTTATTGATCCATATTGTAGTTCTCTCACCAGTTCCGCCAACTTGAAATTTTAGAAGATGGTATGTTTTCTCACTTGAAATTATAGTTTTTTTTATAAGTTAGACACTTATAATTCTAACTTGTGTTCTTTTGATAGAGTTTTCAAATTCAAATGATTATGGAACGTTGGTGAAAGGACTTAGCTTAACTTTGGAGGAAGAAGAGTGAAAGATTAAAGTTTATGATTTTTATGTTTAATACTTGTTAGTTGTTAGTTTTTATATGTTGTTATAATCTCATTATGGTTTCGTTTATGAGTTAGTTTATGATTGTTATAATCTGATTATAGTTTAAATTGTCTTTGATATGTTGTAAATAACTTAATATACGTTAGCTGACTTGTTAGTTGTTAGACTTTCATATGTTGTTCTTTAATGTTTAATGTTTGGTAATAACTTAATATGCATTGGCTGAAAATTGTCTTTGATATGTTGTTAATAACTTAATATGCATTGGCTGATCTATTTGGTAACTGAATTATTCTTTCATGTTTGAAGGTTTCAGGTAGAGGAAAGATTGATGGTTTTTGTCAAGTTCTTTTTTTAGCGATGGGAAGAGGAAAGATTGAAGGTTTTTGTCAGGTTTTCTGTAATGATTATGACTTAATACAAAACTAGTAATCATGTAACAAGTATTTAAAGCGGGTATTTGCAATTTCTATGTGTAATATATGTGTAAGATATTTTATTTAAACATTTAACAAGTATTTAAAGCGGGTACTTGTACTTAGATAAATGGGTACTTGAAAACGGATAACAAGTAGCAGGTCAAGTAACCTGCAAGTATTGAAAAACCGGATACCCGACCCGTGGCCAGGCCTAATTACAATGCCATAGAATGTAACCCTTTAAAAATAATATCATATTGAAAATGGTGGAAACGCAACAACTAGGCTACTTGGGTGAAATCTGTGTCTGTTGCTACAATTTTCTTTAGAACTGTAAAATAATTTTTAACTTTTGTTGTACATTTTGTGACAATGGCAATGTGATACATAAAATATTCCTTTCTTAGAATTGAGAAAAATACAAGGCTATAGAGTGTAACTAGTGCTTAGTAGAAAGAAAGAAAAATAACAAAAAGGAATAATAAGTATAATATAAAAAAAAATAGTAGAAAACACATAAATAAGTTATAGATCCGGGTTTTTATTTTTTTGTTAAAAAATTGTGGAATTCTCATTTTGGCAAAAAATGTGAATCATGTTTTGGGTAGAAAAATTGCAGATACACTTTTTAATTGAAAAATTGTACCGAATTTTTGCAAGAAAATTACATGTATGCATTTTGGCGGACAATTGCAGATTTATATATTTTGGCAGAAAATTTGAGATATTAATAAAATTGGTTAAGTTGATTTGTATCAATTTTAAGAAATTGATTGGTTAAATGGTTAACAATCAACTAATTTATCCATCGACTCATTTGATCCATCAACCTATTACGATCAAAATTTTCATGGGTTATGTTAGATCATATCCATAATCCATGACCCATTTGACACCCCTAAATTAAACCAATCGAACTTCTTTCATTTTTCAAACCCATATTTCAAAAAATAAATAGAAAAAGAAAACTGTCAATGAGGTTTATTGTCATAAATAATGAAAAAATTAAAAAATCTTGTAGTGGTTTCATTAATCAGCTCTCTCTTTTCTAGATAACAATTTCTGACCAAAATACCTCTATCGCAATTTTAACGGTTAAATATTTTTTATCGATCAAATATTTGGGGGGGGGGGAGATCATCTCTACTTTTAATGGTTAATCATTGTATTAACATGATATCAATCTTAGTTCTGACGTCGGAAAAGAAGAGATGGATTCCAGCTGTAGTTTTGGTGAGATATCCGATGAGAATTACTTGCAGTTTCAGATTATAATTTTTTGCTTAGTGATGTGTCATGATTTTAATGGTTTTTATACTTTGATTCCATATGATTTTAGTGTCCTTAATTGATTCTAGGACACGTTTTGTGTCTTTTTGTCTTGTATATGATATTTACAAGTTTTACAAATCGTTAGAGTTAAAAGGGTCAATTGGATTTGGTTTAGACATTTCAAGACTTCATGAATCAAAAGAAGAGAAGTTGGGACCGATAATCCAAGAACAAATCAACCTGATTGACGATTTAATGAAGTGGGGCATTTTGAAGCAGAGATCGATCGATCCGGCTAATGATCAATTGATCCGCGAGATGAGATTGTCTACATCCAACCAACTTTAGGATTTATGTTCGCATATAAATAAGGACTGCATAATTTATGTAGTTCCCACTTATCTTTTATTCTTTTCAGCTTTTTGCTTTCAATTTTCTTAAGTTTGGGAGAAAAAAATCTCTTACTCTTCAAAAAGTGCTTTCCGAACCCCGTTATAGTTATTTTGATATTTATGCCATCTTTAAATTATTTTTTAATGATTTCATCTATGTATGAGTAATTCACCAGTCATGTTTTTGGCGCTGTTGCCCGGGACTAATTATGTTCCCTACGGATTTTAGATGGCTCCAAGGAACCGGAACACGGAGCATAGATGGATCATGAAGAAATGGATGAGCATGGAGTTAAGGATACGTTGGAGAACCTCAAGAAGCCAATGGCTCGGTCCCAGACACCTAAGGAAGCATTGGAAGTACCTCTTAGATCGATGACTCGTTGTTGAACCAAGGAGTTTGCTCAAGCGTTTAGGGTGTTGCTTACTCAAGTCATGACCCAAGAGGATCACTTGAGCTATGGAGTTTGTATCACAGCTACACCGGTCGTGATAGACGCTCAAGATAGCTAGCAAGTGACCATGTGATCTCCTCGCGTTCTTTTTCCCTTGTCTTCGGTTTTTCCCTTGTGGTTTTCCGAAGAAATGTTTTTCCCGAGGCTTGGGGTTCAGATGTTTCATCTATGTGATTTGCCAGTTCCGATCGATAGCCGGCCCATTATCATTTCTCTTAGGGATGGCTTTATTATTTTTCCTCATGCATTTCAAATTCAAACTCTTATCTTTATTGTCTTGTTATCCATTGTGTTGTGTCTTGAGGCGCGTCATGAGACCAGCTCTTTCTCTTCTTCTCTTCTCTTTATATTCTCGTCGAAAATCTTATTGTACCTTAATCTTTTTTTTTTTATCAAACCCTCTTTTGAGATTTATCTCTTTTGTTGAAGTGATTATGACTTAGAACTTTTGGTGCATTTATCCAATCGTTCGACCCGATCTTTGGTGCGTTTATCCATCGATCAAAACCCGATCCTTTGGTGTGTTTATCCAAGGAATCACCCAATCTCGCGGTGTTTTCATCGAAGATCTGACTTATTGAGAAGCTTTTCCGTGGCTTGTCGTGGCATCAATCAATTCCTCTCATCTCCTCTTGAGTCGTTCCTCGTCTCTAGATCGAGAATATCCACTCTAGACCTTCCAAGTGCCAAAATTAGGGTGTGATTCCTCACTAGGATCACATCAATGGTATCTGTTGATACCGGGTCCTGAACCGAGAATCCATCGTCCATAGTATGCAGACACGTGTCAGCCACATCACCAAGATAAAGAACATATTACCAGGATCGAATGGATCAAATTTGGCAAACCATCAAAGATTTGGGAGGAGCGAAGTAAAGGGTTCGCGGAACAACCAATATCCAGGAAGTTGAAGAAATAAGACCCAAGGAAGGCCCAAGGAAAGCCCAGTTAGATTCAAGATCAAGGCGTTACGACAAAAAAAGCAGAATCAAAACTGACATATTTAAAGAGAATCATAGAGATTAATTATCTGCCTTAAAGTCCTAATTATGTATAAACATAGACCCTAAATACCATGTAAAGAAGAGATTACTTTTCAATCATTCAGAGCAATAATACACGTTTTCTTATACATTTCATATTAGCAACACATTTCTTTCACAAATTCATTATTATATTCCGAGTGTTGGATCCAGGATCCAGATTTTGGCGCTGTCTGTGGGGATTGTATCTCCTTTTAAGCTATTACCATATCTGAGTAATTTACTGTAATTCTTAGCAATCTGCCATGTTTGATTCCATAAACATCGAAGATACCCTCTAGCAACTTCTCGAAAATACATCAGGATTGACCACAAAGCTCGAAGCGTTAAAGCGAGATATGACCGCAATGAAAGAAGCTCAGGTAAGTCTAAATCAGAATCATACAACTGTGTCTAGTGGTTTGGATTCTTTGGTTGCAGGGAATCCTCATCAACTCTCCCGGAGTCAACAATTCCCAGACCCAAGAAGTTTACGACGCCCAAGTTTTTGAAGGTCTAGTAGCGTTTAACAAAAGGAAATCAAGGGGTGAATGAGGAAAACCGCAATAATAATGATCCAGCCGAGTAGGACGACGAAAGAAGTCAAGCTCTCATTTCGAATTTTAACAAAGTCCATCGCGAAAATTTCATCAGACAACCACTTAGGCACCCAAATTCGAAAAGGTTATCGAGGAAACACAGAGATCCCCATTCATCTCGTGGATCGTGAACTTTCAAATAAAAGACGCATGTAGAGTAAACCTACCTATGTATGACGGAAAGAGTGAATCAAGAGCCACCTTACAGCCTTCCGGATCGCAGCGAGAAGAATCGAGCTCGAGAATCATGAGGAAGATGCTGGATATTGCAAACTTTTCTTGGAGAATCTATCTGGTTAAGCCTTTCTTTGGTTCACCCAACTTGAGTCCGGAACGATTGACAGCTTCGATGAACAATCTTCCGCCTTTATCATGCAGTACTCCATACTTAAGGAGAAGGGCAAATCTGACAGTGATCTCTGTAATTTATCTCAAGGTCCCCATGAACCCTTGAGAAAGCACATTATAAAGTTCAAAGACATCTTAGCAAAGATTCTGGCAATCTCCCAAATCGCTTTGTTATCAGCCTTAGGAAACAGACTCTGGCATGAATCGTCCAGCAACTATTCAGAAGCTTTATTCCCAGCCAATAATTGGATAGAAGCCAAACAAGAGAATCTAACATTTGAAAAGAAGTACCGGCTGGTTAAACCAGTAGCTGGATCTTCGGCGAAGAAGTTTAGCCAAGAGTTAGCAAGAAACCAAAGCGCCTCGGAGTAACCCCCTACAACAACAACGTGGCAAAGATGTCCCCTGGAAAAGTAAAATTTGTGTCTCCAGCTTCGAATACTTGTGTTTAGGATAGCAGCACCTACTGTGAGATCCACTGGGTAAAAGGACACGCAACCAAGGATTGCAGCTTGCTTTAGAAACATTTAGCCGAGCTATGAGCTTCGGGCGAGCTCTCCACCTTTAAGTTAGAAGAGTTCGTTCAGAAAAATCATAAGCAAAAAGATTCAAGTCAAAGCTCGGAACCATCAACAAAAAAGCAGATAAATTTCAAACAAATGACTGGTGCTTCAAAGGGAAGGATCGATGTCATCATAGAAGGTTCAAAGTTATGCCATAATTCCATCCAAGCAATAAAAAGGCATAAGATAGCTGCAGTCATGCAAGTGAGCATGGAACCGCGAACCAACAAACATAATACCGCAATAACCTTCGAAAAGCTCGATACTCAACATCTGACAAGCCTCATGATGATACTCTAGTAATTATCCTTAACGTGGCAAATTTTGAAGTTTTCAAAGTCTTAATCGATACCGGGAGTTCGGTGGACCTCATCTTCTTAAGTACACTTCAAAGAATAGGGATAAGCAACACAGATATAATTGGACCACCAGCACCTCTAATCGCATTCAAAAATAATACATCAGTGTCCCTTGGAACGATTAAATTACCGTCCTCGCCGTGAGAATTCCTAAGATTGTAGAATTCACAGTGTTCGATCAAGCTGCTGTATATAACATAATTTTTGGGACACCATGAATATACCAGATGAGGGTTGTGCCATCGACCTATCATCAATGCGTAAAATTCTTAACTCCTAACGAGATAGGAACAATAAAAGGAGATCAAGAGATATCCCGGACATGTTACCTCATAAGTCACAGGCTGAAGATTCAATAGCAATTAACCAGCCCTGGTGTGCCTAAAAATCTAATGTTGCCAAGCAGACTGCAGCCGGCAGAAGTAGCGATTGAAGTATGCATAGACAAAGATCACCCCGATCACAAAGTGAAAATCGGTTCAGGGTTAAGGAAGGAGTTGCACCAAGAACTTATTAAATTTCTGCCAAAGAACAAGAGTGCATTTGCTTTGGACCACGGAAGATATGCCGGGGATTGCCCAAAAATAATATCTCACGTTGATTAGAGTTTCAAACCAATAAAGCAAAAGCGAAGGAAGCTTTGTCCAGACCGAGCTAAGGCAGTAAATGACGAAGTGGAAAGACTTCTTAGAGTCGGTTCGATCCGCGAAGTTAGGTATCTAGATTGGCTAGCCAACCTCGTAGTGGTAAAGAAGAAGAATTGAAAATGGAGGGTCTATGTCGATTTCACCGACATTAACAAAGATTGCCCAAAAGATAGATTCCCACTACCGCACATCAATTGATTGGTAGAATTGACCACTGGACATGAGCTACTAAGTTTCATGGATACTTTCTCCGGTTAAAATCAAATTAAGATGCATCCAAACGTCTAAGAAAAAACTTCATTCATCACGGATAGAGGTATAAATTGTTATATAGTAATGCCTTTCGGGTTAAAGAATAAAAAATCCAAACTACTACATAAGCAAAAGTTAACGGGTTTGGAAATCCGATACACGATGATGGAGAAGTTGGCATTGGTAGTTGTTATGCTCAAATTAATCCTAGAGCAACTCTCTCAAATTAAGAGGTCAATTTTAGTACTTAGGGTTCGAATTGCACAGAGACCTCACGTTCACACAATAGATTGTCAGTTTATGAATTAAGCTAAACAATAGAACTTATAATTAAAAACAGCAAAGCAATTAATCGGGTATAAAACAATTGAGAAAAGAGCTAACCTTAGGGAATTTCTCAGGTAATTCATAATTGCAGAACAAATAGATTGTCAAGATTATTATTAAGAACCGTTCACAAACTCGAAACACAATGGTAAGATCAACCAGCTTTCGCTGCAGAAATGATTTATGTCTAAATCTAGAATTCCAAAATTCTTTGCTAAATTCCTCAATTCATACTAGCATTAATAATCAGATTCGATTGTTCACAAAATACCTAAACCAAATTTCTTTGCGAATAGTTATTTTTCTCATCTAAGATAGTCCAGACAATCAATTACACTTTCGTGTCAACTAATCAACCTAAGATCATATTCTAGGTTGCAAAGTTAGAATAAGCAATAAACACAATCTAGATGAAAAACTCTATTGATTCAATCCTAACAATCTAACAATTTATCATAAACCTTTGAAAATCCCTAAAACTAACAAGCAAACTAATCAGACATGGTGAATGAAACAAACATCATAACTAGAATATAAAGCATAAAAGAAATTAATAAAGAGATTAAAGAGGTTCGAATTCTTCTCTCAAACGAAGTCTCAGAATTGTCTCTCCAAAAGCTCTCAAAATAAATCTCTCAAAGTCTGTGAATAAAATCAAAGCGTAAAGAAAAATCTCAGCTAAACAAGCGGCCAAAAGCCTATATATAAAGCTAAACACGAGCCAAGGCAATTCTTCTGCGATCACTCCACCTCATATCTGCTTTGATCCATCGGACTCCAAAAGCCTCCAAAAGCCTCCAAAAGCTCCAAAATGGTCTAAATCGTGCAAGAACCTGCAAAGACTCGAAAACACCGAAAATAATCTATAAAGACTACATATATCATGGCTAAAAACCGGTAAAAACTATGATATATCAGCAGTAGTGACATCGGCTCAGAAACTGAGACCCTATTTTCAATCTCATCCGATATAAATACGTACAGCACAACCACTACAAACCATCTTGCACGGGCTAAGTCAGTCGGGGCATCTGGCAAAGTGGGCGATTGAGCTTAGTGAATACGACATTGAATATAAAAATTGTATCAGTGCAAAAGCTCAAGTTCTGGCAGATTTTGTAATTGAACTTCTGACGAACGAAGTAACCAAAGAAGAAGAAAACACGACATGGAAACTCTTTGTAGATGGCTCTTGGTCTAAACAAGGATGTGGCGTAGGCATTTTGGTTATTATTCCCAGCATCGAACAATGAGGCTGAGTACGAGACGTTAATTGCTGGACTTCGCCTCACCAAAGGGATAGGAGTAGAAGAAGTCATTGCATACTGTGATTCCCAGCTTGTTGTTATTCAATTTAATGGCAATTTTGAAGCAAAAGGTCCATGGATGAAATCCTACCTCGCAGTCACAAAGGGTTTAGCTCAGAAGTTCAAGCTGGTAAGAATTCCTTGAGGAGAAAACAGTTCGGCGGACGCACTAAATGCACTTGCATCCACTTCAGATCCAGACTTGAAAAGAGTGATTCCGGTGGAGTGCATCTCGGAGCGAAGTATACCATTTTCTGATGAAGCAATGGTGGTAACAAGATCACAAAAGCAGTTATTGGATCAAAGAGAAACTCTGGTTATAGGCTCGTCCAGAGATAGGGGACGATTAAAGAAAGGAAGGGATATAGAGGAGGACCCGATTCAGGAAATAAATTCTGATACAGTTCCAGTAACTAAAGGCTCAACAGAACATGTACCAAACTCGAGTGTTGCCAAAGTCCCGACAACCGGAAGGACCTCAAGAAGAAAATCCCCAACATGAGTTGAGTTTGGAAGATAAAGACCGCAAATTAAGACTCGAATCCGGGGATGAAGAAACTGAACCAAGAGAGACTTCAAAGTTCGGTACAGCATTAATCTTGGACTTTAGGGGACCTTGTCAAGAAGATACTGGAGACATTTCCACTGATAATTTGGGGGTTGACTAGAGGATCCCTATTAAAAAATACATCTAAACTGGTGAGTTACCAAAAGATATGTGGCAGGCCCAAAAACTCCGAATCATTAGCGCAAAGTTTTGCATGATAAAGGAATTGTTGTTCAAGAGGGGAGTTAGTGATCGGTATTTATTATGCATCCACGGCGAAGGGGTAAAGATTGTAAAGAGTGAAGTTCATCAAGGACTAATTGGGAATCATTCTTCCGGACAGTCAATGGCTTTTAAAATCAAAATTTTAGGATATTACTGGCCCACCATGATTGCGGATTGTGCAAGCTATGCTCGGGGGTGCATGAAATGTCAGCAACATGCTCCATTAATCCATCAGCCTTCAGACTTGTTATCTTCAATTATGGCTCCATACCCATTTATGCACTGGTCAATGGACATAGTCGAACTGATGTACAAGTCGACCCGGGGAATTCAGTTTTTTTTTTTTTCCTTAATTTTTCTATTTTTTTCTATGATCGATAAGGCCCCTTTACCATTCTGTCTAAATAGGCTATTCTATTTGTACAGATATGGATTGAAGCTGAGGCATATCCGTCAATCAAAGATTCGGTAGTCACAATTTCTATGGAAAAATCTCATCTGCCGATATTGAGTTCCATACGAGATTGTCCCAGATAACGGATCCCAGTTTATCTCCAAAGACTTCAAAGACTTTGTGGCTTCATGGGGGATTAAAATGAGTTACTCAACCTCGATGTATCCGCAAGGGGTTGGTCAGGCAGAAACAGCAAATAATACTATGTTGAGCAGTCTAAAGAAGAGGCTCAATTCTTACAAAGGAAGCTGGTACGAAGAACTCCAACGGTCTTATGGGTGTACCGAACAATGCCATGCAGGGCAACTAGAGAAACCCTCTTTTCCCTAGTTTACGGAATGGAAGCTATAGTTCTGCCGAACTTAATGTCCCAGGACTTCAGCAGACCAAACTTCCTCTTAATGAATCATGCAATAACGAAATAATGGAAGATACTTTGGATACGAACAATGAAAGACGAGATCAAGCTTTAGTTTGGCTTCAAAATTACCAGCAGGCAATTGCACGGTACTATAGCTCCAGGATAGAGAATCGACCCTTGTAGGTGGGTGATCAAGTCTTATGAAGAGTGTTCGAGAACACAAAAGAAGGTCCTTATCAAGTAACAGAGGTAGTTCGCAACGGTGTATACAGATTGGCGAACCAAGAAGGAGTCCCAGTTCGAAGACCTTGGAATATCCTCAATTTGAAGAAGTTCTACGTCTAAGTTTTGTATTTTAATGAACTACGACTTTGCTTGATCCTACTTTGGGCACAACTATTGAATTCGAAAAAACTTATATCTTATTCAACGAGACCCTGAAGAGGTGTGTTCAAGGGACAAAACAGAAGGGAAACCCGATCTCAAGCACAGAAATAAAAGAAAAGGCAGGGGACAAGCCGAAGAATACGAACTGTTGAATCAGTCTTTGTCACAAAACAGTTCGGCACCTTGTCACATAAGTTTGACGATCTCCCAAACGCATGGAGGGATATAGTGCTATAAGTCTTCAAAACTAAGCACAATCCAATCATAAGGGTGTGCTTCAAGCACACATATCTCACGGGATATTGGGAGAACCTTTTTCTCATTTGATGGACCTGCGCCTTAAGTATGTCTCTCTCACAATCAAGCTCCATGTATTTAACAATGAGCTGAAAGGAGCAAGTTCAAGGATTAGAAGAAGGGTCGAAGACAAGAGCAAAAGCTAGATTGCCCCTAGTAGGTGGTTTAGGATCTATGGATTTCCTTATCTTATTATATCACTATTCTTTTCTTCTTCCATTTATATTCTTGCCACCTCCTTGTTTAGCGACTCAAGTCCGCCCTGCTGCTTGGGAAGGCTTTCTTGATTTTTTTAAGGTGGTCACCAAATGCGAGGTGAATTGGAACTCGTTTACCCTTGACAGGATTCATGGGGCTGGTACTTGTATCAGAGGTGGTAGACTTCGCTCTGTGAAGGGTCTTCCTGAGGCAGCTAATATTTCAGGATTGTTTCTACGCGACCGGAAGGTTGCGGAGAAAGCGCAGAAGACTGCAGAGATGAAAATAAAGGAACAAATCAATGCCATTGGTAAGGGGAATCGGGAACGAGTCATTGTTCTTGATTATAAGCTTTTCAATTTATCTCAATTGCCTATTGCACTATCATGTCATTGCAGTACAAAAAATTATCAATCCAAATGGGTGAGATGCTCGCAATCAGGATAGGACATAACAAATTAAGTGAAGCCAAGTAATATGAGAATTGTGATCTAACAACCTAAGTGGACAGAAGTAAAATGCAATATGAAAACTAAAGCAAGACAAGCCAGGTAATGGATTAAAACACTCAGAAAGATAGAAGTTCCTAAGGATAGGGTAATTGATTAGTGATTCTCCTTAATCCACCTTAGATGTTTAACAAAACTCACACAGAGCTAATCCGTAGACAATAGATTCAACAGCAGATGAATTCACTTCCATGAAAGACAACCTCAAGCAAAGCTAATTCCAGACATAACTTCCATTAGCGAAATATAACCAAGCAGGCATTTAGATTCAGTCTATTAAAGCCAATAAACACTCTAGACAACCAATTCCTTTGGCTAGACATGTAAATCTCTGGAATTAGTTGGTTCATGCATTTATCAAACACCTTCCAGGTGTGAAATCCTGGTTTCTAGTTCCAATTGATCAGAGATAAATTAGCATTAAGAACACCTAATCCAGAAGGAATTCAAACATATCTAAGCTTAAGCATCTAAGGAGATCAAAGAATTCTCACTAATCTATCCCGCCTTAAGTATCCTAATTCACAACTCATAAATCATCATAAAATGCTCAAATCCATAAATCAATAAAAAGCACATAATCAGAAAGATAAAGAAGAGATGAGAAAGATGGTGAAGAGATCAAAAGCAAATAATTAATAGATTGAAAGAAATATGGATTACAAAAGCTAAAGATGTTCTTAAGGGGCTGAAAATAATACAAAGGATAAAGATAAGATAAAGATAGGATAATTAGGTTAATGACTTGGTCGAAACCCTAATACACAAAAAGACAAAACTAAGCAAAAAATGATCAAGTCGGTGGTCAAGCTTGAGGTGTAGGTCGAGTGCATGGGCAGAAACTTCAAAGGTGGCATCTTTTGACTTAAATCGAGCACACGTCGAGTCAGGAGGTTGAGTGCTTCCACTCGAGCAGCACATCGAGTGTGCTCATCGAGTCAGCTTCATCCAAAAAGTGGCATCTTTTCATCTTGATTCTATCACCATATCAAGTCAACAGGTCGAGTCTAATCTCAACATTCACCTTCTTGTCCAGAATGGTCCTCAAAAGCTCCATTAACACCTGATAACAACTCTAAATGCAAAGATGTATGCAATGCTAATGCAAAAGCTACTAAGTGTGCAAAATGGATAAAAAAAGACTATGAATGGTATGAACAAAGGATAAAACAATACTAAAATGATGATAAATGCATGCTTAAAATAGGTAAAAAACAGAGATATCAACTCCCCCAAACTTAGTCTTTACTTGCCCTCAAGCAAGCAAACAAACAAGAATAAGTTGGAGAAGAGGTTTGAAAGTGGGGACTCAGAACCAAAACAGGCTGATAAACAGGATAAAACCAATGTCCATGTTAATAGTTCTATAGCCATGCTATTCACAACACAGCCCAACCTTCAGTCTTGACCTACTAATGCATTCAAATCAACCAATCCCTTTAACATTTATTTAGTAGAAACCATGAATCAGGCTATGCATATTCAATGAACTCATTTGGCCAAGGGAAAGGTTAAGAGACAAAGATGGTCCCTTTAGAAATGGTTTAAGCAATTTCATAACATGGATCTCTCATGGAATGTTAAAGGTAAGAATGCCAACCGATGCATACAAGGACATAACCCCATCTACCCAAAGATACATAAGTGAATTCAAACCTTCCTACTTCTAAACCCAGAGGATGATCCTATTTCTACCCTTTTCACTTGAAGGCTATTTTCTGCCTTGAACTCTTCTTGGATCAACTCATACTTCCTTTTCTTTGTTTTCATTCTAAGGAGAGGATTTTCTTATACTCGATGAATCTAGCGGATTTGGGTTTTCTTAACAGCTATGGCTCTCTTTTGTTCTTATGTCATAGGACATTCTAGGTTTTTTGCCTTTCTTTTTCTCTTTTTTACTTTTCACAGAGCCTTTTTTTTTATTTCCATACTCCCTAATCCTTTACTAGACCAACATACTCTTTTTACGCTTTTCTCTCCTAAGAATTCTTAAACCCTTTCTTTTCTTTCAAACTCTTTTTCCAATTTTTTCTTTTGAAGACAAACAAACCTATACCGAGAATCAAGCCCTCTAGTCCTATTTAGTTTAAAAATCGTGAACCAGAACTACATGGGACACTATCCTTGTCGGCACAAACCTAACACTTTTTATTCAGCTCAATCCAAAAACAAGGCCTCACACTCAGCAAATATCAATGGCTTGAAAGAAAGGTAGGTTAATGGTAGGGGAAATTATTCCAATAACGAGAATCAGCCACTTCGATCAGCAAGAGTGGTAAAAAGGTGAAAGAAAATCCAAGTATGTGTATGGGTATCCATGAGTTCCAATTTAGTGCATAGACATGATAATTATGATTCAAGTTTAAGTTCTAATAGATAGGAAAAGGCATCAGATCATAGCATGTTTCAATCAAAACAAGAATGTTAAGTTAGGTATTCAAAGCATGGTACTGTCTTGACTTCAAACTCACTCGATATGCATCAGACATTCTTGGGCATTGAGGTTATCTAGTGAATCAGAATGCTTAATAAAATGCAACTAGACTCAATCTCAGAATGAAACTGCTACTACATGAACACTCTCTTTTTTGGATAATTTTCGAAAAAATTTCAACATTTTATGGTTTTTCTATGCCTTAGATGAAATGTATGCAGATTCAAGTATGCAAAATTTTGAAAATAAGAAACACAGAAAAAATTATCAAATACATCTCAAACCCTCCCCCAAACTTGAATTACACACTCTTGTGTAATAAAAATTCAAAGGAGAGTTCAAGAATCAACAAGAGATCTAAACAAAATGCAATAGTATTTACAGGGAATAGATGGAGCTGGTATCTCAGGGCGGGGTAAAGAAGGAGGTGATTGATTCCTCCATGCTTCCCCTAGTGTATCCAAGAGCTGTATGTGCTGGCTCGACTTGGTGATCGAGTGAAGACGTCGAGTGTAGGGCCAGGGGTGGTTGACTCAACCTGCTGGTCGAGTCTAGGCGTCGAGTTAGGTTTCTCAGTGCCTGACTCGACTTGTTGGTCGAGTCTAGACGTTGAGTGAACACCTTACCACTTCTACTTATTCTCTTCCTTATCTTCTTGTGATGAGACTTCCTTCCTGTGACTTGACCACCTGAAACCACTTAGAAAAACATATCGAAAATAAAAAAAAATTAAATTAATATGTACAAAGACAATCATGGGATTTCCTCCCAAGTGAGCTTGTTTAAAGTCCCTGAGCTTGACTCCTCACACTTATTAGGCTTTGGGTGGTTCATAGAGAGGAACTGAGGTCCCCTCTGGAATGATTCTGTAAGCCATGTAGGGGTTGACTCTCTGCCCATTCCTAGTTAATTCTCTTCCCTCCTTGCTAATGAGAGTGATAGCTCCATAAGGTATGACTTCTTTGATGGTGAATGGTCCTGAGCATCTTGACTTTAGCTTTCCTAGGAAAAGCTTGAGTCTTGAATCTTCTTGTCCTGGAAAGCTTTTGTCCTCTCCTTGTAAACCTTGGAACTTTCATAAGCATCAAGCCTGATTTCTTCCAACTCATGAAAATCCATTTTTCTTTTCTCCTAAGTTGTCTTAACATCAAAGTTGAGAAGCTTAGTTGCCCAGATAGCTTTGTACTCAATCTCCACTGGTAGGTGACATGCCTTCACATAGAGAAGCTGAAATGGTGTTCTCTCTATGAGAGTCTTAAATGCAGTTCTATAAGCCCAGAGAGTGTCATCAAGCTATGCTGCCCAATCTCTCTTTGAAATCCCCACTATTTTTGTAAGGATGACCTTGATCTGCTTGTTGGAGACTTCTAGTTGGCCTCTGGTCTGAGGGTGATAATGTTTAGCTACCTTGTGCTTTACTTTATACTTCCTCAAGAGATTCTTAAACAGTTTGTTGATAAAGTGGGATCCTCCATCGCTTATTATAACTCGTGGCACACCAAAACTGGAGAAGATTATGCTTTTGAACATCTTTAAGACAGCTTTAGCATCATTTGTTGGGCAAGCAATGGCTTCAACCCATTTGGAGACATAGTCAACAGCTACCAAAATGTAACTGTTACCATAAGATGGTGGATTGAAAGGCCCCAAGAAGTCAGTTCCCCATACATCAAACACTTCAAGACCTTCAAGAGTGTCATTACGTCGACCTCTACCTTCCCTCTCACGTCTAGGTCTCCTTCGGCTTCTTTGAGACGAGTCATCTTCATGACTATAGTAGTCATCTTCATCATTACTCCTTGCTTATCTACGGTGATCTTTATCTCTTCTATTAGGCAAATTTTGGGGTTGCCTTTGTCGTACCTCTGCTCTCACTTCCTCCAGACTTTCATAGATCCCAGTCATCTCAATTCTCATCAAACGTTGCATCTCTCCCATCAAGGCTTGAACTTGGATATTTGGAATCCCGGTTCATCTTCTACTTGGCTATTGTTTCCACCATTGTTTGACATGATTGTTTTCTGCAAAATTAGCAAACAGATTAGAAGTAAAAATGTCCTAACAAGTGTTTTTCTCAAAGGTGTTGACTCAAATGTTTCTCTCAATTTGATATCCCTCAGTGACTTCCAAGAGTTTTAATAGAGCAAATCAAGACAACTCAATGTGTAGTCCCCAAGTAACCAAAATAATGATCCAAATGAAATTAGAGAAAAGATGAGACAAGAACTTGATGAAGAACAGAAAAATTTTCAATAGCAATGGATGAATAAGTTTTAGAGAAATGAAGATGAAGATGAATAAGAAACGGAATTTTAGAAGAATATTAGAAAAAGATGAAAAGATAGAAAAGAAGATGAAGAGTGTGGTGAAATCAGGTGAAGTCGAGTGAAGTCTAGTGAAGATTTCTTCCAGTCTGGTGAAGTCGGGTGAAGTCTAGTGAAGTTTTCTTCAAGTCTGGTGAAGATTTCTTCAAGTCTAGCGAAGTCGGGTTTTTTTTTCGTTTTTTCTATTCTTCTCTCTCTCTACTATAACGTCAATAAATGATTAGAAACAGATTTTTTTAGAAGAATAGAATAAAGAAGATGAAAATATAGAAAAGAAGGTGAAGAGATAAAAAAAAGAAGATGAAGAGATAAAAATGATGATCGATGAGAAGGTGAAGAGATGAGAAGATGGTGAATGAATACCAAACTCAAGAGTGTGCTATGATACCACTTGATACGATCCTCCAAGGATTCGTCACCCTAGAGTTGGCAAGATAGATGGATAAGTCTTAGAACTCAGAAGATAAGATCTTTAAAGGACAAGGTGGTGGTGGATCGAAAGGTTACACAAAATTTACCCCAACTTGAATCCCTTATATATGGTACAAGTAAGAGGAATTCAGGGTTGATTGAATGGATATGACTCACCAAACAATCGACAAGATCCCTTGGATATGACACGCCAAGATGGATCATGTTTTGATCAATGGATATTACACACTAAGGATCGAAATGCTCACGAAGAACAAAAGAGAATTACTCTCGAAAATGTTTGATAAAAAGATAGATGATTATTTCTCTAATGAGATTACATGAATTTAAAGAAAATAAAACTTGAAAATAAAGCCAAGTAATAAATTGTCTTAGAAATAAAAAAGAAATAAAAGATAGTTGAATGAATATTGAACTCTTGATCTCTTGACTTCAATTTTCGTCACTCCTCTTGGGCCACAAAATAAAGAATTTATTTTGGGGCTTTATTGGACTTATATCAGATTAGAAATGGGCTGAAAAGCATTGAAATCCAATTTTGCCTCATTAAAACTTTTCTTGGAAAACCCATTGCGATAAAACCAAGGATAAGAAAAAATATTTCAAAATGGTCTCAAGCCCATTTAGTAATCCGCTCTTGCTTGTATCACAACCATTTTGAGTGTGAGGCTTGTCTCTTGAGTGGATATTTGGTTAAATAATCCTCCAATTCCCTCCTTGAGTTTCTTAGTTCTTGCCCTTGTCATTGATCCAACTGGTACAACTAAGTCTTCCTCGGCTTCAAGCTCTGGATCGCATCACGATGACTTCCTATCTACTTACTTGGATTTTTCTTTTGATAGGAATCATATGGAAGACTCTAAGACTTACAAAGAACATGCGTTTGAGTTGAAGACTAGAAACTCAACTAAGAATTTTTGAAGAAATGGAGTCTTTGTCTTCGATTACTTCTGTGATACAAAGCAAGGGACTAAAGAGCTAAACATTTTGCGACAAATTACTCTTGTGAGAATAGCCAAGAAATGAAGAAAGGAAGTGCTGTCCAAAGCTCTCACAGAAAGCAACTACGAAGCTGAACTTCTCTTGAAGATCTATGACAACATCAACCATCCACTTGATATCTGAGGTTAGTTTTCTAAAATTTTATTTTTTGATGGCTCTAACTTAGTGTTGTTCATGGCAGACCAAACAGATATGAGGACAAATCCTTTTCAACTAGGGGAGGATGATGCGATTCTAGAAGGTTCTAAGGACCTAGAACATGGAGGTGGCACTAAGGAGGAAGAGATGATCAATCATGGAGCAAAGGAAGCAAGGGAAGCACTTCTCGGACCAAAGACTTGTCTCTTGACAAGAAGTTTCACCAAGCTTCTAGAGTTTTGCTATATTAAGCACTAACTAATGAGGATCACTCGAACAATGAGGGTTGTGTCAAGGCCACCTTGGTCAAGATACACGCTCGAAAAGGCTAGTGCATGGCCATATGATCCACTCACACTCTTTTTTCCTTATCTTGGTTTTGTCCCATGTGGTTTTCCGAGTGAGGTTTTTAATGAGGCTTGTTGCTCATATGCTCCCATTTACAAGACATATTTGGGCACCACATCTACATCTTCTTATCTCCATTTTGAATTCAAACTATGTCTTTATTTCTTGTTGTCCCGAGGTGATGTGTTTCGAGGAATGTCTTGAAACCACCTCCTCGTATTCTTTCTTCTTCTCGTCTCTTTATATCTCGCTGCACCTCTCTTTGTATTTTTCATCTATCTTTTTATCAATCTAAAACTCTTTCTAAAGATCAGATCATTGAACTACAATTTTTGTTTGTCGAGTTGTGTTCTGTTAAAGCTTATCAAAGGGTCTTCCGTAACCCTTCTGGGGTCCATCAATCCATTTCCACCTCATCTTTTTCTTGTTTGTCGAGTTAGTTCGAGTTTGTTGTCCATAAATTCACGGTGTCGAGATTGGGGCGTGATTCCTCACAGAATCGCATCAATAAGGTGGCCATAACCCACGTGGTAAGCCCCAAAGCCATAAATAAAAATCAAACATCAAATCAGTGGCTAAGAGGAGAGGAGGCTTGCGACTTACTTTTCTGGCGAGATTGGTTCTTGTGGTGGCTCTGGCTGGGCTCTACAATCTTTAATGGCTTGGTTGATGCTGTGGTGGTTCACCATCAAGCTTTGGTTAGATCGCACATCGCAAGCCTAAGGATCAAATCTAAACATGGGAGCTTACCTCAAATTGGAGATGGTTAGAGACAGCAGTGAAGCAGGCTCAACAATGACAATGGTGGTTGGGTTAGTGTCTCGGCAGCTGCAGCTCTCTAGGGTGTGCCTCGAGTTCTGTGCCTTTCATTTATACACACGAGGGAAAAATAGGGTTTCGTTTGGTTTAACTTGTTATCGGTCTCAGTATGGGCCTCAAGCCTTGGTTTCAAAACTGGTCTATTACAGAAGGCTTCAGCAAGCTCTTCCTCACATGTAGGTGGTTCGGACCAGTAGGCTTCTTCTATCTCTAAAGAGCACAAGGTTTTGTACGACCATATTGAACCTCCTCTGGAGTTGTTTGGACTTTATGCGTTTCATGGGACCTTCTCTAACCTCTGGCAGTGAATGTGGCTCATCTTATTGGGGTTAAGGTTGACGTCCGCATCACAAGAGAAATGGCTTCTTTCACATTGGGTTTATTAAAAAAAAACTTTTGTCAAAATGGAAGCTCCCTCTATATTTATCAAGTCTGCTTTGAATCCACTTATCATACACCCTTCCACCCCACGTAAATCTATTACCTTTCCTAGGTAATTCTGAGACTTGGCAACTATTAATCATCTCTTTGAAAGGTTTAAATGATGCACTCCTATTCTTAGACCACCCAGCTTCTCTCCATTACGGAGAGTATCACTAAAGTCTCCAACAATACACCAGCACTCTTTTCTATTTACCCCAATCCTTGAGAACTTTTCCCACACTATAGCTCTAGCTCTCAGGACTGGATTTCTATACACACTTGTAACAAAGAAATCAAAGGAACTAAACTAAACATGGATATCATTTAGGTTCTTGTTATCCAAAAGAATATCGACATTAACTCCTTTCTTCCAAAACAAAGCTAATCCACCACTCAAGCCAATACGTTATACCGAATACACCCTTTCATACCATAACCACTCCTGAATATCTACCACTATATTTCTACAGTTTTTGGTTTCCATTAAAAACGATAACTTAGGGAAATAGATTTTACGCTTTTCCTTGAGCCGAGGAATCACCAAGTCTTGAGACCATCACAATCCCTGACAATTTCTGCTGTTGATGCTCATTAGACATTGGATGGTCCCTTATTTGGGTCCACCTCTTTGGGTTTGCGCTTAGCAAGTTTTGATGGTGAACTAGCTCCGCACCCTTCCTCTTAGCAACCACTCCTCCAAACATTTTGTTAATTGATCCAACAACCTCTGAACCTTGCCCAGTAGCATTTTTTGTTTTACCGTTCCCAACCTCCTAAATATTATGGCCCCTATAAGGTGCTCAATAAATGTGGGAAGGTGGCTCATAAGTTGGAGTTGCCGGATGCGTCGCGGATTCACCCGGTGTTTCACGGGTTTGGGATCACGTTGTAAGCACTAAATTGCCTTCTATAGTGCAAGATGTGTTGATTAAGGAACCTGAGCGTATTCTGGAGCAAAATATGATGAACAGGCAGGGAAGAGCCGCCACTAATGTTCTGATTAAATGGTCAAATGAGGATGAAGCAGAAACAACTTGGGAGTTTCTATATGATTTGCTGCAGAAATATCCAACCTTTCAACCATGAGAACACGGTTTTTTGGGGAGGGAGGATTTGATATAGTAAGTGAGTATTAAGGAGTGCCTGACATGTGGAGGGTGAAATTAGAAGTTAGATTCGACGGTTGAGATCAATTGGAGCTTACAGCCTGGAAAAATAGGGTTAAAGGAAGCGCATACAGATTTTATTCAATCGTCGATTCATTATTGAGTTTCTTATCTCTTTCCTCTCTTTTATCTCTGCAATTAACGTTGTTTTGTTCATCCGATTCAATGAATCTTTTCTTATCTTTGGATTCTTGTAAGGTGAGCTTGAGAATTCTTTGTTATGAACATTAGATCTCTTTGAGAATTTTATTATCGAGTTTCGTTTGAGAAGTTGAGTTTGTTATCAATTGAAGTTTCGTTTGTTATCACTACTAAGCCCCAAAAAGGGAATCGATTGAAATATTGGAAAATGAGTTTCATTGGGACTGTGAACCTACTACTTTTCTTATGGTGTGTGGTTAATTAACATATATTTTACTCTGTCAACAATCATTAGTATCTCTAAATTTCATGAAGCAGTTACAGACTTACAGTTACATCGAGAGTGTGGTTTTTTTAACATTAGTTACATAAAGTACATGACGCTTTATGAGAAGACAAAGTTGCAGTCAAAAGATGCACAGCCCAATGATTAAGAATATGTTTCTTTTAATCGAGACCAATGATTGAATTTCATCTGCAGTGTTTTCATTCATTTTGATTATTTGAGCATTTTAAATGGTAAAAGATGTTTCCATTTCATGTTAATCATTGTAGACATTGTGGTGAAAAGAAACATTTGACTTTTTAACTGGACTTAAAATTATAAAACTAATCAATTTATTATCATGTTGTTAAACCAATTAGATATTGAGATTTATAGACCTCTTTGCTTAAAAGAGTTTTTACTGATTTTACATAATAAGCATAGCAGCTCAAGGTGAACTGTAACAAGTTGTGGTGCTTATAGTTAAGTGATGATGATATCAATTAGATAAAGAAGCTTTACTGTAGTATTAGATGAACAAGTAGTAAAAAGTATTAATGCATTTAACAACAAAGATTAATATTAATGTTGACAGAAGAAGAGTAGTTGATTCATATCTTTTGACCCAAAAAGGAATACTAATAATCAGTTCTTTTCTTCTTTCTCTATCAACCATCTGAAGTGACCATTGTTGCGTCATTTCCAAGACTTTTCCCATGCTAGAAAATATCTTATAGCCTTAACTATGTATCACATAAAAATGTAAAAATAATGACTTTTGGTGAAGCTAGCCATTTCTTAAAACTATCTTCCGAAGAGTAGTGTAGTGGAGCTGTATTTAAAGAACAACAGTAGCGGTACCATTTTTTTTTGTTTATTCTTCATTTTCAGAAAACCAAAAATTACAATATTATAATATTATTTTAACACTTTTCACATAAATTAAGAAAAATATAAATTTTATTATATCATTATTTATATACTAAATAAAATTTTCTCTTTAACTAATAAGGTAAATTAATAATTAGTACTGTCTAAAACTATCTAAATACTATGTGTAAATTTTATTAAATGTATATTTGATGTGTCTAAAACTCCATGAAAATTGAGGATTCGAGTTTCAGGATTCGAGTTTATATACAAATCTTAGTTTTTTTTAAAAAGGTATATATGTTAGACGGCATTTACACATGCTAAAAATAATCTAATATATTATACAAGTTACAACTATACATGTTCTATATATCAGAGAAAGGTTTGAGCTTTTCAAGATATTTATTGGTATAAAATTATTCTTTACTATATTAAGTTATAAGATATATTATAATTTTTGAAATAATTTTATTAAAGTTTTATTTTAACATAATTATTGATTATTACAAACAAAATATAAGCATCGCTTCTCTTAATTTCAAGTTGTGGAAACAAAATAGGACTGATACATATCAAAGCATCTTGGTTTTTTAATTTTTATGGAGAACGAACAAAACACAATAAACTTAACAAAATTCAACTAAAAGAGACTAAGATAATCAAGAACAATATTTAATCAAAATTATCATTATAATGCGTCAGGGGATCTAAGAAAAAAAATACATTAAATAATACATGTCTTTATCAAAAAAAAAAAGTTTGTTAATTAGGAGCCTATGGGCTTATGCCGCTTGACAAAAGTGACAAGTTACACCAACATATACGAAAAATAAAGGGACAATTATAGGAATGGACATACGTTGGGCCAAATATTATGAAATAAGCATAAGTGGATTGAGCTTATAGGAAGAGGCATTTTCGCCAACGTTAAAAGACTCAGTTGCTCCTCATTAACCAGCGGAAGAAGAGATTTTCTCTTTGCTCGGTTTCTTCAGGTCCTATTTGAACTTTGAGTACTCGCCGGATCATGAGTGATTCTCCCGTGTCCGGATATTCGATGTCTTCTCTGTGTTCCTCGGACTCGTCTCCAGCCTCGTCTTGTGACTCGTACTCTCCCGTGTTGGTGAGGATCATCATTCGCCGGTTCGGACAGTCTCTTGCCATGTGACCTCGTCCCTGACACTTAAAACAAGTTATTTCACGAGTACGATTAGTTTGGTTAGAAGACTTACCTTGATCTTCACGGAAATTCCTTTGGGGCTCGGATGGTCTTCATTTGAACCGTGAGTCTACTTCTATGGCCTTGCCCTTGTCTTGAACCTTTGGTGTGTCGTTCCACCATGTTTGTGGAAAGTTTCTTAGTCGAGTGATGAGGCTCGTCTTCTTCTTGATTTGTTGTTCGATTTGAACTGCTAAGTGTAGAAGCTCATGTAGGCTGCCGTACTTGGCCCGCTCTACTTTTCGTTGGATCCTCTCTTGTAATCAATCCGTCTATGAACTGAGCCATCATAGCCTCCTCTGATAGCGAGTTCATTAATTTCTCAAATTCCTCGAAATAATCTTCCACGCTCCTTTGTCCCTGCGTTAATTTGCGGAAAAGTTTTGCAAGTCGCGATGAAAATGTTCAGGGACATACCGTAACCTCATGAGGCATTTCATGTCAGTTCAAGTTGTTACAGCTCCAAAACGAAGTCGTCTCCGTTCGGCCACTGTTCTGTCCCACCATGCTAAGGCGTTTCCCATGAGTTGAGCCGCGGCTAAAGCCACCTTTTTGTGGTCTCGGTACCCATAGCATTTGAAGATGTACTCAAGTCTTTTTTCCCAATCCAAGTAAGCTTCGGGGTCTGTTTTCATGCAAAAGAAGGTGGAGTTAGTTTAATATCATGATTAGTCTCTCTAGGACCTACCTCTCTCGGTTGGTGTCGCCAAAGAGGATCAACTCTTCGACGTTGCGGCGCTAGTGGGTCGAGTGACTCTCCATCAGACTGTGAGAGTACTTCTTCTTCAGGGTCAAGATGATTTGGCGGCAGTGGCTGAGCTCCCTGCGCTTGTTGGTTTGGTTCTGCTTGCTGCCGTTGAGGTTGCTCTAAGCGGTTTAGGCGATTGTCAAAATCTTGGCGAAGTTCGCCGACTTGTTGGCTCATGGTCCTCATCTCAGTTCTCAAGGCTTGCAAGACCTCCATGAGGGCTTCTTGACGTTCTGGTCCTCCTTCAGCCATGTCTCCTTAATATAGTCAAGAGATGCAGATGAAGGAATCAAAAATAAGTAAAATACGGTTAAGGGAAAAGGAAAACTTCCTCTTCTCGGCTTTTTGTTTTTTTTTTTTTTTTTTTTTTTGTAGTCGCTAATGGAACTTTAGCTTCAACTCATCCTTGTACTCAAGGTGCTAAGGACACAATGGAAATTTTCCCTGACACAGATGAAACAAAACCAAACAAAAATGAAAGAGGAAACCGATACAAAAGCCACAAATAACTCAGATGCGATATGCGAGGTGATGACTTATGATGCATGGTACCTAAGATCGATAGCTAGATGATATGAATCCTAACAGGTACTAGATGCAGACAGATGATATGATGAAAACAGAAACAAAACAAGACTGTCACAGCTAGATATCAAGAACAGTTCGCAGACAGAACAAGAACAAGCGACAAACTTGATCTCTTCGTAGACAGCAAGACTTCTAGATGATGCAGACTCTATAACACACAACTAATTTAAACTCGACTCAACCGATAGATGAAACAAGGAATCAATTGAAGACAATGCAAAAGAAAACACTCGTCCTAACAGCACTTACCAAGACAAGCAATCGATGCACTAAGATGAACCCTAGAAGTACCCTTTTTGTTTTGTTTTTCAAAGAACTAAAATATCAAACGAATTTCTAAATTAATGACAACAATTTTCCTGGATGATAATGCGAGTTGAGAAGCCAAAACAAAAGACGAAATATTTTTATGATTTGTTTTTGGATTGATTTTTATAATTTTTATGAAGGAATTGAAACAGAAACAAAAATAAGGAGAGGAACAAAATAACCTAAGGGATAGGAGCTTTTGAAGGTTCTGATACAGATGATATAAGATCAGTTTGGGGAGCCTTTGTTCTGGATCTGAATGAACGAAGTTAGCTCGAAGCTCCTCCTCCGCAAACAACTCACAACCGGCTGGATGGAAAGGTTAGACAAGCAGCTCGAAGCTCCTCTTGTGAAACCTGATGAGGGGACATGATGATGGAGTGATAAGCACCACAAGGAGGATGAAAGACTCCTTGATACAGCTTGAGAACTCGTGGCTTTGTGAATCACACACAAAGACAAGATCTGCGACAAAGTTTGACAACTTCTAAAAAAATTCGTTTCTTTATTATGATAGGTGTCCAAAGAAAGATACATGGACATGGGACTTTATAATAGTCCAGTCGGCTACAACCCTAGGGTTGCGACTCAAAACAACAGGACTTGTAAGAATAAAAGACTCGAATGACACACACTTTCAATGAGAACAACAAGCAGTCCTCTTATAAGGAAAATGTACTTAAAACACAAAAAATAAAAAGAAATAATTAAAATGACTCTACTAGGACTCGAACTAGACTCAATATGGGCTGGAAAGAGCCACTAGGGCGCGGCCATATCACCTGAAAGCAGACAAAAATAATTAAACACAAATTGTACCTGCCTTGTCCGAGAAGTCATTGTAGTTTGGTCTGTGGCGGTCCGTTGTTTGGGACATCTTCGGTTGTGTTGAGTAGGGCTTGTATGGAGATGTTGAATTCCTCCATTAGCTTCTTAGTCTTGACTCTTGTTATGGGTCCATCTATATCCGTAATCTTGATATGGTCTTGATCTGCTTCATGCTCGTTGCTCGGTCCTAACCTCAATTCCTTGGCTTTTGCTCGTGTCATGGGACCTTCGTGAGTCTTTTCCTGGGTCTTTGCTTCTTCTGTATGCTGCTCGATTGTGTCTTCACTAGGTAGTTCAGTTATTGGGTCGATGTCCACATCATTCCCGCCCTCTTGATAAAGTTTTGCCCTCAAAACTTGTTCCTCTGAGACATAAGGTGAAAGATCAGCAACATTAAAACTATGGAAAATATTGAACACACCTGGCAGCTCTAGCCTATAGGCTTTTTCGTTGATCCTCTCGAGCACTCGAAATGATCCGTCGCCTCGGGGTGCTAGCTTGGAACTTCTCTTCCGAGGAAATCTCTCCGAGCGCATTTGGATCCATACCCACTCTCCGGGCTCGAAAATTACTTGCTTGCGACCCTTGTCCACACGTTCCTTGATCTTTTCAGTCTTCCTGAGAATTTTGGCTCGGACTTGCTCATGCATTCTCTTCACGAACTCGCCTTGATTCCGGCCGTCTATGTTGATTTGTTCGGTTTGTGGGATCAGGGACAGATCCAGCGGGGCTAAGGGCCTGAAACCATAAATAATCTCAAAGGGAGAGAGGTTTGTAGTAGAGTGCCTAGCGTGGTTATAGGCGAACTCAATAAACGGTAAACAATCGAGCCATGTTTTTTAAATTTCTACCAAGTGTGGCTCGAAGTAACGTAGAAAGAGTACGGCTTACCACTTTAGTCTGTCCATCCTTTTGTGGATGACAAATTGTTGAAAACAAGAGCTTTGTCCCCAATTTCTTCCATAAAGTTCTCCAAAAGTGCCCTAAGAATTTAACATCACGGTCAGAGACAATAGTTCTAGGGATACCGTATAGTTTTACCACCTCCTTGAAGAATAGATCGGCAATTTGGGATGCATCGTTGGTCTTGTTGCATGGTATGAAATGTGCCATTTTTGAGAACCTATCAACCACCACGAAGATCGAATCCTTATGCTTAACCTGCGGTAATCCTAAAACAAAATCCATAGAAATATCTTCCCACGGGGCATTAGGGATAGGTAAAGGTAAATATAAACCGTGAGGATGGGACCTGGAGTTTGCTTTATGGCAAGTGACGCATCTTGCACAAGTCTTCTCGACGTCTTTCTTTAGATGGGGCCAATAGAAGTTGTCCGCCACTACGGCTAGCGTTTTGTCAATGCCGAAATGACCCATAAGGCCGCCTCCTTGAGGTTCCTTGAGTAGCAAGTCTCGCATGGATCCTCGGGGTATGCATAATCTTTTGTCCCTGAAAAGATACCCATCATGCAAGTAAAATGAATGGAATTCACCCTTACCACAAGCTTCATAAGCCTCGGAGAAGTCAGGGTCCGTGGCATAGTGATCCTTGAGGTGCTCAAATCCCATGATCTTGGCTTCTAGCGTGGTAATGAGTGTGTAGCGTCGGGATAGGGCGTCGACTACCACATTGTTCGTGCCTTTCTTGTACTTGATGACATAAGGAAATGTTTCTATAAACTCAAGCCATTTTGCATGTCTCCTTTTAAGTGTTGTTTGACCCCGTAAATGCTTAAGAGTCTCGTCGTCAGTGTGGATTGAACTCCTTGGATAGCAAGTAGTGTTCCCACGTTTGTAAGGCGCGTACTAGAGCATACAACTCTTTGTCATATGTCGGGTAGTTGAGGGCGGCTCCATTGAGTTTCTCACTGAAAAATGCCATGGGTTTCTTGCTTTGGTGAAGCACGGCTCCGATTCCTATACCTAAAGCATCACATTCAATTTCGAAAATCTCATCAAAATTATGTAGAGAAAGAACCAGTGCTTGTGTTAGCTTTTCCTTCAAGGCGTTGAAGGCTTGCTCTTGAACAGCTCCCCACGTGAATGGCTGGTTCTTTTTGATCACGGCTGTGAGAGGTGTAGCTAGAGTGCTGAAGTCCTTCACTAATCGCCTGTAAAACCTAGCTAGGCCATGAAAACTCCGGACATGTCCAATGGTAGTAGGCGTGGGCCATTCTTGGACAGCTTTGATCTTTTCTTCATCCACCTGTAACCCCTGCTCACTAATAACAAAGCCTAAAAAGACTAATTTGTTAGTACAAAAGACACACTTCTTTAGGTTAGTGTATAAGCTTTCCTTCCGAAGCGATTTAAATACAAGCTCTAGGTGTTCTAGATGGTCTTTTAAGTTCTTGTTATAGATTAATATGTCATCAAAATCAACAACGACAAATTTACCAATGTAAGAATGAAGAACCTGGTTCATCAAATGCATGGAGGTGCTAGGGGCGTTGGTGAGGCCAAAAGGCATGACAAGCCACACGTATAGTCCCTGTTTAGTTTTGAAGGCAGTCTTCCACTCATCGCCTTCGCGCATTCGCACTTGGTGATAACCGCTTTTGAGATCCACCTTTGAGAAAAGGGTGGAGCCGCTGAGTTCGTCTAAGATGTCATCAAGGCGTGGTATTGGATGCCGGTACTTGATTGTTATGTTGTTGATGGTGCGGCAGTCCACACGCATTCTCCAAGTGCCTCCTTTCTTCGGTACCAGCAGAAGGGTACGGCACATGGACTGAGACTTTCCCGGATGTATCCTTTGTCTAGTAAGTCTTGGATTTTTCTTTCGAGCTCCTTGCTTTCATCCGGATTCATTCGGTATGCGGGTTTGTTCGGCAGATTTGATCCCGGAACCAAGTCGATTTGGTGTTCTATACCTCTTCGCGGAGGTAAACCTGGTGGTAGATCTTCAGGGAACGCGTCCGAGTAGTCTTGAAGTAGGGGCTGAATCTCCTCGGGTATGTTTAGTTCACCTGTATCTACACTTAGGCATTCTTTGTAAAACATTAGTAATACGGCGCCCTTGGCACTAAGGGTCTTACCAACTGATCCATAGCTTATGTAAAGGCTTGATTTACTTACCTCTCCTTCCTTAGCCATTTGGAGTTGAAGTACATGCACTTGTGATGGACTGAGGGGTGCGAGAGTATACTTACGGTTGTTGTGTGTGACCGAGTAGTGATTAGTACATCCATCATGTTGAGTTTCTCGGTCAAATTGCCATAGTCTCCCCAAGAGGAGGTGTCCGGCTTGCATGGACACTACATCACAAGTAACTTGATCATGATACTTACCGTTACTAAATGGAACTGTTACCTATTTGGTGATCTTCATCTCGGCCTTGTCGTTGAGCCATCGCAGTTTGTACGATCGTGGATGCTTGGCTCTCACGAGACCTAATTTCTCTACAAGAAGCTTGCTAGCCACGTTAGTACAAGAGCCTCCATCTATAATTAAATTGCAAACCTTGCCATTGATGGTGCATCGTGTATGAAAGAGATTTTCTCTTTGCTCGGTTTCTTCAGGTCCTATTTGAACGTTGAGTACTCGCCGGATCATGAGTGATTCTCCCATGTCCGGATACTTGATGTCTACTCTGTGTTCCTCGGACTCGTCTCCAGCCTCGTCTTGTGACTCATACTCTCCCGTGTTGGTGAGGATTATCACCCGCCGGTTCGGACAGTCTCTTGCCATGTGACCTCGTCCCTAACACTTAAAACAAGTTATGTCACGAGTACGATTAGTTTTGTTAGAAGACTTACCTTCATCTTCATGGAAATTCCTTTGGGGCTCGGATGGTCTTCATTTGAACTGTGAGTCTACTTCTATGGCCTTGCCCTTGTCTAGAACCTTTGGTGTGTCATTCTGCCATGTTTGTGGACAGTTCCTTGGTCGAGTGATGAGGCTCATCTTCTTCTTGATTTGTTGTTCGATTTGAACTGCTAAGTGTAGAAGCTCATGTAGGCTGCCGTACTTCGCCCGCTCTACTTTTCATTGGATCCTCTCTTGTAATCCGTCTATGAACTGAGCCATCATAGCCTCCTCTGACTCTTCCAGCTCGAGCGAGTTCATTAATTTCTCAAATTCCTTAAAATAATCTTCCACGCTCCTTTGTCCCTGCGTTAATTTGCGGAAACGTTTTTGCAAGTCGCGATGAAAATGTTCAAGGACATACCGTAACCTGATGAGGCATTTCATGTCAGTCCAAGTTGTTACAGCTCCAAAACGAAGTCGTCTCCGTTCGGCCACTGTTCTGTCCCACCATGCTAAGGCGTTTCCCATGATTTGAGCCGCGGCTAAAGCCACCTTTTTGTGGTCTCGGTACTTATAGCATTTGAAGATGTACTCAAGTCTTCTTGCCCAGTCCAAGTAAGCTTCGGGGTCTGTTCTTTATGCAAAAGAAGGTGGAGTTAGTTTAATATCATGATTAGCCTCTTTAGGGCCTACCTCTCTCGGTTGGTGTCGCCGAAGAGGATCAACTCTTCGACGTTGGGGCGCTAGTGGGTCGAGTGACTCTCCATCAGACTTGAGAGTACTTCTTCTTCAGGGTCAAGATGGTTTGGCAGCTGTTGCTGAGCTCCCTGCGCTCGTTGGTTTGGTTCTGCTTGCTGCCGTTGAGGTTGCTATAAGCGGTTTAGGCGATTGTCAAAATCTTGGCGAAGTTCACCGACTTGTTGGCTCATGGTCGTCATCTCAGTTCTCAAGGCTTGCAAGACCTCCATGAGGGCTTCTTGACGTTCTGGTCCTCCTTCAGGCATGTCTCCTTAATATAGTCAAGAGATGCAGATCAAGGAATCAAAAATAAGTAAAATATGGTTAAGGGAAAAGGAAAACTTCCTCTTCTCGGCTTTTTGTTTTTTTTTGTAGTCGCTAATGGAACTTTAGCTTCAATTCGTCCTCGTACTCAAGGTGCTAAGGACACAATGGAAATTGATTTTTATGATTTTTATGAAGGAATTGAAACAGAAACGAAAATAAGGAGAGGAACGATATAACCTAAGGAATAGGAGCTTTTGAAGGCTCTGATACCAGATGATATAAGACTCAGTTGGGGAGTCTTTGTTCTGGATCTGAATGAACGAAGTCAGCTTAAAGCTCCTCCTCCGCAAAGAACTCGCAATCAGCTCGATGGAAAGGTTAGACAAGCAGTTTGAACCTGCTCTTGTGAAACCTGATGAGGGGACGTGATGATGGAGTGATAAGAACCACAAGGAGGATGAGAGACTCCTTGATACAGCTTGAGAACTCATGGCTTTGTGAATCACACTCAAAGACAAGATCTGCGACAAATTTTGACAACTTCTAAGAAAATTCCGTTCTTTATTGATGATAGGTGTCCAAAGAAAGATACACGGACATGGGACTTTATAATAGTCCACTCGGCTACAACCCTAGGGTTGCGACTCAAAGCAACATGACTTGTAAGAATAAAAGACTCGAATGACACACACTTTTAATGAGAACAACATTCAGTCCTCTTATAAGGAAAGTGTACTTAAAACACAAAAAATAAAAAGAAATAATTAAAAGGACTCTACTGGGACTCGAACTAGACTCAATGTGGGCTGGAAAAAGCCACTAGGCCACGGCCATATCACCTGCAAGGAAACAAAAATAATTAAACACAAATCGTACCTGCCTTGTCCGAGAAGTCATTGTAGTTTGGTTAGTGGCGGGTCCGTTGTTCGGGACATCTTCTGTTGCGTCGAGTAGGGCTTGTATGGAGATGTTGAATTCTTCCCTTAGCTTCTTAGTCTTGGCTCTTGTTATGGGTCCATCTATATCCAGAATCTTGATATGGTCTTGATCCGCTTCGTGCTCGTTTTTCGGTCCTAAACTCAATTCCATGGCTTTTGCTCGTGTCATGGGGCCCTCGTGAGTCTTTGCCTGGGTCTTTGCTTCTTCCGTATGCTCCTCACTGGTGTCTTCACTAGGTGGTTCAGTTATTGGGTCGATGTCCGCATCAGGTAGCTATACAAAGTAAGATGAAAGAGTGTTGAGAGAGGTGCAAGATATAGAAAAGCGTGAGGAAGAAAGAAGGCAAATTAATGGGAAAGGCATTATAGATGAGACTAGTGGTTATGATGTAGAAAGTGGGAGAAAGAGTCACAAATGGTTTTAGAAATAATGAATCTTCAGATGATGAGAGCTACGATTTTTAGTATTGGGGTGACCTCATTGATAGAGAAAATGGTGCTGGAAGCCTGCATTGTGGTGTAGAGGTTGGGGAAGCGTCCAGGAATGGGGAACCTGCAAATGGTGAAGTTATGGGAGGAGTAGAAGGGTAGTAGGCAGGGATGGTCATGGTTCTTAAGACATAAGTGCGGCAGTGTTTTCATACAATAAATTGTACAGGTGTTTGCCCTTGAGTCTGGAGAACATTTATGAGGATATTAATAAGCAAGGAATATTACCTACAAAAGATGCGGAACCTATGTTTGATGTTGTTAAGCAGCTAAGGAAGATTAATGGCTGTATAACAGTCTCAGCTGAAGAAGATGCTATATACATTGGTCGAGTCTTCAAAGACAAAGAAGACCTTCAAACACATTAGCGATCTACACCATCAAATGCTTGTTTCATTTTAGGCAGACAAGGTCTGACCCTAGACGAATGATATGTGTTTGTGTTGATCCGAGATGTCCTTGGTGAGTTGGGGAGCATTCAAAGAATTTTTCAATTCGGACTGCAACCCTAATGCATACCTGCACTACTGCGGCCAGAGCACTATATAGGAAACAAGCATCTGCAAAGGTCATCGCGTCTGTGCTAGCTAAAAAATATGCAAATGGGAGGCCTGGTCCAAGAGCAATTGATATTCCTGATATTGTCTTAGCTGAGATGAAGGTTTATGTGAGCTATATGAAGGCATGGTACGCTAAAGAAGCAGCTATACTGAAAATGAGGGGAAGTGATGCGGGAAGCTACAAGTTGCTTGCTGGATATATGCATTTGCTAGAATGAGGTAATAAGGGGACTAAGTACAAGCCGGAGCATACAACCAAAGGTGATGGTACACAACAATTTAAGTACCTCTTTTTCTCCCTTGGGGTATCAATTGCTGGCCTAAAGTATATGAAGAGAGCAGTATGTGCTGATGAAATAGTGATTAAGGCTTAGTTCAAAGGAGTTTTGCTATCAGGAAGTATGCAAGATGGAAATTTCCAAGTCTTCCTTGTTGCTTTTGGGATTTTTGATGCGGAGAATAAGCCGGCGTGGACATGGTTTCTAACGCAACTAAAAATAGTCCTACCAGATGCAGAAGATCTAGTGTTTGTTTCAGACAGGCATCGTTCAATTTATGCAGCAATTGGTAAGGTCTATCCTATAGCATTCCATGGAGCATGTGCTGTTCATATCGAGAGGAATGTGAGAGCTAAGTTTGCGGGGACGGGCTTGTCAAACTTAGTTGGGAGAGCGGCAAGGGCGTTTAATGTAGGGGATTTTAATGAGCAGTATCCAGAAAATAGTAAGAGAAGCAAGAGGTGTTATGAATATCTGGAAGATATTCCCAAGGAGCATTGGACACAAGCATATTGTCCTGCTAGATAGTACAATATAATGAGCAGCAATATCGCGGAGAGTCTAAATTTTGTGCGGACTAAACTTGTGGAATTACCGATTGTTACAATCGTGGATGGCATAAGGATAAAGCTCCTGAGGTGGTTTTACCTACAACGTGCGCAAGCGGCAAAGGATGGTGATGTAATAACTCCTTATGCGCATAAATATATACTCAAAGAGCATGTTAAGTCAGCAGGATTGGAAGTTATTCAAGTATCCGCTTGGACTTACCAAGTTAATGTCGGGGCGCAGAAGATATATTATGTGGACTTGGAAGCAAAAACTTGCACCTGCCTCCACTTTCAGAAGGTTGAAATTCCCTACGCTCATGCAATTGGTTCAGGCCTATTTAATGGCGTCCACATTCCTAATCTTGTTGGCCCAATGTATGGGGTCAAGGTTTGGGCAAACTCTTATGCTGAGCTCATACTTCCAGTCGCAAATGAGTGTGATGTTGAAGTTCCTGCTGATGTTAGCGAACAATATGTTCCGCCTGTTAACCGACGAGGGCCTGGACGGCAAATGAAACGCCGAATTCCTTCGGTTGCAGAGCAAGTGGTAATAGATCAAATAAAGTATTTCAGGTTCTTAATGATACTCAGCACCTGAAAAATAATGTTCTTATGCAGGCTGGGAATAAGCGCCAGGCAGGGGTAAGAAGTGTGGGATTTGCTCTGAACCAGCCCATAATCATGCAACATGCCAAGGGGTCCCAACCTAAGATAAGGTAAACGCTTATGGTGGCATAACTTTTTCATGCCGGTGCCGGAAGCCGCTCCGGCCAACCTGCCAAATTATGTCGGCAAGGGAAGGTTTACGTAAGTAGGACATGAGGGAGGATGGATTGATAACCTTCGCAGTTTGTGAGTAAAAAGGGTATGTTGCGAGTGAAGGTGAAAGGAGGAAAGAGAAGAAGGTAAGACATACAGAGAGGTTTGTGTTAAATAAGAGAATGGAAGAGAGGGAATACAAAAGTAAATGGAAGCAGGAGTTGGCAGTTGGAACAGGGGAGGTGCGTAAAAAGCAAATAGAGGGGCATTAAATATTGGCTTCCCGAATATAGCTAATAGGACGTGGCATTAGATACGAAAATGGAACTCATATAGTGACAAGTAAGATAACACATTAAAAAGGGAGGAAACGACAAGGTAAATAGTAAAATAAGCAATAACAATAGAAATAAACTAACAGAAGACAAGGTACATAACACAATACCAGTAAAAGAAAGACTCAAGACAGCGGTTATGAATGCCACAACCTATGTGGACACATGGTGGGTATTCATCAAACCTCCAAGTATTTGCATGGGAGCATAGCTTCTCAGGGCCCATGTCTATCATCTGCTGGAAAACAGTGGTAGCAATTGAATCAACAGCTTCGAAACCATGAACTTCAAACAAAAAGCTTGAAAGCATGGACATGGCTTCGTTGTAATGCCCAAGGCATAGCTGAAATAAGGAGACCATCTTCAGCCCTGCCTTCCTTGCAAGCAAGGCGGAGGCTTTTAAGGTAAGTTGCAATTGGGTGATAAACTCATAGACAACAAGAGAATGGGCGATACGGTGACGATATGTTAATAAGTGGAGGGTTGTGGAAGAAGTGGGAAAATGGAGACTTTTCCCAAAACAATGTTGGAGAAAACAATTGACTGAAACAATTTTGAACTTCCAAGCAGTCCTCCGAGGTCAAGGAAAGAGTGCTCACCAATCCGAGAGGCTATATCTGCAGCAAGATTGAAATCAAGGTTCTCCATTAAAGTGAAGTGATAGAGAGAGTGATGGTTTACGTGAGACAATATTAGGGACATTTATGTAGAGTGGTTCACAGAGGAAGGAAGAAATGGGTAATTAAGATAGTAGTTGGGTAGAAGTATAATTAAATATAAAGTGCTTAATTGAAAGAACATCTGAGATGACACCTAACGTTTAACTGTGTAACCAAAAAGGATAGTAAACAGGAGAAAGAGCAAGAGTAAAACAAAACTTAAATGGCAGAGTTGGAAATGAGTACGTAGCATGAGTGACAGATAGAGAACAGCAGATCTAACAAGTTACAGCTTAGAAACAAACTCCTCATAGAGGTTTACTGCATAGCACAAACAGAAGTTATCGACCATGGCACTTGTAATTTCAAATTTTGGAAGGAGGAGGCCATGAGAGTGCAACTCAATAAACTTGACAGACAAAGGTCCGCAGTCTCCATCACGGGTATTTTGTGGGAGGTCAGGTACTCTAGCCAACGAGAATGCAAGCGGAGGCCAAGTAGACGGGACAGATCCACAAACAGCCCGAATGAGATGGGGAAGGATTTGTACAATAGGGGACATGAAGAAGGAGACTTTGCAAGCCGAGTTCGCATCTTCGAAACGATCAAGGATGTTAAAATGACCACTGATGAGATCAATTGCCAAGGCTACCCAATGCCTACTACCCCAATTTATTGGCATGTACACGAAATCGACATTTCTTACCCAGAGAATAGGCTCAGCTCTACCATCAATGTTCCCTTCGACATAGGACCATAGCATAGGATGCCAGGGGAATTCAGGTGTGTTGGCGTGCTGTTTGAAACTCGTATACTTGTTGCTTAGTATGGCAACAAACATAAAGTCGAGAATACTGATTCTGTAGCTTGCAAGGACGGGGCCATGGTTCTTCTATACATGAGAAATGATGAAGTAAGGTGCTGGAAAAAGAAACAAATTAATGGGGGAAAATAATGACAATGAGACAAAGCATGAGGGGGAGATAAGGTAGGGGAATTCATAAGAGAGGAAGAAGGATAAGAAAAACAAACCTGAGTAGAAAGCCATTGTTGGGATTTGGCAATGTCTTGAAAAAAAGTGGAGGCCAGAAAATGACCATTAATGGTAGATGGCCTAGAAAAAGGAAAACAATACAAAGGTAATGGAAAGGTTAGGAAAGAAAACAAAACACAGAATGCGAGTAGGTTGGCGAGGGAAACACCTTTTTCCATGGCCTAAAAGTTGGTTCCTGAAGTTTGCCGCTTTTGGTTTGTTAGTTTTAGTAAGGGAAGCCAGAATGTTGTGTGACGAATCCTTAGATTCATTGGAGGCACGGATTTGCCAACTGCATAGTTGCTTCACAGGCGGAGACGATTATGTATGTGGTAGAGAAAGTGTTAACATTCATAGGGGACAAAACAGTACAAAAAGTAAACCTAAGGGAGGGTTAGGTGGGGTGTTAAGCACTGAATATGAAGGCCTAACCTAGGAGGCGAGATAATAGAGGCCGAGACGAACTGGTAAGTTGGCAATTTTTGCAACTAGTTGGGTCTTGCTGAGGGAGATGCGGATTTCCAACTGGTGGAAGCAGAACCCTGTCTTCAGAGGCTCTATTGGCAATGTGCTGGTTCTGAAAAGCAGATGAGGCAACGCTTGTGGACAGAAGTTTGAGCTGGAGGTGCATTAAATGCGAGGAGGTTGGCAGAGTTTTAGAAATGGGTTTAGGGAGAGCAGGCTCTTGCTGTGGCGGTGGGTGACGTAAAGGGAGAGCTTGAGAGGAAATGGAGGGGGATTAAAGGCGGGATCAGGGATGGTAGGCTGGAAAAGGATAAGTCAAATTTATAACAAAGCTAAGAAAGAACATGAAATGGGCAGAGGGAGAGGAGAAGATCAAAAACCTGAAGTGGTGGAGAAGAGGATGGAGACGCAAAAGATGCACAATTTAAAGGAGATACATCTGAAATGGGCAACATGGGAGACGTAGATGTGACAGTGTGCAGGTTGTGTTTGGTGGTGTGGGAAGCTGGTTTAGGAGGAGAAGTACCTCTAGGGGAGAATGCTGGTCAATAGACAGAATGTGAAAAAGGCAGGGAAGGGAAAAGAACAAGAACAATGAACTCATAAGAGGAAAGGGGGCATAAAACCTGAGGAAGGGGCACATCAATGGTGAGAAGAGGAGTCAAGGTTACTCCCTTGGTGCAAGGAGGGCAAGGACTGAAGGTGGAAGACGGGCAGGTGGACAGAACAAGAAATATAACAGAAAAGAGAGTTAGAACAATGGTAGTAACTGAAAAGTGCGAAGGAATAGGGAAGTGAGTAACCTGAGGAAAGGTTGAGCGGAGAAATCCATCAATGGAAGAAGTGACATGGTCGCAGAGATCTTGAGGGCATAAATGAGGTCCATTTGAAGTGAGAGGAACAGATGGCGGAGCTGATGTATCTGAAGGCTGTTAAGGCCGTCACACCCTGACCGAGTGAGACGGGAAGAAGATAAAGGCTGATCAGAACTGTTAATTTTGCTAGATTGCAAAAATTGTTTCCCTTTCCCCTTGAGTATAAGCTCTGTCACTTCAACAAGAATGGACTGCTTGAATGCTGCCAGTTTATCATCAAGGAAAGGGTCAGGAGCACTGACATTGGGGTATGGCCGGGATGCGAACTTGGAGCGTTTATTTGCCGGGGAGATTGATGTGGTGTGGCTATCTGAGTGATATGGACGTTTACGAGATCGTTGCAGCATTGGAGGGAAATCAGTAGTACCACCCTGCCACGAGGCAAGACTGAACTGAAAACGTGTGGAAATAAGATGTTCCAGAGTAGCCACTTTAGGATCAGGGGAAGTAACCTGAGGAGGAACGACTTTTGGGTAGGAGACAGAGAGCTGGAAAAAGGAAATGAAATAAGAGTAAGTCCAAATTCACATGCAACAGAGAGTAGGAGAATAAAAATCTGGTTAGGAAAAAGGAAAGACAAAGTACAGAGGGAGGAAGTAACTGGTAGTGGGAAAGCGAGAAATAATGTAAGGTACAACACACAAAGAGCGAAAAAAACTTGCAGAGGGGGCATACTCGACATCAAAGATATTGGAGGCGTGGTACGACTTGAGCTTCCTTAGACGTGTAAAGATGTGATCATAGAATGTTGCTTGATGGTTTGCAGGGGGTAGGTACTTCAGCAGCGCTGGGATGTATTTAAAAATGAATAACTGAAGAGCTAGGGAAAAGCCATGGCTGCCAAAGACGCCTGAGACAATTTACTGATTAGAGTTGGCCTATTAGGAATGCCTTGACCAACCTTAATCATCTTCAACGTCAAGTTGAAGGCTTTGCGGCCCCAAGGGAAGTTGAGGAAGTAATCAACTGATTTAACCATTTCAATAACTTATGTGCTGGGTTTAACAGGTTTAGTTGTACAAAGCAAAACACCTTCAACAAGAACAATAAGCAGGAGGTGAAACCGCTTAGCAGCTGGCATAGTAGGGTTGTTTTTCAACCTATCAAAAGCTCCTCAACCGTAACCTTACCTGGTTCACCACCAATAAATTTGTACCAATAGGGGGCTACGCCATTTGCGTGCATTGTGGCAGAAGTAAGCTCAGCAGCTGGTGGGAAAAGAGCACAACAGAGGGAAGTAACCTCCTCAAAGTCAAGGAGTGAAAACGTCAAAGGTTGGCCACCAAAAACAAACCATAGTTGGTCAGCATTCTCTGTATACAACTGGTGACAAAGCATTTGATGAACAAGTTGGCCAGACAGAGAACATTGGGCAACAGGGTACTTAAAAACTGAACCAAGCAGTGAAGCTAATAACTTTTCGCGTTGCTGTGGCATCCCATCCAAGATATTAAAAATGTCAAGCAAATAGCATGGCCTGGAGTACGAGTTAATTTGGACTGCGTGCCGTGGATAGCAATCAAGAGCAAAACGCCAAGGGGGAAGATCAACAGCAAAGGGACAAAGTAAAAGCATACGTTAGGATTGGCAAGGAATTCAAATTGCAGAAACAAAGTTAGGGAATGAAAGGTGACGAAAAAGACACCAAGAAAAGCACAAACAAGAGTTGGTGGCCACAGTAGGCATGCGGACCTGGAAAGTAGCAAAGAAGAACATAAAGTCAGAATCATATTGCATGAAATAGATAGAGACATGGTAAGCCGTGGAAGTTAGTCATAAAGGAGAATAAGGGATAGTAAAAACACACGAAAGGGAAATCCGAACGAAGGGAGTAGAAAAAGATATGAAAACAATGAGAAAGTAAACCCTAAGGGATAGTACTCAGCGAACCCAAGGGGGAAAACCATACAGCATGCATAGATGAACACATTTAAACAATGATGAAGTAAACCTAATAGAATAGATACAGAGAAACCGAAATTTATGGGGAGCAGAGCTGAATATGGGACAAGTTTGAATGGAAAGACATAGAGAGACAGACCATAAAGGACAGAGTAGGTAAAGAGATGAGAAGAATGCAAAAGTAAGCCGTAAGGGATAGTAGTGAGCCAAATATATGAATACAATGAGGAATTAAACCCTAAGTGATAGTATTCAGCGAATCCAAGGGGAAAAACCATACAGCATGCGATATATTAACACATTTAAACAATAACGAAGTAAACCTAATAGAATAGAGAAAGAGAAACCAAAATTTATGGGGAGTAGAGCTGAACATGGGAGAAGTTTAAATGGAAAGACATAGAGAGACAGACCATAAAGGAGGGAGTAGGTAAAGAGATGAAAAGAATGCAAAAGTAAACCGTAAGGGATAGTACTGAGTGAAGCGAAGGGAAAACAACATAGCATGAAATAGATAGAAACATTAAAGGTTAAGCGTAAGGGATACTACTAAGGAAACAAAAGTGAACCCCGAAGGAAGGGAATAGGAAACGAAATTTAAACAATGAGGAAGTAAACCCTAAGGGTTAGTACTCAACAAGCCCAAGGGGGGACCCAAACAGCAAACAATAGATAAGGACATGTAGACTATGATGGAGTAAACCTTAAGGGTTAGTACGAGGCGAAGAAAAGGGAAATCCGACCCATAGGAACTGTAAAAGAGAGGGAACCAAAAATAAGAGGTACCGAGGTGATTGGGTGACACATCAACAAAGCAAGGCGATTAGGGTTTGGCCACACGCTAGGTTAATTTTGAAGGATGTTGGTGCCAGAGAAGGCGCCTCCTCCACTCTGGAATCTGGGAAGAAGGCTTCATGGGCTAATATCATAAGTAATAAGCAGTCTCTGACTCAACATACTGTTAAAAGTTGCTCTGGTAGAAGGTTTTGAACAGTTGAAATACCAGATGATGTGATTTAAAATTTTGTGCCGTTGTGGGAGGATTTCCTTGAAGGTAAATTTCTCGCCACAGCACCTCATGTAGCAAAGATCCATGTTATCGTGAACAAGATTTGGCCACTAGGAAACAACAGTATTCGAATCGACGTCTTCGAGGTGAATTCAAACATAGTTAAGTTTCGCATTAAAGATGCAGAAACCAGGGCGAGGACACTCAGAAGAGGCAAGTGGAACATCGCTGATATTTCTATGATTGTCTCGAAATGGTCCCCGATAATGGAAGAGGAAGAACCAGAACTCAAAATAATGCTATTGTGGCTTATTTTTAAAAATGTGCCTCATAAGATGTTCTCGTGGCAAGGGCTGAGTTTCTTAGCTAGTGCAGCGAGTAAACCAGTAAGGCTTCATCCTGAGACTGAGCTATGTTCAAACTTTGAAGAGGCGAAGGTCTTTGTTGAGGTTGATATGTTGAAGCAATGACCGTAAAAATATCGTTTTAAAAATCAGAAAAATTGGGAGTTGATGCAGTAGTTGAATTTTAATACCCTTGGATGCCTCCTCGATGCAAGCTCTGTTCTAAATGGGGTCATTTGGAGAAAAAATATATTGCGAAGGGAG
This sequence comes from Cardamine occulta, assembly GCA_028015245.1. Lineage (NCBI taxonomy): Eukaryota > Viridiplantae > Streptophyta > Magnoliopsida > Brassicales > Brassicaceae > Cardamine > Cardamine occulta. The sequence goes on from CM051365.1 coordinate 6,749,154, forward strand.
GGGATCACCAAGTAGAATCATTGGTAAGAGATGTTCATTCAAAGGAGGGTCCATCTCAAGAGGAAAATTTAGAAACTTGTCAAATAGACGTACAAGAAGAAGAATCAGAACTAGGAAATGTCAATGAACTGTTGCCAAGTTGAGAACTTACAGTGACAGATTCTTTTTTAGAGATGGTGACGAGAGATATGGTGAAGGGAGATGTCTCACCACCACTGAAGTCTTCAGGGATCACAGCCTCTATCTCACAGAGTAAGGAAGTGAAAGATCAAGAAGAGAAATCAGCAGAGAGGGGAGCTGCACCAGAGAAGGGGGATTGGTCATTAGTTTCCCCAAGAAAAAGGAGTCGTTTTGGAGATAAATCACCACCTGAGCAAATTTCAGTTGGATTGTCGTCCCGTTTTTCAGTTCTCACAGTGGAAGAAGAAAATTTGGTGGATCAGAGTTTTGCTCCCATAAACCACGCTTCAGCTAAGGGTACTCAAAAAGAAATAGTCTTGACAGAGAGGGAGGGGGACGAAGGAATTGAAGATAAGGAAGAAGGAGAAATTTGTCAACGGGAATTGAATGTAGAGAAAGTCCAAACTGAAATGTCTATACGTCAATCGCTGCCCTGACAATCAAAAGGCATGAAAACATATAGATCAGAATCTTATGTCAACAGCACAAAGGAGTCACTTCCAAGTGTTGTGGGGAAGAAGAAACATAAGAGACCTTAATATGTTGGGGTTCTTTTGGAATGTTCGGGGCTTAAATAAATATACAAAACATTCCGTTATAAAGAAGTGGGTAAATAGTAGAGAGTTTCTATATGGTTGTGTTTTGGAGACAAAAGTAAAGGAAGGAAGAGTAATTAGTATTGGTTCATCGAGCTTTGGAGATTGGTCGATTCTGTCAAACTACGAGTTTAGTCGGTTGTGTCGTATTTGGGTTGTGTGGAAGCCAAGTGTACGGCTTACTCCATTTTTTAAAAGTAGTCAATTGATTACTTGTTCAGTGAAGTTAGAAGATAGAGTGGAGGAGTTCTTCTGTTCTTTTATCTACGCTTTGAATCTTGTTGAAGGACGTAAAGAGCTTTGGAGTGATCTACGGGACCTGATATGGCTTATCACGGGCCTTTGTTCACCTGCTGTAACAAAAGAGAAGAAGGGTTGATTTCCAAGAAACTGGATAGAGTTCTTAAGAATGATCAATGGGACCTTGTTTTCCCTAAAGCATATAGTGTTTTGAAGCGGGAGGCTGTTCGAATCATCTTCGTTGTAGAATTCATTTTGATGATGAGTTAAAGGAGAGAAAGAAGCCTTTTAAATTTATAAATTCGCCTGATTGAGCTAAAGGAATTTCGGCCACTGGTGGAAAATTATTAGAATAATACGCAGCCTATTTTTTTATCTACCTCATCGTTATTTCGATTCTCCAAGAAGCTTAAAGAACTGAAACCATTGTTAAGGGGATTAATGAAAGAAAAGATGGGTAACTTGTCAAAGAAAGTGGCGGAGGCTTATAGGATATTGTGTGACAAGCAACAAGAAGAATTTAAATAATCCATCATCACTAAATATGGAGGAGGAAAACGAGGCATATATACAAGATGGAATCATGTATCGGGATTGTATCGGGATTAGAAGAGAATTTCTTAAAGCAGCGCTGCAAGCTTCACTAGTTGCGTATTGGGGATCATAATAATAAGACTTTTCACAAGGCAGCTGTAGCTCGTAAAGCTATAAACACCATTCGGGAAGTTAAATGTCGAGATGGTCGAGTGGTGTTGAAGAGAGAGGAGATAAGAGCTGAGGTGGAGGACTTTTTCGGGAATTTCTTCAGCAAGTTTTGGAGAACTATGAAGACATTGAGATTGATAAACTAGAAGATCTGCTACCTAATAGGTGTAAGGAGGAGGATAAATGTAAGCTTATTGCAACGGTCTCGGAGGAGGAGGTTCGAGATGTCTTATTTTCTATGCCGAATAATAAATCTCCGGGTCCAGATGGTTATAACTCGGATTTCTATAAGGCGTTGTGGCCAATGATTGGTAAGGAGTTCACTATTTCAGTTCAGTCTTTTTTTGTCAAGGGCTTTCTCCCAAAAGGTATGAACTGCACAATCCTAGCTCTTATTCCAAAGAAGACTTCTGCTCTGGAAATGAAAGATTATAGACCCATATCCTGCTGTAACGTGATATATAAAGTCATCTCGAAGATTATTGCAAACCAGTTGAAAGGCGTTATTCACCAGCTTGTTTCACTTAATCAATCAGCTTTCGTGAAAGATAGGTTATTAATCGAAAATTTGTTGCTCGCGACAGAGTTGGTAAAGGACTATCATAAAGACTCGATCTTGGCTCGCTGTGCCATAAAGTTCGATATCTCGAAAACTTTTGATTCTGTCCAATGGTCTTTTCTGCTGAAAACTCTAAAAGCTTTGATTTTTTCAGACCAATTTATTCATTGGATTTCATTATGCATAACTACTGCTTCTTTTTCGGTCCAAGTGAATGGTGAACTAGTGGGGTTCTTTCGAAGTAAGAGAGGCTTAAGACAAGGTTGCTCCTTATCTCCATATTTATTCGTTATAGCCATGAATGTGCTTTCAAAGTTGATGGATAATGCGGGAAGTGCTAGACAAATTGGTTACCACCCGAAATACAAGAATATTGGTCTAACACATCTCAGCTTTGTGGATGATATTATGGTATTCACTGATGGTAAAGTTAGGTCGGTTGAGGGTAGTAAAAGTTTTTGAAGATTTTGAGAAGATTTCAGGGTTGAGAATAAGCTTGGAAAAATCCGCAATTTATCTTGCGGGTGTCACAGCAAACATTCGAGATGAGATTAGTTCGCGTTTCTCTTTATCGGGGCAACTTCCGGTAAGGTATTTGGGACTTCCTTTGCTTACTAGGAGAATGACTTCAGCAGATTACCTCCCTCTGCTAGAATCAATTCGGAATCGTATCAGTTCATGGTCTGTAAGGTTCTTATTTACTGCGGGTAGGCTACAGCTCATAGCTTCAGTCTTAATAAGCATCATAAACTTCTTGTTATCGGCATTTCGTCTTCCTCAAGCATGTATCGAGGAGATTGATAAACTGTGTTCCTCGTTTCTTTGGTCAGGGCCAGCAATGAATCCAAAAAAGTTAAAGTGGCGTGGGAAGAGGTATGCAAGCCAAAGGATGAAGGAGGACTTGGGCTACGATCTTTGAAAGAGGTTAACACAGTTCTTTGTCTTAAATTGGTTTGGCAAATCCTCTCCTCTCAACCTTCCCTGTGGGTAAAGTGGATTCAAAACTATTTGATACAAAAGGATTCTTTTGGTCTATACGTGAGAACACTAAAAAGGGCTCTTGGATGTGGAGAAAGATACTTCAAGTATGAGCTCTGGCCAGAACTTTTCATTAGGTGGAGGTTCGAAATGGGGACAATACATCATTTTGGTTCGACAATTGGTCAGATTTGGGGTGTTTACATGATAAAATTGGAATGAGAGGTGTTATTGATTTGGGAATCCCATTAAATGCTTCAGTGGCATCAGCCTTGAAAAATAGATGGCAACGTCGTCATGGAACTGAAATCTTACAGCAAATTGAGATACTGCTGGAAGCCCAACGACAACAATCTGCAGATGTTGTTGATGTTTCTCTTTGGTGAAGTAAAGGAGATAAATTTAAAACGTCATTTAGTTCAAAGCACACATGGTTACTAATTCGTGAAGCATCCCCCTTGGTCAGTTGGTATAAGGGTACATGGTTTAATCATTCAACTCCGAAATTCTCAATGTTTGCTTGGTTATCGATTCATAATCGATTAATAACGGGTGAACGCATGTTACATTGGAATGTGGGAGCAAATACTTCATGTATTTTTTGTGGAGATTCAAATGAATCAAGACAGCACCTATTTTTCTCATGTGCCTACTCAGCTGAGATTTGGAAATCGTTAGCACAAGGACTATTGCAAGCTCATTTCAGTAGAGATTGGAATCACATACTCCAGCTCATTTCTGATGCAAGGCTTGATAGACTCACTCTGTTTCTTACCCGCTATGCGTTTCAAACTTCAATCCATGGAATTTGGAGAGAGAGAAATGTGCGTAGTCATGGAGAACCTCCGACCTCTCCATCACTTCTCGTTAAACTGATCGACAAGCAAATAAGAAATAGGTGCTCTACATTGGATGATCGTAAGTTTGAGGGTACTCTTCAGCTCTGGTTTTCTGCAAGGAATTCTTAAAAACATTTTTTCTTTTTTTTTCAGAAAATATTCAAATAGAAGTAACACTTGATGTAAAAAAGTTTTTTGGTTTGAAAAAATTTTACATTCACTTCAAAAAAAAAAAGAGAGGGAACCAACACAGAAAAAGGGAAGGCATAGAAGACAAAGATACAGAACATAGCAAATAGAACCAAAGAATTAGTGTAGGAAGGATAGAAGTTGCATATAGATAACAACTTAAGAGGGGCAAGCAAGCATAGAGAACAGAGAACCTGGACTGATTTCAGCAAGGTTGTGGTGTGTGGTGCCATTACATAACCTGAAACACAAAAAGAGAATTGGCAAAGTTAGGAGTTTCATGGTTAAAGGGAGGTTTGTAGGAAAGGCAAGTTCGAGAGAATGAATAGAAACTAACAGGAGATCTAACAATGGTTATAAAGACAGAGATGAATCTATATCAACCAAAAGTAACAACGCTATACCGGTGAATGTCAACGAATGTAGGGTTATAAAGAGATGGACAAAGATATATCAAGTAGGAACTCTATAGAGGTGCATGTAAAGAAATTTGGTGAAAACGTGACCGGGAAACACAATGGAACCCAATTTGATAATTGGTAAAACAAAGGACCACAGAAACTCAGTTTCAAGCAAGTATGGCGAGCAAAGCACAGTGGAAGAAAGTTCGAAAAGCAAGGAGAAACAAAAACAGGAAACTACAATCGAAGAACCCATGGCAGAGGATTAACTATTAGGAAAGAAAGAAGTTGTGAATTCGGCGAATCGAAGAGAAGGGAGTAACTAAGACCTTACCCGGAAGGATTTGGGGGGTTTCGGACGGAGAAGGCCCTCTAGTAGCTGGATTTGGGGGTTTTGGACAGAGGATGCTCTCTGGTAGCTGTTCCGAGCTGAAAAAGTACCGCCGATGAAAGAAAGCCGAGGAAACCGAAAATGGAAGTGAGGTTGCTTGAGCTCCGATATTTAGTTGGTATAATAAAGTTGGGGAGAAAGGCTAGAGGTCATCGTAAAGACGAGTTCTCATGGAGAAATCGTCTAAAAAGCCCTTAAATCTAAAACCAAAATCTCAAAACTCCCCCTTATAAAATGGATTTTAGTTTTGAATTATTTTAAATCAAAAAAGGGTCTTTTACTATGTTACCCTAGAAAAAATAGAATATTTACATAGAAAACCTGTGTTTTATCCGAGAACCCAAAACCTTATTGGATCTAACCCTGAAACGAGAACTCTCCTTCAAATACTCGATCGATTTGATCGAATCCCTAATTTTTAAAAATCAAACTGAAATCAAAAGTGAGCCGCTCTCTCTAAGGAACAGAACTCTCTTCTTGAAACTAGGGATAACTACACGATTCCTCCTCGATTTTCTACTAGATTGTTGTGTTCGATCGAAAACCCCTATGCACGAAGATGGCTAGGAGAAGGTGGGGAAATAAGAATGCTCAGAAGGAAGTTACTCAAGATGAAAATAGGGAACGATCTCCGGTTTGGCAAGTCGGAAGGAGTGAAGAAGACGGATAGAGAGATCGATCTCTAGTTTGGAATGATGAGAGCGAGCGATATCCGGTTCAGAGTGATGACGCGGAACGAGCTATAGAGGAGAGCGTTCGAGACGGAAGGAGTGAAGAAGAGAAGGACGAGGGAAATAAAGAAAATCTCAAAGAAGAGAGTGACCGATCTCGTGATGAGGATGAGGAAGTCGGCCGGAATGGAAAAGAAGGAGATACAGTGGCGGACGAGGGAAGTACATGTCAAACCATGAGTGACTCAAGGGTAAGTAGTTGGATTCGATTGATATATTGACTCGATTGGAGAGATAGAACTATGTAGAACTAGGGAAAACTAATTCGTTTTAGTTAGGGAAATTCGTTTTGCTCTTGAGGTCATTCGTTTTATTTATGGAAAATGTAAAACTTGGTAATAATTGGAATTGAATTTGTGGGTTTTAAGTAGTAGAACAGATCATTTTGTGTTTGGATAAATTTATGAAAATGTATAACTGGTAATACTTGGTAAAACTTGTTGTTGTAGGGTTCCGAGGAGGAAATAGTGGCGCCACTACAACCTCTAATAATGTACTTCGCGCCTTCGGAGTATACGAAGAAAATAAAATTAGCGACGAGGTGTTTTATCTTTGAAGCATTGAAACGCCAGAAGGTTTGGAATATCCGTTTACTATGTTTGAGAGGAAATGGTTTGAGGAGCATACGCAGTTCAAACACATTTTCCACATGCCAAGGGAAAGAAACCACAAGGTTATGGGAATGTGGATGCTCTTTCTTCGAATGGCATGCATCAAGAAAAAGAAAGAAGCTTGGTTTGTCGTTAACGGCACTCCCATCCAATATGGCATCAAGGAACACGCCTTGATATTGGGACTCAAATGCCACAACTATCCCATCAATTATAGTAAAGCGGGCAGTGAGGCCTTTGTGAAAAGGCATTTTAAGGGGCAGATAGTTTGATATCAAGACATGAAAACTACGCAAGAGGAAATGGTACCGGTGGATCGATCTCGAGATAGGTTGAAGATGGCGGTCCTCTTCTTCTTATCCAGCATAGTCATAGCGCAAACAAAGATTGGAGACGATGCTACCCCCATGGAGTCTTTCTTTCTAAGAGCGGTGGATAATGTCAAATTTTGTAAGACTTTTCCTTGGGGGAGATTGTCTTTTGATCACATGCTAGGAGAGATCGAGCACACGATGACTCATTTTAAAGGACCGTCAAGGGTACATTATGGCTGGTTCCAGGTTTTTGTATTCCTATGGAGGTTAGTAAATATTATTTGAGGTTATTGGTCATTGTTACTAGTTCTTATAATTGAAGCTAACTCTAACTATATGTGTATTATGCAGCTTTTAGCATTTGAGGCAATTCCCAATTTGGGGGATCAGTTCTTAGAAGATTATCCAGGGGCAGAAGAAAATTGTCCTAGGATGTGCAAGAAAAGGTTCAAGAAAGGCGAATGTAAAGGGTTTCCTCTTTCGAAAATATATAAAGCACTTGGTACAACTGTGGTGAGTTATCCTAATTATCTTTAGCATATGAATTATTTTGGGTTGTCATGTTTTTAATCTTTCTTTATTGTTTATGTTCACAGGATATTGATAGTATCGTACCAGTTAGAGATGAAGAATACTCTCTTATGGCTGAAATCAAGGAAGAAGATGACGACGATGATAAGCATGATGTCGTTGTTGCTAGTTGGATGCAATGTATTCGTAAAGGATTAACCATTACGTTATAAGAGATGTACAACAAAGATGTGGCTACCCGAGTAGAAGAGGAACCTCAGTATGCGGTGAACGAGGAAATAGCCGCCACCAATGAAAGACCCGCCAATGAAAGACCGGGAGACCCAACTTTGGCTGAATTGGTGGATATCATAAATAGGATGGGATCACAGATGAATAAACTTGTGGACAAGGTTGATGGGTTCGAAAAAAGACTCGGATCATTGGAAGCTTTTGTGAAGGAGTTTGAAGAGAAGGTAAGATTTTGTAAAACTTGGTAATACTCGAGTATAACTGTTGGTAATAGTTGGTAAAACTAGAATATAACTATATTCGATTACAAGAGCCTGTAGACCCATCAACCGAGGAGTACGATACTGCTGATCTCACAAAGTCAGCAGAGGAGCATAATGCTGGATCCACAGAGCCACCAAGCGAGCATGTTGTTCCTTCCTCAGAGGCACCGAATGAGCATGCTGTTCCTTCTCCACAGCCACCTAAGAAGGTGTTAAAAGGACTGCAGTATTCGAGAATCAGAATAAGCGTGTGACAAGGTCAAAGAAAAATGCGGTGTGAAGACTGCTGTTTTTTTAGTATTTGAATTCGTAGTACTAGTACTACTTTGTAAAACTAGTATTTGAATTCGTAGTACTGGTAATTCTTTGTAAAACTATGTTTTTTTTAGTATTTGAATTCGTAGTACTGGTAATACTTTGTAAAACTATGTTTTTTTTTATTATGTCTTTCAAATCAAAGGAGAAACAAACATAAGTCTTACAAAAGAAACAAACATAAGTCTTACAAAAGAAACAAAGCATAAGTCTTACGAACATAAGTCTTGCAAAGGAGAAACAAACATAAGTCTTTCTATATCAAGGCAAAAATTAGTACACCACCATATCCGTTCTTGAGAAAAGTTGCATCCACAATTATTACTTTCCTCATGACTTCAAATCCTTCAATGCTAGCTCCCAAAGCTATGAATAGGTACTTGAATTTTTCCTTCTCATTCAATTTCACACGTGTTATTGTACCATCATTTTTCTTCTCTAACATGTGCATATAGCTATACAACAACTTGTAGCTTTCTTCCGGGGTACCATGCAAATCACTAACAGCTAGATTTCTCCCTCTCAACGCTGTGGTGTATGATATCTTCACACTTAATTTTGTCTGAACAAGATCCATGATATCTCTAGGAGTTGGAGTTTTCATATTTCCTGGATAATCCTCTTGCCAAATAGATGCAACTAATTGTGTTGTGTCTTGCCTCTTCATTTTGCTGCTGTCTCTCTGACTAGTCCGAGAGCATGTATGCATCTTGGTATACATTCTAATCGAGAACATTTCTGTATTTCGAATCCTTGTAGCTCGTAAACCCTATTTACAGCATTCTTGCCTACATTTGAGCTCTAAAAGTCCCGGATCAGACTTTTTTATATCAAAACAAATACAGTTAACAAATGAGGCTCTATCCACCACATCTTGCAATGCCTTCCTATTTGGAAATTCTTGAAGTACAGTCACTCCCAAACCGTCTTCCCATGCCTCTATAAACTGACTAGTTTCTACAACATGTGGAACCTCTACATAATCATTACCTATATCCGACCAATCCACACCTTCATCACGTGATACCCCTTCATCATCATCCACTGTCACCTCATTTTGTTGTTTTGCTTTTTCTTTTTCTACGTACAGAGTAATGGCATTATCTCCGATTTCACCATCATTTGAATCCAACTGGCCATAGTTCTTACCAAAAGAACTTTTGCCAGCAATCGACAGTTACTCGGGCAGTTCCACTCTAGTGATGACCTCCACAAACAAAATACATCTACGGTTCTCTTTATCAATGGACGTTAGATAAACACACACATCCTCATCATCACAAATAATAAATTGTTCCTCACATCCCACCAGCCGTGGATAGTAACTGATATGATTCTTGGTAGGATCAAGTCCGAGGATGATCTCCAACAGGTTGCAAAGAATCGAAATGGTGGATTAGTCTGCGAAAATAAGGGTGTTATCGGGAATGCGAGGGGTTCGGCACGAGGGTAGCTCAAGGCGGAATGTGGATTGGCGACGTGGAATAGAATGTAGTGCAACGATGGTGGAGACAAGGAACGGAACAATGATCGGGACGAGGAATGGAACGATGATCGGGGCGAGGATCGGCGACGTGGTTAGGGAACAATGCAACGATGATTGAAACAAGGAACGGAACGATGATCGAGACGAGAAATGGAACTTTGCGATGGAGTTTGGGAACGAGGGTGGGTCAAAGCGACACTTCCAAAGGTTATGATCAACCCTTGGACTATCTAGACTTGTTCTTGAAAGGGTAAAGACCCAACGTAAAGAACAAGGGATGAAGCAAATTATACTTCATAAGGATGATGATAAATCCTTAGACTATCAAGAACTTGCTAGGAGTGAAGGATGAAGATCCGAACATAATAAACAAGTTTAAAGATAGATTTTAAATAAAAAGTTTGATAGCTTGAAAGAAGAGAAGAGCCAAAATACATATAGGGTTCAAGGTGCATGAAACTTAACAAAATACAATTCTTAGAATTCTACAACCATTAAACCATATTTTGAACGCTTTGACTGAACCCTTGACTCCAGATTCCACAGCTTGACAAGGAAGAAATCGACTTAGGTTTATCAAGAGGCTTGTGAAACAGTGATGAGGCATTGCCTCATCAAAAACCTTGTTTGGAAAACCCATTGGGACAAAAACAAACGAAGGGAAAAAGAGTGCAAGTCTCATCACCTCTCTTGATAAAAGTTTAGGCGGCTTGGATCACAACTAGTGTAGTTGGATTAGCCCTCCCTAAACTGCCCTGGATGATGTTGAGAAGATGTTGCAAAGTTGTCTTGAGCTTGGCTTGGTTGGACCGAGTAATAGAGCCATGGGAATGTGCAAATCTTCATGTCCTTGATGCTCCGGTTCAAGCTGCTTCCGTTGATCCTCATTGTCCTCCTTATGCTCATGCTGCTCCGGTTCATCCTCCTTGCTGGCCATGCTCTCATCTTCCTCCCCCACTTGAAAAGGATTTGACCTCAAATCTGCTTCATCTACAAAATAAGGAACCAAATCAGTAATATTAAAACTCAGACTTACTTGGTACTTACCTTGGAGATCCAGCGGGTAGGCGTTGTTGTTGAGCTTCTTGATGATTTTGAATGAACCATCAATTCTGGGCATAAGCTTGGATTTTTTCTCGTTAGGGAACATATCTTTTCTCAAATGGATCCACACCAAGTCTCCTTCTTCAAAGACCAACTCCTTGCGGCCCTTGTTTGCATGCTTAATGTATGACTTGGTCGTGTTCTCAATATTGATCCGAGCTTTCTCATGGATCTGCTTAACTAGTTCAGCCTTTTTCTTTCCATCAAGACTTATCCTTTCATTCATAGGTAAAGGCATTAGATCCAAAGTTGAGATGGGTTTGAACCCAAAACAATTTCAAATGGTGAATACTTAGATGCGGAATGCCTAGCATAGTTATAAGCAAATTCAACATGAGGCAAACAATCTTCCCAAGTTCTAAGATTCTTTTTTAATTATGGCACGCAACAACGTAGATAGGGTTCTATTAACTACTTCGTTTGACCATCGGATTGTGGATGACAAGTTGTATAGAAACAAAGCTTAGTTCCTAGTTTAGACCAAAGCGTTTTCCAAAAATAGCTAAGGAACTTAGTGTCTCTATCCGATATAATAGTTCTAGGCATGCCATGAAGTCTAACTATCTCTTTAAAGAACAATCCGGCTACATGAATGGCATCATCACTTTTATGACAAGGAATGAAGTGAGCCATTTTAGAGAATCTATCCACTACCACAAATACTGAATCCTTACCAGTTTTAGTCTTGGGTAATCCGATTACAAAATCCATGGAAATATCATGCCAAGGATGCAATGGAATAGGTAAAGGAATATACAAACCGTGGTTTTGGATTGTGGATTTGGCTTGTTTACAAGTGATACATCGTTGACAAGTTTTCTCGACATCACTCCTCATATGTGGCCAAAAGAAATGCTACTGCAGTACACTTAATGTTTTTGCCACGCAAAAGTGACCCATAAGACCCCCTGCATGAGCTTCCTTGACAAAAAAGTCTCGCAAAGAAGAGTTAGGCACACATAATCGGTTTTCATAAAATAAGAATCCATCAGCTTTGTAATATTTTCCCGCACCAAATTTCTCACAAGAAGCATAGATATCTTTGAAGTCAGCATCAGTAGCATATAGTTCCTTTATTTTCTCAAATCCTAATAGCTTAACTTCTAAAGAATTCAAAAGAGCATACCTCCGAGAAAGAGCATCGGCTACTACATTCTCCTTACCTTTCTTGTATTTGATCACATAAGGAAAGGTTTCAATAAACTCAACCCACTTGGCATGTCTTTTGTTGAGCTTATGTTGTACTTTGAGGTTCTTGAGAGATTCATGGTCCATGTGGATAACAAACTCCTTGGGCCAAAGGTAATGTTGCCACGTTTGTAAGGCCCTAATAAGCGCATAGAGTTCTTTATCATAGGTTGGGTAATTGAGTGTGGTGCCTCAAAGCTTCTCACTAAAGTATGCTATTGGCCTTTGTTCCTGCATGAAAACAGCACCTATACCAATCCCTGAGGCATCACATTCAATCTCAAAATTTTTATCAAAATTAGGAAGAGATAAAACCAGGGCGTGTGTAAGTTTGTCTTTCAAGGTTTGAAATCGTTTTCTTGAGCTTGCTCCCACTTGAATCCTACGTTCTTCTTGATAACCTCAGTGAGCGGAGCTGCTATCATGCTGAAGTCCTTTACAAACCTCCTACAAAACCCGGCAAGGCCATGGAAGCTTCTTACTTCGCTTACATTCTCTGGACTTGGCCATTCTTTGATTGCTTGAATCTTTTCCTTATCAACCTTAACGTCATCTGCACTTACCACAAAACCTAAAAAGACAAGGTTATCTGTTCCAAAAGTACATTTCTTAAGGTTGGCATACAAGGTTTCCTTTCTAAGCACTTCCAAAACCTTTCTAAGGTGATCCACATGGTCTTCTAGGCTGCGGCTGTAAACTAAGATGTCATTGAAATATACAATCACAAAGTGACCTATGAATGCCCTAAGAACATGGTTCATCAACCTCATGAAGGTACTAGGTGCGTTTGTTAACCCAAAAGGCATGACTAACCATTCATACAATCCATGCTTGGTTTTAAATGCAGTTTTCCATTCGTCCCCTTCTTTCATCCTAATTTGATGATATCCGCTTTTAAGATCTATCTTTGAAAAGATGCTAGAACCATGCAATTCATCAAGCATATCATCTAATCTAGGTACAGGGTGGCGATACTTTTACAGTGATATTGTTGATGGCTCGGCAATTAACATATATCCTCCAGCTTCCATCTTTCTTAGGAACAATTAGAATGGCTACGGCGCATGGACTCATACTCTCTCGGATATGTCCCTTCTCCATGAGCTCAGTGACTTGCTATTGAAGCTCCTTACTTTCTAGAGGGTTGGTTCTATAGGCGGGTTTGTTGGGAAGAGAAGCTCTGGGCATGAAATCGATTTGGTGCTCTATTCCTCGGATGGGTGGCAATCCTCGTGGATTTTCTTCTGGGAACACATCTTGGAACTCCTGCAAAAGAAACTGAATTTTGCTAGGAAGCTCCTGCATAGTTTGGTTAGTATTAAGGCATTCTTTAAACACAAAGAGTAGGGATGGTGAGTAACTCCCTTGTTGAGGCTTGATCATAAGATTGGCCAGCTGTTTAAGCTTGGATTCGGAAGTGGTTTTGTTTTTCTTCAAGGCGATTTGGTCTAGATGAACCTCTTGTGGGGTTAACGGTACAAAGATGTTCCTCTTGTCCTTAAACTCAAATGAATACCGATTGGTAAACCTATCATGCATTACTTTCCGATCGGATTGCCAAGGTCTTCCAAGGAGTATATGTCCGGCATCCATTGATAAGATGTCACATAAGACCTCATCTTCGTATTTTCCTATGGACAAAGGAACTAGGACCTGGTTCTTGACTTCCAATTCTCCCTCATCATTAAGCCACTGTAACTTATAAGGCTTAGCTCTCTTAATGACTGCTAATCCAAGTTTTTCTACCATGGACTCACTCACAACATTGGTGCAACTACCACCATCGATCACTAAGCTGCAAACCTTTTCCTTCACTAGGCAACGGGTGTGGAATAGATTCTCTCTCTGCTCATTTTTCTCAAACTTAGTGTGAAGATTCAAAGTTTTCCTAGTGACCAAAAGTTGCCCTACCGTTGGCATCGCAACATGTTCCTCTATGGACTCAGCCTCCGAATGGTCTTCTTCCGATTCTAGCTCACAATTGGTTCTTATAACGATGGTTCTCCTATTGGAGCAAGAGTTTGAGTAGTGACCAAAACCTTTACACTTGAAGCATTGGATTTCTCTGGCTTTGGTACTTGAACCCTTGTCAATACCTTTAAGATGCGGCTCTCCTAGTTTGGGTTTGGTGAATGGTTTGTATTCCTTGTTAGGCTTATTATCTCTGGTTGGATTGAACCTGGTGGAAGTGTATCCGGGCTTGGGGTTCCTCTGCTTAAGTTGTTTCTTAAATATGATAGCCTTATGAAGAAGCTCTTCCATTTCCACATAATGGTGGATCTCAAGCCGTTCTATAATTTCCCTGTTAAGGCCTCCCATAAATCTGGCCATAGTAGCCTCACTATCCTCTTGAACATCAGCCCTAAGCAACAAGGTTTCCATCTCCTTATAGTATTCTTCCACGGACTTACTCCCTTGAGATAGATTCCTCAGCCTTAGATGCAGCTCTCTATGGTAATGACAAGGTATAAACCTCTTCCTCATAATAATTTTCATTTGGTTCCAGGTTTCCATAGGAAGATCTCCTGCCCTCCTCCTAGAAGTCACCAACTGATCCCACCAACTTAGAGCATAATCCTTGAATGTGGTTGGGACTATCCGAACGTTATGGTCTTGGTTGAATTCTCTACAGTCAAAGATTATCTTGACCTTTTTCTCCCATTCTAGGTATTCTTCCGGATCATTGGTTCCATGGAAAGATGGGATTTTGATTTTAAGGCCGGCTAAGGGGTCTCAAGGATTGGCTTGGTTAACCCTAAGAGGTTGATCCTCCCTTGGTCGTCTTCTCATTGAATGATGTGATCTATAGGAATGACTATAGTATTTCTCAGCATCAGAAGGTGGTGGTTGCCTCCTAAGTCGGTCATTGATGGATCTTTCTAGTTCAGCTCTCATGGTCGCCATGCTTTCGTCCATCATGGCTCTAAAGCAGTCAAGAAGTTGGTTGTTGGAGTTTGCGGATTCCTCTTCATCATGGCTGGTTTCTGCCATGGTACCTGTCCAAATTCAAACATGTAACCAGTAAAAACTGACCAAGATATCACAACCACAAATGCTTGGCAAGCTTGCTTGAATGCCAAGCGACAGTTTGGTTTGATCGAGCTGAGTAAATTATTAAACCACGTTAAAAAATTTTCAAAAACATTTTAGTAAATACTGAACTCTTTTTCAAAACAGACCCAACTGATCTTACGATTTTAACAATCAAAACGAATTTATGAAAATCAAAACACTAAAAATCGCAGAAAATCTTTTCGCGAAAAATGCTTGAAGTTGATCGGTCAGATTAAAATATCAAATCGTGTCCAAAAATTCCGAAATTAATTTTCACAGAAACTAGACTCGTAATAGGTTCTTTAAAAACTTATTTCACGAGTTTATCTATTACCAATTATTTATGAAAATTCTGATAATCGACAGACAAAATCATTAAATGATCTGTGGAATGTAAAGGGGTGTAACAGATTGGGTTAGACACATCTTGGGTGGAGTTTAGCTCTGATACCACTTGATATGATCTTTCGTAGGATCAAGTCCGAGGATGATCTCCAACAGGTTGCAAAGAATCGAAATGGTGGATTAGCCTGCGGAAGTAAGGGTGTTATCGGGAATGCGAGGGGTTCGGCACGAGGGTGGCTCGAGGCGGAATGTGGATTGGTGACGTGGAATGGAATGTAGCACGATGATGGTGGAGACGGGGAATGGAATGATGATCAGGACAAGGAATGGAACGATGATCGGGGCGAAGATCGGCGAGGTGGTTTGGGAACAACGCGACTATGATTGACACGAGGAACGGAACGATGATCGGGAGGAATGGAACTTCGTGATGGAGTTTGGGAATGAGGGTGGATTGAAGCGACACTTCCAAAGGTTATGATGGACCCTTGGACTATCTAGACTTGTTCTTGAAAGGGTAAAGACCCAACGTAAAGAACAAGGGATGGAGCGAATGATACTTCATAAGGATGATGATAAATCCTTAGACTATCAAGAACTTGCTAGGAGTGAAGGATGAAGATCCGAACACAATAAACAAGTGAGTGATCAAACAAGTTTAAAGATAGATTTTAAATAAAAAGTTTGATAGCTTGAAAGAAGAGAAGAGGCGGATACATATAGGGTTCAAGGTGCATGAAACTTAACAAAATACAACTCTTGGAATTCTACAACCATTAAACCATATTTTGAATGCTTTGACTGAATCTTTGACTCCAGATTCCACGGCTTGAGAAGGAAGAAATGGGCTTGAGTTTATCAAGAGGCTTGTGAAAGAGTGATGAGGCTTTGCCTCATTAAAAACTTTGTTTGGAAAACCCATTGGGACAAAACCAAACGAAGGGAAAAAGAGTACAAGTCTCATCACCTCTCTTGATAAACGTTTAGGCGGCTTGGATCACAACTAGTGTATTTGAATTAGCCCTCCCTAAACTGCCCTGGATGATGTTGAGAAGATGTTGCAAAGTTGTCTTGAGCTTGGCTTGCTTGGACCGAGTAATAGGGCCACAGGGGATGTGCAAATCTTCATGTCCTTGATGCTCCGGTTGAAGCTGCTTCCGTTGATCCTCATTGTCCTCCTTATGCTCATGCTGCTCCGGTTCATCCTCCTTGCTGGCCATGCTCTCATCAGTAACTCAATTGCAATTTAACCTTACTTTCATCTACTGCAACCTTCTTGTATATCCTAACTTTTATCATCGACAAAGTTATCTCCTCCATTGATATCTTCAACAATAAATTATACATGCGACCTTGGCATTTAAAATGTATGATGACGTTGTTGCTCACTGTATCCTGCAAAAACAATACAAAAAAAAAAAAACTCAATCAATAATACTAGTTATACTAGGTATACTACATTTATCAGTAGTACCAGTTACAAGTTGTACTAGTTATACTCCATTTATCAGTAATACCAGTTACAAGTTATACTAGTTATACTACATTTATCAGTAATATCAGTTACAAAATATACTAGTATTACCCAGGTTTCCTATTACAAGAACTTAAATTGGATCTTCTAATCTACAATACACTACAATTCAACCACTGAAATCCATTTATTACCAATTTAAAATCCTAATCGATCCAGAAACTATGGTAAAACATCCAATGTATTCAAGCTCCAAAGTGTTTAGCTCTGTCACAATCCAAGTGTACATTTTAATCTAGAAAATTTCTGTATTTCGAATCCTTGTAGCTCGTAAACCCCATTTACAGCTTTCTTGACTACATTTGAGCACTAAACGTCCCGGGTCAGACTTTTTTTATATCAAAATAAAAACTGTTAACAAATGAGGCTCTATCCACCACATCTTGCAATACCTTCCTATTTGGAAATTCTTGAAGTACAATCACTCCCAAACCGTCTTCCCATGCCTCTATAAACTGACTAGTTTCTACAGCAGGTGGAACCTCTACATAATCATCACCCATATCTGACCAATCCACACCTTCATCACGTGATACACCTTCATCATCATCCATTGTCGCCTCATTTTGTTGTTTTACTTGTTCTTATTCTACGTACAGAGTAATGGCATTATCTCTGATTTCACCATCATTTGATTCCAACTCGCCATAGTTCTTACCAAAAGAATTTTTGCCGGCTCTCGACAGTTGCTCCGGCAGTTCCAATCTAGTGATGACCTCCAGAAACAAAACACATCTACGGTTCTCTTTATCAATGGACATTAGATAAACACACACATCCTCATCATCACAAATAATAAATTGTTTCTCAAATCCCACCAGCAGTGGATAGTAACTCAATTGCAATTTAACCTTACTTTCATCTACCGCAAACTTTTTGTATATCCTAACTTCTATCATCGATAAAGTTATCTCCTCCACTGATGTCTGCAACATTAAACTATACATGCGATCTTGGTATTTAAAATGTATGCTGATGTTGTTGCTCATTGTATCCTGCCAAAACAATACAAAAAAACTCAATCAATAATACTAGTTATACTACATTTATCAGTAATACCAGTTACAAGTTGTACTAGTTATACTCCATTTATCAGTAATACCAGTTACAAGTTATACTAGTTATACTACATTTATCAGTAATACCAGTTACAAATTATACTAGTATTGCTTAGGTCTCCTATCGCAAGAACTTAAATTGGATCTTCTAATCTACAATACACTACAATTCAACTATTAAAATCTGTTTGTTACCAATTTCAAATCCTAATCGATCCAGAAACTATGGTAAAACACCCAATGTGCATATAGTAAATCCTCAATTTGAAAATCTAAACCTTAAATACCTAATTTGAGCCAAAGAATTTAGATTTTGAAGCTGAAGGACGGAGTAACACCAATGCAAAGCTTGACGGCGAGGCAGAGGTCAACCAGTGAGCTCGCCGGGGGCGGAGAGAGCTCGACGACTGAGCTTGACGGCGGCGGCGGCGGAGAGAGCTCGAGCAGTGATTTCTTCTTTTTTCCCCTTTTTCAATTATTTTGAAAGTAAATTAGAAGGTTGTTTTTGTCTTCACACATTGAAATTTTTTAAAAGAGGATATGTAGATTAAATGGAGACATAGCAGATTTTATTTTTTCATTTAGGGACATCTGAGAAATTGACTCGTTGTCATGTCCGGAAGAGGAAAACAATATTTTTTTCCCAAACCTGAATAAGCTGGATTGAGGGCAAAGTGGTCATTACAAATATCCATGATATGCCTAATTATATAAGGATAAGACGCTTATGCTATTCGAGACAATGACAGTGGGAATTTATGGTTTCTGAGTAATTAATTCAAAAATCAATTATATTGGGATCCACTTGAAATACAAAATTAAACTTTAAAGTATCCGGTTTTAAAAGTATAACTAGGGTTATCCCATACTATGTAAGAAATTAAAAATCAAGTATCAAATGAATTAGAAAATATTAATTTTTGGTTGATAAATCTTAATAGTAGTAGACTAGTAGTTAATCATGATTTCAGATTTCACCTCGGGTTGATAAATTTTTTTTAAAGATTTATATGTTTATTAACGTAAGTTATTATTATGTTATTATGAATAGTTTAGTATGATTTTGGTTCAGGTTAAGATTTAAAATTATATAAAGAGAAATTTGCTCGAAATAATTCATACAAAATATTTTATGTGAAATAACTAGAATAACTCAATTTTGAAAGGTGTGACTAGAATGATTGGTAAAAATACCATATAACCTTATTTGGCCAACATAATAACAAAAATGCCATTATAATTTATGTAAAAACAAAGAGTAAAAATAAAAAAAAATAAAGATAAAAAATAAATTATAAAAATTATAAAATCTAAAATATTAAAAAATAGAAAAATAAAAAAATAAAATCAATTAATTATAAAATAATAAAATCAATTAAAAATAAAAAATTAATAAAAATAAATGAAAATAAAATAAAAAAATTATTACAAAATAAATAATTATAAAATCTAACATATTTCAAAAAATATAAATAAATAAGATAAAAATTAAAAAATTAATAATAATAATAATAATAATAAAATTAAGTTTGCGACAACTATAACAATAAGTCTGCAAAAATAATAACAATAAGCATGCGACAATCGGTACATAAATCTACGAGAACTAAAAATTAATCAATAAATCTACAGTAAAATAAAATTAGTCTATAATTAAAAATAAGTCTGTTATAACGTTAAAAAACCTGCGATAACTGAGTTAGTCAATTAAATTTGTAGTAATGGACTTCAAAAACAATATGTGATGCCTAAGTTAGTTAGGCAATAAATGTTTGAGAGTTTTTAAGTGGTTTTTAGTTTTTAGATTTTGGCTTTTAGTTTTTAGTTTTTGAGTTTTTTAGTTTCTGATTCTTGGTGTAGATTTTAGTTTTTCAAAAACTTGAATGGTAACTTTTTTAGTTTTTATATGTAATTTCTTTTTTTGTATATTATATGTTTTATTTATTTTTAATTTTGGTTATATGTGTTTAAAAAATAATAAAACAATGGTACTAAATTTTGGTTATATGAAAAATTTTGATAACACCAAACAAATACTGAAAAATACACATAGGTTTAGTTTACTCTTTTGTAGAAAAAATAAATAGTATTTAGATAATTAAATTTCTTGATTAATAAAAATAACAATATTTTAAAATTAAAAATAAAATAGGTATAACAACTCTTGTGAAATCTCCATAGAATAGGGTTTTAGTTTTAATGAATTAGTAAAAAAAGTTTTCAAAAAAAAACAAAAACAAAAACTGACGTTAATAAGATCATTTTAGGGTAAAAAACAAAAAAAAATATATATATATAATATATCACAATAAAATCTCTTAAAAACTACTAAAAGTAAGACTTTAGTTTTCTTTATAAATGTGTAAAAACCATCAAAATCAAGTTTTCCGATTTTTTGGGGAATCTATTTTTTTAGAATCAGAGTTGGCTATAAACTAGATTTTTGGATAATCTAAAACCAAAAACCATTGCCATTCAAGATCTTAATTAAATCTGTTATAATGAAAATTAACTCTTCAACTAGAAATATGTCTGCCATGACGTTAAACAAATTTGTAGTAACTGAGTTAGTCTAATAAATCTGGGGTAAGAGAAAATAACTTTGCAACTGGAATAAGTCTACCATGACGATAGACAAATATGGGGTAACTATGTTAATCTAATAAATCTGCGGTAACAGAATATTACTCTGCAGCAGGAAATAAGTCTTCATCATGTTAACAAATATGTGGTAACTTAGTTAGTCTAATAAATCTACAATAAAAAAAAATAACTCTGCAATTAGAAATAAAACTGTCATAATGTTAAACAAATCTGCAATAACTAAGTTAGTTTAATAAATCTACGGTAAAGAAAAATAATTTTACAACTTAAAATAAGTCTGCCATGACGATAAATAAATCTGTAGTAACTATGTTAGTCTAATAAATCTGCGGTAATGAAAAATAACTCTACAAGTGGAAATAAGTGTGCCATGACATTAACAAATATGCGAAAACTAAGTTAGTCTCATAAATCTGCAGTAAAGGAAAATAACTCTGCAATTAGAAATAAGTCTGCAACGACGTTAAACAAATTTGTGGTAACTAAGTTAGTCTAATAAATCTGCAGTAATGAAAAATAACTTTGCAACTGGAAATAAGTATGTCATGACGATAAAAAAATTTGTGGTAACTACGTTAGTCTAATAAGTATGTCATGACGTTAACAAATATGCGGTAACTAAGTTAGTCTAATAAATCTGCAGTAAAAAAAATAACTCTGCAACTAGAAATATGTCTGTCATGACGTTAAACAAATCTGCGGTAACTAAGTTAGTCTAATAAATCTGCGGTAAAATAAAATAAGTCTGCAAATGGAAATAAATCTGTCATGATGTTAAATAAATATCCGGTAACTTAGTTAGTCTAATAAATCTGGGGTTAAAGAAAATTACTCTGCAACTGGAAATAAATCTGTTATGACTTTAAACAAATCTGCGGTAACTATGTTAGTCTAATAAATCTGCAGTAATGAAAAATAACTATACAACTGGAAATAAGTCTGTTATGACATTAAACAAATCTGCGATAACTAAATTTGGTTAATAACTATGCGGTAAAAGAAAATAAGTCTGCGAGAAAATAAGTTTACGATAACAAATACGGAATAGAATTTTTGTAAATATCGATCATGCTGGAATTAAATTGTAATGGCATTATTGTAATTATATTTTTTCTTACAAAACTTTCGAAGGGTACTTTAGGAAATTAAAAACCCAAAAACTATTCTAGCAATTAAAAAAAATATGAGTCATTCTATCTATTAACTCTTTTTTATGGATCATTCTAGTAATCCTCTCTTATATAAATATATTTTAAAATTTTAAATAAGTATAGATTTGAGTTCATTTTTTACTATCACCAACTTAATACTCCTTGGATCCATTTTATTCAAATTCTAAATAACCATATTCGTTTTTCTTTCTTGTTTCATGATATTTTTCCCCAATAAAGTTCTGTGGTTTGTTAAACTGATTTGATCAGAGAGTTTTCAAATAACACTCCACTAGTGATTTTTGGACTTCCACATTTTTGTTATTTCTTGCAAACAAATTATTTAACGGTTAGACTCATGCAAAAGAATACTAAACATCTATTAATCCTGTTTTAGTAAAAACAAATGTATTAAGATAATTTGTTATTTAATTAAAAAAACATTTACCACATATAAAATTGTTATATAAATAATAAATTTATGTTTTAATTTCAGTAAATAAAAGATTCTAAAAATTTAATAAAAATTATTTTAAAAACTGACTACAAATTTTCGTTTAACCACTTCAATAATCAGCAAAACATAATTTCCCTCAAAATTCGTGGGTCACCCACTAATTTTCTTATAAAATCAAACTTTAGAGTAATTTTTACTTGATTATTTGTTTTTACACACTTGATTGCTATATATGTATTTGACTTTTTTAAAATCTTAATATCGAAACTAGTTTCATAAAGTCTCATAAATGCTGGCTAAAGATACAACTATATATTCTTCTTTTTTATTTGTCAACGCAAATATATAATTCAAATACTAACTATTCGAATCTGTATAAACTTTTGTTTGTTTGTGAATTAATATATATAGGATTAGTTGTGACTAGTTTATTATATTATGTTCTCTTCTTACAATAATTAATAGTTATTACAGCTCGAAATATAAACTATATATATTTTTGGCCCGATCCAATGTCTTTGGAACCGTGTTGCAATTATTTCCACACTACAAATATTTTTTCTTTTAGTTATTGAAGAATCCCACCAACAAACATATTACTACTATTTAGTTTTCGGTATGAAAAGTTCACATTATAAAAAGTTCACTGGAAATACATGTTTACTGCGAACTTAATTAGTGCATCGATTTTTGAATGTAGAGAAGGGCCTCAAGATGCGGAAGTTGCAACAGGTTTCTCTGTTTTTGTAACCCATCACATATAATTTAGTTTTGTTGTCCGTATTCTATGTTACGTCATATTTTATTTTCTTGTCCTTGTCAATAATAAAATAAATTCTTAGATTGAAAGTTGACGAAAATAGGAAAAAAAAAAAAAAAAAAAAAAAGAAAAGAAAAGAAGAAGAGAGATTTGTTGAAAAGGATTGAATATATAGAAAATGAAAAGAAAATTAAATTGAGCTTCTAACTAACTCCACAAGTTTCATGCGCCACCATTACAGCTGCCCAACACAATTGTATTATGACTCAGTATTTTTATGTTGATAAAAAGATATTTATTAGAATTCATTCCCAATAGTTAGATCTAAAACTTCATGAGTTTCTCTATATGTTGTTAATTATTTTTTTGGGTATGGCATTCGTTCGGTGCTACAAGCATACTTCCCATGTTGTCATCACTTAATGTCAAATTATTCATTGTCCACATTTGTACGTACTTGAATTCATTAAAACTGGATAAATATTTTGACTTTCCAGCCATTTTGAAACGCGATAAATAGGATTATGTATGACAGAAACATATAAAAAGTTATGAGTTTTCAATTGTATTTCTCCCTCACGGATGTATCCTGATTCTTGAATTAAAAAAAAAAATAAATAAATAAAAAAAATAGGGATATAGAAATGTGAAATGTGAATTTGTTCAAGCGCGAAATGCAACTTTAATGATTTTTTTTCCCTTTAGTTTGATTAGCTTCAAATATTAATATCAAAACGGTCATTTCGGTGTACGGTGTAGTCTATTTTGTGTAAATTATATATTTAAGTCTAAGGTCAATCATGTTATTATCAGTTGGAAACAAAAGATATTTCACATGAATAAGTGTATATTACAAATAAATAAAAAATGAAAAAAAAAATACACAATTGGCCGATTATTTTAATAAATGTGAGGAATAAAGAAAACTGTAGAATAAAAGACATAAAATAAGTAACAAGTTGTTTTCGTTTCGATCTGTATTATTGGACGAAGACAAAAATAAAAATGTGGTGAGGTTCATACAATATTTGGGGTCTCCATTTATATATAAAAAACCAAATTAAAAAAAAAAGGCGTGGCCTTTCCAAGCACCAAGCAGCAGAGTGACGCGGCGGGTCCAAGATCCAGATGGGTACGACCCGGTAAAGCCGGTCGGGTTTGGCTCGCCGTAACGGGTGAGGCCGTGTGACCTTGCGACGCGGAGCCAGACAAGCTACTAAGTTTGGGAGCATGTAGGCCCTACAAGCTTAACGAACACGTGGTCACGTGATAATTGCATGGCTTTGGCATGTGGCCTCCACGACCAACTTTTTTTTTACGGTTTGATAATTTTGATCGTTCTTGCTCAACTTTGGCAACTATAAAGTATATGATATAACTATAAATATATACAATATTTACTTTCTAAAAGTTTGATTCCAGATCTAGAGTCGGTACGTGAAATTTCTTTTCGTTTTTGCCGAAATAAAAAGTTCATGGATTCGCGAAAAGTTAGATGAATTTGGAAACGACTAGGAATGCATATGGAGCAAAATAACAACCTTCTAATACCACAAAATAACAACATTCTAATACCACAAAGCTGCACTACTTATATGGGATTTGATATCTGCAATAACAAATAATTATATATATAGTGTTTTTTTTTGTTGAAGTATCAGCTGATATACAAGTTAATTATACCAATTATCAAAAATACAAGTTTTTCCTGTTACAGAAAAAATACAAGTTATATAAGCATAAAAACTTATATAACTAAAATTATTCATCTTTAAGAGTTTAGATATTTTAATAAAGTATGGATGGTCTAGATTCTTTTTTTTTTTTTGATAAAGGGGATGGTCCAGATTTTCTGCATTGTAATTACGTATATTACACATAAACCGCATTAATAATTTGTTTCTTTTTTTGCTAACATTCTAACAAGCATGCTCTAAGCCATTGAATAATCTCTCTTAGTCCCGGATCAACCTTCGCTTATATGTTAATATTTTAGGGTTAACTAGTTTTTATATAGGAAGAAAATTGAGAGCTTTTTCTTTAACAAAAAAAAAAATGAAGAGTTTTTTTCGGTTAATGCGTAAGAAAACTGAGTTACGTATATCTTTAACTATAGGAAAACTTACGCCAAAATTTTGCTATATTTTTAGATTCTAGCAAAAGAAAAATAGAATTGTAATAAATACAAGATTACTATAATATAATATAAATGTTGTTAGTTCAATTGCTTATGAAAGACTATTTTCTGTCGAATCTTAATTAGTTCGACGAAGGCTTCCCTTATAGTTAAATATCCCATATACAGCAAATCATACATCTATGATAATATTGTTTGGTTACTTTAGATTTTTCATCATAGTAGATCGACCAATAGGAGAAGTTCCCCACTCTCGTTACCAATAGTTCACGATACCTAACTTTTTTAATCGATTTATTTTACCTGAATACGAAAAGTGTGATTCATTTATAACTTATTCTTGAGATAATATATGTTGCATAAATATATTCAACAAAATTAAAATCAAATAAGAACCAAAAAAGGTCAGGTGACAACGAAGCATCAGACTTGCAGGGCAGCATAAATATTAACAAGAAGGATAGTAAGTTTTAAAAAAAAAATATTGTGAGTTTTTCTTTTCATATAAAGTTATATATTGAATTGAAATATACTTGGTGTGCTGGATATATATATATATATATATATATATATATCACAAAAGCTAATTACAACTTGCTAGGGATTAAACATATTTTCTGTCATATTGAAAATTCGATACCAAATTATTTATACTTTTTACTAATGCTAAACCTGAGGGAGTCAATTAAAGGAGCTAATTTTCTCATCAATTTAAAACAATATTTCCACCTGAGTTTAGGGGAGTTTCATTAGTTCCAAAAGATGCGGGGTTTCTACTTTAAATACAAATTGTATGTAGAATGACTTAATCTCAGTTATATTTGTTATTTCCTTTGAATGGGTTTTGTTTATTCAAGTTTACAAAACAAACCAGAATTATAAATAAAAAAGTTAAGAATAAAACAGCCTCTAGCTAGTTCATGTGCATCACTAAGTTGAAGGAAAATAATACTGTATAATACTTCTTTATGAGATCCTCCGGAACTGGATATCGACTATGTTTTAATTTTCAAGTATAAAATCGTTATTGATATTTTGGGTCATATAGTATCTTAAATGATGAGATGTATTATCAATTATCCCTAGATTTTATGTTTTTGGGTATCATTCCAAGCTTCCATTTTTCAGTAAACCTTAAAAAAATTAAAGTGTATAAAGTTCTATAGAATTCCAGAGTACACATTTTTTAACAAATTAACATGCGTTTTTTTCTCCTATAGCAGTCGATATTATATGTAAGAAATTATCTTAAATTTTTTCTAATGGTAATTCATAAAAGAGCATAAAATAGAACTTGCTATGAATGCTATCAACAGTATTTGTGTGTCTTAAAGTAATGCATCTTACTATAGGTGGACAAATTAACTGTAACTGAAAAAACTGAAGCGAACCGAACCATAAATTGGTAATTTGATTTAATTTCAATTTTGCTTAAAAATCCGTTCGGTTACCATTATAAAAGTTATTTTGGTTTCGGTTTGGTTGAGTTTAAAACTGTAAAACCCCAGTTTATTTTTTTAATTTAAAATTTATTTTTTATATATGGTTAAATATATACTTGTGTTACTTAGTTTTTTAAAACCTTAACAAAAGTACCTTAAAACGGTTGCATAAAAAATATTAATAAAAGAAAGATACAAAAATTCTAGATATATATGCATCTTATATATAATTTAAGGTATTGGATCATATATTTATTTTTTACTAGAATTTTATCAAATTATTTTCACAAACTACATCACTAAATTTGACTTCCATTCTCTTTAAGTTTTTTAATAGAATCGGTTTTGACTTTTGATTTTTTAAAGATAAAAAATACAATTACAAATTCAATTTTTTGATTTTAAGTTTTTAATTATTATTTTTTATAAAGTCATGAAATCATCAATACAACCCAAAACCAAAACTAAACCAAAGCGAACCGATTAATTACGATTAAAACCATTAAAACCGTAAACCGAAGAAAATCGAACTGTATCAAACCGTATTTTAATCGGTTTTTAAATAATTTCATTTTCTATAAAACTGAAAAATTATAAAACAAAGAAAAAACGAAGTGAAACCAAACCGTAAACTGAAAGCCTACCCCTACATTTATTTTAGGTAAGAGTATATCACTAACATATACGTGAATTAATGTAATAATTAAAAACAAAACATAAATTAATGTTTTAGTTTAAAAAATATGGTAAAATATTTTTCACTTTGACAATCATATATATGTGTGCATTGGAATATAACTTTTGATGCTGAATTAAGAATCTAATCGTGTTCTTTCGGTGCTGTAGTTGAAGAGTTAGGATGCTGGAAAATACCTATAAAAACGATGATTGACCAAAATATATGTATTCAAATTGTGAATATTGAAAATTATATAGTTTTTAACCTGTATATTAATTAGTTGATCACCTAAAAAGAGAGGCCCTTTAAAATCCCAAATTCGAATACTATTAACGAGAAGAGAATTAATTAACTTGCTTTGATCCACAAACCGAAAAGATTATGTACGTAGAAGCTTCTTGGTTAATAAAACAAATTAAAAAGGTAAATTCAAGTCCCACTAATCGTTCAAATCATATATGTGGTGAAGAATACAATTGTGAATTAATGGACGAGTTTGATTTCAACTTGCACAAGGAGGAAAATATTGCTTTGGCTTTTATTCCTTTCTAATAGCTGTAGAAAAGTTTATTTTCCAACGACAAAAACATATGAGAAAATGAAAATATTCAAACTGAATCTCAATGTTGAGTGAACGTACAAGGAACAATAACCACAAAAACTTAAATTTTGAAATACTTTTTGTATATTATTGTGAAAAAAATTATCGAAACGGACACATTATATATTTCCAAATTGAAAACTTAACAAGAACCAACATTATATACACCAAACAAATCTATCATACTTATTTAAAAAAATTATTATAAAACTAGGCTTTTTGACCACCTAATAACGTTTTGACTCTTGAAAATATCTTCGGTTTAAGATTAGAATATCAAGAAATCCTCCTTGATGTTATATTGCATCTTCTCCAAATTCGGCTGAACCGCAAACTGAATCATTGGCGGTGGTCCACATGCCATGGCAAGAGCTGAGCCATCTAATCCATTGGGGAGATGCTCCCGCATAATCGCCTCGCTTATAAACCCGGTACTGTAAGCCCAACCTTCCTTAGCCGATTCCACTACGTACCAAACCTTTAACCGGTCCGGATACTTCTCTGCCCAACCATCCAATTCCTCCCTAAGAAGAATATCTTCTTCGGCTCGGTTAGCATAAATCACATACATCTGAGTCTCATCCTCAGGATCCTTCAAAATAGCTTGGATGATTTGGTAAACCGGAGTTATACCGGTTCCTCCTGCCAACATTGCCAATTTCTCAGCAAACTTCGGTTTACCGTGAACCGTAAAATTACCCTTGCCGAGATACTCAACATGACCCAACGGTCCTTTTATCTCCAAAGTTGACCCTATAAGCAATGAATCTAGGTACTGCGACATAAGACCACCGTTGGGGAATTTAGGGTGGACTCCACCAAAGTAAATCTTGACCACGAGTTCGAAGTAGCCAACCACATCAACGGTGCTACTTGGCGTGTAAGCCCTGAGGCAGAGCTTGTCATTGATGGTTGCACAAAGGAAGACATGCTTACCAACTGGTAAACCAAGAACCATGTCCTCAACCGGTAAAGCAAACCGGAATTTACGAACATCATGAGAAATGGAAGTCTTTTCGACGAGTTGAACCGGGACTTTAGCCCGGGGGTTAACCAAAGCAACGTTCCTAACCGGAGTCGCCTCTCCAATGGGAGCCAAGAGCGAGAACACAGCTGAGGAACCGTGAACCGAGTTGTTGGGCGAGGAAGAGTCAGAGGAATAACCAGTGGTGATAAGCTCTCCGATGCGGTAATCCTCAAGCATTTTCTTGGCTTTATTAGAGTGAATCGCATCAAACTCTTCGGTACAATCAGTTCCAGCATTGATCAAGATCGAATCCGAACCACCGGGATGATCCTTAAGGAAGCGAGTACAATCATAGATATGACCATGGACGATAATCCAACAAGAGTCAGCAGAATTGTGCTTTTTGACCTCGGACATTGAGTACATTTTCGCAGCCGTGTTCATAAACGGTGTTGAGACAGATTTCTTGAGAGTAGGAGGTGCGTCCACGGATTTCTCGAGATGACGTTCCTTAGCCATCCATCCACCAGCTTCATTACCCGGAAGTGTTGGATGCTCAAACACTATCCCAATCTCACCTTTGTGTGGCTTACACACATTAGTCTTCACTCTAAACCAGCAATTATTCATCATACCCTGTTTTACACAAGAAATGATGTCGTTTAGTCAATTTCATAAAAATAATAACAAAAAAAGTTAGAAAATATTGGGAAGTTTTTGGAGACACGTACCATAAGGTTCCATATCATTTTCTCAGGCTGAGTGTTAAGAGTCTCATCCCAAGCACGGACAGCGATTTCTTTAGCACCAAGCAAGTCCAAAACCTCAACCTCAAGCGACCAAAAACACCAACACCAATACTTTCCATACTTGTTTGGTTTCTCTTGATGGTCAAGTGTACACACCTCCCAAGTCTCACCACCATCCACTGTTACCTCTACACGTGTCACTTTCTTTCCACCTCCTGTTTTATGATATACATAACTTTTGATTATTATTCAAATCTTCCCATTAATTAACATATTTATTAATTAAAAATGTTGAAAAGGAAAAGTACCAGAATATGCGTAACCCTTCAAAGTGTAAGGTCTTTGAGTTGTGAAAGCGTTGATGGGAAGAATCTCCTCGTGACATGGCGTCGTAATCACGGAGTTTATATTAAGCTCGTTAATTATATACTCCGGCTTATACCACCAACCTACAAAAAACCATTGAATGTATATTTTAATTATTTAAGTCATAGAAGCCACTTTAACAAAACAAAAAAAAAAATCATAGAAGCTGACATCATCCACCAACTTTAATTTTCATTTTTAACATGATTTTTGTTTTTGTTTTTGTTTTTCTTATGGCTTGGGAAGATATTAAACATATCGATTAGTTCATCTTAACTCGATTAGCTAACTAATGAATAGATTTGTGTATATTTGAAAAGATCATGTTATTAATATTATTGAAACAAAAATAGGAATTGTACCTTCTTCGTCGGCGAGTTCGGCGTCTACATGAGATGGTAGAACTCTGTTGTCCTTGAAATGGTAGAAGTTGTCGGATTCTTGAGTTGTGACGATAATTCGTTTCAACCATTTAACCATCCGGCCACCAATGAAACCGGGGATTATGATCCGAACCGGGAACCCGTGGTCCGGTGTAAGAAACTCTCCGTTTTGCATATAGGCCAAAATGATGTCTCTTGATGGGTCCATGGCATATTCTTTCTTGACGCTCGTTCCGTATTTGGAACCGCCACTTCCGGCACCACCAGGGAGATCCTCCGAACCTTCAAAGCAGACGTTAAGCGCACCACCTTTTCGGCTAAAGATCCCGCAGCGACGCAGGACGTCGGAGAGAGGAACACCACGCCATACAGAAGTGGAAACTCCGGCCGAGCCCCAGTTGAAGCCTTTCGACTTCTTCACCATGTTTTGCTCTTTCCTGCGGTTCCCTGCGCATACTAGCGTCGCGGCGAACTCACGGAAGGCAAACTCGGAAACGAGCTGGTCCATGGTGAATTTCATGGGCCGTTTGACGTATCCGGTTACCTCGACGGTCCATTCGGCCCATTGGGCTTTAGGGACGTGGCCATGGTTACGGACGTAGTGCAATGGTACAGGGGTGATAAATCCGTGGTGCATAAGACGGTTAAGAGGCGCCTCGGAATTGAAAGGATGTTTCCCTGTGAGACGGACCATGGAATGGTTTCGTTCGATCCAGCTGTCAGCTGTATATTCGTCCCTCGCGTCTAAAATCGACGGCTCAAGTTCACTGTTGGATTTGCGTATCATCTCCTTGTAATACACAGCGTTACTGTTGTGTGTCTCGTTCTCATCCTCGCTTGACACGTCATCGTCATCTTGTATCATCGCCGGTTTCAAGAACACGGTTGGGTTGGTTTTGTTCTGGTTTGCCTTGGGGGAATCGGACCGGCCTGGAACGGGAGGTTTGTAAGAACGAACGACGCCGTTCAAACCTGCCTCGAGCCGAGCGTATTGGCGATTATCTACAGAGGCCGCCATGTCGGAAAGGGATGGGGTATAATCGTAAATAATGTAGAAACTGAGACTTTCTCTCTCTCCCTCTCTTCTCCTGTGAGTGAGATGAGATCTGAGGACGAAAATGCATCGTTGGTGGAGGTGAAGTTATATAGAGGAGTCAAGTGGCTATGCTTTTAGGAAGTATCCTGCCGAATCACACGTGTGGGGACCATCTATGACTTTTTATTATTTTCATATTCATATTTTTTTTCTCATTTACTATTTTGTATTTTGTTATGACTTAGACTGAATTAAACAACTATCCATCTAGCATTTAGAAAACAATTTGCTAGTTTGCACAAAAGGAAAAAAAAACCAGAAAACAATTTGTTCCATCTGTAGTGGGAGTTGTTTATTTTAATACTTTATAAACATTTTCTAATCAATTAAAGACATTAAAAAAAAAAAACAATTTGTTCCACTGTTTTCACGCCAGTAGTTAATTTGAGACTTGGGCACTATTCCAATTTAGATTTAGTATTAATATTCAAAAAAAATTTAACTAGAAAAATGCCACTAACCTATGACATGGTGAATCGGTTAAACGATGGATCAAGAAAAATTTTCAAAATATTATTTATTGATTTATTTTAGAATTATGTTGATATAAATAAAATATTTAATTTTAGGAATAAAATATTATTAGCATTTTTTAAAATCTTTTTCAATTTTAATTTTTAAGCGTACACATACGAATAACATCCTTGGTCTCTTCGGAATCAAACTCAATAGTAAAGTTCGTCTTTCTATATAACTTTATTCCTTTTTGTAATTAATATTCATGTTCATATCATATGTTCATATTAAGAAAATGTTCTCCATATTTTCGTGATATTTGTCTTATATTTTACGTAAAATAAAGTAATATTTTAAATGCTTTTGTATTATAGTAATTCATTCTAATATTTGACTATTTCTTAACAATGGATTATATTGTATTATAAATAATTGATTTTTATATTGTGATATTTTATAGTTTATTTCGTTATTGATAGTTTTTTACTATTTTAGTGTTATCTATTTTTTTGTTATAATTTGGATTTAAAATTTTTGAGCATATTATTATTATTATTATTGTTGGATATTATTCCTTTTAACAGTATACATATTTTATATTTATATCAAAAGAAATATATATATATATATATATTTATATATAATAAATATAAAAATTTTATTAAACTATTGAACCAAGATTAATCTGGGTCGACCCAATAATCCGGAAGATAACCCGGTTTGTTGTCCAAAACTCCAGATTGAATTTAAACCATTTGGTCATATTTTTCACAAAAATATTTGAATCGTCATAATCTGAAAACACAATTAAAGACATCAATATTGATTTTTTGTTTTAATTAATTATTTATCCATTGTAAATCATCGTAACTATGTCATTCTAATTCATAAAAGGTCTGAAATATTAGTTTTAAAAATAGAAAAAATTAACCAATTACTAAAAATATATAGTATATTGTCATTAACTTATCTTTATATATTTTTATATAACAAATTGATACCTTTTAAATTTTAAATATACCCAATAACATATTTTTGAATTCATAACAGTCTTATATCATCATCTATAATTAAATAAAAATATTTAAAAATTTTAAAAATATATAAAAATTTTAAAAATATATTGTGCCAAATTTGAACAAAAGAGAAACAGAAAACATTTCTCTCTCAACTTGAAGTTCGGATCTAAAGTTTGATTTGCCTCTCCGGTCCGACGTCATTGCTGGTGCCGTGAGAGGGCTCTTTTTTTTTTTTTTTTTTCCTTAGTTTAACAGCAGGATCTAAAGTTTGTTGTAGAACGGTGTGTCAGGGTCTCCATCTCTAGGGGATGTGGTGTAAAAGATCCGTCGCGGTGAAGCTGATATATGGTCGAATTGATTGATGCCATGGTGGTTCACGTTGGTCGGGACAAGGTGACGCTTCTGCAAGATGACGGCAGAGGCTCCCAGATCTGGGCTGTGCATTGAGCAACCGCCTGGTATCTCTTCTGCGTTAGTCGGTAGCAGAAGTCGCCCGGTGGATTTAGTGGGTGAGCTACGGAGTCTGGCGAGGATGGTAGCGGCTGCGTTCTCGTGGCCAATATGGCGCCTAGGCGGTGGTAAAGGATGAGTTTCGTCCTGCTCTTCCTCTAGCATGCTTACCTCCGTAACGCCTTCACCGGATCAGATGAGGGTTTCACCGGCTCAGGTTATCTGGATCCTGTCGAATTGCCAGTTTGAGCTTCAGCGGTGGAGGCAGAGGACACCTCCTCTATTATAGTTTTATTTTCAGTTTTCGTTAGTGGTTTAGCTCACCTGGTTTTTGTAAGCTGTCTTTTATTTATGTACTTATGATATGTCCCGGTTTAGGGTAAACTGATAGGTTTTTGTATTTTCTCAATTCTCATTTACCTAATTCAAGAAAACTTTTTATCGAAAGAATATATATTATGTCGTGTATATAGTGCGACAATCATCTGGTAGTGGTAAATATAAAACTATTCAATGCCATTGTACACTATGAAATTATACCCAAAGCAAAGTAATTTCATCAGTACCTAAAATTGTTATTTGGAAAAATAACAATTCTAATGATATGTAACAAAATTGGTATCGCTGCCATAAAACTAATTAACGCTAAAAGATGATCGAATAGTTTAAATTAATAAAAGATAATGGTACAAAAAATAATTGTTGTACTTTTGAGACCATTAGTCATTAATTATAATTTTTGCGATTGGTAACCGTATTAAAAATTAACGTTTTACCTGTGGTAAAAAGTTACCATATACCACATGTGTACATTGTAAAAACTAAGCTAATACTAGTATATAAACTTTTAATAAATTTTCTTGTCTATGAATATTTTTCATCTAAAATATTATATTAAAAAGGTAAAATTACATACTCTAGCAAAGAAGATATCTTCTGAGATTTTAGTCGACGAACAATAAAATTTTGGGCTTATTTGAAAATACCCTGTTTATATTTAGAAATTTGAAAATACCATATATATATATATATTGATTTAAAATAAAATAAATAATTTTTCTCCTTATTTAAGTTAAAATCTTTAATAACTAATTTAAAAATTACAAAGAAATTATTAACATTAATTCATTACTTGACGAGAAAAAGTGTGCTTAATATTGTTTCAAAAAAATACAATGATAAGCGACAGTTAAAAGACTCAAGAGATTGGATTAATAAAACAAAATTGCTCAAAATATTTAAGGAGGAAACAACATAAGAAGATTTTTTTTTAAGTTTTAGTGAAATCTCGTTCATTCCTTATGAGATTACTATTGGGTTGGTCCTAAGTCTTTAGTATAATACATTGATTCAGTTTAATGGAAATAATGGCCATGTGCAATCCCACAAAGTTTTAAGATATTTAAATTATGTGGTTTGTTTTTAGGCATATTTTAATTTTGATTGGTTTAGTTATAAAAAAATATGCATGTTTGGAATCATTAGAATTTAGAATCTATCCAAATATTAATTTTTTAAAAATTATTGAAAATAATGATCAACATTAAATTTTTATATAAACAAAATATTTAATTTATCATTAAAATTTTAAATGATTTTATTTTTAATATATATTTTCATGGTAAGTTATTATAATTATTTTAGAAAATAATATTTCAAAAAAAAAAGTTTATGTTGTGAATCAAAGTGAATTGTACATCTTATTCCATGAATAATAGGGAGTATATATAGGAATACAAGGGAGAGAATATTCTACAAGATGGGCTTATAATGGACATCCATCTAATGAGTTCATAACACTCCCCCTTGGATGCCATTATAGTAAAAATATTCCTAATGCGCATAAAATAAATGCTGCCTCATTAAAAACCTTACCAGAAAAACCCAGTGAAAAAAACCGTGGTAAGGGAAAAAGAGTGCAGCGCGCATTTACTCCCCCTGATGAATACATGCGTCAAAATCCTTGAGGCGACGGAATCCAAGAAGATGAACTAACTTCTTAAAAGTAGCAGTCGGAAGCGCCTTGGTGAATAAGTCTGCCAAATTATCGTTTGAACGAATCTGTAGAACACTAATATCGCCTTTCTTCTGCAGCTCATGTGTGTAAAAGAATTTTGGTAGAATGTGCTTTGTTCTATCACCCTTGATGTATCCTTCCTTGAGTTGTGCGATGCAGGCAGCATTGTCTTCATACATAATTGTTGGGGATTCTTTTCCTATAGATATACCACAATCTTCTCGTATATGTTGAATGACAGACCTTAACCATATACACTCGCGACTGGCTTCGTGAATAGCTAAAATCTCTGCATGGTTAGAAGATGTAGCTATAATGGTTTGCTTCATAGAATGCCATGAGATAGGAGTACCACCACATGTGAATACATATCCTGTCTGTGACCGAGCATTATGGGGATCAGATAAGTATCCTGCATCTGCAAAACCAATCAAATTTTCTTTGGTTTGGTTAGAAAAAAATAGACCCATGTCTTTCGTTCCTTTGAGGTAACAAAGTATATGTTTAATCCCATTCCAGTGTCTTAGAGTTAGACATGAGCTAAACATTGCCAATAAGTTTACTGCAAAAGATATGTCAGGTCTTGTATGGCTAGCAAGGTACATCAATGCCCCTATTGCACTTAAATATGGTACTTTAGGACCAATGATTTCTTCAGTGTCCTTCTTAGGACCAAATGGGTTTTTATTCACATCAAGTGATCTTACAACCATTGGACTGCTTAGCGGATGTGCTTGATCCATAGAAAATCTCTTAAGCAGTTTTTCCGTATATGTTGTTTGATGCACAAGGATTCCTTTTTCTAAGTGCTCTATCTGTAATCCCAGGCAGAATTTTGTTTTCCCAGATCTTTTATCTCAAATTCTTTTTTCAAATATTCCACTGTGTGTGAAATCTCGTCAGAAGTCCCAATAATATTCAAATCATCTACATATACTGCGATTATAACAAATCCTTGCTCAAATCTCTTTATAAATATGCATGGGCTGATGGGGTCATTCTTATAACCTTCTTTTAATAAGTAATCACTTAGGCGATTATACCACATGCGCCCTGATTGTTTTAGCCCATAAAGAGATTTATTCAATTTTATGCAGTAATGTTCTCGTGAATTAGGATTTGCTGCTTCTGGCAGTTTAAATCCTTCTGGGACTTTCATATAAATCATTGTCCAGTGGTCCATATAAGTAGGCTGTGACTACATCCATTAAGCGTAAGTCAAGTCCTTCTTTTATCGCCAGATTAATCAGTAGTCTAAAAGTAGTTGCATCCACCACAGGAGAGTATGTCTCCTCATAATCAATTCCAGGTCTTTGTGGAAATCCTTGTGCAACTAAACGTGCTTTGTATCTCACAATTTCACCATTTTCATTCTTCTTTCGCACAAAGACCCATTTATGTCCCACTGGCTTGACACCTCTAGATGTACGGACTACTGATCCAAACACTTTTCTTTTTGAAAAGAGAGTTTAGTTCTGCATCTATTGCCTCATTCCATTTTGGCCAATCATTTCTTTGTGTACACTCTACAATAGACTTTGGTTCATAATCCTCATTTTCATCCATAACATCAAGTGCTACATTGAATGCAAAAATATCATCGACATCGATTTGTTTTCGGTTCCATTTTATTCCAGACATGTTATAACTAATAGAGATCTCTTCATTATCGTTATCAGGTACCTGAATCTCTTTTTCTCTCATGTCTAAGGTCTCTTCTAGAGAACCTTCAATGTTCTCGGTTTCACCATTGCCAATTTCTGCTCCTTTTCTTTTCCGAGGATTCTTATCTTTGGAACCAATTGGTCTACCACGCTTTAAGCGTACCTTAGAATCACTAGCAGTTTGATTCGGTCCCTCTTGGACATTAATTCTAACTGGAGCATTTACAGCTGGTATATGTGACTTCATCACTCTATTTGGGTCAGCGAAAGAATCTGGCAATTGATTCGCTAAGCTCTGTAAATGAATTATCTTTTGGACTTCTAACTCACTTTCTTTAGTCCGAGGATCAAGATAAGACAATGATAATCCATTCCAGCGAATTTCTTTTTCCAGCTTATTATTTTCTCCCCCTAATATTGGAAAAACTGATTCATTAAAATGACAATCAGCAAACCGAGCCTTGAATAAATCCCCCGTGGATGGCTCTAAAAACTTGATTATCGATGGAGAATCGTAACCAACATATATTCCTAACCTCCTTTGAGGTCCTATCTTAGATCGCTGTGGTGGAGCAATTGGAACATATACAGCACATCCAAAAACTTTTAGATGGGAAATATTTGGTTCATGACCTAAAATCAATTGTGAAGGGGAGAACTTATGATTACTCATTGGCCTGATGCGAATTAGTTCTGCCGCATACAATATAGCATATCCCCAAGCAGAAATTGGGAGTTTTGATTTCATAAGTAATGGTCTAGCAATTAATTGGAGACGTTTGATTAATGATTCAGCCAAACCATTTTGTGTATGAACATGTGCTACAGGATGTTCAACACTTATCCCAATAGACATACAATAGTCATTAAAGGTTTGAGACGTGAATTCACCAGCATTATCAAGACGAATTGTCTTTAAAGAAAAATTTGGAAAATGTGCTCGTAATCTAATTAGCTGAGCAAGTAGCCTCGCAAATACCAAGTTGCGGGTCGATAACAAGGATACATGTGACCATCTAGTCGATGCGTCAATTAGAACCATAAAATATCTAAAATTTCCACATGGTGGATGAATCGGTCCACAAATATCTCCTTGTATCCGTTCCAGAAAATTTATTGATTCAAAATTAATCTTGGCTGGGGATGGCCTTATGATTAGCTTGCCTTGTGAACATGCAGCACATGAAAAATCATTAGGGAGAATCATTTGGTTCTTCAATGAATGTCTACATGAATTCATGATTATCTTTCGCATCATCATTGAACCGGGATGGCCTAATCGGTCGTGCCATACGCTAAGGTTCTCAGTAAACTTCTGGTTTACTGTAGCATGTGACTCAATCGTACTTATTTTAGTATAGTACAATCCAGTAGAGAATGCGGGTAGTCTTTCCATAATAATTTTAGAACCTTGGATAATACTTATGATCTGAAGATATTCATCATTTTTTTCGCTCATAGTCTCAATGTGATATCCATTTTTGCGGATATCCTTAAAACTCAAGAGATTTCTTTGAGATTTGGGAGAGTATAACGCATCAACTATTTCAAGTTGCGTTCCCATAGGCAATAAAATGTATGCTCTTCCTGAGCCTTCAACTATCTTTGCACTACCCGAGATAGTACTCATACTTGCCTCTTTCATTTTTAAATGAGAAAAATATCTCTTATTTTTCAGGATAGTGTGACTAGTCGCACTATCTGCCAAGCATAAATCTTCACCATCCATATCTTTAAAATAAATAATGCTATTAGTAGTATGATCGATAATGCAAACACATGAGTAATAATGTGATAATGAAAATACGTGACTAGCAACATGATGCATGGTTTTTTTTTTTTTTTTTTATAAATTTTTTTTTTTAAAACATCAGATTAAATTATAGTGCACGAAGAACATAATTTAATGAAACGTGATACATGTTTTTTTTTCTTAAAACTTAAAACAAATCAGATTAAACTATGATGCATGAAGAATATAATTTAATGCAACGTGATAATAAATAAATCAAATTCAATGATGTCCAAAAACTCAACAATTCATAATATAAAATTAAAACCCAAAAACCCAAGAAAACAAGAAACAAAGTCTAAATTGAAATTAGAGCCATAGCTAACAATCATAATAAAATCTAAAAATCACTTTTTCTCTTCAGGAGCAAGGAAATCGGAAGTTTCCAAGTGAGTTGTATCGCCATAGTCAAAATCATCTTCGCCGTCTTCGTACACCATGTTTGTCTCCACTTTCTTTCCCGTTTGCTTTAAGGATTGTTGATAAAGATCAACAAAACGCTTTGGTGTACGATACATTTTAGCCCAATGGTTATTTTCTCCACATCGGTGACAAACATTCTCAGATGTTGATCTCTCTTGTTTGTTACCATTCCACTTCTGGTGAGGTTTCTTGAAAGAAACTCCTCGACCTCGACCTTGGCCTCGACCATATTCACGTCCATATCCACGACCATGACCACGTCTATAGCCGCTTCCCCGGCCACTTATATTGGCGTGGTTTTGTTCCTTTCTGCC
Source organism: Cardamine occulta (assembly GCA_028015245.1). Taxonomy (NCBI): domain Eukaryota; kingdom Viridiplantae; phylum Streptophyta; class Magnoliopsida; order Brassicales; family Brassicaceae; genus Cardamine; species Cardamine occulta. The sequence continues at coordinate 6,788,524 of CM051365.1, forward strand.
ATTTAATGCCATGTTCGCTTCAGGGAATGGCGCAGAACCAGTTGGACGTATTCCATGGTTTTTCATCAAAAGCTCGTTATTCTGCTCAGCCACAAGGAGACAAGATATAAGCTGGGAATACTTTGTAAATCCCTTTTCACGGTATTGTGTCTGTAAGACCACATTGTTTGCATGAAAAGTAGAGAAGGTTTTCTCTAGCTTATCACGGAAGCAATTTTGAACATCGCTGAGTTATACTCAGCTACAGACTTAAAGTCTTATTATTTTAAATGGACCCAATCATAGCGAGCTCTGGGTAAGATTACAGTTTTCTGGTGATCATATATTTCTTTCAGATTTTTCTAGAGAACCTGTGGATCTTTTACCGTTAGGTACTCATTTTTAAGGTCCTCGTAGAGGTGACGGCGAATGAAGATCATAGTTTTCGCTTTGTTTTGACCTTCCTCTGCGTTTCCAGTGATAATTGTTTGACCAAGCCCTTTTGCATTTAGCCAAAATTCAGCATCTAATGCCCATGCCAAATAGTTGTCTCCAGAAATATCGAGAGCAACGAAATCAAGGCTTGCTATATTCGACATAGTGTACTGAAAAATATAAACGAAGATATTATGTTTTGCATAAACAATCGTACAATACTCATAAATCAAACGATAGTGCATAAATCAGTTTTTTTTTTGTGATATATATATATATATATAATACATATATTTTCTTGTAATTCTGTGAAAATAAAACTTAAAATTTTGTCTAGAAAATAAAAATATAACTTCTAAACCACAAGTATAAAACAATTTCATGTTCTTCAAATAAAGATGTAAGTGATAAAGTGATGGTTTTTATAAAACGATGCATATGATGATATGAATCAAAATAATATAATCAAACGTGATGACACTTTAATATAATATAGTTATGTATTTATGAATCAGACAAACGATAAAGCGATCAATGAATCTTAGTGGATTCAATTAACGTAATAAAAATTAGCATGAAACAGATTATTATAAACAATTGTAAGAACTGGTCATGATTAAAATCAACAGATCTCGAGATGATAAAATCATGGGCACTAAGTGATAATAAAAAATAAAGAAAACATGAGCAATCAATAGTAAATTTAAAATCTAAGAGATAGACACGTTCATAATCAAAGTTCTCCGATCAAAGATAAATCAGTTAACACGTACACCCAATTAATTATATCGATACGTGTTATATTGACAAAAATTATGAAAACAATTAAAGAAGAGGTGACTTACCTCGATGATGGTGAGATCGTAAAAACAAAAAAAACAAAGAAGGCGGTAGAGGAAACGATTAGGGTTTTATCGATGATGATTAGGGTTTTGTTTGCTCAGGCGGCTAGGGTATCGTGATGATAACGTGTTGTGAATCAAAGTGAATTGTACATCTTATTCCATGAATAATAAGGAGTATATATAGGAATACAAGGGAGAGAATATGCTAGGAGATGGGCTTATAATGGACATCCATCTAATGGGTTCATAACAGTTTAATATTTTTAAAGAAAAGAGTATTTTTTGGTAAAAAAACTTTTTTCAATAAAAATATTTAAAAATGGAATTTTTTTTTAATTTGTAAACATAGGGTATTTTCCCAAATTTGCTCTAAAAGTTTCTAAAATCATAATTCCTATCTAGGAAAACACAAATTTTTAACAAACTTAACAAAACAAACAAAACTACTAATCACACTGCATGGTTTGTCGGTTTCAAACTTTTACTTTCCACCAAAAATACGAAAAAGAAAAGATAGACATTGTTGTTTGAAAATCTTATAACAATAGAAACAAAATCTGTTCTTATAAAAAAATTGGGGGAAGTGAAACACAAAAAAAAAAGCGAAATTATGAAAAAAAACAAAAATGAATTCAACAAATAAAAATTTGCCAATAAACCTTTCTTTTTTTTTTGGCAACAAATAAAAATTCGCCAAGAATTCAGTAATAGCATTTAAAGTTCTTATAAATTATAAAAGTTAAAAGTATTTAACGTTTTGGAACTGTTGAAAATACCTATGTACAAATGTTCCATTAAAATCAATAAAACCATTTCACTTGTTTTATTTTTTAAGAAAAGAACGCACAGATGGGTTTCTGTTTTGGTCAACGTACAATAAAATTTCATTTATTAATTTTTTTTTCTTTGGAAACGACTAATCAAAACCGATGGAACCACGGCTCAGCAGTTTCAGCAGTTTAAAACTTAAACGAATAAAAAATATATATATAAATACAATTACTTGGTGGACATCTTTACGAAGAAGATGGAAAAAGAAAAATGAAAGGAGCCGCTGCATCACAATATATGACAATTATGACTCTTCATCTCAGGAAACTTGTCTTCATCATGATCGATGCAATTTCGTAGATTAGATGCATAACCATCCGTGAATTTGACATCATTCTGAATCCAATCAAAAAATGCTTGCTTCTTATCAGCTCCCAACCGATACGCAGAAAAATGACATTTACCATTAGGGAGAACTTCAAGAAAATCTCGAGCACAATACAATGGCAAGTCTAATCTAGACTTCATGTTGTCTTTCGTTTTCCCTTGGACATTTAAAACCGTGTTCATGATGTTGTCAAAGAAATTCTTTTCAAAGTGCATAACATCTAAATTGTATCTCAATAGATGATCTTTCTAATATGGCAAATCCCAGAAAATACTCTTCTTGTGCCAATTATGAAATACACTGACACCGTTAACAGGATCATGTCCATTACCCCTACAGTAAGGAATCTGCTCCGCACCAAAATCTTTTAATGCTCCAATAAACTAATCCCGTCTATCTCAGGAGGTGGACCGTCAAACATTTTCTTATTCTTCGTAAACAGTGTCTTAGACCAACGATACGGATGATCACTCGGTAGAAACCTTCTATGACAATCAAACAAACACATTTTTCTTCCGTGCTGTAGTTGGAATACATTGGTGTTGTGTTGGCAATACGGGCATGATAATCTTCCATGGGTTGTCCATCCAGACAACATACCATATGCTGGGAAATCGCTAATCGTCCACATTAGAACCACATGCATCTTAATATTCTCAACACCATGATCCCAAAGCATTTGTAACTCATATATCAATGGCTGGAGGAATATATCAAGAGATTTATTGGGATGCTCGGGGCCGAGAATAAGAATGGAGAGGAACAAAAACTCTCTACGCATGCACAAATATAGAGGCAAATTATACGGTGTAACAATAACAGGCCACAGCGAGTACTGTTTTCCATGCTTTATAAATGGGTTAAATCCAGCTATACATAGCCCAAGATACACATTTCTCCGCTCTGACGCAAAATCTGGATACAATGATTGAAAATGCTTCCACACTTCTGCGTCTAAAGGATGTGTAATCTCTCCATCTTGATGATGCTCTGCATGTCATCTCATTGGCTCTGCCGTGCGCTGAGATTGATATAACCTTTTCAACCTTTCCGTTAATAGTAAATACCACATCCGTTCAAATGGAATCAGAACTCTGCCGCCAGTTTTCTGATATTGCGGTTTACGACAAAAGTGACATCTGTTACGGTTTTCATTTTCCCTCCAATATATCATACAGTTGTCGATGCACATATCTATCATCTGATACGGCAAACCAAGACCAGCTACAAGTTTTTGTACCTCGTAGTATGATGCTGGTGAAAGATTATCTTCATGCAAATTATCTTTCACAAAATCTGCTATCGCATCGACACATTCTTCCACCAAATTGAAGTCTGTCTTGATAGTCATCATTCTACTAGCAGATGATTATGGTGAATGACCTTCTCTACAGCCACTATATAATGGCTGCTTTGCTGCATCTAACATATGAAAAAACTAGTGAGCTTCTAAATTAGGTTCCTCAACCCTATCTCTATCATCACTAGCTGATTGCATATTCTCCCTGAATGCATCATTCACCATCTCAATTGTTCCTAGACCGACATCTACTTGCGTTCGTTCTCCAACACTATCAGCAATATATGGTTCGCTAGTACTACCATACTCAAAAAAAAATTTTCCGTGTAAATACCAAATCTTGTACCCCGGCAAAAACCCATTGTCATTCAACTGATGCCAAACTAACTCTACCTTAATATTACGAGAATTCCGACAAAGTGAACATGGACATTTCAACTTACCATTTTTTTTGGTTCGTGATTGATTTTCTGCCACCTCTATGAATTCCCAAATGCCTAGGGCATACTCATCATTCAATAAGTCTGACTCCGGATTTCTCATTTCTCCATCCATCCATGATCAAAAATTATTTGAAGAAGACATTTCAAAAAAATATTTTGAAGAAGATAATTTGGAATAAGGTATTATAGAAAGAGTTTGTAATTATGAATGAATGGAGAATGATGGAAACAAATATATAGAATCGCAGGGTGTCAGAATTTTGTCGGAAATCCATAAAAAAGTAACAGCTCCGATAACGGCTATAATAACGTTCGAAATTTCTGACAGATTTCCGATGGATATTGAGAGACCCATCGGAAATCTGTCGGAAAATAATGGCTACTACAACGGTAAAATCAACGTTCTTAATTTTTGACGGATTTCCGACAGATCTCTCAGTATCCATTGAAAATTTTTGACGGACTAATTTTTGACGGACTAATTTTTGACGGATTTCCAACGGATATATGTTTTCAAAAAATTATCGGATATCTGTCGGCTAGCTGTCAGAAATTTTTTTGACGGATACGAATCCGTCAAAAAATCCGTCTGGTTATGGTTAACTTTCTTGTAGTGATCGCGTTTAGGCCAAACTTAGGTTTGCACCTCTCTGGCTAAATTTGGCTCTTCGGTAATGGGTGGTGTGTACTTCAATGTATGTTTTCCGGAATTGGCTCTATTAGTCTATGGTGTCTATCTCTAGTTGAGGGTTATGTTGCTATGAAGGTTGTGCCTCTATTTCCGTTTGGTGCTTCTTCCTCTTCCTCTCTATATCATGTGGTATATAGGTGTGTTTGGCTTTCGACTCGTCTTTGGGTTTGGATCCTTACGATTGAGGCTTTCTTCCTATTCCCATGCATCCTTGTTTTGGGCAAATTTTCATTTATGAGTTTTTAAATTATGGCTAAAAATTTACTTCTCTAGTTAGTTCAATAACCATGATGTAACATCCGATCATCATGTTGGCTCACAGTGAGTGAGAACCGTGTGGTGCTTCATCTTCAGGAAGAAGCCTTCTATCATCTCTCTTCTTTTCAAGGTATGTAGTATCTCCAAATGTCACTTCGACATGTGCTCCTTGTCTCTGGTATGCTATGTTTCTCTCCTCTAAGTAATGCTAGTTTTTGGTGGTGTTTTTCCTTGTCGACTACTTGCGAATATTTGTTGCTGGTGGTGTGGTCGAATGAGATGCCTTGGTTCTTTGAGTTGCCATGTCCTACTATTTGTTGGGCTGTATTTGGTTATACTTATGACATAAGGTTTGCTTTTGTCAGAGTTAGGTGGAATGTGTGGGTTCACAGAAACACAATTCTACTCGGTCTCTTTCAGTATGTTCGGCTAGCCTCTTAGTGAATCGTTTAGGATTGCTCTCCGCCATTGTGTTCCTTTAGCCGCCTCCTCGATCTTTAGGTGACTTCTGCTCCATTATAGTTCTCGGGATTGGTCTTCAAGCTATGGATGAGACCTCCTTGTATCCTCAATGCCCTCCATTTCATCCATTCTTTAAATTTTTCTCTTGTTGTCTTATAAGTTCTTCTTATGTACTATATTCACCATCTTGTAGCAACCTTCCACATCATTTTCAATAGAAAACCTCTTATCAAAAAAAAAAAATCATTAATCTCTTTATTCATGCATATATCCAAACAACCCTCTCATTATTTGGGAAATATAATTTATGTGTTAGTTATTATGAAATGCAAATACTAATTTTTTGAATTCACTAAAGATAGAAATGAGATTAAAAGTAATCTAAAACATTGATTGGATCATAATGATAAACAGGTTGGTACTATACAAATATCTCGTTCTAATCTCTTACTCAATTCCTGATTTGTTGGACTAAAATAATCAATCCAAAACAAGTATTATAAAAAGAGATTGGTTACATGACGGAAAGTTTTCGATGGATACGGAACATGACAGATTTCTATCCCAAAATAGATAGGTTTAAGACCAATGTTGGATAACTAATTATATAATATAGACTAATAAATATAACATATATATATATATCTTTAATATTAGAACTACTTATTTATAATAATTAAATTTTACTTATTAAAATTGATTTGAATACAAATGGAAATAATCAATCCAAAATGGATAATTAGATAACAAGGATTAGTTATAGGATGGGAAGTTCCCGACAGATACCGAAGATGATGGATTTTTGTTCTAAATGGACATATCTAAAACAAATATTGGATAACTAATCATATAATATATATATATATATACTAAAAATATAATATATATATATATATATATCTTCAATATTTGAACTACTTACAAAAGATTAAAATAGTTATATACCTCAAACAACCAACAACATTAATACTTGAAATTATATATAATTAAAAGAAAAATAATTATAAAAACTAAACGAACAAAATCTATAAATTATCTAAAAAATTAAACATAAAATATAAAATTTTAAAATATAATCATTTACTAACTAAGAAAACATTGATATATGGTGTACTGCAGATTCAACTTTACTTTAATAATAAAACGTTTACATAATATTTTATAAAATATATTTTTCTTTACTCATTGGAGTATAAAGTAACCCACTATATTTGTAAAACCAATGTAAAGCATGTTCCGACAAAACGCACAGCACATGATTATAAGCCATTAAGGGGTAGCAATTAGTATCAAAATTTAAAACCGTTAGATTCACCAAAATCTGTACTCCTTCTATATTGTAAAATAAGAAAAACAAAGGAAACAGTTAATACGAAAAAACTATCCTATTCAGTCTATTTAAAAAATGCACATATTCATTATGTTTTGGTTAAAAATGCACATATTTATTTTTTTTACAAAATATCATTTAATGTTTTACTTTAAATCCATTTAACCAATCAAAAAAATACTACATAATATAATTATTATAAAATATTAAATGTATTTAAGTTTTTTTTATAAAATCATGGAAAACATCTAATAAAATAAAATAAAAAATAGATGCTAAAACATCTTATAAAATAGAAAAGAAGGAGTAATTGATGATGAAAATATTTATTTATATCATGAGAAGTTTTGGCTAAGAAAGAAATTGATGGTGAAAGTTAAACTATTGTCTCCAATGTTCTAAAAAATTGGGCTAGGCGGCACCTAGGCGTCCGGTTAGACGGTAATTTATAACCGGACACTCCAATTTTCTTAGAACCGCTGAATCAAATTGTTAATTCGGTTTAGGCATTCTATTTCGGTCTAAATCGTCCGGTTAAGCATTTAGTTTTGTTTTGATTTTTTTTATATAATTTTTAGGTTTTTATTTATTGATACTATTATTGAAGATTATTTGGGTTTAAATTTCATTAGTTTAGATAAGTTTACAGGGTGAATTTTAATTTGAATTTGGAATAAAACATTTTTAGTTTTTTTTTTAATATTTTTTTCTGAAAGTAAAACATTTCACATGATTTCTATATGTCAAATTATTATATAAATATAAAAATATTTAAATATATATACATAATCTATTAACGTTTAGGTCTCATATAAGCGCTGATTAATTTGTCTAGGCTCCATGTCTTTATTGAGCGTTTAGCTATCGCCCAGAGATTTTTTGAACATTGATTGTCGGTTAAAAAAAAAAACTTCAGAAAAAACGCAATGAGCCAAATAGAGAGTGTGAAGTGGCGCATGGAGTTTTCAATGGTCAATTAGTAACAAAAACATGGGGTTTGTGAACTTGAATTTACCTCATTGCCTCTCATATTTTATTAAATTTACCTCATACATTAAATTTGTTAAAAGTCACGTGCGTGCAATGCTGACCAGAATCATTTTCAAAATATATTTGCATTTTAATTTGAAAATAGACGAAACTGTTATGATATTTATAGATCTGATCAATTCAGTATATCTATGATTCATTTGATTAATTAATAATAGATTCATGCATTTTTCAAATATTTCTAAATATATAGAGCATGTTTATATGATAAGTTCCAATAAATTTTAGTGTTCCCATCATTTGATTTGTCTTATGAATAAAATATTTTCATTATAAGTTTATAACTAACAAAACTAATTGATCTTCACATATCTCCACCATTTAACAAATTAAATAAATAAAATTTTTATTTTATTTTAATTTATTTGGTTTTCTCATATTTATGTACAAAAATTTAACTGTGTTTGATTTCATAATCATTTATATGTTATAATCATTACTAAATTATATTTAAAATTTTGTAGTATATTCTATCACTAAGACTTACTCTTTGTAGAGGAGTCTAACATAGTCGCGCAACGCCTTTTCTTTTCTCTAGATTATTTCATAAAGGTAAGGATCAATTCTTGAAATTGACCTTTTCACAATTTATTTTTTGAAATAGGACCATTAGGTTGTGAAATTAGAACATAGAGAGTCTCTTTTAGACATCAAAAATGAGAAATATGGGTTCGAAATGGAAGTGAATTTGGATGTATGCTTAGAAACTTATAAAGATTTGAAGTTTTAACACATAAAGATGTAATTCTCAGCAGTCATCCGCTGGAATTGATCGCTGGAGCCAAGAAATGAAGATACTATGGCCCTGACCGCCAAATCTATCGCCAGGCGTGTCCTCAACATGTCTTCTTGCTTGGATCCGACCTGATTTTTAATCATTTTTCTTTGCCTCTTTTGGATTCAAAAACATTTTGTATTTGATCTTAATCTCTTTTATGCAATTTTTTTTTATTTCTCTGATAGATTTCTTAACTACTCTCTTTTAATCATGATTATTCAAAGATCAAACTCATTGTGTATTCATGGATATAACTGAGTAGTCATTTTAGAACTCTTGGACATGGTAGATTTATGATTGTTATGAGTTAATTAGTGGAATTTAGATTTGGAACATGTTAGATCATTTCTTGGTTTGTGTTATTAAAGCTAGATTAACATTCATCTTATTGATTTAGTTCTTAGGCAATTTCAAGCTCGGAAGATGTTCAATAAAATATTTGAACCAAACTATTAAGAGCTTTACATGTCTAGCCAATGAAAATTGATTATTAGGGTGTTTAGTGGCTATTTAGACAAAATATTAGTGCTCATTGATCATTTGATTGCGAATAAAAGTTGATGATGATTAGATCATTAATGAAGAGATTAGTACCATGACAACGTATTAATTTAGACTTGTGATCTTATGTCTAAGGATTTAGCTTTGTTAAGTAGCATTGACCTCTTCTAATTAGCAAGTAGTCATCCTAATCAATTACCTTATTCCAAGAGTTCGCCTTTCAATTTGATTCCAAATTGCTTTTCTTATTTTTTTCGCTTTATTTACATTTGAATCTTGTTACAAATTAAAAACTCTTATTTTGCATAGATTGAGTAATTGCATGTATTCCTAGTGAGTTGATTCTTGCTTCCTTGTGGTTCGATATTAAAGTGCTACATTTGACAATAGATTAATTGATAAACCATTTGATCACAATATTATGCAACACTCATCCTAACACATTTTATCTTATTACTCTATCTAAAATTACAGTATGATATGAATCTAATCTCTTATTAATCATGCAAATATAACATCTCATCTCAACTCACTTGCATGCAACTCACAAGAACATATTACATCATTATGGTGCAGTCCACAAATCTAGACTAACATCCACACTAAAGAGAAAGACCCTCAATGATTCAACTACTCCCACACTCCAAGCAAGACCTTTAGCGGCTAACTACTCCCACACTCAGAGCAAAGCCCTAAGTGGCTCAAACTCTCCCACACTCAGAGAAAGGGCCTTAGTGGCTCAACTACTCCTACACTCAAAGTAAGGCCCTTAATGCCTCAACTACTCCCATACTCAGGTTCATCAGCCCTTTCATCTCTTCTAACTTTCTCATATTACTTAATAATTTTCATCTTATCATGCTTATCATCAAATCATATAACATCAGAACTTATCATTTTCACACATCATGTCATCTTATGTCCTAGCATATCATGTTCTAACTTAACATGTCATGGCATGTTATATCATTTTGTAACAAACATCAAATCATCATGCAATAACAAAAACAAATATACGTTTAATCCTCCAACATCTAATCCACAGCTTGCAATTCTCGAAGAACATATCTAAAAATTAATTACTATGTTTTCACAGATCACACCCTCACCTTAGTCACTAGATGATGAAAACAACTCATGTTTTCCTCTTTCCCTTTCCTTGGGATATGTTCACTTTCGCTTCGGAAGTTGGATATGAAAAAAGCTTTGAAAAAATATGACAACAAGGGCTTTCCAACGATATGTAAATCGACTTTTAACTTCTTCTGGTTTGATGGAAAAATGCTTTTGAAGTTGGCATCTTGTGAGGTTCGATCTAACGAGAACTGACTCAGAAAAATGAGCATAACTTCAAGACCATAACCCTAACTGAAGATCCACTTTTGGATGTGACTAGATATAGATGTCGTGCATGACTCTGGATAGTTTTGTCGAGAAAAAAATCCATTTGTCAATTCTCTCAGAATTGGTCGAATATGTTTCTGGGATGCTTATCTTACGCTTCCCTTTCTCTCTTCTTCTTAGAACCTCTCTTTCTCTGATCAGGAGGCAAGAAAATAAGAAACCAAAACTCTATGATTCCCTCAAATATGTCTTTTTGTTTTTTTAGTTTAGACTTTGGGGTTCATGAGTTTTTAATAAGCCTTAACAATGTAATTCAAAACTTCGACATCAAAGTATTACAATATTTTTTGAACTAAAAACAAAATATAACAAGTCATTCTTTATATATATTTAATATGCAAGTTAGTGGATTTTTTCAATAGATGTCATTCATGTTTATATGCCTATTTGACAATCATAATGATTACGTACCATACTTTTTTTCATAATTAGAATAACTATAAAGTGTAATTGTTTGTCATTGTTAGAGTACCTGAAAAATATTTAGCTGAATTCTTCTAATTTCAACCAAGCAAAGTGATAGATGCATCAATTAAAACCTAATTGTGCATCGATTGTCGATGTAGCACTTTTTTGGCTCGATCCACGGAGAACAAGAGAACTACACACTAGGATTGCATGCATTCAATTAAGCTAATCAAATAGGACTGGCTTTTATAACTAAAAATGCAAGTTAAACTTAATAATGACTACACAAGTGTAAATTAGAAACAAGATTGATACTAAAATGATAAAAGCGATGGGTCAAGGGTTAATTACAATATTTAATCTAGCATTACTACCAACATAAATGAAAGATAACCTAAGATGTAGTCCTAAACATCTCCATTGAATCATCAGATCATCATAATCATCTAACCCTCAACTTATCTAAATGACTACTCACTAATCATAATGAATACACAAAGCAATTAATTTAATCTTTGCATAATCATGGTCGATTAGAGAAATAAAAAGTAAATCTAAAAAAGAAATGAAATTGATTGCATAAAAGACCAAGATCTAACAAAAATGTCCTTCAATCTAAAAGCGGCAAAAGAAAATGATAAAAAGATGGACTCTAGTAAGAATTAGGTCTGAAAAACTATAAAAAGTAAAGGAAATGCGTCATGGGTCAATCCGGGATAAACCGGATCGGATCCAAATAAGGAGCTTTTGTAGTCATGGCTCATGGTTAGGTATGGCGGACAGTTGGCCGACAAGATGCACACCAAAAGCTGCTGAACTCAAATGCAGACTGGAACCTCACAAGGGTCTGGTGTAGACAATTTCCTATCATCTTTCCAAAATTGGAGAAATATGAGTATGGGGAGATCTTAATTTCCTATCATCTGACATGATCTTTAAGATGCTTCAGACTGTCTCTTCAGGATCATCTCCTTTTTTTGCATCTTTCTTCAACTCTTGAGCTTTTTCTTTTTGTTTTTTTTTTTGTTTTTTTACTTAAGTATACTTTCCATGGTCCATAAAACACCAAGTCTTCATGGCATTACTCCAAGAATCTAATAGACAAAAATGCAAAAGCAAATACACCTAAACATGCATAAATACTAATGTATGTGCACCAAATCAAGAAAGAAAGAGGTTTCAAAATCTACAAATAATGAGATATCACTAAGTTAAAGCAAAAACGTAAAAAAAATATAAAAAAAATTTCCAGCCTAATTACGCTGAAAAAAAGAAAAGAAAATAGAGTAAATCATTTTATTTTATATTAAACTAGCCAAACTGTTTGTTTGTCTTTTTTAAAAAAACTTGATTTTTTCATATTTTATACTTTATTTTGCTACCACTCGCGCCTATATTAATCGGCTCGGCATATTCATTTGTTCTAACATAAATATGTAATAAAATATCAAAATTGGTTTGTTATACTTTTTTTTTCCATTTTGGGTATGGTAGTGAAATGACTATTTGGAAAACCATTATTTTCTTAAAGTTGTTTAAATTGGAGAAAGAAAGGAACTTTACTGAAAATTTGAAAGAAGAATTTCAAAGAGTCAAAAAAAGAGAAGGGGAAGCTACATCTAGGGACGGCTCATAAAAGAGAGAAAAGGGTAAAGAAAACTTAAATAGTTTCGAAGACAAAGTTGCCTTTTGCTGAACCTTTGAGCCATCTATGTGTAGCTCTCTCCTCTTGCCTTTTCTAGAAAATTCCAAAATATTTCAACTCAAAAATCTTTTTAATTAATAAAACAAAACAAAGACAAAAACGTGCCATTTGGCGTGTTTGTCATTTGATAAGGTTCACGTATTGAAGTGGGGCTTTCTAATTAACATTTTGACATGATTGTGGAGAAGTTTGAACATTATTAAAAGCTCAACAATGATTCATCCATTTTAAAGTACCGACCTCATTGACCCTAACGATACGTCGGGTGTTTCACATTTTCTTTTGTTACAACATATATACTTTCAATGTCACATTGGAAAGTTGGAGATTGAACTCCTTCATACCTAAGTAGCAAGGTTAGTTGTGTCCACAATGATCTTGTCGCGGAGTGTTTCTCACTTGTTTAAAATCACATATCGAAAGCAATTTCCAAATTAATCGTCATCTACGAGAATTGGACAACTGATGAAAATGTAGGTGATGAACACGTTAACAAAATTTCTTTCATACATTTTTACCACCAAACCTTTAGAATTTATGTCAGTTACAACAATGGTCTTGCCTATATATATTAATGGTGTTAAATCGTTATCGAAAAGTAACAATTTTTTTTATCAATAACATGCATTATGCACGACGACACTAGCATATTCACTAGACTAAATTTCATGGTCATATTAATGGTTTGATAATATAAATTAAATATATTTTTACGAGAGTAATGTTATTTTGTGAGTAATTAATGAGTATATTTTTACCATAGAACATAATTACCCAAAAAAATTCAACAAATATAAGCTACCCCAGAGTTTCAAAATATGGATAAGGATATTCCGATTCGGTCTAGATCCACTTTTAACTATAGTTCATAAATATTTTTACGTATAACAGAATAAGAGTGTAGAATAAGTCTCTTTTGAGAAGGTTGGAAGTCATTGGAAAGCCGAAAGCAGATGCAATAGGGCGAATTGTATTTAATTCTACATGCATTTTTGTTTTGCATCATATATAGTAGTTGTATATGGTCTACCCATTAATTATTCGATTTCTCTATAATCTTTTCTCATTCTTAATTCGCATGATATAATGAAGAAATATTTCTAGAAAATTGTGTAATTAAGCTGGGCCTAGCCATATGATTAGATAATGAACTATATTGTGCCCTTGGCGCAGTTACATAGCTCTTGAGAGATGTCGCTTATGTCAGGGGAGCATGCTTGGAACAGTCAAAGTGAGCATCTTTCTCCATACAAGCTTATTTAATATCCTATCAATTTCATGTTGGATTTTTTGAAAGTTTTTTTTTTTTGTTAAAAAGCTTGGATGTTTCGAAAGTTGCATATAGACGATATATATGTTAGTTGATTATCTTCCAGAAAGCAGGACCGAGAAGAATGTTAGTTGATTATCGCTCGAGAAAAATGTGTTACATGTCTATCAAAGCCAAATAAGGATGCGAACCAACACCATGACTTAGGGGACAAATAATTGTCGCATACTTGTCGCTAAGAGCTCGAGTAGTTCGTTAGCCTTATTTGGGACAGATCGAACGTATGTGTTGTCCATGTTGTTGCGATCTTGTTAGCGACCAGAAATTCGGGACACACCATTTATATGATTATTAAATTTCAACATATTAATCATTTTACTATGTTGAATTTACTAATAATATATGTATGACTTTCTTAACTTATTTTCATTTTTCTTTCATACAGTTTTAAACTTTTTATGACGTAGCTATTATTTAAAAAATTAAATAATTGAACTAAAAGTTAAATAAAAATTAATAATTTAAAAACATTACACCATATTATAAATTTTATTAAAAGCTAAAAGAAAGTGTATTCGTTAGTTATTTTTTTTTGCTATATTTATAATTAAAATTTTACAACATTTTCTTAAGAAATAATTACGTAGTTATCTTTGCGTATGTCCACGTAAATAGTGTGATGCTTCTAAAGTTCTAATAATATATTGGTCCATATGTAGACTAAGGGTTGGCGAATCCCCTATTAATAGACAATGTTTTATAAGTTGTCAACTGTTTTGTCATTTTGACCTCACAAGGTTCATATTATGCTTTCTCGATTAATTAAAAAAAAATAACTGAAATAATAAATAAAATAAAAGAACTACAAAAACAAATAGACTCTGAAAAAGACGAAGATAGTGATTTGTGATTTTTGACATACATGCATCTTTTTTTTCTCTTTCTGTTTGTTTTTATTTTTTCTCCAAAAATTGAATAAAAATGAGAAATTATGAATAAGCAAAAGGACGTTTCACTTCATGAGATCTTGTGGCATCCAGAGAATTTTAGGTGAACCCTTTGCCAACCTAACAAAGTACTATTTTGATGGCTACATGAACTGTTCAAATTTGATAGGCTAAATTATATAAAACCACAAAAAAGATATCAACTTCACCACATCCACAAGAAATGAAGACTTTATTGTCAAAATTATCGCAAAAATCTTGTTTTCATCAGTTTGAATGTACACGCTTTAAAAAGTTATATTCAAATATATGTACATTTTATTAAAAGTACACGAATGTTTAGCAAAATTTATATTTTAAGATTTTTATTTTCCCGTTGAGGTTTTAACAAATAAAGACTACATATAAGATGTCTACTACACAAAGCAGAGCCACACATGAAAATTGTCCACGCAGATGAACAAAGATGCTGATCGTGACCATGGAACTTGAAAGCAACACAAAATAAAACATAAAAATCTAGAAAGATAGAATATTCGTATTTATAAACGAGTCCAATATCTCCATCGTTTCCCCTGTTAGTTTACACAACACAACACTTAAATCTTTTCTCCATTTTTAGATAAACTCCAACTTCATTTGTTGGTTGGTCTCTATTTAAAAGCTTTTAAGATTACAAATGGCTCAATAATTTACGAAGAGCCTGGAACTTCTAAAGAAACAATTATAGCATAAGATAACGAAAATAATTTTTAAACTGTGGAGGATTTTTTTTTTTTCATATATGGGGTGTCGTAAAACACTACAAGCATATTTTGTGTAGTAAAACAATTAAAGCATTGTAATGAGAAATGACAGTATTCAAATCATTCAAAAAAACTGGATCCACCGGCATGGTTAAAAGAAAATTCCACCTGACAATAAAAAATACAAATATGTAGTGAATGTCAGTAGTGAGCCCGGTCTAGTACAAGCGACCTAAATTAGTGGCTTAAGGCTTTTAATTGTAAATGAGTTACGGGACGATATTGTGGTTTTGGATCCAATTGATAAAATACAGTAAATTCCCAACACTTTCTTCTATTTTTTTTTTTTTTTGATAAAAGGTATTCTATAGAAATGCTATGAAAGTGTTACATGATGGTGAAGTTACAAATGAGAGAAACAATAAGATTACAAGGGAGGCAGAATGAACATAATTAATTAAAAATTTGAAGGACACTACAATGATATATAGAGGAGGCGAAACTTTTGCAAGCGAGCCACGAGACTCCAAGAAAATAGTGAGAAGTCACACTCAACCACAACTTAAATTTGGCGAGGAAAAGAAGATAAATGCCTAAAACGAGAAGGAGCCAGAACCAGATGTGATGAGATCATCAGACCAGTAGCTGAACTGGAGTTCCATCAAACTTACTGGTCAAGCCGCATAGAATCTAACAAGGACACATGTGCCTTTCATGGAGCATACCGAAAAACCAAAGGAGATAAGAAACAAAATGTTCTGGAATCTGGATCCATCATAGGACCACGGAGAGTTGGATTCACATAAAAAGAAGTTCAGACTTGGAAGTTATTGATTTTATAAATTGGTGGACCTGTTTCGGATCCAATTACACATCTAGGCCAACGATCATGCTACACAGACCAACTCAGAAACTATCTCGACCCAAAATAATTTGGAGAATATTATTGGGTCTCTCACGGTTCCAGAAAGCCCAAGATCCGAAGAAATGCCCATCGGATCCTCAATTTACTCACCATTTTCCAAAATGGGTCGGCTTGGTTCTATACATGGAAAGTTCTCTATCCGATTTGTTTAGGAGCTTTCAGACATTTTTGGCGACCAGGAGACTTCTCTAATAACTCAGAAGCTTCCCCACATGAGCCTAGCTGCACCACCATTCAGAGGATGAGGCGGATCCCCTTGTGCTCACACTTTCCTTTCTTAGACTTGAATATACTTCAAGGCATTAACTCTCAACAGCTCCTTCCTAATCTGTTTGTAAACGTATTGATACCAAAAAAGTGACTAAGAAGTTTCCAAAGAAGCTCAATTATACACCCAAACCGTCAAGATACAGAAGGCGAAATCATCTCTCCTTATTTGGCCAAAATCGTCTCTTTAATGCTCCAACGGCCATATTCTTTTAATTCAAAAATTCTGTTTCTTTCTTTAGCATTTAGAACATGTAGCTGAGCATTATATAACGCTCTCTTAATCCCTCATTTGTATTCACCAATCATTCAGAAATCAAAGTATTATTCAGTTTACAATAGTCCTTTCCTTTGTGTTGTTCATTAGAGTCTTAGATGGATTCCTTTGCTCTTGTGTTCTTGTCTTTAGAGTTTAGTGTGGAATCACTTTTCTCTATTGATATTTTTTGGATTAAGAACTTGTGGGATCAAGCTTCTTATTTCGTTTGTGACTGTGGAATCATTCATAAATCTCCATATCAATCTCACCAATGATAATCTTCCGCATTCAAGCTTAGAATCTCTTGATCATCGTGTAATCTTATGTTTGGTGGATTCCAATATTATATAAAGATGAGTGATGTCTCAGGTTTTAACATTCTCAATCACTTCAAGTGCACAGTAGTAAAGATTATAGTCGAATCCCACAGAGACCAATGTCACACTAGAAGTTGTGATGCAACAAATAGAGCTAGAATGTAATATGGTTGTATGAAGTCACTGTTGGAGAAAGTAAATAGTAGTAAATTGAACGAAATAAATCATATGGAGAAAGACGTTGGGCACATGGAGTGTCATATATCAATGATCGATTAAGCTATCTAATTAACTAGAGATTTATTAACGAACCATTCTCGAACTCGAACACTATTGTAAAGCTAACCTATTCCCACAATGCTAACTATCTAACCATGGATAATCAGAGTTCCCTAGTAGTACTACTATGTGGACCTTAAATAAACATGCCAACAATCTAAACAGGTTTGATAAGTTCACTTAGATGACACAAACTCAACTCCCGTTGGCTATGGATACTAAGCTCATATATTGTTGATTCCGGTAACCTAGCTATCCCTTTTGGCGCATAGATTAAACCTATAGATCATATGCTAGATTCGTTAACTTAACATAAGCATTGAGCCCACCAAGAAGATGAACTATTATGATAAATCCCAAATTGTAACTTAAACCTATTCGATCATCGAATCCCTTTGAACAAATCCTAAACCCAAATGGTGGATTACTCAGACTTTAATACAGACATTAAAAACGAATTCAAAGCTTGCATAAATATCAATATAACTATAACGGGGTTCAGAAAATACTTCTAGAAGAGTAAGATATTTCTTCTCCCAAAGCTATAAAAATACAGAGAAAAACTATAAAAAGACAAGGCTGGAACTGCTATGGGGTTGAGCAGTCCTAATTATATGAAAAGAGAACCAAAATGTACTGAAAATAGGTAAAGTAAAAGAGTGTGGCCTGGGATCGATCGATCCCAATGAGGATCGGTCAAGCCCCTACTTCTAGAACACATCTGCTTTATTTGCACGCCTGATTACATGTCTTAAAAAAACAGGAATTACTCTTGAGCCATCAATCAGAATACCTCGAGACTGATGCCAAGTGAAAGCTAACTCACAAGGATATAATTCGCCAGTTCATCTATCTGTTATCAGAAAGATCTCCAGTGAAGGTCAAACTTTTGAAGCTTCTGCATTACTCTGCATCTCCAAATCCGTATTTTCATCCTAAAACATAATGTTTTCCTTCAAAGCAACCTAAAACCTGTAAAAACTCGATAGAAGACTAAAATATTCTAAATAAACACTTTGAATCAATAAAAGATTCATTAAACATATGGAATCAAAGGTTAAAAACCCTTAAAATAATGACACATCAACAAGACAGCAATTGCATTTCCTTTGCAGTGCAAGATGCCGAGAGGAAGAGAAAGAGGCACAGAAACAGACCTAAGAGAACACAACACCCATATCAAATACATTCTAGAAGTATAGCCTGAACGAAACCTTACAAAGACTAAATCTGGAGAACATATATTGATATGCAACACAAACTATTTCCAAAGAGGAAAGAGACTAAAACAAGAGCAACATCATGCATTAAACAAGGTCCAATTATGCTACAACGGAAAGGAGGAGGATCGAGCTACGAAACTGTAGTAGTGCTCAAACCAAGCATAATCGAAGACCAAACCTCAACCAACAGACCATATACCCTTGAAATTACCTGGATTCAGTAGTTGAAACTCAACAGAGATCGGTAAAGAGAATAACCGTGATGAGCTTTAGAAACAAAGCGGTAGCTCGGACTAAATCAAAAACAAAGAAACCATCCTTGAGAATCTAGGAATGGGAGAACCTAGAAAAGAACCATGAACCTAAACATTGAGCCAGCCGAGACCACAAACCTTCAAGAACCCATGTGCTGAGATAAAACCCCGATCAAGAGACTCTGCCTTGAACACTTTCGGGAACTAGTAACCAAGGAAGGTGAAGAAAGTGCCACATAACAAGAGACAAACATGGCAACCAAAGAGATGAACCCGTTGGAAGATATAGAAAAAAATCCATGTTTGGTGATGCTCTGGACATCACTAAACCGCCAGGAAAGGAGGACAATCAAGTGAACTCGAGTGGCTACAGTACCAAAGCTCCTGATATATGATCAGAACCACTCATCAAGCAACATACTTCAATAAGACTAAGTGAATCACTCACTAAGAATGTAGGATTGACTCGCTCTATCAATGTGCAAATAAGACTGTTGAATCACTCAACAAGCTTAAGCAAAATACTTTAATAGCACTAAGAAAATCACTCACTAAGAACTAAAGAACAAGAACAACACAAAAAACTCAACAACTTTGTGAAAAGAGAAACGGTTTCTATTAACTTCAACGATCAAGGGTGGTATATAATGAGAACAAAACTAAGCTTTTATAGGCTCATAGACAACAGTCCTAAGGAGCTAAAACAAGAAACAAATCGTGAAAATTGAAAGAAAAGAGTTATTGGGGCTTTGATGACGAAATCGACCAAATAAGGCAAGTTGTGAGGTGTCTTGATTCTTGAAAGCTTGGGTGCGAATCCATGACTCTTTGGGGTGTATAGTGCCTTTGAATGAGGATTCAAAATGTGTTTGAGCTGTGATGCGGTCATCAGCCCTGATCAAACCATACCAAACCGAGGAGGGTGAACCAAAGCTAAACTGGAGCAAACAATGGAGCCAAGACGAGCTAAGGAGACAAGCGAGCTTTCTTCAGCTCAAATGAAGACCACGCTCGACCTTTATAGCTCACAAACACTTGGGATATATATTCAACTCATCTAGAGCACACCACGAAGAAGATTCATTCCCAAATATTTTCACATGAAGAAGATATTGGAGTACAAGCCGACAGACCTCCAATGGACCCAATGAAGACATACAACCACTTATTAAAGCACTCCGACCAGACCAGAAGGATTTAAGGCATCAAAACCACTTGGTATACAATCCTAATCCAATATAAGCACGTGGAGAATTGGAATCATCCACAATTGGAGTTCAGACGAAGGAGTTATTCAGTTTACAAACCGGGTGATTTCCAACTTACCCGATTTGAATATATGCGCCTTAATTGGAGGATTCCGACCAAACTAGGAGGAATTAAGCTATGAACCAAATTTTTCTGGAATCTTGGTTCATCAGAGAATCAGGAAACGTTAGAATGATAGCAATACCGGTTTTGGTTGGAAACATATTTGATTTTTAAACAAAGGGAATCTACACTTGTCTTATTTGGAGCCTCTCACTATTACTCTCCAACAGCTATATTTTTCTTGAAGTTTTTCCATGACTTGAAGCTCTACTACATCAACCAGAATATTCCTAGACACTCTACATTCTCTCCCAAGTTGTCAAGACTCAAGCATAACTCACATTTCCTTATTTTGGCCGATTCACTCTTTATGTCACCAACGGCTAGTTTTCGATTAAATTGCGATTTCTTTTCTATTCTAGACTTTAGGAACGTTGTATTAAGCACCATATAAGCTCAATCATTCTTTCATTGTAACCCACCTTTCAGTCATAAATTAATCAAGCATATCGTTTTCTTTCAAAGTAGGGTCTTTGGAGAATTGTTATTATTCTTTAGGATTTAAGTGTGTGATTCACTTAGTTTTTTAGGAGTCACTAATTTAGTTGTTATTGTGATTCAAACAAACGGATTCGTTCACGGGTTGAGAGAGTCAATCAACCCCCATCGATTGAGAGAGTTAATAGTAAGATTTTTCACTTGTTTCAATTCCTAATGCACTATCATATCATTGCAGTATAAAAGGTTATCAATCCAGTCAAGTGTGATGCTAGCAATTAGGATACAATCAGATGGAATGAACAAAAAGTAGAATGCAGAAGAAACTGAAAGCAGATAAAGCAATAGAAATCAGATGGAATGAAAGCTCCTTAGGATGGGATAATTGATTAGTGATTCTTCTTAATCTAATCTTAGATGTTTAACAAAACTCACACAGAGCTAATCCCTAGACAATAGACTCAATAAGATGAATTCACTTCAATGATAGAGAACCTCAAGATAAGCTACTTTCAGACCTAACTTCTGTTTGCGAAATATAACCAAGCAGCATTAAGATTCAGTCTATTAAAGCCAATAAACACTCTAGAAAACCAATTCCTTTGGCTAGACACATAAATCTCTAGAATTAGATGGTTTAGGCATTTCATCAAACACCTTCCGAGCGTGAAATCCTGGATTCTAATTCCAATTGATCAGAGAGAAATTAGCATTAAGGACACCTAATCTAGAAGGGATTCAAACAGATCTAAGCTTAAACATCTAAGGAGATCAAGGAATCCTCACTAATCTATCCCATCCTCAAGAACCCTAATCACTACTCAGAAGTTATCATCAAAAACACAAACTCAGAAAATGATAAAAGTGACATAATCATAAAGAGGAATGTGAGATGAGATGATTTGTGAAAGAAATAAGTGCAAAAACTCAAAAGATCAAAGTAGATCGAGATTAAAAAATGTAAAGATGTTCTAAGGTGGCTGAGAAAAGTTCAGAGGATAAAAGAAGGGATCCTCAGGTTAATGACCTAAAAAGAGTATTTATACCCTTGGTCAAAACCCTAATATATAAAAGACAAAACTAATTAAAATGATTAAGTCGATGGTCCAGCTCGGTCGGCACATCGAGTCCTCAGGTCGAGCTGGCTCAAAATCCAAAGGTGGCATCTTTTTTTTCACTCGGACTCGGTCAGCACGTCGAGTGGTGTTCTCGAGTGGCTTCTACTCGAGCTGTAGATCGAGTCTTCTCATCGAGTCAGCTACAAATCTCCAAAGGTAGTATCTTTGACTCCAGCTCGGTTCGCAGATCAAGTCTTCTCATCGAGTCAGCTCATAGCCTTCACCTTTTTGTCTAGATTAGTTCTCCAAAGTTTCATTAACACCTGATAACAACTCCAAATGCAAGAATGTATGCAATGCTAATGCAAAAGCTACTAAGTATGCAAAGTGAATGAAAAGGACTATGAATGATATGAAAAGAGTGATGAAACAATGCTAATATGATGGTAAATGCATGCTTAAAATAGGTAAGATATAGAGATATCAACTCCCCCACACTTAATCTTTGCTTGCCCCAAAGCAAACAAACAAGAACAAGCTGGAGAAGGGGTTTGAAAGTGGAGACTAAGAACCAAAAGATGCTGATAGAAAAGATTAAAATCAATGTCCAAGTTAGTAATTCTAAGATGCAATGTGAGTGAGATCTACTTTCAAAATCTTAGCTATGCTCTTTACAACACAACCCAACTTCAGTCTTAACCTACACATGCATTCAAATCAACCAATCCCTTTAACATTTATTAAACACCATGAATCAAGCTATGCACAGTCAATGAACTCATTTGGCTAAGGGAAAGGTTAAGAGACAAAGATGGTCTCTACACATGTGGTTTAGGCAATTCAGAACAAGGATCTCTCAAGAAAGGACAAAGCTTTAGAAGAATGCTAAAGGTAAGGGCCAACCTATGCATACAAGAATAGAATCTCATCTACCCAAAGATACATAAGTGATTCAGCCCTCCTATTTCTAAACCCAGAAAATGATCCTATTCTACTATTTTCACTTAAGACTATTTTTCTGCCTTGAACTCTTCTTAGATCAAATCATTCTTTTTTTTTTTCATTCTAAGGAGAGATTTTTCTTTATACAACTGCTGACTCTAGCGGATTGGATTTTCTTAACAGCTAAGGCTCTTTTTTCTTCTTATCACATAAGACTTTTTGGGTTTCCTGCCTTTTTCTCTTTTCTATTTTTACTAGAGCCCCTTTTTATCTTTTTATACCCCCAAGTCCTTTACTAGAGCAACATCTTTTCCTTTTTAATACTTCTCTCTCCTAAGGACTCTTAACCCTTTTCTTTCTTTCAACTTTATTTTCTTTTTAGCACAACCAAAAATGAATCAGCTTGACTCAATTTATTGACTCGAGTTGTTGACTCAAGCTGGTAAACCGAGTCTACAATCGAGCTGCTGTATACAATCCAAACTCATACCCGAAATCAAGTTCCCACCTAGTTCTATCTAGTCCAAAATAGTGAACCAGAACTACATGAGATCTGAAAATAAGGCCTCATACTAAAAAAATATCAATGGCTTGAAAGAAAAGTAGGTTAATGGTAGGGGAAACTGTTCCAAAGATGGGAATCAGCTACTTGGATTAGTAAGAATGATAAAAATATGAAAGAAAATCCAAACATGTATATGGGTATCCATGAGTTCAGCTTCAATGCATAGACATGATAATTATGAATCAAGTTTAGGTTCTAACAGATAGGGAAAAGCATCAGATCACATCATGCTTCAATCAATACAAGAATATCAAATTATGCATTCAAAGCATGGTGCTATCTTAACTTTAAACTCACTCGATATGCATCAGACAACTACTAACAAGGACATTGAGGTTATCTAATGAATCAGCACACTTTCAAGGTTATAATCATCCTAGTCCCCTATGCAAATGCATCAGGTCTAAATGAAATGCAACTAGACTCAATCTTAAAATGAAAATGCAACTACATGAACACTCTCTTTTTTTGGATAATTTTCGAATTTTTTAAAATTTTTTATGTTTTTTTCTATGCCTTTAAATGAGATGTATGCAGACTCAAGTATGCAAAATTTAAAAAATAAGAAACACAGAAAACTTCATCGAATACATCTCAAACCCTCCCCCAAACTTGAATTACACAGTCCTTTGTGTAATAAAAAATTCAAAAGAGAGTTCAAGAGACAACAAAAAAAAAAAAAAAAGCAATGGTATTTATAGTGAATAGATGGAGTTGGTACCTTAAAGTTGGGTGAAGAAGGAGATGATTGATTCCTCCATGTTTTCCCTCGTATATCCAGGTGCTTGAGTGCTTGGCTCGACTTGGTGACTCGATCTGGGGGTTGAGTGTGGTCCTCGGGTACTTGACTCGACCTGCTGGTCGAGTGGTGACATCGAGCCTGGCCCCTCGGTTTTCAGAAACCTTACTACTCGTTGTATTCTCTGCCTTGTCTCAAAGCAGGATGCTCTTGGGGAATCCATGGGGATGTTGCGCCTTGGTGCAATGCTAAAAGAGCCACTTCTCCCCCAATACACTGAATCATTGGGTGGTTTTCTGGAAGATGAGCCACTAACTTTACCTAGGAGTTCTTTGATTTGGCCCTTCATCTCTTTTATTGAGTATGTCAGCTCTCTCACTGTGCCTTTCAGTACCTTCATTGTTTTGTCTTGTCATTTATACCACTTATGGGGTATACCGATTCTCTTGTTGGATTCCTTTATATTTATTGCAGGGTAATCCGCAAAATGGTACCTCTCAGGCTCATCCTCATTGTCATCATCAGAATTTTCCTAAACTTGCTAAGTGCTCTATACTGAGGGGTTGTAGAGAAGATCAGAAGATGGCCAGAAGTCAATGTTGCTCCCAATCTTAATGTTTGTGAAATCCATGCAAGGAAGAATCAGCTTGGCTTCACCAGCTTCTGGGTGAGTGAATCTATAGAGGTGCTTCCCATCTGCCTTCTTGCTATCAAGATAATAAGTCTTGGCAAGGTGTTGGATGTCTTTCCATCAGGGGCATACAAGATTTGAATCCAACTCCATACCACAAGCAAGTAGGATCCGAGTCACTATTCCTCTAATACTCAGCTCTCCTCTAGTTCCCATCTTGTGCATTTTAGCTGCCCACTCTTTGTAATATAACAGCTGGTCCAACAAGGTGATGGTGAGTCTTGTATCTATTCTATGTCCTTCAATCGCTTTCCCATCCCTTGTAGACTCAAGAACGCCCTTGAGTGCCAAATCTAGCATCTACAATTCTCCTTCATTAATGTTTCCAGTGACTCTCCTTGCAAAGAAAGGGCTGGCTATGGCCTTGTGAACATATAGGATCACAGGACTTCTGATTTATGAGCTCTTTGACCTTAATGATATAGTCATTCTTCCCACTTATTTTCTTCCACAATGACTGTATCTCGTCCTTGTCAAAGTCTTGACAAGTCTCTGTTCCAGTGGAGAATCCGAACAATTCATCTAATTACCTGATGGTGAGGATGAAATCTTGTTCCCTTACTGTGAAGGTAATGTATCCGAGCCCTCCATCTAATTCAAGCTCGGGTTCATCTTTATAGAAATGCATATTCCGAGAGGCAAAGAAATGATGGGTTTTCTCCTGGTAAGCTTCAAAGTTGTAGCTCATGAAGGTGGCAAGGTGGCACATCTCAAGGAGGTACTCCATATCTCTGTAGATACTAAGCTCCTTCATGGTCTCAGGATGGAGATATCTATTACCATGAAGGTCATGCTAAGGAACATAGCAAGGAGTTCTTCCTGAGTGAACTACTTCTTCTTAGACTTCTTCACATATATCTTAGCTATTTGAGGTTCATCCTCTTCGTTTTCACTGCCAATTTCTTCATCCACGAGTTCCATTGGCTTTTTTCCCTTAGAGAACTGCCTAGCTATCTCTTCATCATCTTGATCCATAAGTTCCTTCACATGAGGTCTAGGTCCTCTTAGCTTTGAGAACTGCTTGGCTACTTTGATATTTTGTATTCCCGATTCAAATTATGTGTTTATGTTTTGTTGTTTTCCGAGGTGTTGCTTCCAAGGTGTTATGGTGAATCCATCTCTTCTCCTTCTCCTTCTTTTCTTCTTTATAACTCTAGGGAGTTCTTTGTATGTGTCTTATCTATCATTTTAATCAAAAATCTCTTCTAAAATATAGATCATTGATCTATTCTGGTTTGTCTGAATCGATCTCTAGACTTATCATTTGGTTTTTCCGCAACGATTTGTGGTGTCATTCGTTCCATTATCTCACACTGAGTTGCTATTTCCTCACTGTGGGAATATCCTACTCTACATCTTCTAAGAGCTTTTTTACTAGTTTATGTTGTGGAAGTTTCAGATACCAAGGATGAGAGAAGAATGCGTATTGATGTTGAGGAAGGCGTTGGACGATCAGCTTGAAATTTTTGAGAAGGCGCAACGCAAAAATCTGTTTTATACCCGCTGTTTCGTTCAAGGAAAATTTTGTAGTCTTGTCATTGATGGATGTGGCTGCACTAATATGGCAAGTGAAACGTTAGTTCGAAAACTGGGTTTGGAGACGATGGACCACCCGAAGCCCTACGACCTACACTGGCTCAACGATAGAGAAGAAATGAAAGTTAAGCATCAAGTGGTGGTTCCAATCGCTATTGGGAAATATGAAGATGCAATCTTATGCAATGTATTGCCTATGGAAGTTGGACACAAACTCTTAGAAAGGTGGCAATCAGATCGGAAGGTGACTCATGATGGATATACTAACCGCGAAATGTTCGAGTTCAAAGGGAAAAAAATTGTGTTAGTTCCCATGACACCAAGAGAACTTTATCATGACCAAGTGAAGACGAAAGACAAAGGCGACCCCGAAGGAACTAATTCCAATCCCTAATCTCTTCATGGAAGCTAATGATATTGGTAAAAATTCTTGAAGATCCGGGCGAGACCTACCAAACTGATTTGGGAAAATATGATGGAGAGAAGACTTTATGGGCTAAAGGAGCTTTGCCTCGTAATAAAATGGATTTTGCTGTGGTACTTGAGGAAGAACGAGAAGAAGAAGAAAATCCAATGATTCCAACAATTTTCCAAACTACTCGGCAAAATTCATATGGAGGCGACTCGACTCTAAAGATAGTACAACCTTGTCCTCTCGTTTATTTCCTTAGTACTAACCAAAATATGGACTTTTTCGTTACTAGCAAGTTTATAAAAAGAGAAGAGCTAAGTGAGGAACAATCGTTTGAAATGAAGAATAGAAACTCAACTAAAAAAAACGTGAATTCTTTTGTTATTTTTCAAGGAGAAAAGAAAGACACCAAGGAGCTGAACACTTTCCAAAAGATCTAATCTAGGAGAAGCTAAAAGAAGAATGGAAGTTATGTCCAAAGCTGTTAAAGATAGCAACGGGGCTGGATTTGTTTTGAAATTTTTGTCTTTCCGAGCAACAACGCCTACCAACTAGATATTCGAGGTAAGTATAATATGAGTCCTATTTTTAATCTTTCCGATCTAGTTCCTTTAATTGCAGATTAAACGGATTTGAGAACAAATCCTTTCCAAATGGGAGAGGATGATACAATCCAAGAAAGCACTAAGGACACTAAGGATAATGATCATGAAGTGGAGCTAGTAGGTAAGAAAGATCATGTAGCTGAGCTAGTAGCTGAGGAGTATTATGGAGCTAAGGACGAGGATGGAGCTAAGGAAGCATTGGTTGTGCCCATTGGTCCCATGACCCGTTCTCAGACTAAACGACTCACTAAGAATATCAGGGGCTTATTTTAACAAATCTTGTCCCGATAAGATCACTTGAGCTTTGTACATGTTAAGGCTACATTGGTCGTGATACATGCTCAAGATTGTTGGAACCAGATCCCGAACCGAAGATCCGTTATTTAGGAGGTACATATATGATAACATCGTACTTTTACCTATTTTTTACTATCATTTTCATATGGTTTTATGAAGAATTTGGTGTGATTTCAAAGCTAAATAAGCTATTATCGAATATTTCTAGTTTCAAAGAGGTTTTACAGGTTTTAAGAGAAAATGGACCAAAAAGGAGCAAAACCCGTTTTTAGGAAATTTCAGAGCATCAGACGTTTCACATTCATTGAAGACCTTCCCGTAATTCAAACTCAGAGATATTTATATCCGTAGAAAGGTGGAAGAGTCAAGATTCACCTCGGAGAAGAATCAAAGCAATTCATTCAGCCGTTTGGAAGATACAACCCGAAGAGTGACGACCTGTCAACCTCGGTCACAAGGAGTGTGACCGAGGTCAAGCCTCTTGGTGACCTCAGCCATAAGGCCTGTGACCGAGGCCACCCTTCACCACCACCTCGGTCATAATGCCCGTGACTGATGCCAACTACCCTGCCTCTACACTTATCAAAACGATGAGTTTAGCCCCTAAATCCCTAAAACTGACTTCTTGGACCTCAAGACCTATAAATACTTAACCCTTAGTATTAGGGTTTCATATGAATTCTTAGAAACTACACCACAACTCCAGAACACCTACTGAAACCGTAGAGATGACCAGAGGAGATGCACCAAGCCCTCTTGCTCGTCGAAGACTTTGAAGTTCACCAACTCTTTTCTCCTTCACATCTCTTATTACTTTGTAATCTTTGAACCTTTATCTTTTATTTATGCAGTCTATGAATTACTTAAACCTTGATTTGATGAATCCTTTAATCACGCTTGAGTAGTTTACTTAGATGATCTAGGTAGTTTAAGTGGCGAGTTCATTGTCTAAGCATCATCGTCTATACTGTTCTTTTGTTCTGAGCTTTCTCTTAATGCATGTAGCTAGAGTCATGAACTTGCCACTGATTTCAGGCATCTAGGTTTGCTATCCACTTGCTTAGTTTGCTAGAACCTAGTTTGGATGAGTATTGCGTCATATCAAGCACATACCACTTAGTTATGGAGTTTTATGGATTATAATTCAACTTGATATTAATGCTTTGATATATGTGTTGTTGCCTGAGAGAGTTGAGTACCAAGACATATTGATCTCAGCGGGTTTTCTCTATGAATTATAGGTTAATCGATCTTTTGTGTTTCATAGTCTAAGACTTAGGAGTAGACATGCATTTACATGAACTTATTTTGAACGAATTGATCATCAAACCCCTATGATCCCTTGAATGCCCAACGCCTTTATTTTATTGTTTTACATTCATTTTATTTGCTCTTTAGTTTACTTGTTGCATGACACAACAAAACCCCCACTTTTATATTTCAGTTCTAGCCTTACTTGTTCTTCTAGATTCGTAATACAAATTCTCTCTCTGTGGGATCGATAACCTTAAGTACTATAATAGATTTGGCTGTGCACATGCAGCTTTATCAATGTGTTGTTTGAGGAAAACTTGACTACGCATTTTACACTACACACCTCGCACCACGATCAAGATACGTGTCCGCCATGTCACCGCAGTAAAGGAGAAATAGTTCCGATCAAAAGGGTCAAGTCTTGCGAACCAGCAAAGAGTCCAGAGGAAAGAGGTGGAGGTTCACAGAGCAGCGAACACCAATATATTTAAAAGGGTACAAAAGCCCAAAAGGAGCCCAAAGAAAGCCCAATCAAGTTCAAAATTAAGATGTTATAACAATTAAAGCAGGATCAAAACTGATGCATTAAAAGAAAATCATAGAGTTGATTAGGAGCATTTAATTATCTATTGTGTATAAATATAATCCCCTAATACATTGTAAAGAGGGATTTTGCCAATTACTCAAAGCAATAATATACACTTTTTATCGACTTTAGCACTACAATTTCTTTTACAAATTCTTTTACGACTATGTTACTAGTTTATTATATATTTTCATTGAGTGTTGGATCTAGTATCCATATTTTGGCGTCGTTTGTGGGGACAAGTCACCCCTCTACTTCATCAAATCTATTTCATGTTCATAACAATCCACTATGGTTGATACCAACATCGCTAAAACTCTCAAGCAGCTTGTCAAAAATACATCTGGATTGGCTACCAAACTCAATACCTTAGAACTTGATATGGCCGCCATGAAAAGTGCCCAGGTAAGTTTAAACCAAACCAATACAAGTATTTCTGCTTGCTTGGTTTCTTTGGTTGCAGGGAATCCATCACGAAGTGCTCGCCCGTATTCGCTCTTTCATTCCCCGGAGTTCACAATTTCCAAACCCCTAAAGATCCTGCAGCACTAAACCCAGCAGGAAACGAAGGAGCGAATGACGAAAACCACAATAATGATGATCCAGTTTATCCTGAGGACGAGAGGAGCCAAGCTCTCATCTAAAACTTTGACAAAGTCCATTGCAAGTTGAGGGAAATGAAGTCGAAATTCCATCAGCTTACCAGTTCGGCACTCGAAGTCGACAGAGTAATCAAGGAGACACGACGATCTCTGTTCACTCCGTGAATTGTGAACTTTTGAATCAAAGACGCACAAAGAGTCAACTTAGCAATGTATGATGGAAAGGGTGATCCGAAGAGTCATTTAGCTGCCTTCTAGATCGCGACAAGAAGAATCAAGCTTGAAACTCATGAGGAGGACGCCGGATATTGCAAACTCTTTTCATAAATTCTATTTGGCCTAGCCGTTCTTTGGTTCACCCAGCTTTAGTCTGGAACAATCAATAGCTTTGATTAGCTATCTTCAGCCTTTATCATGCACTATTCTGTACTCATGGAGAAAGGCAAATCATACAGTGATCTCTAGAATTTATCTCAGGGTTCTCACAAACCCTTAAGGAAACATATCTCAAAGTTCAAGGAGATCCTAGCAAAAATTTTGGGAATTTCCCAAACTACCGCACTCTCTGCCTTACGTAATAGACTTTGGCATGAATCAAGATCCAGATTAGAGCTCACTGTGAATTGTCCAGCAACTATTCAATACGCTTTATTCCGAGCCAATAGTTGGATAAAGGCCAAAGAGGAGAAGCTAACATTTGAAAAGAAATACCACCCGGTTAAACCAGCAGCTGGGTCACCGGCAAATGAAGTTCGAGTCAAGAGTTAGCAAGGATCCAAAATGATTTTGGATCGCCCCATACAGCAACTCCGTAGGTAAATCATATCTCGGAAGTGCTAAGCTTGGATCCTCGTCTATCAACACGTGGATACAGGATAAAAATGCTAACTACAAGATACACCAGGTTAATGGACATGCAACCAAGGATTACAGCCTGCTCAAGAAACATTTAGCCAAGATATGGGCTTCAGGTGAACTGGTGACCTTTAAGTTGGAGGAGTTTGGAGGAGTTTGTTCAAGAATAACATAAACAAAAATATTAAAGCTAGAGCTCGGAGCTGTCAACAAAAAAGCAAAGAAATTCCGAGCAGACACCATCTGGCGTTTGAAAGGAAGGATCAATGTCATCATTGGAGGCTCAAAATTAAGCGGGCTGCCATGATGCAAGTGAGTAGAGAACCCTAAACCATCGAATAGAATACTGCAATAACTTTTGAAAAGCTCAACATCTGGTAAAGCCTCATGATGCTACATTGGTGATAACTCTTGACATGGCAAATTTTGAAGTTTCCAAAGTCATAATCGATATTGGAAGTTCGGTGGAATTAATCTTCTTGAGAATACTCCAAGGAATGGGGATAAGCAAGGCACATATAATCGGACCACCAGCTCCTCTAATTGCATTCACGAGTGACACGTCAATGATCCTCAGAACGATTAAATTACCGGTTCTCACCGAGTTCAGAAGATTGTCGAATTCATGGTGTTCGATCGATCTACTGCGTATAACATAATCCTTGGGACATCGTGGATATACCAAATGAGAGTTGTACCATCAATGCATAAAGTTCTCGACTCCAAATGGGGTAGGAACGATAAAAGGAAATCAGGAAGTGTCATGATCTTGTTACCTAATGAGTCACCGGCTGACAATCAAATAGCAGTTAACAAGCCCCAAAGTATCAAAGAATCCACCATTTCCAAGCGGACTGCAGAGCTAGAGATTGAAGTGTGTATCGACAAAGATCACCCGGATCATGATATATCATGGTTTTTACCGGTTTTTAGCCATCATATACACAGTCTTTATCGAGTCTTTTTGGGTTTTTTCGAGTCTTCTAGAGTTTTTGTAGTTTCTTGCATGAGTTAGACAATTATGGAGCTTTTGGAGGTCAAAGCAGATTTGAGGAGTGATCGAAGAAGAAATGCCATATTTTTACCTCCATGTCAACCGACATCAAGGGTGGTTCGATCGACACCAGAGCCACTAACGCAGAACGGTGGTCGTGTCGATCAACACAGACACCAGGCACATAAAAAGATTTATAGAAGATTTTCTTTTCGCCCAAAAAATCTCCAAAATCTTCCAGAACCACCTTGGCACGTGTTTAGCTATATTTTAAGGGTTTTGCCACTTGTTTAAACCACATTTCTCTTTACTCTTTGATTCTAGTCTTAGACTTTGAGATATTTATTTTGAGAGCTTTTAGGGAGAAAATTTATCAGACTTCGTTGGAGAGAAGAATTAGAACCTCTTTAATCTATTTATTAATTTCTTTTATGCTTTATATTCTATTCATGATGTTTGTTTCACTCACCATGTCTGCGTAGTTTTCTTGTTAGGTTTAGGGATTTTCAAAGGTTATGACGAATTGTTAGATTGTTAGATTTGTTAGGATTGAATCAATAGAGTTCTTCATCTAGATTGTGCTTATTGCTTATTCTAGCTTCGGGATCTACAATCTGATCTTAGGTTGATTAGTTAACACGAAAATGTAATCGATTGCCTCAACTATCTTAAATGAGCAAAATAACTATTCGCAAAGCAATTTGTTTTAGGTACTTTGTGAACAATCGAACGTGGTCATTAATGCTTGTCTAAATTGAGGAATTTAGCAAATAAATTTAGAATTCTAGATTTAGACATAGATAATTTCCGCAGCGAAAGCTGATTGATTTTATCATTGTATTTCAAGTTCGTGAACGGTTCTTAATAACAACACTAACAATTTATTTTTCTGCAATTCTGAATTACCTGAGAAATTCCCTAAGTTTAGCTCTTTTTTCAATTGTTTTACAACCTGATTTAATTGCTTTGCTGTTTTTAATTACAATTTTTGTTGTTTAGCTTAATTCATAAACTGATAATCTATTTTGTGAATGTGAGTTCTCTGTGGAATTCGACCCCTAAGTACTACAATCGATCTCTTAATTTGAGAGAGAGTTGCTCTAGGATTAATTTGAGCATATCAAATTTTGGCGCCGTTGCCAGGGAACTCTTTGATTCACCATTAGATTTAAGTTAGAATTTAGTCTGAACTTTTATTTTATTTTATTACTTACGCGTTCTATCTTTTCTTTTTGTCTTGTGTGTTTCAGGTGTATGCATAATTGCGTAACTAAGAGCAAAAAGAATCTTCAGCTAGCGAATCTTTCTACTCAGGAACTAGTAGAGTTAGAATGAGCAAACCAGAAAGCAAAGCGGGGAGCAGGAATGATGAACCCACTAGTGCTGATAAGGGATAAGGCTGGAGTTTTACATGATCAAGAGGGCCAAGTGCACAACGAGCAGGGTTAGAAAGTTGATGCAGATGGAAACGTGATCGCAGAAATTGTTGGTGTTGAGTGACACCCACCTCCTGGTGTTAATCGACACCAACGCATCAATGATTGTCCGCAGGGTAACAACAGAGTTGGTGCAGTTGATCGTGTGATGACACTTGGGGATTACAACAGGCCTGAGCAGTTCTATGCTAATCGGTCTGCTATTCGACCTCCTCCATTTCAGAGAAAAGACTTTGAGCTGAAACCCGTGTACTACTACTCTCTTGTTATCAAAATCCTTTCCATGATCTGGTGACAAGCATCAAAGCAAATGGTGTATCCAATGACTACCTCTTCTACAAGCTCTTTCCATACTCTCTTGCTGGGAAAGCAGCTTATTGTCTTAAGCAATTGAAGTCGGGATCACTGACGACTTGAGAGTAAACCAAGATTGCTTTTCTAAACAACTTCTATGATGATGCACGATCTGAAGAACTGAGAACAAAAATCTCTGCATTTTCTCAAGGACTGACTGAGGCATTCAAGGCTGCTTGGGTGCGATTTAGGGCATATTAGAGGGATTTTCCGCATCATGGTTTCAGTGAGGTTCAGCTGTTAGGTATTTTCTTCAGAGGTGTTGATTAGAGGTACCAAATGGCTCTGGATGCTGCAAGCAATGGAAACTTCAACACCTGGTATCTTGAAGATGCTATTGTACTAATTGAGAACTTGGCTTCTAGCAATAGTACCAAGAACACTGATTTTGAAAGGAAAAAGCAAGCAGGAAACTTGGAAGGGAGTCAGATTGCTAAGGTAAATGCTAAGTTGGACATAGTACACCGTCTTCTTGTAGGTAAGAAATCAGTTCAGTTTGTTGCAGAATTTGAGACATTTGAGGCTCAGTACCAGAAACATAGAAACTTCAGTAGGAACTATGGATCTTCATCTTACCAGACACCCCTTCCAAAACTGCAGAGAGTGAGATGAAGTCTATGTTGGAACAAATTCTGGAAGGTCAGCAGAAGGTCACAGTTGATTTTAATGGGAAGATTGATGCTCTGTACACTGATTTGAATGGGAAATTGGAAGTCTTGAAATACCCATGTCAAGAAGCTGGATGTTCAGGTTGCACATACTGTTGGGTCTGTCAAAAGACAAGAGGGATTCCTCCTTGGAAGGACTGAGAACAACCCTAACCATGCTTGCAATGCCATTTTCAAAGAGGATGTGGCTGTGTTGATCGATACACCCTCTGGTGTTGATCAAAACCAGCAGCAGAATACGAGAACTCCGAGTATTGGGGCACCCATGTCAATCAACATTGCCTTTGGTGTCGGTTGACACAAGGGGCCATCTGGTGAACCAAGTTTTGAGAAGCTGCCTATTTCAGAGGAACGAGTCTACAAACCGAAGGTTCCTTTCCCAAGAACTCCTAGGAAGTCTAAACAAGAGATGGAGGAAGCCAGATGCAAAGCTATTATGGATAAGGTGATGATTGAGCGTCTTTTAGTTGATGCAGTCAAGCTTTCACCTCTACTCAAGAGGTATGTTAGGAGAATGGTTACTAATGCTGTGAGTCCTGAGGAAGGAGCTTTGCTTACAAGGGAGATTAGCGCAATATTCTTGAACGAGATCACACAAAAGAGGAAGGGAAAGTAGAAGGAAGTGATAGTCTCTGAACAAGTTAGTGCCATGATTAAGAGTAGGATTCCAGAGAAGCTACCCGATCCAGGAAGTTTTATGCTCGATTGCATTCTCTCCACAGGAAGATTTTCTCATTCTCTTTGTGATCTTGGCTCGAGTATCAACTTGATGCCTCACTCTGTTGCTATTACCCTTGGGATGATTGCTTTCAAACCGACGGGGATCTATGTTATCTTGGCTGATCGATCCAAAAGGATTCCAAAAGAATGTTTTAATAAAAATTGGAGATTGCTTGATTCCCACAGATTTTATGGTGTTGAAATATGAGGAAAAAACAAAGGATCCTCTCATTCTGGGAAAACCTTTCTTGGCTACAGCTGATGCCATGATTGATGTGAGGAACGGAAGGATAGGTTTGAATGTGGGTGATCTAGTCACGAACTTTGACATGAACAAGCTGAGAAAAACACCCACCATTGATGGTCAAGCATTTTCTATAGAAACTTCCATAGACATTTCTACTAGGTATGTCAAGGAGTTGGTTCCTAGTGAGCAAGTGAATAAACTAGCTTCTGAGCTTAAGGATTGGAGTGGTGATCATCTCTTCCAGACTAGGTTCCAAGACAAGGTTCTACTCACTGAGTAGTTGCTGGACGAAGACATTTTTGTGAAGGAGACAAGGATTACAGAACTGAATTGCATAAAAAGTGCAGATATCTAAGCTGCACGCTTACTGTCGATCGATACCACCAGGGTGTCGGTCAACACCAGACTCGACGAGATGGGCCAATGTCAACCACTCTATGTCAGTCGACCCCCTCTGCGAGTTGGCCCAGATGTTTTATAAAACAGCTGGTTTTCGGGATGGTCTCAATACTGTAAGTCCAAGAGCTGTTGTCAAAGAGAAAGCTCCACATCCTACACACCATTCACCCCGGGAAAAGAAAAGGTACGCACTTTCTAGACCCAAACCATTTGATATCATCAATAAGACTTTTAAAGGTACAAAGACTGTTTTACAGTTAAGCAAGCCACGAGATTATCATAGAGCGCTTGTTTCTTCTTTCGATGATTTTATAGGGAAAAGTAGTGAGCCCCCATACAACGATCCCACCCTGGAGCTATTCCTGTATCCATTGGTCGACCTCATGCGCTCAACGCATATACACCACCATAGATGAAATGACTGTTGCAAAGGCATTCATTGCCATTATCCGATCCTCCTGATGCCTGACTGCAGAAAAGTCAAGCTAGTGACATTAAATGAGCGCTTAGTGGGAGGCAACCCACTGGTAAGTATGTAATTACACATTTTTGAGTCTTGTTTCATTTTATTTCATTTTTAACCAAACTCATGCTTCTATAACACTGGGGACAATGTAGTTCAAGTCTGGGGAGGTAGTTACTAACATTATCGTTTCTTTTCTTAGAGTCAGTTGAGTCTTTTTTATCGAGTCAAAATTTTGTATGAAACTATGATTTTTCGAGGAAACCACCACAGTTTCAGGAATCTAAGTAACCACTAATTCGAATTTGACTAGCATCCAAGACTAATGGAAAAACCAAAGGCCAACCAGTTGACGACATCCATATTTCCATCAGAAATCCACTAAAGTCTGAGCTAATTTCTGATTTTTCCTTTTACCTCATCGATGTGAATTATGTTCATAAGGCTTGTGATATGATCATGGAAAACAATCAAATGCAGCTTGAATCTAAGGAAAGCATAAATGGAGTTGAGGAAACATTGGTTGTGCCTAGTGGATCTATGACGAGAGCAAGAGCTAAGGTGTTCCAGAATTCAATCAATGGAATACTCGCTCAAGTGCAAGACCATCACGCGTCTAAGGATCAAATGGAGTACTTTGGATATCAAAACATGCTGTTTGCGTTACAATCTCAAGAGGACTAACAAGAGGGTGATCTGTTTGTACTATTTTTCCTAGTCTTCGGTTTTGTTTCAATGGGTTTTCCGAAGGAGGGTTTTAATGAGGCAAATCGGATCATCCATTCATCTTAGTACATGAGAGATTTATTAAAGCCCAAAGGAGAATACTCAGCCCAAAATAAAGACCCCATTCGTTGGATCTTAAGTGAAGAAGTGCAAGAGATATTTTTCAAGTCATTAAAACACTTAGTTAATTTTCTGCAATTAATATTGCTTAGGGTTTTCACTAGTTTCTTTTGCTATTTATAAGTGTGTTTTGAAACTCTATAATCAAAAAACTTTTCCATTTAAAACATATCCTTGAGTCATGTTGAATATCCGATCTGTTTTCTTAATTCATCTTGGTGAGTCATATCCGAGGAGTCAAGATTGGTCTCGTCCAAGTGTGTCATATCTTGGGAGACTTAACGGTGTATCAGAGATATTTTTGCAATCTCTGTGTGACTAAACAATCAATCTATCTCTTTTCTAGACTTCACCAGACTTCACTAGAGTTCACTAGACTTCACCAGATTTCGCTACACTCGTCATCTATCATTTATGTCCTTTAACCCTCTTGAAAGTGATCAATCCGTGGGAAGAACCATATCAAATGGTGTCAGAGCACCTTTCGAGATAGTTTTTTTTAATTTCCTTTAAACTTGACGTTTCCTTTTCTTTCTTATCTATCTTTTCTTCTATAGATCAGTTCAATCTTCACTCAAAAAAAAAAAAAAAAAAAAAACAAACACTCAAAAGTGTCCGATCAACTTCCCTTGGCGATTACATTTCTTTTCTTTTCAAAAAAAAAAGTCTGAGATTGTCTGTTCGTAGAAAAAAATCTGGTCAGCACTGAAAAAGCATGATCATACATCTTTAATCATCATCTGTTCTAATTCCTTTTCTACATTTAAGTCGATTATTTTCTCTTTTGTTTGCTTGGGAAGCACAAAATATTTTTGCTAGCTATCTCAATTCTGCATTTTGTTTTACGTGGACTGTTGGATTTACCATCGATGTTAGTTGGTGCTGTTCTATATGAACCGTTGAGAGTTCATTGTGAGAGAATTCTAGAGAGATTAGAGTGGAAATTTTCGTCAGACTAAGAGAGAAACACTGTAAAAAAAAAAAAAAAGAGTGAAACACTTGAGAGAATTTTCCTATTGTCTTTCTAACCGTTTGTTAAGTGTTTGCAGGGAAATTTAACATGTCACATGATTGAGATCAATCGGATACTCCCAGTAGGGTACGTGCACGTAAGAATAATAATCTCGAGATGTAAGCCTTCATGGGGGAAATAAAAAGGCTATTGAAGAAGGAGTTAGAGGCAGTACATAAAAAGTTAGACCATATGGAAGAATCGATTCAACAAGTACAGCCGGAGACAACACAGCAAAGGCTACGACAAAACCCTGGTGATAGGAGAAGAAGAGTTCAACCACGCCAAGAAAGGGATGAAGAAGAATTAGATAATTACAGCCAAGGAAGCCGTGTTTCAAATCAAATTCAAAGAAGGCCGAGACGTGACCGAGAAGCAAGGAGACCGGATGAAAATATTCTTAGCGGTCTTAAGTTGAAGATACCACCATTTCATGGGAAAAATGACCCAGACACTTATTTGGAATGGGAGAAGAAGATAGAGCTTGTGTTTGATTGTCAAACATATTCGGATCACAAGAAGGTTCAAGTGGCAGCGACTGAGTTTGATGACTATGCTATCAACTGGTGGGATCAACTTGTGACTAATAGGAGGCGCAATCGAGAGCCTCAATTAGATACTTGGGAAAAGATGAAAAATTTGATGAGAAAGAGATTTGTTCCAAGTCATTTCCACCAAGAGTTACATCAAAAACTTAGGAGGTTGTCCCAAGGTCCTAAGAGTGTGGAGGATTATTTTTAGGAAATGGAGATTTTAATGATTAAAGCAGATATAGAAGAAGATACCGAGGCAACAATGGCAAGCTTTCTTGGTGGATTAGCTCGTGACATTCAAGACAGATTGGAGATGCAAACATATGATAACATGGAAGAAATGCTTCATAAAGCTGTTTTGGCGGAACAACAAATCAAGTGGAGGGGTACTCCGAAACCATTTCATGGAGTTGGAGCGAATTATTCTGTGCAGAGTTATAACCGGGAGGATAAATCTGCTATCAAGCCAAAGACAAAACCCAGACCATACAAAACTAATCAAGATATCAAAGGAAAAGCAGTGGCAAACTCTTCTAGAACTTGAGAAGTTAGATGTTTCAAGTGGCAAGGCCGAGGGCACTATGCCAATGAATGCACCAACAAGAAAACCATGATTCTTTTGGAAAATGGAGAGATTGAAACAGAGGAAGAAGTAGTAGAAAGTAAGTTTGTTTTGGAGGTAGACGAGCGTATCGAGTTACCATTCACGGGTAAACTATTGGTAACAAGGAGATCACTGAGTGTTCAAGCTAAGGCTAATGAACAAGAGCAGAGGAAAATTTTGTTTCACACGAGATTTTTAGTACAAGTTAAGGTCTGCAGCTTTATCATTGATGGGGGAAGTTGCATCAATGTAGGAAGTGAAACAATGGTGAAGAAATTAGGGCTGAAAGTAGAGAAGCATCCGAAGCCTTATAAGCTTCAATGGTTTAATGACGTGGGAGAGATGAATGTGAGCAGCCAAGTATTGGTTCCTTTAACCATAGGCAAGTATGAGGATGAAATTTTGTATGACGTCCTACCTATGGAGGCGAGTCACATATTTCTTGGTAGGCCATGGCAGTTTGATCATAAGGTTATAGATAATGGTTTCACCAATACGTATTCTTTTGACTACAAGGAGGGAAACACGATCCTTGCTCCGTTATCACCTCAAGAATTTCATCAAGACCAGATCCAGCTGAAACAACAATGCGAAGCAACTATGAGTGAACCCCTAAACACCCCACCACTAAATAAAGAAGAGAGTTTGAGAAAAACCAAGAAAAAGGCCTGTGAGAGCAAACCCGTGAGGCATTCAAACTTCTTTGTGAGATCTAATGTGGTCAAGAGAGCTATTTTCTTTAAACAACCCATTCTTTTGTTTTTTACAAAGAAGTTCTAACTAACCTCAAACCGGAATTTCCGAGTAAGATTACTTCTCTTTTGCAGGAATTTGAAGAAGTTTTCTATGAAGAGAACCCCAAAGGATTGCCACCTATCCGTGGGAGTGAGCACAAAATAGACTTTGTTACGGGAGCTTCACTTCCAAACAGACCAGCCTATAGAACCAACCCAATTGAAGCCAATGAGTTGCAAAAGCAAGTGGCTGAACTTATGGACAAAAGATACATTGGAAAGAGCATGATTCCTTGTGATGTGCTAGTACTACTCATAGTACATACGAAGGATGGAACGTGGAGAATGTGCTGACTGCCGAGCCATCAATAACATCATTGTAAAGTATTGTCATTCTACCCCTCGTTTAGATGATATGTTAGATGAGTTGCATGAGTCTAGAGTCTTTTCGAAAATAGACCTTAAGAGTGGCTATCATCAAATTAGGATGAAAGAGGGAGATGAGTGGAAAACTGCTTTCAAAACTAAACATGGCTTGTATGAGTGGTTAGTTATGCCTTTTGGCTTAACCAATGCACCCAGTACTTTCATGAGGTTGATGAACCATATCCTAAGAAACTTCATTGGGTTGTTTGCTGTAGTTTACTTTGATGATATCCTAGTCTACAGCAAGAGTTTAGATTAGCATGTTACGCATCTAGAGGCTGTTTTGATTGTTCTTAGGAAAGAAAAACTATATGTCAATCTGAATAAATGCACTTTTTGTACGGGTAACATTGTGTTTCTAGGCTTTGTCATAAGTGCATATGGCGTCCAAGTTGATGAGGAGAAAGTGAGAGCTATCCGAGAATGGCCTAGACCAAGTACCGTGGGTGAAGTGAGGAGTTTCCATGGACTTGCAGGATTCTATAGAAGATTCGTGAAAGATTTCAGTACCGTTGTTGCTCCCCTCACTGAAGTGATCAAGAAGAATGTGGAATTAAAATGGGAGAACCCACAAGAAAAAGCTTTCCATATGCTAAAAGAGAAACTTACTAATGCACCAATCTTATCGCTACCAGATTTCATGAAAACTTTTGAAATTGAGTGTGATGCATCTAGTGTAGGTATTGGAGCTGTTTTGATGCAAGAGAAGAAGCCCATTGCCTTTTTCAGTGAGAAGCGTGGAGGGGCCACGCTGAAATATCTAACCTATGACAAGGAGCTATATGCCTTAGTAAGATCTCTACAAACGTGGCAGCACTACTTGTGGCCAAAGGACTTCGTTAGTCATACTGACCACGAATCCTTGAAGCATTTAAAAAGTCAGAAGAAGCTCAACAAGATGCATGCTAGGTTGGTAGAGTTTATTGAGACTTTTCCATATGTGATCAAGTACAAACAAGATAAGGAAAATGTTGTTGCAGATGCCTTATCTCAGAGGTATGCTCTAATTACTACTTTGGATGCTAAACTGTTAGGATTTGAGTAACTTCATAATCTTTATGAAACTGACACTGAGTTTCAAGAGATTTACAAGTCTTGTGCTAAATTCGCTTTTGAAATGTATTTTAGGCATGAAGGATTTTTATTTTTTGAAAATCGACTGTGTCTGCCTAACTGCTCTGTGAGAGATTTACTAGTTAGGGAAGCGCATGGAGGAGGCTTAATGGGTCATTTCGGGATTGCTAAGACTCTCAAAGTAATGCAACATCACTTCTATTGGACGCATATGAAGAGAGATGTGGAGAGAGTCTGTGGAACTTTAATGTTGTTGACTTAATTCCCTTTGTTGCAGATGAACCAGATTTGAAGACAAATCCTTTTCAAGAGGAGGGAGATTATGTGATCATGGAAAACAATCAAATTCAGCTTGAATCTAGGGAGGGCATAAATGGAGTTGTGGAAACATTGGTTGTGCCTAGTGGATCTATGACGAGAGCAAGAGCTAATGCATTCTATAATTCAATCAATGGACTACTCGCTCGAGTGCAAGACCATCACGTGTCTAAGGATCAAATGGAGTACTTTGGATATCAAAACTTGCTGTTGCATTACAATCTCAAGAGGACTAACAAGAGGGTGATCCATTTGTACTCTTTTTCTTAGCCTTTGGTTTTGTCCCAATGGGTTTTCCAAAGGAGGGTTTTAATGAGGCAAATCGGATCATCCATTCATCTAAGTCCATGAGAGATTTATTAAAGCCCAAAGGAGATTACTCAGCCCAAAATAAAGGCCCCATTTGTTGGATATGATGTGAAGAAGTGCAAGAGATATTTTTCAAGTCTTTAAAACACGTACTTGCTTTTTTGCAATTAATATTGCTTAGGGTTTTCACTAGTTTCTTTTGCCATTTATAAGTGTGTTTTGAAACTCTATAATCAAAAAAACCTTTCCTTTTAAAACATATCCTTGAGAGTGAATCTCTTCAATTCCATGTGAACAAACCCTAGGTTGGTGCGTAATATCCAATCTGCTTTCTTGATTCGTCTCGGTGAGTCATATCCGAGGAGTCAGGAATGGTCTCGCCAAGTGTGTCATATGTTGGGAGACTTCACGGTGTATCAGAGATCTTTCTGTAATCTCTGTGTGACCAAACAATCCATCCTATCTTTTTAAGACTTCACCATACTTCACTAGAGTTCACTAGACTTCACCAAATTTCGCTACGCTCTTCATCTATCTTTTTTGTCCTTTAACCCTCTCGAAAGTGATCAATCACTGGGAAGAACTATTTCAGCTTAACTCCTCGTTCGTACTTGACAGCAGACAACCTGTGTAAAAAGTAATAGTACTCCTCTCCCTTATTCAAAATACAAAAAAAAAAAAAAAAAAAAGATGAGATGACTTTCTTTGGAGTAAAGGGGTAGGAAAATTTTCGATGAGCCCATTATTTTACTTTGAAAGAGATGATCACATGAAGGTTGGAAGCGAGGTTTGAAAAATTTCCTGTGATACCATTATTCGCCTACACCTTTGTCAAAAAAAGGAAGAATAAGAAAAATAATAAGTCTGGGGGAGAAAAAGAGTACCAAAGGTTTTTAATGGTTGCTTTATCATGGTATTGTATGAGAATGAGTCTAGAAAGTTCTTGGCATTGAGATCAAAGATGAAATCCACCGATGAAGGGCTTATGGACTATGTTGCGTAATTGTGGGATTAATCTGGAAAGCTGAGAATGTCTACGGTGAAGTAAATGGTAGTCTGGATTCTGTCAGGTAAGAAT
The DNA here is from genome assembly GCA_028015245.1 of Cardamine occulta. NCBI lineage: Eukaryota > Viridiplantae > Streptophyta > Magnoliopsida > Brassicales > Brassicaceae > Cardamine > Cardamine occulta. The sequence goes on from CM051365.1 coordinate 6,831,925, forward strand.
TTCTAGTGGCTTGCTATGGTGAATGTGAGTGTGGTGCTCCTATGACAAAATGAGTTTCTGTGTTTTCAAACTTCTTTCTCATGTTTAGTTTTATGTTTGCCTGAGGGCAAGCAAAAGCTAAGTTTGGAGGAGTTGACATATCATGGTTTTTACTGGTTTTTAGCCATGATATACGCAGTCTTTATCGAGTTTTTTCAGTGTTTTTCTAGTCTTTTACAGTCTTTGCAGGTTATTGCATGAGTTAGACCATTACGGAGCTTTTGGAGGTTTTTGGAGTCAAATGGATCAAAGCAGATTTGAGGAGGAGTGATCGCAAAAGAAATGCCATATTTTTACCTCCGTGTTGACCGATACCAAGGGTGGTGTCAATCGACACAGAGCCAGAAACGCAGAAGGGTGGTCGTGTCTACCGACACATAGGGTGGTGTCGATCAACACACAAACTAGGCACATAAAAAGATTTATAGAAGATTTCTTTTTCGCCCAAAAAATCTCCAGAATCTTCCAGAACCACTTTGGCTCGTGTTTAGCTATAATTTAAGGGTTTTGGCCACTTGTTCATGCCAAGTTTCTCTTTACTCTTTGATTCTATTCATAGACTTTGAGAGATTTGTTTTGAGAGCTTTTGAGGAGACAATTATAAAAATTTGGTGGAGAGAAGAATTATAACCTCTTCAATCTCTTTATTAATTTTTTATGCTTTCTATTCTATTCATGATGTTTGTTTCACTCACCATGTCTAAGTAGTTTGCTTGTTAGGTTTAGGGATTTTCAAAGGTTATGACGAATTGTTAGAGTGTTTATTGCTTATTCTAACTTCGTGACCTAGAATCTGATCTTAGCTTGATTAGTTGACATGAAAGTGTAATTGATTTCGTGAACTATCTTAGATGAGCAAAATAACTATTTGCAAAGAAACTTGGTTTAAGTATTTTGTGAACAATCGAACCTAATCATTAATGCTTGTATGAATTGAGGAACTTAGCAAAGAAATTTAGAATTCTAGATTTAGACATAGATAATTTCCGCAGCAAAATCTGGTTAATTTTTCGAGTTCGTGAACGGTTGTTAATAATAATCCTGACAATTTATTTGGTCTGCAATTCTGTATTACATAAGAAATTCCCTAAGCTTAATTACAATTCCGTTGTTTAGCTTAATTCATAAACTGATTATCTATTGTGTGAACGTGAGTTCTCTGTGGAATTTGACTCCTAAGTACTACAATCGATATCTTAATTTGAGAGAGTAGCTCTAGGGTTAATTTGAGCATACCAGATCACAAAGTAAAAAATCAGTTCGGGGTTAAGTAAGGAGTTACAACAAAAACTCATCTGATTTCTATCAAGAAATAAAAGTTCATTTTCTTGGACAACAGAGGATATGCCATGGATCTACCCGAAAGTAATATCTCATGAATTGCATGTCGATCAAAGCTTCAAACCAATAAAATAGAAGCGAAAGAAGCTTGGCCCAGATCGAGCTAAGGCAGTAAACAACGAAGTGGAAAGACTTCTTAGAGTTAGTTTGATTCGCGAGATTATATATCCAGATTGGCTCACCAACCCCAGGGTGGTAAAAAAGAAGAACGGAAAGTGGAGGCTCTGTATTGATTTCACTGACATTAACAAAGCTTGCCCCAGAGATAGCTTTCCATTACATCCCATTGATCGGTTGGTAGAATCAACTGCCAGGCATGAGCTACTAAGTTTCATGGATGCTTTCTCCGGTTACAATCAAATCAAGATGCATCCAAATGAATAGAAAAATGTTCATTCATCATGGATAGAGATATATATTGTTATATTGTAATACCTTTTGGATTGAAGAATGCAGGAGCAACCTACCAGCACCTTGTCAACATAATGTTCGAGAAACACCTTGAAAAAATGATGGAAGTTTACATTGATGACAAGTTGGTCAAGTCTCTAAATACACCGAACACATTCAGCATCTCGAACAGTGTTTCAAAATATTGAATAATTTCGAAATGAAGTAGAATCCGGGGAAATGTACCTTTAGAGTACCATCAAGAGAATTCCTTGGATATATAGTAACAAAGCACGGAATTGAGGCGAATCCAAATCAAATCAACACATTTCTAATGATGCCATTACCTCAGAATTTCAAGGAAGTACAATGGTTGACCGGAAGAATGGCGGCACTTAACAGTTGTATATCCCCATCAATGGATAAATGCCTTCCTTTCTACCAACTATTGAAAGGAAACAAGCAGTTCGAATGGAATGAAAACTGCTAGAAGACTTTTAAACAACTCAAAACCTACTTGAAAACTCAACCGATCCTATCCAAACCTGAGGCGGACAAAATGTTATTTTTATACATTTTCGTTTCGGAACATGTTGTAAATGGAGGAATCGTACAAGAAATTCGAGGAGAGAAGAAATCAATCTACTATATAAGCAAAAGTTTAATGGTCCCGACACTTGGTACACGATGATGGAGAAGTTGGCATTAGCGGTAGTGACATCTGCTCGGAAGTTAAGACCCTATTTCCAATCTCAACCGATAGAAATACTCACGATGCAACCACTGCGAACCAGCCTGCATGAGCCAAGGCAGTCGGGGCATTTGGCAAATTGGGCGATAGAGCTTAGTGAATACGACATCGAGTATAAACGTCAAAGCAATGCCAAAGCTCAAGTTCTAGCAGATTTTTTTACCGAACTTCCTATGAAGGAAGTCGCCAAGGAAGAAGAGAATAGGACATGGAAAATTTATGTAGAATGATCTTCGTCTAAACAAGGATGCAGTGTGGGCATACGGCTCGAGACACCTATATCTGAAGTCATTAGGCAATCTATTTGATTACTATTCCTGGAATCGATTAATGTGAGGTTGAATACGAGGCATTCATCGCTGGACTTTGCCTCGCTAGGTGGATAGGAGTTAAAGAAGTCATTACATAATATGATTCCCAGCTTGTCGTTAATCAATTTAATGACAATTTTGAAGCGAAAGATCCATGGATGGAATCATACCTCATTGTCTCAAAGGGTTTGGCCTAAAAGTTCAAGAAGTTCAAACTGGTAAGAATTCCCTGAGGAGAAAACAGTTCGGTGGATGCACTAGTGGCACCAGCATCTATCTCAGGTCCCCGACTTGAAAAAAAGTAATTCTGGTGGAGTACATCTCAAAACAAAGTATACCATTTCCTGATGAAGCAATGGCGAAAACAAGATCACAAAAGAAATTATTTGGTCAAGGAGAAGTTCTGATTAAAAGCTCGTCCAGGAATAGAGGACGCTCGAAGAAAAGAAGGGGTAAAAAGACAGACCCGATGATAAACAAAGCATGTACCAAATGCGATTTTTGCTGAGGCCTCGATAGCCAGGTTCATACCCAATGGACCTCGGGCAGAAAACTTTGACTCATCAGCGTAAAGTTTTGCATGATATAGGAGTCGTTGTTCAAAAGAGGAGTTAGCGATCTGTATTTGTTATGCATCCATGGTGAAGGAGTAGAGATCGTAATGAGTGAAGTTTGGCAAGGACTCTGTGGAAATCATTCTTCTGGCCGATCTATGGCTTTTAAAATTAAACGCTTGGGATATTACTGGCCCATTATGATCATAGACTGCACAAAGTATGCTCCGCGATGTGTGGAGTGTCAGCAGCACGCTCCGTTAATCCATCAGTCTTCAGAATTGTTGATTTCAATTACAGCCCCATACCCATTTTTGCGGTGGTCAATGGATATAGCCGGACAGATGCACAAGTCAACACAGGAGTTCAGAATCTCTTGGAATTAACGATTACTTCTCAAAATGGATTGAAGCCGAGGCATATCATCAGTCAAAAACTGAGTTGTTAAAACATTTTTGTGAAAAAATATTATATGCCAACATGGGGTCCCATATGAGATAGTCACGGATAACGGATCACATTTCATTTCCAAAGACTTCGAAGACTTTTTGGCGTCGTGGGGAATAAAGATGAGTTATTCAACCCCAAGATACTCGTAAGAAATGGGCAGGTGGAAGCAGCGAATAAAACTATCTTGAGCAATTTGAAGAAGAGGCTTAATTTCTACAAAGGAGGCTGGTACAAGGAACTCCAGCCGGTGTTATCGGTGTACCAAAAAACACCTCGTAGGGCAATTGGAGAAACTCCATTTTCTCTAGTTTACGGAATGGAAGCTGTAGTTCCATCCAAATTGAACGTTCTTGGACTCCAGCAAATTGAGCTCTCCCTCAATGAGTCAAGTAACATGGAGATGATGGAGGATGCGTTGGACACGATCAATGAAAGGCGAGACCAGGCATTACTCCGGCTTCAAAATTACCAACAGGTAACAGCACGATACTACAATTCAAGGATAAAGAATCGACCCTTACAGGTGGGTGATTTCGTTTTACAAAGAGTGTTCGAGAACACAAAAGAAGAGGGAGCCGGAAAACTTGGAGTTAACTGGGAATAGTTAGGAATGGCGTATTAGGTTGGCGAACCAAGAAGGAGTCCCAGTTCGGAGTCTTTGGAATATCCACATTTTGATGAATTTCTATGTTTTAAATAACAATATATTTTCATACGATTTGGCTTGATCTCAAATTGGGTACGTAGGCAGCCCGTTAAGACATGCACAACTATTGAATTAAAAGAAATATATTTTATTCAACATAACCACGATTCGAAGAAAGGGTCGGTTTGACGGACAAAACAAAAGGAAATAAGCTCGAACTCGAGCATAAAAATTGAAAAAGCTAAGAAGAACAAAAACAGCCAAAGACTACGAACTGAAAAAAATCAGTCCTTGTTGCAGAACAGTTCGGCCCCTTGCCCCACAAGATCAACAATTCCTTGTATGCTTGAAGGGATGTAGTGCTCAAAGTCTTCAAATCCCAGCACAATCCAGTCAGAGAGTTGCGCCTCGAGTACATATACCTCATGGGATATTCGGAGAACTTGTTTCTCCATTTTGCATACCTGTGCTTTAAGTAAATCTCTTTCATGATCAAGCTCCTTGAAATTAACAATGAGTTGAAAACGACTTGGTCGAGGATTAGAAGGAAGGTGAAGAAAAAGAGCAGAAAAACTAAAGTGATTAATCCAAAGGCGATAATCGGTCGATTAATCGACACGGGATTATCACCGATGTTCCCCAGCCAAGAGGATGGATATTGGAGTCGACTACAGCATTGAGAGAAATATTAGGATCCTTATGGGAGCAAACGACCGCCGTCGGGGATTCTTGAGTACGATTAACGAAACGGGAGCTTGATGCCATTAAGCAATGAATTTGAAACATTCAGACCTAGGTATATGCCTTTTATAGCCAAGTCATCAGGAAGAATGAGTGGGAGCAAGTCTCGGAGATTCTATTTAAGGTCTTAATTGACCAGATGGATCCGAAGATGAGAGAATCCAAATTTGGAGAATGCGGCATTTAATGATGATTGGACATGGTTAGGAAGAGAATATTGCAATGATTATGCAGAACCATTGAAAAAGGATGAGCGTGAAGCCCATGACACAAAAAAACAAAGAAGGTTTGTTACATTCAAGGTTTGGGTTCGGGAATAGACTCCATCACAGCCACTTTTTCTCCAAAGATGAACTCCCCTTTCACCTCGGCTTTCGGTTTTTCTTTTGGTTTGCCGACCGAACTCCCTTCCTGGCTCCTAATGAAATCATGTAGACAGTCAGGGATGGGGTCAATCAAATCAAGACCGTGTTTCTTCCACTCAACAGGATCGGACTCCAAGCGTCGGATCTTCCTTTTAAACTACTGGATTCGTTTTTCGAGAGCTGTTCGTTTGGCATTCCGCACACTCGAAATGGTGTCTGATAGCAAGCTATGTTGGATACAAAGGAAGAATAAGATTCGTCAGAGAATGAAAATTGTATAACAAAACAACATATATACGACTTACTCTGTGGATGAAATCCTGAGCTTTTTCCTTCTTCTTGCCATGCTCTTGGACTTCGAACCCATCACCAAAAGGAGGTGGACACTACAAGAAAACAGCCGAAAAACCGACGGCAATTCCGACGGACTATTAATCCGTCGGAAATTTCTGACGGTTTTCCGACAGGATTCTGACAAAAATTACCAAAAACACACCGTTGAAAATCCATCATAAATCCGTCAAAAATCTGTCAGAACGTTTTTCGTCGGATTTCCGACATATCTAGGAGTGTCCATCGGAAAGCCGTCGGAAATTTTCTGACGGAAATTTCCGACGGCTTTCCGATGGACACTCCTAGATATTAATTAATATTAATTACAATAAATTAAATATTATTAATATTACTAATAAATTAATATACCCGTCGGAAATCCGTCAGAAATAGTCTGTCGGAAATCCGTCGGACTATTTCCGACGGATTTCCGACGAGCTAGAATTGACAGAAATATCCATCGGAAATCCGTCGAAATAAACCTATTCTGATGGATTTCCGATGGATATTTCCGTCAGTTCTAGTGTGTTTTCTTGTAGTGGGAGGACTCGAGGGAGAGTTAGAGGATGATCTAGGCTTCGGAAAGCGGCTAGCGTATGCCATGGATGAAGGCGAAGGTTAGGGTTTTCTCTAACGAAGATAGAGGAAAGTGCTTTTCAGGAAAGATAAAAGGATTCACTGAGGAAAGTAAAGCCAATCGGTTCAAGCCTCAATATTTATAAGAAAAAGGTTCAATCGAGATCATTTAATACAAGTAATTAATGATATCAAAGCGTGTTGAGTTCACTTTGTCTTGAAGATTTGCTCAAAGTTTTTGGTATTCGAGGGAGGTCTGTATAATAATTGCGTCGTGAATTTTTCCTCAAACAACACAATGATAAAGCTGCAAGTGCACAGCCAAATCTATTGTAGTCCTTAAGGTTATCGATCCCACATGATCCCACAGAGAGAGAAGTTGTATTGCAAATCTAGAGGAACAAGTAAAGCTAGAACTTAAATATAAAGGTGGGAGTTTTGTTGTGTCACACAACAAGTAAACTAAATAGCATATAAAACGAGTGTAAAACAATAAAAGAAAGGCGTTGGGCATTCAAGGGATCTCAGGGGTTTGATGATCAATTCATTCGAGATAAATTCATGTAAATGCATGTCTACTCCTAAGTCTCGAACTATGAAACACAAAAGATCGATTAACCTATAACGCATGGAGAAAACCGGCTGAGATCAATACATCCTGTTAATCAACTCTCGCAGGCAACAACACATATATCAAAGCATTAATATCAAGTTCAATTATAATCCATAAAACTCCATAACTAAGTGGTATGTGCTTGTTATGACGTGATACTCATCCAAACTAGGTTCTAGCAAATCAAGCAAGCGGATAGCAAAACCTAGATGCCTAAAATCAGTGGCTAGTTCATGAGGCTAGCTACATGCATTAAGAGAAAGCTCAAAATGGAAGAGCAGTATAGACGGATATGCATAGACAATGAACTCACCACTTAAACTACCTAGATCATCTCCCCCCTTTGATTAACCCTTTAAACCCAACAAGTAAACTACTCAAGCATGCTTAAAGGAATCATCAAACCAAGGTTTAAATAATTCATAATCATAAATCAATAAGAACAGAAGGTAAAGGTTCAGAGATTACTCTTTAGAATGGAATACAAAGAGGTAAAGACTTTTCCTTAAGAATCAAAGTAACAAAAGATGAAAGGGAAGAGAATTGGTGGACTTCTAGGCTTCAGAGAGCAAGAGGGCTTCTGGAGATTCTCTGGTCATGCTTAGGGTTTCTCCTTGGGTTGCTATGAAGTCACACTAAACCTAATACTAAGGGTTAAGTATTTATAGGTCTTGAGGTCCAAGAAGTTGGTTTTAGGGTTTTGGAGGCTAAACTCATTGTTTTGATAAGTGTAGAGGCATTATGACTGAGGTGGTGATGAAGGCTGTCCTCGGTCATGGGTTTATGGCAAGGTCATCAAGAAGCTTGACCTCGGTCGCACTCTTTGTGACTGAGGTTGGTAGGTCGTTACTCTTCGGGTTGTATCTTCCAAATGGCTGAATGGATTGCTTTGATTCTTATCCGAGGTAAATCTTGAAAAGAGGTTTTGAAAACAAGCAAACAAGAAAGTAAAGTTATGGAAAAGAGGTTTTGAAAATCATGGGAACTCACTTATCTCTTTGGAATCTCTTCCTTGCTGTGGCTTTAGTACTTTCCCATAGGAGGCATCAATAATACTCCAAGTCCATGATCCAAAGGACATTTGGCCTCACCATTGTCATCTCTTTACATAGATTAATTCAAAATAAAAAGCGGTGGTCTTACCAAAGGAAAATCAATCCAAAGGATGTCGACTTTCTTCTAACCAAAACTTTCTTCGTATACTTTCCTCTCCATCTTCTCACTTTCAAGACAACCGGTTATTCCCTATTTTTCTAAGGTTCATTGTATTTTTCTGTCGACAGCTTGCTCGTTGGACAAGTCTCCATGAGGTCACGAAAGATGCATGGGTCTACGCACAAAATCCGTCGGTTCACTTTGACGATGTTTGTTTTTGTTTTGGTTCTTTTGGGATGAGAATCTATGAGACTCCGAAAGATGCACGGGTTTACGCACAAAATCCCTCAGTCACATCCAATATATCGTTTTGCTTTCTTGGTTCAGATTTTTGAGTTACGAAGGGGAAGGAGAGGTGAAGCATACTGGTGAAGAAGTGCAATGTTTTATAAGGCTCGAATAGGTCTCGTCCAATGAATACCAAACCCCCTGAGTAAGAAATTAAAAGTCAGGTTAGATTTCGATAAGGTTTAGAGACAACGTTGGTTTAACCTATTTTCCAATATCAAGATACTTTCAGGAATGTTGACCTAAGCCATTTTCTTTCTGAACTTTGGTTCTGCGGCCAAGCTTTGAGTCATAAGAGTGTTAATCCAATTCAGATAGTCCATCAAAACAAGTTCATAATTCCCTAACTATTTTGACTCAATAAACCAAAAGAAAGAAAAAAAATGACTCGATAAAAATGGCATAAAATCAGCAAGATTATCGATGTAAAAAGTGGAAAAATGTCTGAAGTCAACAAAATAGAAAGTAGCATTAGTAAAGGATGGAACATCCTTCCCCCCAGACTTAAATCACACCATCCTTGGTGGGAAAATAAGAAAGAGACGAGGATGAAAATGATAAAGAAAGAGTTGAGTTTAAGAGCAATGTCACCTCAAATTAGATTGTTGGGGACTAACCGGTGTTTCTTTCTTTTTGTTGCTTGAGATCAAATGAACTCGGTTTATGATGCGATTCCGGAGAGATTCTCAACCCAAACTCGACACCACGATGTTGAGAACACAGATGAGATGATGCTAGACCCAACTACTGAGCACCTAGCGGTTTAATGGATCGAATGTCGCCACAAGGGAATGCAGAAATTCCACTTGATGAGACTAAGAGTTTTGAAATTGAATTACACGGAGTCGAGAACAATGATCTATATTTTATAAAGGTTTTTGATTAAAAAGATAGATGAAGAACATAAGAGTCTCGACACACATATGAAGAAGAAGGAGACGAAGAGAGAAGAGAAAAAGCAATAAAGAGTGGATGTTTACGAGACATGCCTCGGTAAACATCACTCGGACCATGCACAATTAAACACAAGTACAAATTCAAAAGAAAAGAGATAGAGAGATAATGGACCACGTCTTGAGAAGGAGAAGATGGGCCTTGAGGTGGATCAGACCTAGCATGATGGCAAGATGATCATGAGACCCATGCACCTCGTTAAAATCCTTTCCCGGAAAACCACTTGGGAAAAAACGAGGAGAAGGGAAAAAGAGTATGCATGGTCGTCATGGCCATATGCTAAGTGTCTTGGGCGTGTATCTCGTCCGATGGGGCCTTGATACATCGGAGTGATACTTCGGAGTGATCATTCCCCTCCACTTAAATCACACTGTCCTCGACGGGAAAATAAGAAAGAGACGAGGATGAAAAATCATAAAGAAAGAGTTCAGTTTAAGAACAAAGTCACCTCGAATTAGATTGTTGGCGACTAACCGGTGTTCTTTTCTTTTTGTTGCTTGACTTCAAATGAACTCGGTTTAGTTCATTGAATTCTTCTTGATAAAATCTCTAATTGCATCCTTCCTGAGAAAAAAAACCTAAAAATCATCAATAATCTTGGTAATTAAAGAAAATAAAAACAAACCTAAAGATAGAAGGGTGGTGGAAGTGCTGGTGAGATGGTAGTAGTGATGTCTCGTTGATGTCGTATCAATCACAGTTGAGATCGTTTCCATGGTGATTGATGGCTCCTATGATTGATATGGTCGCGCCTCGGTTGTGGAGTAGTCCAGGGAATATTTGCAGGTGGTCCATGGAACGATCACGGAACAGTCGTGGAATGGTCGCGGTCGCGGGTTAAGATGCGGTACTGTCCGCGGAATGGATACAATCTTCAAAGTTGCCAATCTTGCGATCCAAGCTTCCTTTTCCAAAAATATTTCGATCATTACTTCCAATATGTCCAACTTATTGGTGAATGTTCGATCATAACCCATTTGATCGAGCCAATTTGGTTTTTGGCACCGCTTTGTGAATTCCATGCTCGCGGAACGGTCGCAGAGCAGTCGCGATGCTCAAATGCTGAAAATCTTTCAGTCCAGATCACGTTTATCAAAATTTCTTCGACCACTACTCCCAAAATACCCAATTTATTATTGAATATTTGATCATAGATAATTGATCAGACAATTTTGATTTGTGGCAATTCCTTGTGAAATATGCGGCCACGGAACGGTTGCGGCTTCAGTCATAGGATGGTAAGACTCGGATTAGGGTAATCTTTGGCACTGATCACGGGATGTGTGACTGGTACAGAATCTTCACATGGCACCAGTCACGATAGATGTTAACAGTCCAGGGCACAGGGCTGACTCGGTGGGGACTCTCGGCATCGGTCACGAGTGATTGTGATCGATCTGTCGCCTTCTGCGTACATCGGCCAAGGGAGTTAACCGGTCTATCGGTGGTGCTTGCCACCATCTCCAAGCCTTGTGACCGCAGGGAGGTGAGGAGATAGCTTTGGGAAGGCTTTATAAGGTCTGGGCATGATCGAAATGGCAAAGATTCAACTTTGTTGATGACCTCGGTCACAAGCCTCGTGTCCTAGGTCGTCCTTCTTCATTACCTCGTTCACAGGGCTCTGTGACCGGGGTCGTCCCTTCTTGTGATCTCGGTCACGGCCTCTGTGACCTAATTCGACTCCTCTTCGTCTCTTTTCTCTTTTTCTTCTTTTCTATTTTCTTCTTTTTCTATTTTCTTTTTGTATTTTTATGAAAAACCTGAAATAAAACATGAAAGTATCAAAATCAAAAGGAAATTAAAACTAAAATTGAAATAAAAACTTACAAGTGGGTTGCCTCCCACTAAGTGCGCTTGTTTAACGTCACTGGCTCGACGGTTGGTTTGCTCCTTATGTGAAGTGAGATGGGCCCTCTATCCTTGGAAAAAGTTTCTTGGCTCTCTCCAGCTCTGGTGGCTTCCTTGTTGGATCATTGTTCCTTCTCTTTGGACGTTGAGATGTTGATACAAAAGGTACAGCTTCGTAGAAGACTTCTCGGTCTATGTTGGTAAAAGAGTTGTGTAGGTCTCCCTTTCACGACATTGATCACTTGAAAGTCCATTAGAACACTGCAGTTTCCAATTCTCACATGAATGTCTGAGACCATTCCCTCAGGAGTTGTAGATGAAGAGTTCATGAGTCCTATGCGAATCTTTGAAGGTTGTAGAGTGCCTAAACCAATCTTCTGTGCAGCTCTCATCAGCATAAGGTTGATGCATGAACCAGAATCACACAATGCATCTTTGAATTCAACTCCTCTTATAGAACAAGATATAAGGAATCTTCCGGGGCTGTCCACTTTGTGTAAAGTTCTCATGTATTCAGGCTCTAAGTCTTTCAAGAACAAGTCTCTTATGTCCTCTATAGACTCCTTGCTATCATTGAAGAAACAGTTTATGTTGTAATTAATCCAAGCATTCATGAAAGAGGTACCCGGTGGTAAAGCTTTGACGGCTTTGTTGAATTCTTCCAAGTCGTCTTTGCTTATGCGTCTCCTATGCCATAAGTCCTTGAGATAAGATGGAGTGTCGGGGAAAAGAGAGAATCTCACACTCCTAAAATGTTCTTCAACATGTTCCTCATTGATGTAACTTTCCATGAAGAAATGCTTAAGTGGAAAATTTGCCCATGCTTCTTCGAAAGAGATGTGAAATGGAATTGCTCCTACCAAAACCCGGATCTTGTATCTTGGGGATCATCAAAGCGTGATACTGTTTGTACCTCAGCAAGATTGATGGATTATTTGTCTTCATCCTCCATAGGATCAGCTTCATGTCCACTTCGACTTCTTCTTCCTCGGGTTCTTCTTCTAGCTCCAAGTTCTCTACTTCTTCTATAACAGCTGCAGCATTCCAAGGCCAGTCTCCTTGTCCTTCCTGAGTTAGAATGGATGGGCTAGTTGGTTCTCCTTGCTGTGAATAGACAGTGGCAGGATCTTGGAAAGATTGGTGTGGAAAGTGAACATAGTCAAGGTTTATTTGAAACTTGCTTTGATACCCTTCGGATTGCCATGTGTAAAGATTTTTAGAGTGACCTCGGGGATGATGTGAGGCTTCCTCCAAGTTCTCATGAACATGGTGAGATGCTGGAGATGGTACGGAGTTGGTTTGGTGGCCGGTCTCTCCTTGGTTCTGAATTCGTTGAAAATTGTTGTTTTCGGGAATTTCCTCACAAGCGATTTGAGTAGTCATATAGCAATGGACCTTTCCTAGGTCTTCTTCCTCATTTTTTCCAGTACATAGATCATTGAACTCAGCATTCTCTCTTTTCAAATCTCCAAATTGGCTTTCAATGTCTTGTTCTTCAAAGTAAGCTTCTTCTTCATCGGTTTGATAGTCTTTTTGTTGAGTCCACTCCAATGACTCGGTTGGGGCAGTGGGCTTCTCTCCAGGAGCTTTTTGTTCTTCTTCTTGATCATAGGCTTGGTAAGCTTGATCATTCTTCCATCTAGCATAATCATTGGGATCATTGAATCCATGTTGCAAAGCTTCTATTTTCCATTCAAGTCGATCTTCGACTTGATTGATGGTGTACACCATGTTGTGATGCTTTGATCCATGTTTCTTGATATCTCCTCCATGATAGTACAGTTGGTCCTGGATCTTCTTAACTTGGTTTTCCACACACTCAATGTGGCAAGCAATGGTAGATAGCTTTGAGTCTAGGTCTGTCTTCATCTTTGAAAGCTTAGCATCGAATTCTTCATGACATTTCTGCTGCTCCGTGGCGAGTTGTTGTAGAGATTTTACCATCTTCTTATAAAAAGCATCCGAGTATGGTGCTTTAGTCTTCATATGCATCAATTCTCATTACTTCCCTTGAATCAAAGTCTTGATCCATACCATAATAGAATCTGTCCATTGCGATGTGAATGAATGAGTGGCTCCATTGCGATGTGAATGAGCTGGTCTCATTGGTTGATCTCCAGAGGATTGGGATATTGATGGACAACCAGAGTGCCTCGTCAATGATGTACCACGAGATGGCCGAGAGTGGCTGTGGTAAGCTCCATAGCTTGAGCTAATCAATGGCTCAGAGGTGTCTCCGTCCATGGTGTTGTAGTGCGCTATGAGTTTTGCAAAAGTAAGGTTCTGAAAATCCTCAGGTCAAGCATCGAGGTTCATCCTCAAGGTCTCCTGAAACCATAAAAACCAAAAATAAAAATCAAAAGCAAAGTTTCCTAGACGTTACACTAGTTCATAAACTTGTAAACAAACAATCTCTCTCCGGCAACGGCGCCAAAAACTTGATATCGTGGTATGAGGTGTGTAGTGTAATTGCATAGTCAAGTTTTCCTCAAACAACACAATGATAAAGCTGCAAGTGCACAGCCAAATCTATTGTAGTACTTAAGGTTATCGATCCCACATAGAGAGAAGTTGTATTGCAAATCTAGAGGAACAAGTAAAGCTAGAACTTAAATATAAAGGTGGGATTTTTGTTGTGTCACGCAACAAGTAAACTAAATAGCATATAAAACGAGTGTAAAACAATAAAAGAAACGCGTTGGGCATTCAAGGGATCTCATGGGTTCGATGATCCATTCATTCAAGATAAATTCATGTAAATGCATGTCTACTCCTAAGTCTCGAACTATGAAACACGAAAGATCGATTAACCTATAACTCATGGAGAAAACCGGCTGAGATCAATACATCCTGTTAATCAGCTCTCGCAGGCAACAACACATATATCAAAGCATTAATATCAAGTTCAACTATAATCCATAAAACTCCATAACTAAGTGGTATGTGCTTGTAATGACGCAATACTCATCTAAACTAGGTTCTAGCAAACTAAGCAAGCGGATAGCAAAACCTAGATGCCTAAAATCAGTGGCTAGTTCATGAGGCTAGCTACATGCATTAAGAGAAAGCTCAGAATGAAAGAACAGTATAGACGGATATGCATAGATGATGAACTTGCCACTTAAACTACCTAGATCATCTCCCCCCTTTGATTAGCCCTTTAAACCCAACAAGTAAACTACTCAAGCATGCTTAGAAGAATCATCAAAGCAAGGTTTAAGTAATTCATATTCATAAATCAATAAGAACAGAAGGTAAAGGTTCATAGATTACTCTTTAGAATCGAATACAAAGAGGTAAAGACTTCTCCTTAAGAATCAAAGTAACAAAAGATGAAAGGGACGAGAATTGGTGGACTTTTAGGGCTTCGAAAAGAAAGAGGGCTTCTGCAGCTTCTCTGGTCATCCTTAGGGTTTCTCCTTGGGTTGGTATGAAGTGACACGAAACCCTAATGCTAAGGGTTAAGTATTTATAGGTCTTGAAATCCAAAAAATCGGTTTTTAGGGTTTTGGCCTCAATCATGGGTATTATGACCGAGGTGGTGATGAAGTCTGGCCTTAGTCACGGGCCTTATGGCCGAGGTCATCAAGAGGCTTGACCTTGGTCATACTCCTTGTGACCGAGGTTGATAGGTCATCACTCTTCGGGTTATATCTTCCAAACGGCTAAATGGATTGCTTTAATTCTTGTCTGAGGTGAATCATGACTCTTCCAGCTTTCCATTGATATAAAGATCTCTTAATTTGGTCCACGGTAAAATCTTCAATGAATGTCAAACTTCTGATGCTCTGAAACTGCCTTAAAACAGGTTTTGCTCCTTTTTGGTCCATTTTCCCTTAAAACCTGTAAAACCTCTCTAAAACTAGAAATATTCGATAGTAGCTATTTAGCCTTCAAAATACCCCAAACTTTTTACAAAAACATATGAAAATGATAGTAAAAATAGGTAAAAATACGATGTTATCATTAACCTGCACAAGAAGATATTGACCTACTTTTTGACGCCCTTCCTAGCCAAGCTTGTCGACTGTTGCAGGTCATGATCCCAGAGCTTTATAAGAGAATTTTATTTCAAGGAAAGCTCCTCAAATTCAGCCTTGGCAGAGGATAGGTCATTTTGTAGAGATGAAGTTGTAGATTTTAAAGCAGATTGTTCAGAGGAAAGAATCCCCAACTTTTCTTCATATGATTTAAGTGCGGCCCTCGCCTCATCATGCTCCTTCTCCAGCCGTACCAATCGTTCAAGTCTTCTGGCATAATCCTCAGGTTCAATTTCTCCAACTCAAGTTTGGCAGTGGATTCCTTAATAGGCTGTGAGCTCCTTAACAAGTGTCGACGCGGCAAGAAGAGACTCACAGTGAAATATCATGTCATTATAGTCGACATCAACCTGTAAAAGAAGGAAAAACCTGGGACACATGGTGAGAATGCCAAACGTAGTTCTCACGAGTAGTGGGGTCCCAACGAGCAAAGGTGGGAAGCTTATCATTAGAACAAGTGCCGAAGTGTCTAAAGATATTCGCAATCCTATTCTTGTCTAAAAAACGAGAAAAGAAAGTAAGCGACTAATCCTCGTGGAGAAGAGGCAGTGTCCGGCTTCTTCCTCTTAACCAACGATGCAGTAGTTTTGTCTTCATCTTCATTATGGGTGTCGGCAACAACGGTAGAGCGAACTTGATGCGAAGTCAATCCCGAACTGGTCCAAGTCAAAGAGGATGAAACAGAAGGGTCCGCTATCAGACTTACCTTTCGATGAATACCGTCATTTATGGCAACGGCTCCTTCCCGATGCCCCTTATTAATGGCATCGATCTGTTCCTTTATTTTCCTCTATGCAGCCTTTTTCATCTTTTCCCCAACCTTCCTCTCGTGCAGGGACAATCCTGAAAGATCAGCTGCCTCACATAGCGAAGTCCACTGCCTTTGATACAAGTACTGGCCCCATGGATTCTGTGGAGGGTAAACGAGTTCCAATTCACATCGTGTTTGGTGACCGCCTTGTAAAAATCAAGAAAGCCTTCCCAAGCACCAGGGCGGACTTAAGTTGCTGAGAAAGGGGGAAAATAAACAAACGGAAGAAGAAAAGAACAGTGAAATAATAAGATGAAGAAACCCATATATCCTAAAGCATCTACCATGAGCAATTGCCCAGCCACGGTGCAACATGTCAGCCAAGACATTAACAGAGGAGGGATCAATCTTGACAAGAAACCAGTACACCAAAATTCTTTCCAGGTAGTCCAGTTATCAAATTCCGATCAAGGTTGGGGTAAATAGTAAAAGTCTCTGAAGTCTTCGAATGTCGAACACTGAAGAGCTCAAGGAAGTCACCGCCACTCACCAGAAATCCTACCTCACCAGCAGCTGTAATCTTGCATAGCATGGTGCGAAGCATATTCGGAGTCATTTGAGGAAGAGCTAACCCGAGGTGATGAAGATAAAGTAGGAGCACTTTGGGGAAAGAAAAGAACATGCCACATCCTAAGAAAAAGACTTCATAGACACAGTAGTAACCGGAGAAGATTTTCTCCGGAGACTCATTCAGAGCCGGTAGGACAATATCAACCAATACAGGGATTCGACAAACGTCCCTAACAACTTTAAGAGATTCGGGCGTTGACCACATCTGGTAGTGGGGGGCAAGTTTTCACCAGGCTGCGTGCATACGATGATGGGCCGGCAAAATCTTGATGGATCTAGGAGCCAATATAGCATCAGGATTTCCCCTTTCGGCGGATTCAATTTTGGGTCTTCAAGAGGAGAGGACATGATTGAAGTGATGGAAGAAATCGAAGAACGGAAGTAGAGGAGTTAACCGGAGAAGGTTAGCAAAGGGAAAGAGAAGAGAGATAAAGTAGAGAAAGAGAAATAGAAAGAAAAGGGAAGATTTTACTTATAACCAAAAGGGGGAAACCGACTCAAGAGTAGTGGCGAAGTGGAGGAGTTTTCCCGTGCCTTTAAAAAAAATTCAGAAAATAAATAACGGCACCTGTCAAGGCAATCAGATCAGCCAAAATCCAAGATCTAATGGATATGATGACAAGACACAAAGCGAATTAAGGAATAAGAATTAAAAGAATACATCTGCATTAGTTACTTAAGTCCCCCGAGCTGAGCAACAGCTCATAGGACTTGGTGGACAATTGTTGGAACCGGATCTTGAACCGAAGATCCATCATTTATAAGGTACAGATACATGTCCGCAGTAAAAGAAAAACAATTCGGATAAAAAGGGTCGAGTCTCGAGAACCGGCAAAGAGTACGGAGGAACGAGGCAGAGGTTCACGGAGCAGCAAACACCAAGCTTTTTAAAAGGGGAAAAACCCGAAAGGAACCCAAAGAAAGCCCAATCAAGTTCGAAATCAAGATGTTATAACAATTAAGGCAGGATCAAAACTGATGCATTAAAGAAAAATCATAGAGTTGAATAGGAGCATTTAATTCTCTATTGTGTATAAATATAATCCCATAATAATTGTAAAAAGGGATTTTTGCCAATTAGTCAGAGCGATAAAACAAACTTTTTATCGACTTTAGCAATACAATTTCCTTTACAAATTCTTATATGACCTTGTTACCAGTTTATTCTACATTTTCATTGAGTGTTGGATCCAGTATCCACAAAGATGACTAGTGAATGGCTATGTGATCCACTCGTGCTTTTTTTCCCTTAGCTTTGGTTTTTCCCAAATGGTTTTCCGGAGTAAGGTTTTTAACGAGGCTTGTGGCTCACATATTTAAATGTGGATGAGAATATGGGTTTAATTTCTCGTAAGGCCAAAACTCAAAAAGGCAAAGATGAATTTGTAAATAGACTTTATTTATCTTTGGGAGGTTTGCGAACTGATCGCGCTTATGAGTAAAACTGTCTTTGTTAAAATGTATGCTCTAGGTTCTTTATCTCGCTCGAATTGCTCTGAAATTGAATTACCCTTTTTCTTGCTTCTATTCGCCTTAAATAGAGAACATTTGCTGAAGATCTCTCCCTACATCTCCGGCCTTTCGCCGCAACTGCTCTGTGATCTCTGCTTATTCATCTTGATCATTTTTTACTTCTCCTTCAATCCTTCGTCATTAGGTCTGTGTTTGCTGCATGGGCCTAGTTAGCCTACTTGGACCTATTCTTTTTATGGGCCCTATGATGGGGTGAAATCCACCTCCAACAACTGCCATTAATTAGTGAAAATATGCATAAAATCTACAATGTCATTAAAACAAGTATGAGGTAAAAAATCTGATGTAACTCAACAAATCTGCCACAATAAGTCTGCAAACACTAAAAAGGTTATTCTAATAAGTAAAATGTCTGCCGTAATGAGAACTGAAAAGTATGTTGTAACTAATGTTTGTTTTTTTAAAAACAATAAATCTATGATAACTTAAAACAAATATGCGGTAACTACGATATTAATATAACAATTAACTTTTGATAATAAAATCTATGACCAATAGGTGAAACAAAACTTTGCTACAACTTAAAATTTAAATCTACGATAAAAAAAACTGCAAAAAAATATGCAACAAAAAGTTAAATCTGTCGTAGAAATTTTAACAGTTTAGAGAAATGAAAAAAAAAATTCCTACCTCTATCAGGATCTTCAGAAAAATAAATCTACGGTGGTAAATAAATATGCCATGAATTAGAAAACCTAACACCGCTAAGACATGTAAATCTGTGGTACAAATTAAATCTGCAGAAACAAATTTGCGGCAAGACATTAAATTTGTCAAATATAAAAAACTACCACAACATAGAGCTGCATATTTATTTTGTAGTTTTTTTTCAACGGTGTTGAAATCGTAAATATTTATATGTTTTCAAAAAAACCGAAAAATTGTTGATGTGACATTAATTGTTAATGACACTTTTGTAATTACTTTTTCCTAACAAGTTAAATCTGCAAAATAAATATACGGCAAAATATTAAATTTGTCATATAAAAAACTGGCACAACATAGAATTGCATATTTATTTTGTAGATTTTTCTTGCTACAGTAACAAAATTGTAAATGTTTGCATTTTAAAAAAACGAAGGATTGCTCATGTGGCATTAATAGTTAATATCACTCTTGTAATTACTTTTTTAATTCTGACGTCAAAAAAAAGTTATTTTTTTCTAACAAAAATTTTAATGGTACTTTTGTGATTAAAAAAACTCAACTAACCCATATTTTTCCTAAGTTAATATAACAATTAAATCATTTTTAAAGCTTATTCTAGTTTTTTTTCCCTATTATTAACTTGGTTATGTCACCAGTAATATCTAGCTATTTATTTATTCACGGTCTGACATCGGGGATTGATCGAAGCTTGAAATCATCGGCGGCGTAGATCTCTTCTCACAACTTCATAGCTATCTAGATTTCTTCTCGGGTCAATTTCGGTTTTGTATTTTTTTTTTTCTCTGGAAAATACGGCAACTGAGTTCCTTATAGACAAAAAAATTACGCAAAACCATTTTCGTTGCCGAAAAATACATATAATAAAGATTTCTAGTTTAATAGGAACTTGCCTTCTTCAGAGATTTCAGATTTGCAAAAAAAACCCGAAAGCTTTGAATTGTCGCAGCTTTTTCGTGAGCCGGGACGACCCGAGTAAACCTCTCCATCATCTTCTCTGTCTTTGATTCTTCTGATTCTGTTAAAACACCAAGAAATTGACTCGGATTTTTATTTTTTTATGAGACTCACATGAAATTCTAACTTTGAAGTTTTAATCCCTGCCAGCTGCTTACAATGAGAAGTCGATCGTGTTTTTTACATTCAATAACTCCAAGTCCAGGTAATCTCTTAGATCCTATGATAGAATTTTCGTTTGTGTTGATTTGTTAAATTGTTTATCCTTAGATGAGCTGATGAATCAATTTTTATTCTTTTCCTCAGGAATATCCACACATCTCCACGTCCATCCTAGTGCTCTCAGTTTCTCAAAATCCAGTTACTTTTTTTTTCACTTTTAGTTTTCTTGACATTTCACTACAATGCCAGACATTTTCATTTTCAATCTCTTTTCGACATTGCTCAGGTTTAAGCAATCGAAATGCGTCTTTTTCGAAACTCGCGTACGCTCAAAACAAGAAATTCAGCTGCAGTTTGGCCAACACAGAGAATGTGACTCCTGAAGAAGGAAAGAATAGACCTTTGGTTAAGATGTGCGGTATCACATCAGCCAGAGATGCTGCCATGGCAGTTGAGGCTGGTGCTGATTTCATCGGGATGATTATTTGGCCGAATTCAAAACGATCTATTTCTCTTTCTGTTGCAAAGGATATCTCCAAAGTCGCTAGGGAAGGCGGGGCCAAATCTGTTGGTGTTTTTGTCGAGGATGATGAAACCACAATACTAAGAGCAGCTGATGCTTCAGACCTTGAGCTTGTGCAGGTTCGATTTTGATTTTGCTCTTACCAATGTGATTTCTCAACTTAATAAACTGTTGATGATTATGCTTCTTTTCAGCTTCATGGTAATGGCTCTCGTGCTGCTTTCTCGGGATTAGTACGCGCAAGGAGTGTCATATATGTCCTTAATGCAAGTGAGGATGGAAAGCTCCTCAATGAAGTTCCCGAAGAGGATTGTCATCTCGCTGATTGGATTCTTGTGGATAGTGCAACGGGTGGGAGGTACGTAGAATAAAATTTCAATTTCTTTCCTCTTCTCACATGTTGTTATGGTAACTTGCTCCTTAGATGAATAAGTGAAACAATCACTCTAGTACGTAAACCAGATTATCTCACAAGTGGTTGAAATATCAAGAGTGTTATAGGTTCTAACACTCATGCTTTAAGTACCCTATCTCCTTTATTAATATCGGACAAGGCTCAAACGGTTTAATAACATCTTTCTCTTGTACGTGGTCTTACTTATGCAGTGGAAAAGGATTTAACTGGGCTCAGTTCAAGTTACCCTCAATCAGAAGCAGAAATGGGTGGCTCTTAGCTGGGGGAATCAATCCGACAAACGTTTCGGAAGCACTCTCTATACTTCAACCTGATGGAATTGATGTTAGTAGCGGTATTTGTTGTACAGACGGTATCCAGAAGGATAAGTCTAGGATAAGTTCCTTCATGACTGCAGTTCGCTCTGTACAGTACTAATGGCTTGCAACAAAGCCAAGGTTGTTTTATCTTGTAACTATAGTTTCGAGCATCATCAACCTGTTGTTTCCATGTCATTGTGTTAGGAATTGCTACTGGCTGATAAAATAGTGTCCTTCCTTTTCATCAGTAATAATAGATTTAAATTAAAAGTGTTGTTTTGGTTACCATAATAATGTCATTAGCTCTCAAGAATAAGATTCTAGTATGAAATATATTCATTTGATCATTTCATTCATTAGATCGAGAGTTTTGCCACAGGTTTCTAAAAGTCAATGCTTTTCAATCTTGATAAGTCTTTGCACTAAGACGAAAAGAACATAGAAAAAACTAGCAAATGCCACATACTCGATCATTTACGGAACTGATAGAACTGGAATGTATAACTTCATTTCTTTAGTATTAGAAGTTGATTACGAAAATTTACAATGTGTTATTACTACATTTACATGTTCAGATTTCCATATCAATACAACTCGAGAGAATCTATTCTATAAATTTTATCAGTACACTTGGATGAATTTGATAAGCAATGCTGAAGTTTTGATTCACTAACTTAGAAGTTTGTGATCAAAGAATGGCAAAAGCTGGTACATATTAATAAAACGGATCTCAGCAGAAATGAAATGATCTGGTCTTACAAAAATTACATAGAGAAGATTAGAAAAATTTTAACATTCAAGACGAAGCATATGTGTCAAAGATCCTATACTTCTCTCAACACGATTAAACCGCAACATTGGGCGACGCTGGAAACTCTTCATACCCTGTGATTCCTGTAATCCTAATTCTCGTATTTGGCTGCAATAATCAACACAGAAATCATAATGTATGTGTCGTTTCTTACAGTTTCTTTTTTTAGTTCGATTTCAAGGAATAGAACAACATATAGCAGATTTATCGACAATGGGAATACCTGTCGGTGACCAATATTTCTACGGTACTTCTTCTTAGCCTTATACTTGAAGACAACCACTTTATCATTCAGACCCTGCGAAAACAAAAGATATTGCGGTTATTCCAAGTTAGGAGCAAGTCGAAAACAGAAACAAGAAATTTCAAGAAAGCAATTGTATTGATTTTACTTGGCTTTCCACTACAGCATGTACAGTAGCATTGGTCACAACCGGTTTGCCAATGTAAGTGTGTGTCTTTGTTCCCACAAGTAACACTTTGTTCAGAACAATCTGCACAAAAGATGAAAACTTCAATAACCACCAAAAACCAACAAAGAAAAAATTAACATTGTTAACAATAGACAAAAACAAAACTTCTATCGAAAGAAATTATGTTCTTTCGTTTTGGATTTGCAAAAACACAAGCCACAAAGATTTACTCAGTCCCCTATGGTTACACCAACATTTCATAGATTATCCTTTTTACAAAAGAGAAGCCATCACATAGAAGAATTCTCAAATCCTTGAAAGGAATGTGCGTACCTGATCATCGACATTGGCATCTTTAAGCCTCGAAGTGTAGAGATATCTCCCTGGAAATACTATGTATTGGCGTCCCCCAACCTAATTAACCAAAGAGAACAACACTAAACTAAATCAAACAAGGATAATTCATAATACAAAGTTTTTATATTGACTAATCTTACTGATAAGCTCTCATTAACAAGTACTAAACCTCTTAAGAGTATATGCCATATTTTCAAACACTAAATCAACCAATCTGAATTCAAAGCAAACTCATCAAATCAACCAAAATTAGTAGCACCAAAGATTAAATCGAAATTGAGAACTATTTCTCATTTTATTCTGCAGCTCTGACTAAGAAGTCAACATTTCATTGGTCCTAAACCTAATCCTTAAGTCTCTCATAATCAAAACTAAATTCAAAGCAAACTCAACAAATCAACCAAAATTAGTTGCAAAATCTTTTAAAAATACACAAAAACTTGAAATTGAGAATTTGTTCTTATTTTCTTTTAATTCATCAGCTCACCATAACGACAGCGAAAATCTCTTCTCGTTTAGGTTTATCTTCAGTGACCTCTGCGACATCGGAGACCACCACAGCTTCGATATCTGTAGTCTCCGGTTCAGCGACGACTGATTCAGCGAATTTTGGAGCGACTGGGAATGCGATTCGAGATGTTGATGTAGTGGAAGGAGAAAAAAAGCGAATCAATGGTTTAGGTAAATTAAGCGAAGGTTTAGAGAGAGAAGCAATGGTAGTGCTAGAACGGTGAGAGTTGACATTGCAATGAGCTGAGAAAGTAGAGCAGAGAGAGAGTGACGCTGAAGAAGACGCCATTGTTTTCGCCGAGAGGCTCTAAGCTGCTCGAAACTTTGAAGCTCGACGGAGAGAATAAATCGCAGAGTTATCCTATCCACTGAACTCTTTAAATTACTAATATACCCTTGTATTCAAATTGGTATTATAGCATTTGATTTTCCGGTTTAGCTCGGTTTAAGCTTCTGGGTTTTGAGTTTTTTTTTTGAGGTTTAGAGAATATTCAAGACCCTACATAGGAACTTAAGTATATTTAAGTTCGGTGTGCATGAAAATTTCCGGTTTGGTTTGATGTTGAATGTGGTCAATCCAAGTAAACTGATTCGATCCGAACAGAACCGAAATACTCAATCCGAAAACTGAATTGTATCTTAATATGATTGGAATGGATTTCTTTTATTTTTATATCTGAGAACCAAATACAAACTGAATTTTGTTTGAAAATTAATTATATGTTTGACTAAAACCCGAATCCGAAGCAAAACCAAACCCATTCCAAGCCACCCATTTTCATAAACGGAAATTCGAAAAACCGAAAAACTCAAACCAAAACTGAATTAATCCGGATTGAATACCCCTAAAAAAAATAGTTAAAAACTTTAATATTTAGCACATTTTATATATTTAACTTGGTATAAAAATTTTATATTGTTTGGGTTATAATACAATTTGTTTTTGAATTTGATGAATTCCCATTGGTTTAGTTTTTTCTCCACCCCTAATAACTTATTTGGGATTAAAAAAAAATTATATAAAGCAAAATTATCCATACTAGGAAAAAATTACGAAACTTGTTGCTCATCTACAAAAATAACAAGGAAAGCAAAAAAAACAAACCAGAATATATTTCTATATTCTTTGTTCCAAAATATATTTTAAGAAGAAATGAACAAAAAAAACTGAAATTATGAATGGATGATCGGTCAGTCATCAGATTTTTGACCATCAACTCCAAAAGCATCAGCTATGTTGAAGTTCAAGTTTTTCATCATAGTCCTGCTTCTTCCAACTCCATCTCCTTTCCTCATCATTGCCGTAAACTCCGAAAAATCGATCTTCCCATCCTACCAAATTCGTGCAAAACCTCGGTTATATTACAGTTTTATTGAAGGAGGAAACACAAAGAGAAGAAGAAGAGTGTTATTACATTGTCAAGATCAATCTCTTTGATCATGTCATCAAGAGGTGTATCACATAGACCAAACTCTGTGCAAGCTGATTGAAGCTCATCAATGGTGATGTACCCGCTTCCGTCTTTGTCAAAGTATGAAAATGCAGCTACCAGATTTTCCTCTCTCTCCATCTTGTTCATGTGTAATGTCGCTGCTAGGAATTCTCCATAGTCTATTGTACCGCTGTTGTCGATATCAGCCTGTTCACAAAGATACATAAGAGGATGTTTTAAGAGAACAAAATTATGAAAATAGAAAGAGAGTTCATACCGCGTCCATAAGAGACTTGATTTCTGATTCCATCAGTTCAGACCCGACTCTCTTCAGACCAGCTTTGAGCTCTTCAAAAGTAATCGTTCCACTATTGTCTGTGTCTATCATCTTGAATAGTTCCTTTAGACCCCCGATTTCTTCCTCTGAGAGCCTCTCAGCGATCACCTGTGAGAAAAAAACCACATTTGTTCAGAAAAATCCACATAAAGAAAAGGTGAATGCATGTTATTTGAATTCATACCCGTAAAGCCATTTTCTTAATCTTATTCATTTGTGAAAACTGCTTTAGTCGCGATAAGACTGCTGGATCGAGAGGCTTGTCTGGTGCCGCTTGTTCATCCACAATCCATGGGTGACCTATAACATTCAGACAAAACTCAATACTCATTACTTACCAAGAAACAATTAAGAACAGTTGATTAACCAAAAATAAACTTACACAAGGCTTCATGGGCAGAAATGCGTTTCTTGGGGCTCCTTTCGAGCATTTTGTAGATCAGATCTTTAGCAGCTTCAGAGATACTAGGCCACGGGTCAGATTTGAAATCTAACTTCCCTTGCAATATCTGTCTAAAGATACCAGACTCCGTTTCTACAAGCCCCAAGAGAGAAAGAGGGATGCATCAGTGCAAACAAAACTCGAAACTTGTAAGTAGAAAAGACTCTTGTTTTTGTAGACTAACCTGCCCAGAAGGGAGGAACTCCGCTAAGTAATATGTAAAGGATAACACCAGCGCTCCACACATCTATTTCAGGTCCATAACACTTTTTTAGAACCTCTGGTGCAACATAGTACGGACTTCCTACTACGTCGTATAGATATTGTCCTGAAGAAAAAAAAAACCCAATCAGGCGATAAACTGGCATTAGCCATATCTAGCTTTGAGAGAACCACAAATCCAAGCTAGACATAAATGCAGGATAACTCCAATCAACAAATGTAGTTTCAGAGACTCAATGAAGAACATTTATACAAAGCAATATTACCCTAAACAAAGAAACAACGCTCAAGCATCAAAATTTGAATTTGATTATGATTAAGTAATACAGATCGTCAAGGCTACACATCCCAAAAGCCTTATTTCAATTTAAAGACGAAAAATGTCTATCAAGAAACCAAACAAACATGTTTGAAAATGTATAAAGAGGCCATTTAACAATGCTTAAACACCAATTTGAATTCAATCCAGACAAAAAAGCAGAATCATTCCAATCAAAGCATTAAATTTCAAGAGACTCAATCAAAGCATCAAGGCTACACATACCCAAAGTCTTATTTCGATTCAAAACGAAAAAAAAAAAGAAACCAAACAAATATGAATTGACAATATATGAAGAAGCCATTTGACAATGCTCAAGAAACAATCCTACACAAACAAAAATCTTTGATTTCCGTTTTCCAATTCAAGAATCGAACCAATATCTCTCAAGAAACCAAACAAACAAAAGAAGAAACATAGGAATCCAAAATCAAAATCGAACCTGGCTTGTAGAAGATAGACAAACCAAAATCTGTAGCCTTAAGCTTAGCATCTTCTTTAGGACTATCAAACAAGAAATTCTCAGGTTTGAGATCTCTATGCATAACACCAAGAGAATGACAAGCCTCAACAACACCAAGAATCGTCTTAATAAGCTTCACAGCTTCACGTTCACTAAAATGTCCTTTAGAAACAATCCGATCAAAAAGCTCACCACCTTCACAAACCTCCATTACAATATGAACAAACACGGAATCCTCATAAGTCCCTTTGATCCTAACAACATTAGGATGTTCAGAGAGATGATGCATGATCTGAATCTCACGCCATACATCTTCGTAATCTTCGCGGCAAACGAGCTTTCGCTTTGGGATTGATTTGCAGGCGTAATTAGCGGAGGTTGATTTCTCTGTGCAGAGATAGGTTGTTCCGAATTGGCCTTGGCCTAGCTTTTTGCCGAGAAGGTAGTGATCTCTTAATCGTGGTGTTTGATATGGAAGAACTGTGTTTGACGGACGTCTAGGGTTTGGTTTCGATTCCATTTTTGGATTTTTGTCGATCTCGATTTGAAGAAGAAGAAGATGAGGAAGATGGTAATGAAATTGATAATAACGGACTTTTTCTTTGTTTTTAACAACCAAAGGCTCCTTGATTTGCTTCCCTCTGCTCCATTTTTTTTACTCACTCTTATATCATTTTTATCATTAATCTATCACATTTCTTTATTTTCTAAATCTTTTTTTTTTGTTAATTAAATCATCATACTTTGGGTTAATTGGTTTGGTTTGAGTTGGAAATTTTGGAATTTCAACTTTTTGGGTTGGAATTAGTTTGTCTAATTTAAATCACAAAAAATGGATTCTGTTTATGGTAAATTTTTATTTGGTTTACCCTAAACCGTTTAGGCAGATTAAAATAAAAAGAAATGTGGGTAGTTAAATTTTGATATTATTTCCATGAACTTGGTAAATTTGATTATTTTGTAATTTCAAAATTTAGGTAGGTAAAGAAAAGTCTGCTACAGTCAGAAGAAAAAATTTGAAGAATTAAGAAATTTGTTTAGTGTATTGGATAAATACTTTGGAGAGATTTGAGTTTTAATAAAATTTGAGATGATTTAGTTGAATTTTGGTGAATTAAGAATTTTGTTATTAAATTCTCTAAAATCTCACATAAAACCATGAGATTTTGATTTTTGTATTTTTAACAAAGAAATTCTATGAAATCTCAGTTAAAACTTTAAAATCCAATTTTTAAAATGTTTTAATAACAGTGAATTTAATTATATATTTTAAAAATTATTAATCTAATAACACTAATTTTAAAATTCATGATTGAATAATACAATGATTTATCGTTTTAACTCAAATCTCTCTAAATGCTCAGTTTAATACACCTTTTAAATTTAGAAATTTCAAACCGAACTCAACCGGTTACCAAATCAAATCCAAGTCTGTAGCACTTGCTTTTACCATATACAGTAAATTGAATTCTAACCGAATTAGTCAAACTTTTATTTTTTTTTGTTTTTGAAAATTAGTCAAACTTTTGTTTGGATTAGATATGTCCAGCCTTGATTATTCCTCTTCTATTAAAACATTCAGTAGTTAGATCATTTATGATCCATTAACCCATTCGTTTATAATCAATTCGTTTTCAACACAAGGATTTTGTTAACTTCTGCACGTAGGATTTGTAATTAGACCACAAATAACATAATATTTGTGTGACTGTTTTGTTCATGTAAATCATAACTTTTGTAAGATTATAAGTTAAGCTTGGTCTACCAAATTCAGCTTGAGGCGGCCGAACGTAGACGCAAAATCATAATAAGTAACCAGATAAATGTGTATGCAACCAAAGAAAATAATAATAACATATTGTTCGTAGGCCAAAAAACAAAAAGAATCAACAAACTAGCGAAAAAAAAAATTCAACCAGCCTTAGCACTGGCTCTCTAACTAATATTATTTGATTGGTCTAGGCTAGTGGATTGGGTCATAGTCATACGAAGAGAAGATTGGTGGATCATTGACAACACGTTCACATGACTTGGACCCACTTTATCTGCACGTCTCATTCTAAATTGCATTCATTATGGAGACTTATGATTCTGTATCCAGTTGTATTATTTTTATCTTATTTATAATGGTCCAATAAAATATTATAAAGGGGAACGAGTAAACTGTACGTAACTATAGTCTCCTTGATTATAAATAAGAGAAACAATAATCATAAGAAAAATTTAGTGATGTTATTATATTGTGTTATGTTCGAATGGATGAAGTATAACACGATCGTTTCGATCGTTTATGTAGAAACTGAGAAGTAAATTATTTTGCGTGCATAGTGAGAGTGAGCTCCACACAAATTATATTTTACAAATGTTTTTACGCATGAGTAATATGTTTTTACGCATGAGTAATATACGTTGCAGTTTTTTCTGACTTTCATAATACTCCCCCTTAGAGATCAGTGTCATTATCATCTTTTGCATTATATCTTTATTGTCTCATTAAAAAAATTTCTAGTAAAACCCAGTGCAAAAACCCATAGTAAGTAAAACAAGTGCAACTATGAAAACTTCCCTTCGAATGATCAGTCATCTCGTAAATCTTGTTGATGACGGATTCCAATATTATAAACATGCTTCTTGAATGTAGTGGCTTTGTGAAGAGATCTGCAGCATTATCAAATGATCGAACATCTTGACTTCAATGACTTTATTCTTCTCAAGTTCATGAGTATATGAAAAAAACTTTAGAGATATATGTTTGGTTCTATCACTTTTGATATATCCTTCTTTTGTTTGTCTTCATATAAGATAGTTGGCTCCGTGTTTACGTGAATCCCACTGTTTAATTGGATGTGTTGACTTATTGATCTTAGCCATATACACTCTCTACTCGCTTCATAAAGTGCGATGATTTTAGCATAATTCGAAGAAGTGGCTACAAGCGTATGAGAACGCCATGACATAGCAGTGCCTCGGACTGTGAATATGTATTCTGTTTGTGATCGGGTCTTGTGTGGATCTGGCAAATATTTTACATCTACAAAACCAATCATTTGACCATTTAAATTTCTAGGATAAAATAATCTCAAATCAATAGTCTCTTGAAGATAAAAAAGACATATTTAATTCCATTCCAATGTCTTTGTGTAGGGGATGAATTAAATCTTGCCAAAAGATTAATTGTAAATGATATGTCATGTGGAGTGCAATTTGCAAGATACTTAAGGGCTCTAATTGCACTTAAATACAGTAGTTTAGGACCAAATATCTCTTCATTCTCCTCATGCGGTCGGAATAGGTCACTTTCAACATAAAAACGTAAAGTGATCTAACGACCATTGGAGTACTAAGAGGAGTTGTCTCATCCATATTAAAACATTTTTACAGTTTTTTTAGTATATGTTGATTGGTGCACAAATATACCATTTAGAGAATGTTCAATTTGAAAACCGAGATAATACTTTATCTGTCTCTTTCATCTCGAATTCTCTTTTTAAATATTCTGCAGCTTTTTGTATTTCTCCTTGAGTTCTTATTATGTTTAGATCATTAGCATACACTGCGATAATCACAAATCCGGATGTTGTTTTTTTTTTATGAAAACGCATGGGCATATAGGATCATTTACATATCTTTCTTTTGTTAAATGCTCACTGAGACGATTGTACCACATCTTCCAGATTGCTTTAGCCCGTATAATGATCTTTGCAATTTTATTACACATAAATCTATAGGTTTAGATTTCAATGCTTCTAACATCTTAAACCCATCGGAAATTCTCATATAGATATTAGTATCTAATGATCCATACAAGTATGTTGTAATGACATCCATGAGACGCATCTCTTGATTTTCACCAGCCGCTAGACTCATCAGGAATTTAAATGTTATTGCATCTATAACAGAGGAATATGTTTCCTCATAGTCAAGCTCGGGTCTTTGAGAAAATCTTTGAGCCACAAGGCGAGGTTTATATCTCATAATCTCGTTTTCTCATTTCCTTTTTGAATGAATACTCACTTGTATCCAACGGATCTCACATATTTGGGTGTGAATGTAATAAGATCGAAATACATTTCGTTTATTAAGCATATCAAGCTCGACTTTTATTACACCTTTCCATTTTATCTAGTCGTGTCTGTTTTGATATTCATACACAGACTTTGGTTCTGGATATTTGTCTTCCTCATATTTCTTTTGACACAAGGTATGAGAAAACTTCATCAACATCATCAATTTTATTTTGTTTCTATATTTTTCCATCATGGATATAGTTGATAAAAAATCTCATGATTCTTTTCAGTTTCATGACTTTCTATATCATCATTAGCCTCATGATTTGTTTTTTCTGATAATATATTTTTTACTCAGTTTCAATTATCTAATGCACTATCAAGTCATTGCAATACAAAAGGTTATATATCCAAATGGGTGTGATGCTATCAATCAGGATATGATCAGAAAAATTTAAGTCAAGCCAAGTAATGAGAATTTGGTAACTATCAACCTAAGTGAACAAAAAGTAGAATGCAGAAGAAACTAAAAGCAAATAAAGCAAGAGAAATCAGATGAAATGAAAGCTCCTAAGGATGGGGTAATTGAATAGTGAGTCTCCTTAAACTAACCTTAAATTTTTAACAAAACTCACACAGAGCTAATCCTTAGACAATAGACTCAATAGCAGATGAATTCACTTTCATGATAGACAACCTCAAGCAAAGCTACTTTTAGACCTAACTTCCATTAGCGAAATATAACCAAGCAGGTACTAAGATTCAGTCTATTAAAGCAAATAAATACTGTAGACAACCAATTCCTTGGGCTAGACACGTAAATCTCTAAAATTAGTTTCTTCAGGCATTTCATCAAACACCTTCTGGACGTGAAATCATGCGTTCTAATTCTAATTGATCAAAGAGAAATTAGCATTAAGAACACCTAATCCATAAGGGATTCAAATAGATCTAAGCTTAAATATCTAAGGAGATCAAGGAATTCTCACTAATCTATCCCATCCTTAAGAACCCTAACTCAGTACTTAGAAATCATCGTAAAATGCTCAAATTCAGAAATCAATAAAAAGCACATAATCATGAAGATAAAGAAGAGATGAGAAGGATGGTGAAGAAATCAAAAGCAAATATTTAATGGATTAAAAGAAATCTGGATTACAAAAGCTAAAGATGTTCTTAAAGTGGCAGAGAATAAAACAGAGGATAAAGATAAGATAAAAGATAAAATAATTAGGTTAATGACCTAAAAAGGGTATATATACTCTTAGTAAAAACCTTAATACACAAAAAGACAAGACTAAGTAAAATGATTAGGTCAGTAGGTCCAGCTCGAGGTGTTTGGTCGAGTGATCAGGTCGAGTGGGTTGAAAATCCAAAGGTGGCATCTTTTGGCTTAACTCAGCAGCACGTCGAGTCAGGAGGTCGAGTGGTCACTCGAGCTGCACATCGAGTCAGGAGGTTGAGTCAGCTACATTTCAAAGGTGGCATCTTTTCACCTTGACTCTATCACCATGTCGAGTCTAACCACAACAATCACCTTCTTGTCCAGAATAGACCTTAAAAGCTTTATTAACATCTGATCACAACTCCAAATGCAAGGATGTATGCAATGATTACTATGTATGCAAAATGGATTAAAAAGACTATGAATGGTATGAACAAGGGATGAAACAATGCCAAAATGATGACAAATGCATTCTTAAAATAGGTAAATTACAGAGATATCGTTTTTCAAAATATGTTTTGCTATTTTAGGAGTACTGGGCTTTTCAGCTTCCTTTCACTTTCTAGGATTTCTATCCTTAGAATCAACAGGTCTTCCATGCTTTCAGTCGTTTAGGCATAAAATAGGGACTCCTTTCCATTCAGTGAGTCGGTAAACTCCATTGCACACTATTTCCACCACTTGATAGAGTCCTTCCCAATTGATCCTGAGCTTTCCAGTGCTAAGGCTTGGGTTTCCCATCGATCATTTCTAAGGCATCTTCCATCATCCTCTTATTATATGCTTTGTCGAGCAAGAGTTTAGTCTGTCGGAGTCCTAAGACATTCAGTTGGGCGAGCACTACTGCTTCCATCCTATATACTAAAGAAAATTGATTTTCTCCAATTGCCGTTCTAGGTGTAGTTTGATATGCCCATAAGACAGGCTGAAGTTTTTCATACCTTCCTCCCTTGTGAGTAGACTCAAGATGAGTGAACCAAAGAAGAACTGGGCTGGAAAAGTTTTCTGAGAAGAGTTTGCAATATCCAACGTCCTCTTCATGAGCTTCGAGGTCAATTCGGCCTGCTGCAATCTGGAAAGTCGCTAGTTGACTCTTTGGATTGCCCTTCCCGTCATATGTCGGCAGATTAACTTTACGGGAGTCCCTTCTCCGAAAGTTTGTGATTCGCGAGGTGAACGGGAATCATCTTGTGTCATCGACTACCCTGTTAATTTTGGGTGTTGAACGGGTCACTTGATGGCTTTGACTTCATCTCCTTCAGCTCGCAGTAGACTTTATCAAAATCGGAAATGAGAGCTTGATTTCTTTCATCTACATGCTCGTTTGGATTATCAGTGTGATGATCTTCGACATCTTCCACATGGTTTCCTGTTGGGTTGGATGTTATGGTATCCTTGGGAGTTTGGGAGTTGTGAGCTCTAGAAGATGCGAAGAGTGAGCGTGGGCGAGCATATCTCGAGGTGGTTACTGCAACTAAAGATCAAACAAGCTGAAACAGTTGTATGCTTTTCAGTTAAAGTTACCTGGGAGGCCTTTGTTATGGCTAGATGTGGTTCCAGATGCCGAATTTCGTAACCAAAGTTGTTGTGTTGTCTGTAAGCTTTTGAAGAGCCTCGGTGATGTTGACCTGGTCAGACATGGTGTGGTTTTGTGGGTCTTGACTCTTTGAAAGGATTAAAAACTTTGACTCGTCCCCACAGATGGCGCTAAAATGTGGATACTAGATCTGACACTCAAAATGTAAATAATATTTGTGGAAAAAATTGTATTTTCTTCGTATTTTAATTTGACTTTTTTGATAATATGTAAAGAATTAAATATATTTGTATTTAAGTGCAACAATGATTTAAGAATATCCCCCTTCACAACGTTACGGGGTCCTATATTTATACAGTAGAGAAAAAATGTGGCTAATTAATTCCATGTTTTTTCCTAAATGTGTCCATTTTGATTCCGCCTTCAATGCCATAACGTCTCAATTTTTGAATTAAACTGGGCCTTTTATGGGCTTATTCGCTTTGGGCTCGTCCGCTGGCTTGGAGCTCCGTAAACCTCCACCTCGTGCTCCCGAGCTCAAGAAATGTTCGCTAAGCTTGATGTCTCCAGTGTGGCTCCCACTTCTTCTGTTATCGTGACGTGGTGGCCACGTGGCTATCCTCTCCGGGTATTGGATCTGAAGGACCGTCCCGAACTCCTCATGTCCAAAACATTCTCTTTTTACTTTGTCCACTTTTAGGGTATTTTCCTTAATTAAACTTCATTCAAAGTTGATTCTTTGATTCATTATTTACATTCAATATGCG
Organism: Cardamine occulta; assembly: GCA_028015245.1. Lineage (NCBI taxonomy): Eukaryota > Viridiplantae > Streptophyta > Magnoliopsida > Brassicales > Brassicaceae > Cardamine > Cardamine occulta. The sequence continues at coordinate 6,866,099 of CM051365.1, forward strand.
AAACTTAGAGTAACAGAAAAAAATCGAATACTTTATTTATTTAAAGAAGGATTCGATATAAATTATGAGTTTTCATATAAGATATTACAAGTTATATGATCGATCCTATCTACCCTGTAACAGCACCACCCATCTTCCCGGCCTTGAGTCTCTCATGCCTACGCCCGATCCTTCTCACGATCACCATCTTTTCCTGCAAGCCAAAAATTCATAAGTAATCAGTATTTTCCTTAGTAAAATGGGATGTATGCACATGCAGATCATGAATGATTATTCTCCAAAACCCTTAGTCTTTTTTGACTTATCAGGAATTTAAGAGTCCGAGCACAGAGCTACGGTCTCGTAATTACCTTGATCTCACAGATCAATATAGGTGTTCTGCCTGGTTTCTCTTCGAACCGCCGATCCTTATGCTCGACACCAATATTTCTCTGATACTCGCTAACGGATTTGAAACTCCTTACCATTCTTCTTCGATACGATATTCGAGATTTTTTGTGTGATCTCTGGTGTTTTTCGTGTCCAAAAATTAAGTCTAGGATGTGTTATTTATAAGGTTTTCGGGGGTAACCGTTTTAGAAACCGCCTGGCCAGATTCAATGAATCTTAGATAACTACCCGGCAGTTACCACAAGTGTCCCTACTTGTGTCTGTTTGGTAACTTTCATCCATAACCCTCACTGACCGACCTAGCTATTCAGCTGGACACCCAGCTGCCCAGTTAGTGCCTCAGTCGATCCAGATGATCCAGCTAACATTCACTCCATCCAGATAGTTGAGCTTGCGGATACTTAACCCAGGTAGTTAGCTCGATCACTCGAACGCGTTAGCTTGTTCTTTTCAGCTGATTTCTGCTTGGACTCACTTCTCCGAGCTGATGGATAGCTCTCCTTAAGACTTGTCTGAGTTTCTCTGATCTTCCTCGGACCAAGTCCCAGCCAACAATCCTATTGAGGATCGCGGGTGTCACATGATCCTTGGGGTGGGATCCAGCACAAACAAATGCTGCTTTCTGTGTCAAAACGTCCGGGATCACTTAATTCAAACCAATAAGAATCTCCATGGTTCTTGCTGACAGTTATGTGTGTTTTCCTATTAGACTATATGAAGATGTGCATGTGAGGGTTGGGAACTTCTATATCCCAATCGATTTTATTGTTTTAGAGCTTGATGAGGAACCACATGACCCTCTTATTCTTGGTAGACCCTTCCTCCACACTGTTGGTGCTATGATTGATGTTAAGAAGAGCAAGATCAACCTCGAGATCGGTGAACATGTTTTTTAGTTTGACATGAAGAAGTTGATGAAAAAAACCCACTATTGAGGGTCAAGCTTTTTGGGTAGATGTCATGGATGAACTTTCTGATGAGCTTCTCGCAGAGTTGAACACCGAGGATCCTCTTCAGATTGCATTGACTAAAGAAGAGAACTAGCTTGGATATCTTGAGGAAGCAACCACAGGATTTTCTAGGATCCTAGATTCAAGTAATGAGATGGTGAAAGTGGTAGCATACGCTGAGATTCAGAAGCCCAAGGGAAAGAAACAAGATATTGAATCTCTGATAATTCGGTTTTGCAACCAAGGTTAACAAATATCCTTATATGCTATTGAGAATAAAAGGTATTGATCCTCAAGGAAACTAGCTTTAACACATCAAGAATGCAAGCCCTATTTCAATGTAAGCAAATAAAGGTTCTGAGTTTTGAAACCAAATTTGAATCTAAACAAAACAAAGCGGGAAAATAGAGAAAATGGTTTTCAATTCAAATAAAGATAAAAGCAAACTCTCAGAAAATGATAGATGAATATAGCGATTAATAACTAACTAATGGAGCTTAATCCTACCTCTTAGAGCTAATCCATCGGTCTTAGATCACTAATCTCGACTAATCTAATTCTGTGACACTAATCTCTTCACTAATTATTCGATAATTAATAACTTTCGTTAGCTAACAAAATGATCAATGAGCATTGGGATCAAGCCTAACTAATGACTAAACACCCTAATCAATTACTTCCGTAGGCTATGAATGAAAAGCTACTTGATACTTTGTATCTGACATTTCATCGAACACCTTCCGGGCGCTAAAATGCCTAACCTCTAAACTAGCAATTCTTTGCCTAATCTAGCATTGAGAACATTTATCAAGCATGAATCTAAGTTGTTACAAGCCTAAACTCCACTAATCTATCATCAATCACCGTAAATCTAACATTCCCAAAATTTCTAAAAGACTACTCACTCAACATCATGAAACACACAAAACAATTCGCTTGATTGATTAGTAATCATGATATTAAAGATAAGTAGTGAAGGATTTAAGAAGAGAAATGGCTTTGATACTTAAAAATAGAGAGATTAAATACAAAGTCTTCTTAGAACTCTCAAAAGAGGTTAAGCAAAAATCTAAAAACAAGCATGACCCTTAACATTAGGTTAAGGGGTATTTATAGTAAATACAAAAGGAAGCTAAATAAACCAAGTCAACTAAAGATAAAAAAAATATGCATCTAAACTCTAAATGTGATATGTAAATGCATGAAACAAAGACCAAAAACAATGCTTGAAAGCCTTAAAAACACAATATATCAACTCCCCCAAACTTATCTCTTGCTTGTCTTCAAGAAAACAATAAGAAACAAGTCGAGAAAGAGGTGTGAAAACACGGATTCAATTCACAAAGTATCAAACAAAGCAAAGACTCACAATCAAATAGAAGACATCTCCTTAACATTCATTAAGGTGTTTATGGTGTTGTCTCGCTTAGGAAAATCAAATCACTCTCATTCGGTTTAGGGTTAAAGCTTTTTGAAGTGGGTTCAAAAGAGTTTTTCTTTGGGTGGTTTCTCTCAAAACATAAGAATGCTAGTCAAATGCAAAATCCATCTAAGAAGGGGAAAATTTGATGCATACAAAGCTTAACTCTAGTTATTCTACCCCATAGCATGAAACACATCCTAGTTTCTACCCATTTCAACATTCTTCTCATTCTCTTTTCAGCCCCAAGGCATTAGACTCTTCGGTTTTTTTAACACTTAACCTCTTGATCAAACTCTTTTATTTGTCTCCTAGGGAAAACTTTTTAGTTCAACACTTAGCACTTTTCTATCTCTTTTCTTTCCTTTATTTTCCTCCCTACATTTTATTCTTTGTACAATCTTAAGGAAGCTACATTTTTTTTTTTTCGTACTTGAGACTTAGATCTTTTTGGTCTATTACTTAGTTTTCCTAGAGACTATTTTCATAACTTTGATCAAGCTCTTCTTTGCACCTTTTCTTTGCTTTTTGTCCCAACACCCAAACCAATACCTAATCTAACCATCCAAGTTTTTCATTCTCATCCTAATTGCTAGACTTACCATTACTAGCTAGAACAAGAGCTAATATTTTGTCGTTTTCAAGACTCTCATGATTTTGCATAATCATAGTATTATCAAGAAAAATTCTCACTCAACAAATATATCAATGGGTTTGAAAGAAATGGTTAATGTTAAAAATAGGGGAACCTTTCTAAATATGAGAATGACCACTCGGGTTAGCACAAAGATGGTAAAATAAATAAAAAAATCCGAATATGACTTATAATTTTTTTTTTAAATAAGAATATCTAACAGTTGACTCCGGGTAGTAAAGAATCCAAAGGTGTAGGACTCCCATCGTTTAACAAAAAATTGAAAAAAAAATGAGATAAATTGTGGCATTTGTTGACTATACGAACCATGTTTTTCTAGAGTTTGTAAGCAAAATGATTTACTAAAATTTAGTAAGAATTGATATCTGCAGTCTCATTTTCTTGGATACTAGGAAAATTAAAATAAAAAAAATCAACGAAAAGAAGAAAGAAATAGAATCCTACAAAAGAAATAGACAGACATCCATGCAAAACAACTGTAACATAACAAATACTGATATCAGAGCACAAGTTTGTAAAACACCAAATTGTTAACAATCTAATCATACAATATTCTATAAATATGTGATGGTGATAATATCCACAAGAATATGCATTCAACCCGATGATGATAACATCATTAGAAACAGAGAAGAGAACATAACTTTTAAGATGATGTCCATAATATATACATTCCATTCAAGTCGCTCAGGCTTGTTGACTTTAGTGATGATTTATATAGTTCTCTTAGTTTTACAGAGTCTCCAGATCTTCCAAAGGTTTGAGATTTGTTTGCTCCTTCCACCTGTAAAGATAAGGCCAGTATTCGCTTTAGAACCATCTGCAATTGTGCCCACAATTTCGAGTAAAGCTCTGAGTCCGGTTTTTAATGATTCCGCGTTTGTTTTGGATATATGACGGCCTTCGAGCAAGCGAGACAAAGCGGACTCAAGCATCTGAAGCATAAACAAAAAGTTAATAGTAATGGCTAAATCACAGAGAACGAACAGAAACTAAAGGAAATCGAGTACTTACGGTGTCTGATTGCCAGAAGTTTGAAAGGATGAAGGAAAGAGCGGATCGCTCTATCAGAACTGTAAGGAACATGGAAGGATGATTCTCGGGGCCGTAAAAGTCCATTGACTTCTGCCAATTCCTATCTGCTAACAATGCGTACTGCTTAGCTCTCTGGATGACATTATTCTCGGGTTTAGGAGGACTTCCTTGACGCTCTGTCTCCAAAAACCGCAAACAGCAATCTTTGTGATACCGTGCTAGCTGAAGGTAAGCGTACGCAGCTTCCTGTTTGTGTATTTACCCGAGAGATTCATATAAAGCCAATGCTTCTCTTATAGCATCACTAGCTGATAACACTTCATGTTTTCTCAAGTCTTTGGACTTTCCATCAGAAGAAGAATCGTGAGTATTTTCCAAAATACTCTTCTGTCCATGAGCTGCAGCGGTTGTGTCCTCGTTTGCTAAAAGCATTCCAAATCTGAGATACGTATGAGCAAGCTGTGTGTAGACTTCAACTTTCAGATTTTCTGGAACCAAACCAGCCTCTTCAGTGACAACACTGAGTTCTGACTTCGCTGCCATGTAATACCTAATTGACTTGCTGTACTCTAGTTTTGCAGTTCCCAGAGCTTGTTGGTAAGCGTTTTTAAAGGCGGGATGTAGTTTGAGAGCTTCCATCTTTGGAACCATATCTTCAGCGAGAGCTCATCGCCCGTGACCTAAGTTACAGCTGATTAGTATAACATTAGTATGATCATAAACTTCCTTGAATGCCACTATAGCATCAGCAAATGCATCTTCAGCTTTGTTAAGCTCCTTGCTCCCAAGACGGTTGCGACCAAGTTCATTACATACCCACCCTTTTTTCTTAATAACAGACTGAAACTCATTACAGCCGCTTGGAAGCTCTTGTAACGCTTTTCGAGTTTCTTCATAACAATTTAAGGCAGCCAACAGATTGCTTTCTGCATCATCATCCTTATAACCCTTCAGATATTTGAATATTCCGCCTTTTTTAGCTCCTGGGGTTTCCTTAAGAGTTGGATTCATTCTGCTCCAGAGGGACAGCTTCTTTATTGCTCCTGTTCTCACCTGTGACATTAACATGTTCCTCTTCAACATTTCGTTCGAGCTTTTTGGCGACATTCTTTGACTGTAATTTTTTATTTTGCTTCCTGCTGTGAGGCACAGTATGAGCACTACTTCCATTGCTGCTGCTGCTGCTACTACTTGCGCTGCTTCCACTGCTTGCTCTGTCACTCTTACAGCTGCAATTAACCAATGAACATGATGCACAATTTTGACTGTACTCATTTAACTTTTTCTTTAGCCTCTGTACTTCCTTTACTACTTCAGATGGCATTCTTAAATTATTGGTTGAAGTGTCCTTTGCTCTTCTGGAGAGGGCCTGACTTTTAAGTATGTGGAACTGAACATATATGTCGCCAACTAACATCCATACTTTATCCCAGAAGAGGCGTGTTGATGAAAGTTCCGTAGCACTGACGTCGCATGGCCCTGATTTTGCTTCTAAATCTTCCATTTGCGTGGTTGCATGGGATTTTGACCGCATGCAAAAAGACTTGTTCATCGAGGAAACAAACGATATCTCCTCAAACTTCTGTGGCATTGATCCATAAATAGAGCAAGCTAATTCCACGGTATTCAAAGCTTGGTGCAACTATCCATTCTCTTTGTAAGCTTCCCCCAAAGACAAATATGATTCACCAAGAAGCAGAATGAGGTTCCACAACTTTCTGTCTAGTTTAGACGTTGGAAGCCATTTACGGATATCACAGACCTCAATACAATCAGGATCACCACATGCACATTTGGAAAAATCAACAGAAGATATATCATGAAATGCATCTTCTTGATCTGAAGATTGTAGTTGCCGTGTCCACCTCAGAGACTTTATAGCTTGAGAAACATGGTGTACAGCTGAAAGTTTCGATGAGATAGGACTAGTTGTAGCTTGGCATACTGGACCAAGATCGAAACTAGAATCTGGACTGGAGTTCACTGCAGAGTTTTCAGTATCGTGGGAATCTGGACTATCTGAATCTAAGAGTTCCTTGCAAGGTGTCACATTTGCTTCCAACTTTGATCTAACAGATATTAAAGGCGATATCTTAGAAACTGAGTAGTCTTCAGCAAACTTTTCCTCCGAGAAAATCACGGCCTCACTTTCATAGTCAACAACAGTAACAGGAACAAGAGATTCCTCCTCTAGTTCTGTTATTTTGACTTCACGTTGCACATTATTAGCCTCAAAAGTCAAATCAAATTCCTCGTCATTATTCAGAATGAGCCTTGCAAACTGCTCGTGGGCATATGCCCGAACAACCTATCCATAATGGTATCACTAATCAGTACCCATGAAAGGTTTAAAAGAAAACAGATAAATGATTTTAAGAAATCATCGTAAAGACCAATACCAGATGATCAGGCTCGTCCAAGCAATCCAAAAAATTTCTGAGGAACCTAGCACACTTGTTCCTATCATTTGGCACCTGCAAAAGATGTTAAGTGTCAAAAAAGCCGCAACTAAGTTCTTATTGATGTCACATGCAGATTAATGTCTTGCCTCCTTACCACTGACAAAGAAAGCCTATGCCCAACACGGTAAAGAAGATTTCCTAAAGAAAACAATGAGTCGCTTCTCCCACTGTGAATCAAAGATGGCAATGGGCTTGTGCTGTCGTTGTGATCGCTTGAAGAATGGTTCTTCGAAATAATGGAAAGATCAAAAAGTTGAATCACATCTTCACCAGCGCTTTTGTAGAGCTGAAGAGGACATAGTCAAATCAACTGGAGTAAGTAATAACAACCAACAAGAAATAATTACAAAAAAGATGCAATAGTTGGCAGAGAATTATAATATTACCCAATAAGCTCCAGGATCCTCTTTGCAATTTGATTGAAGAAACCTTAAAACAGCAAGGCCATTTTGCTGAACAACATGAGGATGAAAGGCAGGTGTACCATCCTCAGAGATGCCTTTTAATAGAAATATATCGTCTGTTTTCAAAAGCTCATACGTTTGGACAACACCGTTCTTATGGTAACAAATTGCTAACTCGGGCACACTAGCCATTACATTATCAAGCCAAGTTTCAAGCCACTTTAAAGGTGTAACCTGTGTGAAACAGAGAACAGTTAACATAAAGTCTACTGAAAAGATGAAAATGCAAAACCACTAAGAGAGAATAACAGTAACCTGTTTGCTAACATCCAACAAGTGCTTACAGCCACATATTTTTCATTGCTGAACAGAAGCAGATCACTGCCCAAAAGCATGCGGAAGTTGTGGAATTGCCAAAACAGAACTCTTAAAAATTCATTGTTCCCACCTCTTCTGTGTTTTTCAGATTCTCCAGAAGGCTTGATCTTTTCACTGATTTGAGTATTTTGACTTATTGGCTCACGCGCCTTGTCTTTTTTGCTCTTCTTCTTCTCACAAATAAAACCATCCTCTTTAAATTGTTTACTACTCCCTCCAGGCTTGTCAAGTCTGTCGTCTGAACCACTATTCTGTTGAAGCCCATTATAGTTTTCTCCCGCGGGAAGCGGGAAGAGCAGAAGAAACTTGACAATCCCTCTGTATGTGGACGATGAGTCAGAGGGCAATCACACGCCTCCATCCTCACTGAATGCATAGCTAAGTTCAAAAACAAAGAATCATCCACATTTTTCGTACATTTCGGTTGTTTGTTATGCCTCCTAATCAGTTTCTCTCCCTCTTCGACATCAGGTCTGCATCACACAATATAATTTCCAACTCAAAAAATTAAGCGATTTAAACAAAAAGAAACCAGAATAAGTAAAAGAACGGACCCAGGATTCAAGACGAGAGTCTGTCCAACCCGCTGAACCGCTATGGAGACTCGAGCTTTAGAGTAAGGTATCTTAAAGATTTGCTTAAGAATATCAACTGGCGCAATCACATCTATCTCATCTCCATATTCTACTAAACCGGATACAACAAGAGCTTCGCATTTCTTGCTAAGGTTCGAAGCAACAACATTAGCCTCAGATATATCTGTAACCATAAGTTCAATATTCACAAAGTGTTCACATAATCGTAAAAATTTCAAACAACTGAGAATTTCAGAGAAACTGAATAACTCAGAAATTACCTCAGGTGATCGTAGACTTGACGGCGCCGAGAGGTAAAACTTTCTCGTGAAAATTAGTTAGAAGAGGAAGTCAATTAAGATCCGTCTCCATGGAAAGCTTCCGATACCTCGGAGCACTGACTCTGCAACAACAAATAAAAGCTTCATATACAAAGTGAAAGCAGAAACGTATATGAAGAAGAAGAGAGAGAGATGTAACGAACGTTTCCTGAGAAGGTAAGAGAGCTGAAGTGAAAGATGGAAACGAGTTATCGGCGAGAACAGGGATTGAACCACAGAGAAAACCTAGTGGTTTTGGCCGGACGCTCTCCATTTTTCCGATACATTGAAGGTCTCTTGAAGTTTCGATGGAGTTTGGAAGATAAGGTAAAGGCATCGGTGGAGGTTGTGGAGTTACTGACTGCTCCATTCTTGAGTTTGTTCAATTGATCTTGCAATCTAGAGGACGCAGTGATCGGAGTTCGTGAGAAATGAGATTGGTTTCTGGAGGAAGAAGGCGGAGAGAATCTGAAGTTAGCTCCGGTGATTTTTGTTGAGAACTGTTTTATAAGAAAGGCCCTAAACAGTTTTGAAGTTTCTTTTAAGGCCCAAATCTTTATTTTTGTTTTCTTTTTGTCTTCGATTAGAATAAAAAAAAAAAACAGAGCATGGTCAGTACCAAGTACAAAACAGAGTATCACATGTACAAAAGAAAAAAGAGTAAACAAACAATCAAATGACTTATGCTCGTCTTTCCTCTTGGATCAGTTGTTGAAGCCAAGCTGGGCCAGCAATGGAAAGATACGATCTGAGCCGTCCTTCCCGTGTAACACTCTTGGCAACGTCTCTCGCGATCGAATTCATTTGAGGTGAAGAAACTCTCAACTGGATGTTCTGAAAAGCCTAAAACTGTTCTTCTGAACCCGAGTTTTCTCTTGTTCCTTGAACCAAAGAGCAGAATCTTTAAAAGCATTAGAAAGTCCCCCTAGCTTACCTTCAAACAAGAAAACATTTCTATGTTTCCATAGTTCCCATAAGATCCAAGTTATAGCTCTCAGCACTTTTTCTTCATAATTCCCCTTCTCGATAACATACTGTGAATGGTTCATGTACTGATGAAGTTTGTTACCCATCGAACACTGCTGAAAACGCATCCCAATCTCTCTCCATGTAGCTTCAGCTGGAGTGCATTCAAATAAAACGTGAGCCACAGTTTCCGGAGCATTACTAATCACCTTGCATGTTGAAACTGTGTAAACCTTGCACGTTCAAACACTCAGCAACAGCTATCACCCAACGAGAGCTCCCCATAAGAATATTTTGATCTTTGGTACAGTTTTAATCGCCCAGATGCATGTCTTCAATGCATTCACTTCTTTCAACGTAGGTGAAAAATCTGCAACTCCTGACCATGGTTGAGATATAAGTAGGTTACCAATTTTAACCGAGTAGTTACTGTCTTTAGTGTATGCCCAAATCAAGCTATCCTTTACATCCATATTAGGGGGAAAAAAACATGTTCCGCGTAACATCGTCAGGCAGAAATAAATCCGAGAACAGCACTGAGTTCCAGCCCCCAAAAGGAGAAATAAGGTCCGAAACCTTCAAGTTTGAGTCCATCATCGGCATTCTGTTCATAGGTCTCCTTGGAGTTCCATCAAAAACCCATTTATGAAACCAAACATGAGTATCACCACCATCTCCAATATTTTTTCATCACTCCTTTTGCCAATAAATCTCAGCCATGAAAGATGATACGCCACACATATGAAGGCCTATTACTTTCTACGACCTCTATAAAATCCTTCTTGGCATAATAAAGAGCTTTGTAGACCCGTGATAGCAAGGAATTTGGAACTGTGAGTAATCTCTATGTTTGTTTGGCTAAAAGAACTTTGTTAAAGTTGCCAATGTCTCTAAAACCAATACCTCCATCCAAGCCCGGCCCTGACCTAAAACCTATAAAGCAAGGGCTTTAGGCGTCAAGATATATGAACAATTTAGGGGCACCAAATTTTGTAAAGTGTCTTGTACCACAGTTGTTAAAGTCTTTGTCAATGGCATGAAGTCCCGAGTTTGAGTCTCAATATTCCACTAATTATAACATTTTTATTTAGTTTTGTATTTAATAGACTAAATAAATTTATCATGGGCTTTTGGTGTGAAATGAGTTTGGGTCGGGTCTGCCTCCATCTTTCTTAGATCGACACATATTTTCTCAAGAGACCCAATGCTCTTGTGTTTATGTTCACAAGAATTCGACCAAAAACTAGCCATAGCACTCATGGTTTTCTTACATTGGTCCTTTGTTAAGAGAAAACATGACATGGCATATGCACGCGCCATAGCAACAGATTTCAACAACACTTCTTTGCCTCCCTAAAGAAAATGTCTTATCATGTATGAGTAGTCTCTTTTTGGGTTTAATGGGGTTAGCGCCATGGCCTGCCCACTGGTTGAGTTATGTATTTGCTATGAATTAAGACCACTAGGATATAATGCATGAATGATCCTCGTTGTGTGTTTGCCCACCGGTTGAGTCATGGAGATGATTAGACATAGGTAGTTTAACTATCAAAGTAGTCTTGTTATAGATTGTTTTACATTATTGTTGCGATTTCTAGAATCAACTTTAGAAAAATATGTATGATAATTGCTGAAACTATTGAGAATCATAGTCACTAGATAGTTCTCCATTGCCCATCACTCTTAGTTATTTTTTTACCTCACTATTTACTTACTTTCTTTTCATTACCATTGCATTCAAAACCCCTCAACCATATATTCATCATATTCTCGTTCTACTCTTACTAAACTCGTCTTAGTAACATCATTTTTTGTGGTATCGATCCTAAAATACTACATACGGTTAGTCGTGCACTTGAAACTTTCATGTTGGTTTTATAGGTAAAATTTTGGACTACAGTACCACAGACATCACATCACTATATAGTTTGAGACAATGCAATATCTCCGAGTTTTCCTTGAAGTTAGCCTTACAAAGACATAGACTATCATCGGCAAATAGAAGGTTTTGTACTGAAGGATAGTTCTTAGTAAGTCTTAAACCCATAATCCTCATAATGTGCACCAATACCTCAACATTCAATATAAACAAAAACGGAGATAATGGGTCCCTTAGTGAATTTCTTTACTTGGCTTGATATATCCGTATGAATTTTCATTTAACAACACAGAGAAAGAAACAGATCCGTTACACTCCATAATCTAGGCCACTCATTTCCGATCAAAGGTTAGGCGACTTAGTAATTCCTCCATAAAAACCCATTCTACACGATCATATGTCTTCGACATATCCGTTTTTATAGCCATAAAATCCTCATCACAATCCTTGTTAGTTCGTAGAGCATGAACCATCTCATGAGCCAATAAGATATTATCAGAAATCAACCAACCATAAACGAATGTTCCTTGAGCATCTGACACAACCTGGGGTAGGAATTCTTTCAATCTCTCACATAGGATTTTCAAAATAATTTTGTACATGATTGAACATAGGAATCGGCCGCAAATCACTCATTCTTCTAGGTTGTTGAACTTTCGGAAGCAGCACCAATTGTGTAAAGTCTCATTCATGGGGTAGGGAACCACATTCAAAGAACCGTTTAATCTCCACCGTCACCTGCTCACCAATAATACCCCAATAAGTTTGATAGAAAGTACCCATCATACTATCCGCACCCGGTTGACTTCAATTCTTGATGCTAAAAACAACCCATTTTATTTCTTCAGCTGAAACTGATTTTGTTAAAAACAAATTCATCTCATTAGTTACCCTTGGGCCTTGACCTTCTAGAGCTTCGGATGAGTTAGAAGTCACAGCTGAAGTGAATTTTTTTGAAAATAGTCCACTGCGATATTTCCTTTTGATCCTTGTTCAAACTGTTCCACATTACTGTCATCAATGAGGGAAAACATGGTTTTTTGGTTCTTCTTTGCTGCACACTACCATGGAAATATTTTATGTTTTGATCACCACTCCGTAACCAATTTTTTTTTGCTCCGTAACTTCCAATATGCTTCTTCTTATCCATAGCTTATGTGGTCATTAATACCACACATGAAGAGAAGCTTCCTGGTGAAGGAAAAGGACGAAAAGATCATTTTTGAGTTCCTAATACTCATTCTGCCTAGCATTGAGTAGACTGGGTATTGACCCTATCAATATCTCAAATCAATGATGGGTTCTAAACTAATCAAGCCAAAACCAAAGAAGAAGGAGGATTGTTGCCCGAATCAAGATCCAATCATGCAACAGGCCTATGCTTAGATATTTTCCCAAAAATCTATCTTAAAAATACTATTTACTCGAACGGAATCAAGTATGCTTGAGCAAATCAAGTTAAAGACCATGAAAACCTACCCAGAGACGAGCAACCCAAAGTGGAGATGACCCTAGAAGAATCTACTAGTGCATTTCAGGTAAGCTTGAAGTTTCACCATGAAACTCACCAAAATATTAGCTTTTATCGAAAAACATCATGCCCGGACTGAACTCGATTAGAAGATGTCCACGGAAACCCCACAACGGCGTACTTCGAGCATGGAATCATGACCAACTTCATTTTTGTTCAAGCTTTCAGCCTTGGCTTCGAAATTCATCCGGAAACAAGCTATTATAAAGACAATGAAGAGAGAAATCAGCCCCGGTTCGATTTGGTTTACGAGATAGGTATTTAATCCTTCTCTTGGGTTATTTACTACCTAAATTGAATCTTTCCATATATTTTTCAATCCAGGCCTATGTGTGCCGACCATGAGACATTATAAATCATTTAGAGGCTTTTAAAGACGTCCTCACATGCACCAGCACCCATAGGAGCAAGCGGATCCACATGTACACCAACTTTCCTTATCCGGAGCCATTTCAGAGAAGTTTCTTTTTACCATTGTTGGACGTGTCCCAAAGCTATAGTGGAACCTAGAGAGCTTCTACATTGACTAGAGTCTCTCAACCATGTCTTAAGATCCTCCCATCCAGACTTGATCATGTGGAGATATACTTTCCTTATTTGGCCCCAAGGAGAGCATTTATGGACCAATGGCTCTTTCTCTTTAAGCTGTGCGACTTGGAGACATTTTATATGATTCCGTGACACCTAATGATGCAAGGATTTCTGCCCAAGTTTTCTAGATACAAAGGAGCCCACAACTTGCCTTATTTGGCTCCAACAGCTACATTCCGTTTTTGCTCATCTTTCATTTATGCTGAATTATTTGTTTCCTTTGCTAATTACTTTAGAACGTTAGAATAGCTTAGTTTTCAGCCTATATAAGTTGAAGTACATCCCCCATTGAGGCACACAATAATTCAGAAATTAATCAAGTATTGTTCAGTTTATAAAAAGTCTTTTCTTTTGTGTTGTTCATTAGAGTCTTAGGTGGATTCATTTGCTCGATTGTGTTCTTGTCTTTAGATTCTAGTGTGGAATCACTCTTCTCAATTGATTTTTGGATTAGGAACTTGTGGAATCAAGCTTCTTATTTTTTGTGTGATTGTGGAATCAATCACGAATCTCCATCTCCATCTCTATCAATAACCATCTTCTTCATTCAAGCTTGGAATCTCTTGATCATCTTGTGATCTTAAGTTTGGTGGATTCCAATCTTATATCAATAACCAAAAACCTATGCTTGGTATTCTTTGCAATCTACAATCATGAATCATATTGTGAAAAGGAAAAAAAGATGCTTCATCTCTTGATTGTCCACCAAGCTTTTCATGTTTGTCTAAAAGTTCATTCAAATCTCCAATAACAATCCACTGCTCATCTTTCTCCGCGCCTAATGATATTAAAATTATCCCAAACATTCTGTCGCAAATGACATATATGATCTCCATACACAAAAGAGGTGAAAAAAATCTAAAACTCTGAGATTCACATTACATCAATAATTCTTTTGTCAGAGTGAAGCTTGAACATTAAAATATGCTTTCCAGAAAAGCACTAAACCTCCACTCAAACCCTCGAGATCTACTATATGAGAATGATCATATCCTAACCACTGCTGCATCTTCAAAACGTTATTACTGGAGTTTTTAGTCTCCATGAGGAACATGAATTCTAAAAAATGCTCACAACACAACTCCTTCAAAATCTGAATTGTCAAGTCGCTTTCCAATCCTTGACAATTCCAGCTATAATTGATTTGGTGGTTTCTCATACAGAACCATCTTTTTCTCATTGCGCTTAGTGAGCTTTGATGGAACTTCAGCTTCATCAACAACTTTTCTTTTTGGAACCATACCCTCCCCATTAATCTCCTTTCTCTTTTCCTTGTAGACAGTAACAAACTTTTTAGGATCTTACTTCAGTCTCTTCCACTTGTTTGGACGCTGTCTAGCCTTACCATTCTTCCCTTTATTTCCGAACGAGCTAGCTAAAGCACTAGCTCTAGATACCGTAGAAACAAAAGTCTGACTTGTGTTATGGTTTGACAAGTCCCCCTCATTATTACCAGGTCTAGACAGGCGAGATTTAGTAGACTGAGAGCAAATAATCGATGCCAAGAGCTTCTCATATGTATGCTAAGTCCACTCAGTTTCACCAAATTGAAACATAATGCCCTTGCCTTTATCTAGATCCTTAGTCACCGTGGTAGCAGCTTCAAGTCTTAGCAGAGTTTTTGTTACCATGAGTATCACCTTCCAAGTTCCAGACTGACCTTCTTACCTTTTCCATCCATGCTTGCTTCTCATTAGGGTCTCCTCTTGATAGGTATCTTCTCATCTCATCAAGGACTTCTTTGGAAAATCTTCGGCGACCAGTACCAGAGACAATGCACACATCATCATCCATCAATACTCTATATGAAGGATCATTGGGGCTAATTTTTGGACTTTGTAAACCAATACTAACAGCCACCATGTTCAACCCTTTCGTAGCAAATGTTGATGGTTTAAGGGATTAAAAGAACATCTGCTTTTGTTGTGCATTTGACATTGACATTAGAAACACCTTTTACGAATTTGTTTATACTCAATGCTCAAGTACTCCACTTCACTTGAGTTTGTTATAACCGATTTTTTTATTTCGTAGAGGTCTCAAAATATCAAAATGAATCAACACTTTAATAAAACCCTTGTTGCTTTAGAGGATCAAACGCCACAATCTTCACAAGACCAGTGGCCTCTGCAATTTTTTCAATCATTTCTACCGTATAATTTTTTACTAGGATGTTTCTCAAGCAAATCCAAATAGGCACAATCTTGAGATAATTCTCCAGCGGGTTTTCCATCCAACGATCCATTACCATGCTCCAATCATCATAGGTCCAAGCACCAGCTTCCAACATTTTATTGAGATTATTTTTCGAATCTAAGATATATTGAATGCTCTCTTCAGACAGTGCCACACCACGCATTCACGAGTTCAAATACAAAACTCTCGGCATATCCAATATCAAACAGGACATCTTTTGATTCTCAAGATTGAAGAGCTTCCCCATGATACTATTAACATTACGTTCATTAGAACGGAATTTCAGATTGTTCTTGAGAATCAGCATGTGACACCCAGTTTTTACTTCCATCACACAGTATAACTCAATAACTTATAATGCAAAGTAATTTATTACTTAACCAAAATTAACAGAAATACTCTAATAAACGAACTTGACATCTTCCATTAACGTTCATACAGAAACAATTGAATAGTTTCATAATCCAAAAACAATAAATTAAAATAAGAAATCTCTATCTCTTAAAACCGGCACCAACTCCAACTCTTTGGATCTACTCATCATGATTACCTGCAAGGAAAAGAGTGGGATGAGTAATCGGGGACTACTCAGTGGGGTAAGTCATAGGGCTCACGATTTCTCCATACAATAATATATCTAGACTATCACGAAGTCTAAACCCAAGATGAGCAGTCAATCACGTGTCCACGACACATATAACAAACAATTCCATGCGAACACGGCTCGTAACTGCAAATACACTGCCCGAATACCCCGTGTCAAGACATGTTATCCGTTGTGCATACCGGATCGCTAGTGTCAAAGCACATATTCCCTGCACCTCTTTCTCTCGTGCATACCGGATCCCTATTGCCCAAACACATCTTCCTTGCACTACTCGCTGGCTCATCAGCCAATCATGGTTTACCCGCAATCCCGCGTCCATAAGCCAACACACAACTACAAGGATATTTCCTTGCGACAAACTTCGCGGTTCACCAGCATTTCTATTTCACACACAATTATTTTACCACAAAACATTTCATTTCACAAAACCATACAGCACACATAAAAAATCTCATATTAATTTCCAATCCTAAAATACTAGTTCTTTTCTTTAAAAAATATATTATAATATTTATAAATACTAATACACTCATCAGACAAATACGGTTACTCATAATATATGTAACTCGTATGTATACTAGGCTTAACCTTAAACTAAGTAATAATATAAAGGGAGGATTTCTAGAATGACCCATAATAGTGACTTAATAACTAGAGTGACTCATATTTCTTTTTATTACTAGTTTGTTTTTTCGTTTGTTAAACCTCTAAAATATCCTTTGGAAGCTTTGTAAGAAAAATAATAATTACAAGAATGCCATTAATATTTAATTCCAGCATCTCCGATATTTACAAAAATGTCATTCCGTCTTTGTTATCACAGACTTATTTTCTAGCAAACTTATATTTATTTATTGCAGAGTTGTAAGACTAACTTAGTTTACAGACTTGTTTAACGTCGTGGCACACTTATTTTCAGTTGTAGAGTTATTTTCCTTTACCGCAGAGTTATTAGACAAACTTCGTTACCGAACACTTGTTTAACATCATGGAAGACTTATTTTCAGTTGCAGAATTATTTTCCATTACTGCAGAGTTATTAGACTAACTTAATTACCGCAGACTTCTTCAATATCATGACAGACTTATTTTCAGTTACAGAGTTATTTCTGATTACTGCAGAGTTATTAGACTAACTTAGTTACCGCACACTTGTTCAATGTCATGGCAGACTTATTTTCAGTTGCAGAGTTATTTTCCATTACTGTAAAGTTATTAGACTAACTTAGTTACCATAAACTTGTTCAATGTCATGACAGACTAATTTCCAGCTGCAGAGTTATTAGACCAACATAGTTACCGCAGACTTGTTCAATATCATGATAGACTTATTTCCAGTTGCAGAGTTATTTCTCATTACTGCAGAGTTATTAGACTAACTTAGTTACCGCAGAATTGTTTAACGTCATGACAGACTTATTTCCAATTGCAGAGTTATTTCTGATTACTACACAGTTATTAGACTAACTTAGTTACCGCAGACATGTTTAACGTCATGGCAAACTTATTGTTTGCAGAGTTATTTTTTTTTACCGCAGATTTTTGAATTATGTTAAGTTTTATAATTATTTATTTATTTAATTATTTATTTATTTTTGAATTGTGTTAGATATTTTGAAATTATGTTAATAATTTTAATTTTTGAATAAGATGTTTTTTATTTTTAAATTATGTTAATAACTTATTTTAAATATATTTTAAATTATTTTAAAGATGTTTTTGAATTTTTTTAAATTATGTTTATAATTTAGTTATTTTTGAATAAGATATTTTTGTATGTTTTTATTTATTTTTGATCTATGTAAGATATTTTAAATTATGTTAATCATTTTATTTTTTAATAATATATTTTTGAATTATGTTTATTTTTGAATTATGTTAAATTTTTTGAATTATGTTAAATTTTTTGAATTATGTTAAATTTTAAAAAGTTTTTTATGTTTTTTTTTTCATTTTTATTATTTATTTATTTATTTTATTTTTGTTAATTAAATTATCTGTTACACTTTTTTATTATTTTTAAATATATTAGATTTAATAATTTTTGAGATGATTTTGTTTTTGTTTTTTTACTGTTTTGTAAATTATAAAGGTAATTTTGTCTTTACTATATATTATAGACACATTTTTCAAAAATAGATTATTGTACTTATTTCATATAAAATATAGGTTATTCTGGGCAAATATCTCTAATATAAATATATTAATATACGAAGAAAACACGAATTCGTTCTCACGTTAGCCTTAACTTGCCGAAAAAGACTACAGTTCAATCACGGATCTCAAACTTGGTTCTCCATCAAGCGAGACATAGATCCATGCCTCATAAATGCTCTTGCAGAGCTTCAGCTCAATCCAACCTCGATTGCCAAACCAAACATTAGAATACGACACCATTTACTCTATACAAATGCGCCTCAGAAACACACGAATAAAACAACAACTACCGCTTGAATCATGATCCCACCGTTGAATCTGTAGCTAGTAGTACCGTGAAGATCACCACAAAGTTTTGGCCAGATCAGACAACGTTTCGACTTCCTAACACTGCCTTGAATAAGCCATCTCGGAACTGCCTTTTAGGGTTTCTGGGTTTTGACAGATTATGCAATTGCTTGACCAGAAAGTAACGCGCATAACTTCTTGAATATATCTCCAATTGAAGCTACGTCAGTGGCTGTGGATTCTTAGTAACGTGATATTTCTAGAGACACCTTACTTTAGATCTAAGTCCCAATGGTCCGACGGCAATTAACCTCACAAAGCCGATCTGTCTATTTTGCTTATTCCTCTTCCATCTTTCTTTTCTTCTCTTCTCCACCTCTTATCTGCTCCGACCTTGCTCCTCCACCCACAACGAGGCTTGCCACAGGTACAACATGCCTGATCAAATCCATTAATGGTTTCCACCATCTCCGCGAAGTCTCTTCCTCACGGACCTCTCTCCACTCTTCATTTTCTCTCTCGTTTCTTCTTACTCTTTCTCTTTTTGTTTTTTTTCTCCTCTTCTGTGATCTGCTTCGTTTCTCCTTCCTCTGCTCAGAAATACTTGCTCCTTGTCTCTCTTAGATCTGTCACGATCTCTCTCTCTCTTCTTCACGCGACACATGATGGCGGCAAGACAACACAACAACAACAACAACGACCGCAACACACAAGAGTGAAGGTGACAACAGCTCCGACATTGAGAGGCTTGGGATTGGCGGCAGTATTAGGGTTCAACACAAACTCTCTCCTTACTCACTAAACGAGGACGGCAATATACATAAGGATACATATATATATATATATATATATATATATGCATTCACTCACACCACAAAACCCTTTGTCGTTTAATTCAAGAATTAATTAGTTGGGCTTTATTAGGCGTATACTTAACACCAAAAAGAAGTCCAATTTGGGATGTTACACAGCAGCTTGTTTTCACTGATAGTCATCTTTTTCAAGGCTTTTTCAAGACCAAACTTCATACCTTTCTCCACAAACAAGATGATTTATCGTTGAAAAACACAAACAACCAGAAAAACAGAGTCGACGACTACACAAACAACGATTATGGTGCAGCACCACCGATAACCTACTAAATTTTAGGTTAAAATTTTCCAAAACTGAAACGATTTGCACAATATTCTAAAAATTTGAACAAGAAAATTTCCTTATCCGGCGAAAAACGTGAATATCCCCGATGTAAAAGCTCTACACAAAGTGGAAGCACTTTTAGTCCATTATTTAAAGTTTTAAAGGTTTCTACACCAGGTAAGGGGTTCAAACCCCAGGGAACCACAATTTCTTGCATATTAAAGGATGCAAAGCTTTTCGGATGTTCCAGTTTATTGCATATAGAGCTGTCCGTCGTGCGCTCATCTGTTGCGGAAAGAGTTTTTCCATCATAGGGATGTCGTATCTGCATAACCGTTCGTCGTAGATATGAGAGTTGTGGAGAGAGTATGTCCATCATGGAGAGGTCATACATGCAGAACCACATTGTCGAAAATCGTTGTTTGAAGAAGTTGTTCATCGTATTTGCATCTACTTCAAATAGTCGACTAGTCATCATAGTAGTATTAGATCAGATATCTCTAATAATAATGATGTAATAGACGACAAAAAAAAACAAAAAAGTCTACACAAATAAACTTGAGACCCTCTAGTTAAAAGAGAATCACCTAAGCCCAAAAGAGGAAAAACTAATGATGGTGTCACCAGATTTTAGGCCCAAATCTTCTATGTTGAGATTTTTAAGGGAAAAAATAACAAAAAATACCAAATTTGTATATTCTTCTTAAAAATACCAAAAAGAAAGAAGAAAAACACTCTTTAGTTCTATAATAATGGGGAACGTTTATACTTTAGTTTTGATATTTACATCCATGCTATGAAATGATATGTTGATACCATAAGGCATGTGTTCATGGCCTCGTTGGATGTTTATAAGTTTTGACACTTTTGATCTTACAAGTTACCATTTCTTTTGAGGGTTGTTTAGGTACATGACTAAAATCTGAGAGAAAAATTGGAGAATGACCTTGTGTCAGAAAAATTGGGTAAATGACCTTTTCAAGGATAAGGAAAAAATCTAAAAAACTAAAGAATGGAAAATGTAGCAGGACAAAATTGTTATTTGGAAAAAATAATGGTATAACAAAAAATAGCAATCAATCCGAAAATAACATATTATTTAAGAAAAAATCATGCTACAAAATAAAATCACATGAAAACAGAAAAAAAAAAGTGTGTTATTACTCTGTCACTTAATACCAAAACATCTTCAAAATGACGAATATGTTGATCAACATGTTTTAAAATTTGGGTCAATTTTTAAAATGACCTTGGATCTAAAAACAATTACATTAAGAAAATAACTTATGTCAGTATATTTTTGTTAAATGATTATGGGCTCAGGTCTAAAACAAAGATAAATAACAAAACCACTCTTCCCACTTGATTTGAAAATTTCTTTCGGAATTAAAATAACATGAATTAAAAAAGCAATTGAACTTTTTGAAAATAACATGTTCAAAAAAATAATAGTGTGACATATTGAAAAAAGGGATTATTTTGAGAATTAGATATGTGACAAAAACAGAACAATCCAACCGAAATCTAATAAGAAGGAAAACGGAAATAACAAGGTTTTTGAAAAGATAACATGAAATAGAGATGAGTATGTGTGATAAAGTGAAATAGAGATGAGAAAGAAAACGGAAATAACAACCGAAATCCGATGTCATTTCTTTTTGACCCCTGACGCATTACTGTAACTCATGATTATTATTTTAATTGATTTTTGTTTCTTTCAAACATGCAGTGCTATTACCCTTAAAATTTTATGTTATTTTTGATGTCATACTATTTTATTTGTTAAGGTGGTAATTTGTTTTATGGTACTGTGCTTTCAGATAATCACGCGTTATTTATTACTAAGTCATGGTATGTGCTAAAATCACCTACGTAAATGGAGATATGATCACAAGAATTGTGAGAATAATTGGTGATTGCAGAACATGCTGATGAGATTCGCTGTAGATCAAAAATAAAGAAGGAAATATTGAAAATTGGGAATTGGGAACATGTTTGGCGGAGATCTGTTGGGGAAAGAAAGAGAGAGAGAGAGAGAGAGAAATCTATTAGGAAAGCAATAAAGAGTGAATCGGTGAAATGAAGAAACAGAGTCACCATCGTGGGGAGGAGAGGAAAGAGGTTGGAGAAAGAGGAGCAATATGAAAGGAACTGTTATTTATTTTTCATTTTGTTTCTTTTACTTTATTTTATCCACTTGCTTACCAAAACTTGTAAATGGTTGAGAATCAAATTGACCCGTTATATCTGCTTTCACAACTAAAAATCTTCGATATCCCTTCTTGTATGATATATGAAAAGTATATATTGAGATGTTTGCAGCTCTGATTGTTGGAAGTTCGGGTGAATGTGGATTATTGTACGCAGGGGCGGTTTAGAGCATGTGCAAGAGGAGTTTTTGCCAAGGCCCACTATCAAATTAGTAAATTTTTTTTTGAGTTTTATTAGTAGGGCAAATTTTTTTTTGTTATTTTGGATAGGGCCAAAAAAAAAATTTGAGCCACCCCTGGTTGTACGCTGCAGAACCTCTTGACGCGTGTTCAGATTTAACCAACATGGCCGAAAAGGATCAACATTTTGGTCCTCTTATGTATTGATCGTTCGCGGTGGCTTTGAGGATAAAGTTAGAAAGGTGCAAAAAGCTGAATACGAAGCTGCTATTGTTTATAACTATGAATATGATGAGCTCTTAGTACCTAGTAAGTTTACATATATTCTCAAATGTTCATGTTAGTATCTTAAACCTCTTTAATCAATGGTTTTTTATAATCTTGGAAAAAAACAAAAATGATAGTGACAGGTAATTCATCTGGTGTGCTTATACATGGCATGCTTATTACAAGAGCATCAGGTGAAGTACTTAAAGGGTATGTGGGTCAAGCCGAGATGGAGTTTTGGCTCTTCTCAGGATTCAAGACTTCGTCGTGGTCAATCATCGCTATTTCTTATTAGCCATGTCTACTGTTCTGGCCTCTTGTTTCTTTATCCGTAGGAATCGAGTTAGACTGCGTGAGGGGTTTGTATTGTGGATTGTGGTGGTGGACAAGGACTTTCTCATATGCCTAGAAAAACTTGTTGCAAAGCATGCCGACTGAAGTATTTATTGGTGTTCTTGAACAAGGTTCAACTTCGGTTACTTGTGCTACATGCATTGATGATTATTGCGTTGACGACAAACTCAAGATCCTACTTTGCAAACACAAGAAGACCATTTTGTTCGATTTTGCATAAGACAAAAAGTGGTTTGTTGTCTTATATTTTTTACTCTGGTGCAGAATTTCATGCTGTGTTTTTATTGATTCTTGGCTCGGACATTGGAGATCGTTTTGTCCGGCTTGTAAACGCAATGCAAGAACATGGAATGGTGATACACTCGCATCAGAAACAGACACCTCTGCTTTCTCCTAACATGAACTCTATAACTTCATTGCAATTATCTTATGATCTACCAATAGCTGTTAGAGTATACCTGTAAGTAGAGCTCATTAGATTATGGGAACGCCTTTTCCCCTAAGATATACATTTAGGCCAAACCCTGGAAGCTCGGTTGGATCTTCAAGTATACAGTGTGATGGGTCGGGTCTTTCTCCCTTCTTCCTCTCTTCCAGGCTGTAAAACTAAACCATAGAAGCTACGAAACTGGAGAACTAATGAATATATTGAGATGTTTATATGGCCTCACTCTTGTTTATATACTGCTTGATCTTTATATGGCACCAAGAACTAATGCATATGGAAATTAGAGAGCCAAAAGGATTCGTAATTAAAACGGAATAATCGTCGGTCTAGATACAGTGAAACATAAAAAATGCTCCGAAAACAAATTAAAAGAGACTAATCAAATAACGAAGATAGAGAGAACCATGAACTATTTAAGTTAGATTCAAGTGTAAAACAAAAAAAAAAACATACCACATTCAGGTGTAGCAAAACTAGTCCTCTTTATTATGCTCACTGGTTTCACCTTCAGGGACACTAGTGTTCTGATCAGCCCTTTCACGGGCTGGTGCGGCAGTCCTGACCCGAGGAGGCTCCTCCACTTGACCGAGGCTTCGTAGCATCATAATGACAGCAACAAAGAATACAATGACGTATACTGACCTAATCCCGATCATTGAGTTGATAAATCCCATAAAAGATGGTCCTTTGATTCTCTTCTTCTCTGTTCTTCCTTCTCTATATCCCTCTAGAAACCGCGAGACTTGAGTCAAATGATCTTCCTCGTCGCTAATGGTCTCTACGTCGTTCACCTGCAAAGATTTTGACACGAATTCGGATATTATTCTGCCCTCGGGTAAAAGAACAATTTGAAGTCTAACCTATTTGTCATTTTTACCTGATCATACTCCTCATCTCCATCCCACACAACAATCTTAGGCAGCTTTGTCTTCTGGTCTGCGTGAAACGAGTCTGCAAACTCTTCAAACTGCTCCACCCCGACATAACCAAAAACAAGGTCGCGGTTCGCATGAGCAGCTGCTCTCAATGCTTTGATCATTTTCTCCAGACTTTCGTGAGTTTCATCTTCCACGATCGTCAAGACAATCTTTCTCTCATCGTCTTTCAGCAGCTTCAGCGTATCGTGGTTAATTGGCAGAACCGAAGGAAGGAAATTTTGTTTCACAAATTCCTCCAAGAATCCATCTGCAAACGAAATTATACGGTGAAGCTTGTCAATCTATTTACTCGTTTACGAGGAATATGACACTATAGAACTAAACACTGACCTTCAAATGGTCCATAGAAGACACTATGCTCATTGTAAGTTGGATGTTTAGCCACTAACGCAGGCGCCTTATCGAAATCATAGGAAATCATTATGTCATCTGAGACATCCTTTGTCATAGCAAACCATGCCTTTTTCTTATACTTCCCGCCTAATGTTGATATTAACGATTCGTTCAAACCAAACCCGATAAACATAGGGAAGAAAGTCCCAGCATCTTCAATAAAATCCTTGACGGCTGAGTCTGACTCAAGAACAGCAACATCTGGAGCAACAAACTTCTTTAAGTAACGGACGAGTAAATCTGCTTTCCTCGGTCCATAATACTCCATTGGAACTCCATGGTTATAAAGCATGAGAGTTGGGAATGCACTACAGAAAAGAAAGACAGATCAACCAAAATTAACTAAAACATCTTTGCAGATGGATATATTTAGCTAAGCTTAAGATAAAACATCGAAAAGTAATAAAACCACAAAAAGGAATCTAAAAAGCGAAACTTTTCAGAATCTCAATTCAGGATATACACTAAGGTGATTACAGCACTAAATACAGACTTAAACTCAAACTAAAAGAACACATGTAGACATGTAAAAACATACTCAATTTCAACTACGCATATCCGATAGATCAGCTTAAAGGAATCTAAAACCCGAAACTTTCGAGACTCCCAATTCAAGAAATTCACTAAGGTGATTGCAGCACTAAATTACAGACTTTAAACTCAAACAAAAAGAACACAAGTAGACAAGCAAACGCATACTCGATCTAACTACGCAGATCCGATAAATAAACAAAAAGGAATCTAAACATCGAAAGTTTCCACACTCCCAATTCAAGAAATTAACTAAGGTGATTGCAGCACTAAAAGTACAGACTTAACCTCAAACTCAAACTAGAAGAACACATATAGACATGTAAACACATAATCAATCTCAACTACGCATGTCTGATATATCAGCTCAAAGGAATCTAAAAATCGAAACTTTCCATACTCCCATTCAAGAAATTAACTAAGGTGGTGATTGCAACACTAGAGAACATACTCAAACTCAAAAACATAAGAAAACATATACACACATACTCAATCTCAAGCTTCCGCGCAAGGCGAGAATATTTATCAGCATTCAGCTTCGCAATGACGATAGGCTGCTTCAGTTTAGCAAGAATTGGAGCAGCTGCATCTAACTGTAATCAAATCAATAACTAAATCATAAGAAACACACAAATCCAAAAAACATGAACTAAAAGCTACACAATTAGGATATAAAATTCAATCCATAAAACTAAAAATTCAGATAGATCAAACATTTATAAAACCAATCTTAAATCTAAATTCGACTAAGCAAAAAGCAAAATAATTTAAAGACCTCAGGATTGAGACGTTTGCAGTGACCACACCAAGGAGCATAGAAATCAAGAAAGATGCAATCAAAAGTTGAAATCGCAGAGTCGAAGTTTGAATCGGTGAGTTCAAGTACTGTGCCGTCGATGGCTAATTGATCAGCCGATGAAGATGATGAAGCAGAGAGTGAGATTGATAAAGTTAGAAAGGAGATCCAATAAAGCATTAACCCTAACGAACGCATCTCGATGGAAGACGACTTAATTCAGACCAAACTAAAAAGCTTCTGATACTGTAAACAAGTTTCTGAGAAGTCTTACGTTACTCTAGGAGAAGAGAATCTCAAAAAAAATCTTATTAACATTATTTTCTTTGAAATTATAAAAATAACCTTGATTTTTTTTTTGATCAACATAAAAATATCCTTGATAAAAACACAAATTATTGTTATGATCCCCAAACTGAATGTTTTCGGGTGGGCGTTCAATTATTCGGTTTGAATTTGTGTTTGGTTTTGGACAAATTTGTATAACAAAAATCAATATACAGTAAAACTTCTATAAATTAATAATAAGGACCAGAGAATTTTATTAATTTATATAAATTATTAATTTATCGATAAATTAATAATTATTAATTTATAGAGAATTTTTTCGAATTTCAAAAAATATTATATAGAAAGTAGAAAAACGAAGACAATAATTCGATGTGTTTTAATGCATTTACACATTAGAAAATAATCATTGCATATATATAACTTTTTAATAGTTTTTGATGCAATTTGAGAAGATAATATCATATATTTTTGATATTTTAAGAAAAATAGAGATAAACTCCAACAAAATTACAAATTTACGAACAAATAAACAACATTATAATCATATTTCACTAAAATATCTTATATATATACAATAATTTTATATAATTATTACTTTATGTTATTAATGAGACCATATATTTACATAGAGATTTCAAAAAAATTATTATCTAATTATAATATCGAAACAATTATTACACCGGTCCAACTCGACACTCGTTTTAATTATAAAATTTTAGTATATTTAAGGGTCGGTGTTGAATCCAAAAATTTAATTAGGGTTCTTTGATCGATATTAGGAATTAGGGTTTGAGAGATTCAATGTTTTATTGATGATTGTGAATAAAGTAACAAAGGAAACAAGGGTTTTTGAATAAGAAGACAAGAGAACTATGAAAATCTAATCTTGACTCTTCTCCGCGATTTCTAGATGGATTGAGTTGAGGGAGAACTTTTGGCAATTTTCTTTTCATGTTCTGTTTAGGATTGCCTTTTCTCTGCGACTTTCCTGAACTGGAACGAGCTCCAAGTTGGTTACTTAATGGGCCGAACTGATTTGGGCCTTAAGGATGAGTCGGTCTCAATTTGGGTCGGGTCTGGTTTAGATGCTAAACCCGGTACCAACAGTTAGCCCTCCTAGTTTGTTAGAACGAGTGTCGAGTTTTGACGAAGTAAGAGAAGATAACCCAATGTAAAGTGATATTGACTTCATGTGGAGATTTCCTGCGAGACTGAAATTCTTCCATCTTGGTGCACGGAGGATTCAATCAGGATGATGAGGCAAAAGTGCAGGATTTCCGATCAGGTGGAGATCGTTATTCCTAATAAAGAAGTTCGTTCATGGCATTGTCATCTTGACTATGTTTGCTTGCACGAGTCGTACTTCTTGACTGATCGATTTTGGTTCCCGATCCCCCAGCTTCTGGTATCGTATTGTCTTCAGAGAAAGATCGCCATTTCCCAGCTGACATGTATGTCGATCATTCACCTGATCAGACTACTTTTGCTTGGTGGCCAGCTGAATATCGATGTTAGCCTTCGGTTTTTGGAGGAAGCTTGCACAATAAAGACTACCAAAAGGCGCCACAAAATCTTCTACTTAAGTGCGAAGACCAAGCATAATTTGATCATGCATGAGAAAGGGCAGAACGTGAAACAGTGGGAACGTTTCTACTTTTTCGTGAAGATCGACAAATTTACCTTCACTGCTCCGTCTTATGCTTTTTATAAACGGTGGACTTTGAACTATGGTTAGATATTGCTTGAAGTGTGGTTTCTTTTCTGACACCATGTTATTAACTCGTCTTCATTTGATTTCTCACAGATCATCATCCAATCAGCCGAGCTCCTCCAGCTAAGTTCTCAGAGGATATTGCACAGATAAGAGATTTAGGGACGATCAAGCGGCCCGAAGTTCATCGAGATCATCTTGCTGCCTGTCAGGCTCGACTTGCTTATGGTAATTAAACTTTATTTCCACCCTCCAATCAACTAATCTACTCTTCTCGTAGTCTCCTTTTTATTTGAGCTTATGCTTTTCTTTGAATATTGCCCGGAGGGGTTTTTACTCTAATTTTGTTTCCGAATATTTCCTGGAGGGGTAAACTTAGTCTGTGATAGTCTGTGATAGCTTTAGAAAAGGATATGGTAAACGAACTAACGCAAGGCGTCCCCTGTCGTACTTAGATCGATTCCCCTTAGTAGCGAGTACAGAGCTCGCAGACGAGTTGATTCATCTTATTTGTCATGATTGACATTTTAATAGGTCGAAACCTAGCTTCAAGAATGCGAACTGTAAAGAGTTCGACTTATACTTGATCTAAGGTCAGGCTCTAATTACGCGGATATTGGCTTATTTATTTCAGGCGACCCCTTGAAGGTTAGGCCCCAATTATGCGGATTGATGACTTATTTGTCTTGGGTGATCCCTGGTTTGCGATTGGACCCGACTTCTTGTTTTTTGTGGTTTTTATGGAACTAAGTCCAAAAGTGTGGCTCCGATTGTGCGGATGTTGATTTATTTGTCTCGGGTGACCCCTTGAAAGTCAGGCTGTAATTATGCGGATGTCGACTTATTTGTCTTGGACGACTCCTTCATTTGTGAGATGAAAACTCAGCTTTAGAATGTGAGGCGGGAGCTTGGCTTAGGTAAATGCGGGGCAAGAACTCGGCTAAAGTAAATGCGAGGCAAGAGCTTGGCTTAAGTAAATGCGAGGTGAGAGCTCGGCTTAAGTAAATGCAAGGCGAGAGCTCGACATATAAAATAAAATTTAATAGCTGTGTCTGAAAAAGCTGCCTACGTACCCTTGTAAGGGATCAAGCCAAAACGTAGTTCTTGTACAATGGCGAGCTCTTTTTTTATTTTTATTTTTTATTTTTGAGAAATTGGATGTGGTAATTGAACCCATGGCGAACTGCCTACGTACCCTTAGAAGGGATCAAGTCACAACGTAGTTCTTATCCACCTCATCTAGTAATAATATCGCTTTAAATTGATGGAGTTCCAAGGATGAAAGATCGGTTCGTCGGACATTGTCGCGAGCTTGTAGACGTCAGGTTTGATGACTTTGGCGACTAAGTAAGGCCCGATATTACGAATTAGGGTTTGAGAGATTCAATGTTTTATTGATGATTCTAAATGTAGTAACAAAGGAAACCAGGGTTTTTTGAGTAAGAAGACAAGAGAACTATGAAAATCTAATCTTGAGTCTTCTCCGTGATTTTTGGATGGATTGAGCTGAGGGAGAACTTCTGTATATATAGTGATTTGAGGAAGTTGGCAATTTCCTTTTCCTGTTCGGTTTAGGATTTCCTTTTCTCTGCTACTTTCCTTAACTGGAACGAGCTCCAAGTCGGTTACTTAATGGGCCGAACTGATTTGGGCCTTAAGGATGCGTCGGTCTCAATTTGGGTCAGGTCTGGTTTAGGGTGCTAAACCCGGTACCAACAGTCAGTTAGGTATAATAGATTCCGAGCTTGATGATTGTTTCCTTTGAAAGATAGGATCTGATCCTCCAAAGCTATTCTTCTCGAGCTCAGCCACTTAGAAGGCTCTCAATCCTTCTAGCCCGACAGTTGCATGGCACACAACAGTCTGGTTTAAGGAAAGGGTCCTCAAGCACACTTTCATTGCATGGGTGGTGGTAGGAAAATATTGCATACTAGAGATAAGCTAAGGAGTTGGGGAATCAATGTTCCTTCCCTGTGTCTCCTTTGTATGGAAGAATCTCGCCAGCACTTGTTTTTCGAATGTTCGTACATCAATGATGTATGGTCATTCTTCACTCAGATCGCTTAGGTAACACCTCCAACATACTTTCATGCCCGCTTTTCGCTGAAGTCACCATCTCGTGCTACAAACATTTCTGTCAGTCACTCTCAAACTCATTTTCAAAGCTTCAATCTACGCGATTTGGAGAGCAAGAAAGAGAGAGAGAGAGAAAATGCAAGACTCCTCACATTAACCTCCAGACCAGTCTCTGTAATCATCAAGGACATTCAGCAAACTCTATGCACGCCTAGACCTGCTATCTAGAACTCAACGGAATCTCCCCTCAACTGTTTCCTATCTAACCTCTTGATTTGGTGTTTTTCAGCGCACATGTATTGGTTGATGGTTCCTTCTTTGTTTTTGTAAGCAAGTAGTTGGGTTAGAGTTGGTGTAGTGTTGTTCATTGCTGATCGGGTCTTTTTGTTGTGTAATCCGTTGTGTTGTTATATCTTTTGAAAATGGTAATAGAAATGGAAAAAAAGTAAATAAGAATAAAAAAAGAAAAAAAGTTGTTCTAGTCCGTTTTATCTTGAATTATGTTCCATTTTTTGTTAGTTTAAATCTACCAGTGGATTTTTTTTACTATGGTCTAAGAACTTCGCTTCACCTGTCATATTGTGATGGTGAGATTTAAGAATAGTCCTCAAAACCAAATTCTAACAAAAAGTTTCAATACGTGAAGCAAATTATAAACTAGATCAATCCCAATATCATCAAACGAATATCACTCGTTTCATAAAGCAAGACCAATGTTATTGAAATCATGTATTCAATTATGAATTACAAGCAAAGACAATCGATAACTTAAATATTAAGTATTAACAACTTAGGCCATAAATAAACAATTTCATAAATAAATAAATGGAATACATCATGTAACTAAACCTCTACTCATAATTTAGTTTTCACATGATTATGCATAGTCCTAATTATGCATAGTCATAATTTAGTTCATCACAAAATTCTTAGGTGGAGTTGGTGTCGGCGGAAAACTCTTCGCCACCGGCTTAATCTCATGAAACTCGTACGGTGGTGGTGGCGGTGGCTGCGGGTGAAGCTGACGTGGATATGGTGGTGGAGGAGCAAAATGTTGATAATGCAGTTGAGATTGATAATTCATCCAACCAGGTGGAGGATAATTCGAGAAACCGTTTGGAACATTTATGAGTCCCGGGGACACATGACATTGTTCCATCAAATTTTCTTTTCGATTTTCCGGCGGTTTCTTCTGTCCATTATTGTTCCATACTATCACAGCATTTTTGCCTGACTTTGTAATCTTTTCGAGTATTATTTGTGGATCGATTTTTCCAGATACATATATTGTTTTGCTTCGCTTGTCAATCATGAAATTCACATCTGCAAATATATATTAAAAGTGTTATAATAATAAGTAAAATGCGAATAATAATGTTAAGTTATTAAACGAGGAAAGAGATAGATTATGAAACCATTAATTGTCTCGAGCAACTTTTTCAAAGATTTCCTCCATCCCGGTGTAGGAGATTCTATCTTCAAGAGACATGCCTGTGTTTAAACACCTAAGATTTATACACACTTTAAACAATCATAAAATATATACACTAATCTTAATAATATATTTTATAAGCGTACGCGTACCATTGATTGGAAGTTGATGTCATCAATCTAATATCGAACACGATTTGTTGTTGTTTTCAAGGAACCTTCAGAAAAAGAATTATAGAAGTTAAGGCTAGTGAAGAAACGAATAGTATATATAGTGAAGAAACGTCGATATTGCTTAAACTTCTCACATTTTTCCGGAATTCGTCTCCACAAATCCCAACTCGGAACTAAAAACTGTTTCTGACTATTTTTCTGGGTTTTTCTGAAACAGAAAGAAGTGATTTTTCACTAAATTAGGAGATTAATTCTGAATGGAGTTTAACTTGAATATTCAAACCGTCAGTGGCTTTAGGTTTCCTACAACAGGTCTTTCGAATGATATAAATATTAGTCTCTAACTCTTTCTGGTCTGCTTGATACGCCCTCTCCAAAATCTTTGCTCGAAACTGTAACTATTTAGGAATCAGATGAATGAGTTTTCCTAAACTTTGAAGATAGATTCTGATCGGATTATACCTCAGACTGAATAGACGTAACGTTATGTGGATTCTTTGCAATGTGATCTGTTCGGAACTACAAGGAAATTTACGTGACTTTTGCTGGTTTGATCGGATAGTTCAAGTCAATATCCCAACTTGAAACAGTCTTCTCTTCCTCTTCTTCACTAAGATCTGAACGGAACTCAAAGATGAATACTCCAACCAGACAGTGGTCGACGCAATGATGCTGGAGATGGCTGGAGACTTTGATAGAGATTGGTGGTGATGATCGGACTGAACGAAACTCACGACAATGATGATGATCGGTGGAATCACTTTCCGCACTCACCCCCAATCAACACAACGACACGGCTATGACTTGGTGATGAACGATGGTGATATGAGAAGTTGAAGATGATTGTTTAATTTCTGGGATTAGGTTCTGCTGATGGTGTCGTGATGTTATGGCTGCGCTAGAAGGGTTTTAGGTGAAGAAGAGATTATGTACATATGTGTATATATATATATACATACGTTTTTTTTTTTTTTTAAATATTGGGTTTAACAATTCTTCCCCACTTGAAGAGAATTTGTCCCAGAATTTAATGTTCCATGCTGAACTCCGCCCTCGTCCTTGAAAAGCTCTGAATTTTCGCATCTGCGTCTCAGACTCCTTATGACTCATAATGGACACCAGTTTTTCTCTAACCGATAAATCCTCTCTAGGCCCTCTGGGGGCAGCAGAATGATCAACTATGGCTCTGTAACTACTTTTCTCAATGCCGACACATGACACACATTGTGGAATGCATCTAATTCTTCTGATAATTCTAGACGGTATGCTACAGCTCTAATCCTTTCAGTGATTAGTTAGGGTCCCATATATCTTGGCTTAAGCTTCCCTCTATTAGCCCAACGGTTCACTCCTTTGAACATTATCATCTAAAGATACACCAATTCCTCTACTGCTAACTCTATATCTTTTTGTCTCTTATCCGCGTAACTCTTTTGATGATCATGAGCTTCTTTTAATCTGCTTTTAATAATCTCTATATGTTCGCATGTATCTGGAATTATTGTTGCTTCGATATCTTGTCGCTCCCCCACTTCTGTCCAACAAAGTGGTGTCCGACAAAGCCATCCATAAAGAGCCTTAAATCGTGGCATGCCTATACTTGCATAGTAACTATTGTTGTAGACAAACTCCACCAGGTGTAAGTGCGTCTCCCAACTACCTCCCCAGTCCAGAATACATGCCCTCAACATGTCCTCTAGCATCTGAATTGTCCGTTCAGACTGACTATATGTCTGAGGATGATACGATGTACTCAAATGCACCTGAGTCCCCATGGTTTTCTAAAACGCCCTCCAAAAGAATGATGTGAACTTTGAATCTCTATATGAAAAAATGCTTACTGGAACCCCATGTAACCTTACAATCTCATCCACATATTTCCGGGCTAAGCGATTTACACAATCTATCTTGTTTACTGGTAAGAAATGAGCTGACTTGGTGAGTCTGTCAACAATCACCCATATTGCATCCCGATTACTTGCTGTCCTTGGAAGTTCAGTAACAAAATCCATAGTCACCATATTCCACTTCCATTTTGGTAATGGTAAACTCCACAACAACCAACTGGGAACCTTGTGTTCTGCTTTAACTAGCTGACACGTTGTGCACTTTGTTACATACTCTACAACTTCTCATTTCATCCCATGCATTCCTGTGATAGTACCGTTTGAGATCGTGGTACATCTTGGTAGATCATGGATGAAAAGAAAATCGTGATTGATGCGCTTGCTTCAAGATCTCTTCTTTTAGGCCTTTATCATCTGGTACACACACTTGACCTCTACAAATAAACATCTCATATTCCTCGAAATGATAACCTACTACTTCACTTTGCATCGCTTTCTTTAAGGCAAATCCTTTTTTTGCACTTCTCAAATTCTCCCAACAAGTCTGCTTTATTTACTGCTTTTAGACCCATTGCTTCATCATCCACTGATGATGTACAAATATTGAGACTTGACACGCCTGAAACAAGCTCCTGCACTTCCTTCTCTTAGTAATATCGTCTCTGCTCCTACTTAATGCCTCTGCTACCATGTTATCTTTTCCCGGATGGTAAGCTATATCCAAATCATAGTCTATGAGCAACTCTACCCATCTTCTCTTCCTTAGGTTAAGATCCACTTGTGTGAATATAAACTTCAGGCTCTTATGATCTGTTAAAACTTACACCTTCTCTCTGTACAAGTAGGATCTCCAAACCTTTAGAGCAACTAACACCGCTGCTAACTCTAGGTCATGAGTGGGGTAATTGATCTCATGCTTCCGCAATTGTCTTGATGCATATGCAATAACCTGATCTTAGTGCATAAGCACACATCCTAGACCAGTCCCCAACGCATCTGTGTAAACAACATATGACACACATACCCTAGGTAATACCAATACCGGTGTCTGAGTTAGGTGTTCTTTTAGCTTCTCAAAACTTTCTTTTACAATCTTCTGCCCATACAAACTTTGCTTCCTTCATGTCAATTGTGTGAGTGGCTTTGATATACTTGCAAACCCTTTTACAAACTTCCTGTAATATCCAGCCAATCCTAGAAAACTACCGACTTCAATAGAATTCTTGGGTCTATGCATGCACAAATATGGAGGCAAATTATACGGTGTAACAATAACAGGCCACAATGAGTACTATCTTCCATTCTTCCCAAATGGGTTAAAACCATCTGTACGTAGTCCAAGGTACACATTTCTCCGCTCTGACGCAAAATCTGGATATAGTGATTGAAAATGCTGCCATGCTTCTGCGTCTGAAGGATGTGTAATCTCTCCATCTTGACGATGCTCTGCATGCCATCTCATTGGCTCTGTTGTGCGCTGAGATTGATATAACCTTTTCAACCTTTCCATTAACGGTAAATACCACATCCGTTTAAATAGAATTGGAACTCTGCCGCTAGTTTCCTGATAATGCGGTTTATGATAAAAGTGACACCTGTTGCGGTTTTCATTTTCTCTCCAATATATCATACAGTTGTCGACGCATACATCTATCATCTGATACGGTAAACCAAAACCAGCTACAAGTTTTTGTACATCGTAGTATGATGCTGGTGAAAGATTATCTTCAGGCAAAATATCTTTCACAAAATCCGCTATCGCATCGCCAAATGGAAGTCTGTCTTGATAGTCATCATTCTACTAGCAGATGTGTGCATATATAATGGGTGCTTGGCTGCATCTAACATATCAAAAAACTGGCGAGCTTCTAAATTAGGTTCTTCAACCCTATCTCGATCATCACTAGCTGACTGCATATTCTCCCTAAATGCATCATGCACTACTTCTGTTCGTTCTCCTACACTATCAGCAATATATGGTTCGCTAGGACTACCATACTCAAAACTTTTTTCCCCATGTAAATACCATATCTTGTACCCCGGCATAAACCCATTGGCAAACAAGTGATGCCAAACTAACTTTACCTTAATATTACGAGAATTCTGGCAAAGTAAACATGGACATTTCAACTTACCACTTTTTTTTGTTCGTGGTTGATTTTCTGCCACTTCCATGAATTCGCTTATGCCTTGGGTATACTCGTCATTCAATAAGTCTGACTCCGGATTCCTCATTTCTCCATCTATCCATGATCGAAAATTATTTGAAGAAGACATTTAATAAAAATATTTTGAAGAAGATAATTTAGAATAAGGTATTATAGAAAGAGTTTGTAATTGTGAATGAATGGAGAATGATGGGGAGAAATATATAGAATCGCACTCCGTCGGAAATCCATCAGGAAGTAACGTTTCGAACAACGGCTATAATAACGTTCAAAATTTCTGACGGATTTTCGACAGATATAGAGATACCCGTCAGAAATCTGTCGGAACGTAACGGCTCCGATAACGGCTACTACAACGGTAACATCAATGTTCATGAAGTTCTCGAAATATTATCGGATTTCCATCGGTTATCTGTCAAAAATTTCCGATGGATACGGTTCCGTCGAAAAATCCGTCTATTTCCATCTAGCTTTCTTGTAGTCGCATACTCGATTCTGGAATCCCATCACCTTGCTACCTTGGGACTCACAAATCTATGAGTAGCTCCAGTGTCAAACATTGTGTATGCTTCAACACCTCCAACAAGAACCGATCCTACATATATTGTTGAACTAAGCAACACACACCAAAAATAACAAAAACAACCACAAGCAACTACTGATGTGATCATGGAGAACAATCAAATGCAGCATAAACCTGAGGAGAGCATACATGGAGTTGAAGATTTATTGGTTGTACCAAGTGGACCTATGACAAGAGCAAGGGCCAAGGCACTTCAGAATTCAATCCATGGACTTCTCACTCAAGTGCACAATCATCAAGCATCTAAGGACTTCACTAAGTACATTGGATATCAGAATATGCTGATGGCAACACCTTCTCAAATGGATTAACAAAGAGGGTGATCCATTTGTACTCTTTTTCCTAACCTTTGGTTTTTTCCCAATGGGTTTTCCAAAGGAAGGTTTTAATGAGGCAAATTGGATCACTTGTTCATCAAGTCCATAAGAGAACTTATCCAAAGCCCACAAAAAGTCTCTTGGCCCAAAAATGAAGATTTATTTTGTGGAGATGAAGTACAAGAAATACAAGAAGTACAAGAGATATTTTATTTTCTTTTATTTTAAGTTTTATTTTATTTTCAGCAATTAATATTGCTTAGATATTTTCTACTCTTTCTTGTGCTATATAAGCCCGCCTAGACCATCACAAATAATCAATCAACTTTCTTTTCAAACATTTTTAGAGTGAATCTTTTTTGTTCTTTTAGAACTTTCGATTGCCTGGTGTGTAATATCCAACAATCAAACCTTGTCTTGTCTAGGTGTGTCATATCCTAGGAGACATTGAGGTATATCAGGAGCTATTCCGCATCTCCTGTGTGACCATTCGATCCATCATCTATCCATCTATCCATTTCCACAACTCGAAAGTGTCGAATCCTTGGGAGGATCGCATCATTTGGTATCAGAGCACATTTTGGAGTTTGTATCTATTTTCTATCATCTTCTCACCTTCCCACCGTTCTTAAAACTCTTTTCTACCTTTCTGTTCTTCTACCCTAAGAAATCTAGTCCGATCTGCAGTCAAAAAAAAAAAAAAAATTCGAAACACTCAAAAGGGACTGATCAACTCCCTATCCGATCAGTTTCGTGTCAGTTACGTTTTTATTCAAAAAAAAAAATATATATATTTCCTACATCATTTCGTGATCTGATCAATCACCTATTCAAAAAAAAAAAAATTCTAGATCATCATCTGTTCTATATCATTTTCCAGAATTCTAGTCTTTCAAATCTCTCATTTTTCCGAAGATCTTGTCTTTCTATCTAAAATCAAACTTTCTGCTTGTTTGTTGGTTTTCCACCATGTTGGATTGATTAGTTTGATAAGAACTGTTGAGATTTTGCTACTAGTGAGATCATTGGTGAGAGCTGAGTGAAACACTTGAGAGAAATACTTGAGAGAAACAATTGAGGAAGAAACATTTTGTGAGTTTTTATTACTAACCATTCTGTTTTGCAGGGAAAAATAAATGGCGAGTGAAGGAGATAATTCTGATAATGCAAACAGAGAGCATGCTTCTAGAATTCCTAATCTAGAACTGCAAGCTATCATGGGAGAAATGAGGCACATGCTGAAGACAGAACTAGGTGCAGTTCATGAGAGGATCGATAAAATCCAAGAATCTGTCCAAGGGCAATCTGAAGTACCACCACCATTGGTACAGCGGGGAAATGTTGTTAGGAGAAGGAGAGAGCAACTTAGGCAAGAAAGGGACGTGGAGGAAGATGATTATTACAGTGGAGGAAGCCGAATCTCTAATAGGACTCATCGAAGACCTAGACGTGATCACGAAGCAAGAGGCCGAAATGAAGACAATATCAATGGTCTGAAGTTGAAAATACCACCATTCTATGGGAAGAGTGATCCAGATGCTTACCTAGCGTGGGAGAAGAAGATAGAGCTGGTGTTTGATTGTCAAACAAATTCGGAATAGAAGAAGGTCCAACTTGCCGCAACCGAATTCTATGATTATGCCATCAACTGGTGGGATCAAATTGTGACAAGTAGGAAACGCAACCGTGAACCATGTGTGGAGACTTGGGAAGAGATGAAAAATCTGATGAGAAAGAGGTTTGTTCCGAGTCATTACCACCGGGAGTTGCATCAAAAGCTTAGGAGATTAAGCCAAGGAAGCAAGTGTGTGGACGATTATTTTCAAGAAATGGAGTCTCTTATGATCAAAGCCGACATAGAGGAAGATTCTGAGGCAACAATGGCAAGGTTCCTTAGTGGTTTGTCTCGTGACATCCAAGACAGAATGGAGCTACAAACATATGAAGGATTGGAGGAAATGCTTCATAAGGCAGTTCTAGTAGAACAACAAATCAAGAGGAGGGGTAGCTCTGAAATGTCATACGGGGCTGGAGCATCTCATGCTAGGACCAGTTATCATAAAGAGGACAAAACCATTGCTAAACCAAAGACCGAGTCAAGACCATCCACCACCAATCCGAACCCTAAAGGTAAAGCCGAGGCAGCCCCTTCTAAACCTAGAGAAGTTCGATGTTTTAAGTGTCAAGGGCGAGGGCACTACGCTAATGAATGTATTAACAAGAAGATTATGATTCTCTTGGAGAATGGTGAGATTGAGACCGAGGAAGAGGAGGAGAATGATTCAGCCTCAGAAGTAGAAGAGCAAGTGGAGTTACCAGCCGTGGGAGAGCTTTTGGTAACACAGAGATCATTGAGTGTTCAAACTAAGGTAAATGAACACGATCAAAGAGAAAATTTGTTTCATACTAGATGCATTGTTGAAGGAAAGGTTTGTAGCCTTATAATTGATGGAGGAAGCTGCACCAACGTAGCTAGTGAAACAATGGTGAGGAAGTTAGGGTTGAAAGTCATTGAGCATCCGAAGCCTTATAAGCTTCAATGACTGAATGATGCTGGTGAGATGGCGGTGAACAGCCAAGTATTGGTTCCCATAACCATAGGAAAATCTGAGGACGAAATTTTGTGTGATATTCTACCTATGAGGCCGGCCACATCTTACTTGGAAGACCATGGCAGTTTGATAGAAGGGTTTTGCATGATGGTTTCACCAATAGGTATTCTTTTGAGTACAAAGGCCGGAAAACAGTCTTTGCTCCTCTAGCACCACACGAAGTTTACCAAGACCAGATCCAGCTGAAACAACAAGGAAAAACAACTGTGAGTGACCCCCTAACACTTCACCATAAAAAGAAAAAGAGAGTTTGAGAAAAATCAAGAAAAAGGCCTGTGACAGTAAACCCGCGAGGCATTCTAATTTCTTTGTGAGATCTAATGTGGTTAAGAGAGCTCTTTTCTCTAAACAACCCATTCTTCTGTTTGTTTACAAAGAAGCACTTATGAATCATACTAACCTCTCACCGGAATTGCCGAGTAAGGTTATTTCTCTTTTGCAGGAATTTGAAGACATCTTTCCGGAGGAAAACCCCAAGGGATTACCACCTATTCGTGAGATTGAGCACCAAATAGATTTCGTACCGGGAGCTTCACTTCCCAACAGGCCAGCTTATAGAACCAACCCAGTTGGGACCAAGGAGTTGCAAAAATAAGTGAGCGAACTCATGGACAAGGGTTACATCCGAGAGAGCATGAGCCCTTGTGCTGTGCCGGTTCTACTTGTGCCAAAGAAGGATGGAACATGGAGGATGTGTATTGATTTTCGAGCCATCAACAACATAACAGTTAAGTATTGCCATCCTATTCCTCGTTTAGACGATATGCTAGATGAACTGTATGGCTCTAGTGTGTTTTCTAAAATTGATCTGAAAAGTGGATATCACCAAATTCGCATGAAAGAGGGTGATGAGTGGAAAACTGCTTTTAAAACAAAACATGGATTATATGAGTGGTTAGTAATGCCTTTTGGATTAACTAATGAGATTAATGAACCATGTCTTAAGAGCTTTCATTGGAGTTTTTGTTGTTGTCTACTTTGATGACATTCTGGTTTATAGCAAAAACTTAGACGATCATGTTGAGCATTTGAAATCTGTTTTAGAAATTCTAAGGACAGAAAAGTTGTTTGCTAACCTAGAGAAGTGTACCTTTTGCACGGATAATCTTGTGTTTTTAGGATTTGTTGGAGTGCACAGGGTATACAGGTTGATGAAGAAAAAGTGAGAGCTATCCGTGAATGGCCAAGTCCTAGTACCATAAGCGAAGTGAGGAGTTTCCATGGGCTTGCCGGATTCTATAGGAGATTTGTGAAAGATTTTAGCATTATAGCTGCTCCACTTACTGAAGTGATCAAGAAAAGTGTGGGATTCAAATGGGAAGAAGCACAAGAAAAAGCATTCCAAACTTTGAAGGAGAAACTTACCAATGCACCCCTTTTGTCTCTACCAGATTTTATGAAAACTTTTGAAATTGAATGTGATGCATCTGGTGTAGGTATTGGTGCGGTTTTGATGCAAGAGAAGAAACCCATTGCCTTTTTTAGTGAGAAGCTTGGAGGAGCCACTTTGAACTATCCGACCTACGACAAAGAATTGTATGCTTTGGTCCGGGCTTTGCAAACATGGCAACACTACCTATTGCCAAAGGAGTTCGTCATCCATACTGATCATGAGTCCTTAAAGCATTTAAAAGGTCAGCAAAAGCTTAACAAACGTCATGCTAGGTGGATAGAGTTCATTGAAACATTTCCGTATGTAATCAAGTACAAAAAAGGTAAAGAAAACATTGTTGCCGATGCCTTATCTCGGAGGTATGTCTTGATTACTACTTTGGATGCTAAGTTGTTAGGTTTTGAGCAACTAAAAGGTTTATACGAGATTATGAATTTCAAGAAATTTACAAGTCTTGTGTTAAATTCGCTTTTGGGAAGTATTTTAGGCATGAAGGATTCTTATTCTTTGAAAATCGTTTATGTGTGCCTAATTGCTCTGTGAGAGATTTGCTAGTCAGAGAAGCGCATGGAGGAGGCTTAATGGGGGCATTTTGGAATTGCTAAAACTCTCAAAGTACTGCAAGAGCATTTCTATTGGCCGCATATGAAGAGAGATGTGGAGAGAGTCTGCGGAAGATGTGTCACTTGCAAACAAGCCAAATCAAAGGTACAGTCTCCAGGTTTGTACACCCCTTTACCAATCCCTACTAGCCCTGGAATGACATATCTATGGATTTTGGCTTGGATTGCCTAGAACTAGGACTGGAAAAGACTCCATCTTTGTTGTTGTTGATAGGTTTTCTAAAATGGCACATTTCATTGGTTGTCATAAAACTGATGATGCTTCTCATGTAGCTAACTTGTTCTTTAAAGAGATAGTTAGAATTCATGGCATGCCCAGAACTTTTTTTAGTGATAGGGATACTAAGTTCTTGAGCTACTTTTGGAAAACATTTTGGTCTAAGCTAGGAACTAAGTTGTTATTTTCAACTACTTGTCATCCTCAATCTGATGGGCAAACTGAAGTTGTGAACAGAACTTTGTCTACTCTTTTACGTGCTTTGATCAAAAAGAACTTGAAAACTTGGGAAGATTGTTTGCCGCATGTTGAATTTGCATATAATCGCTCAATGCATTCAGCCACAAAGTTTTCTCCATTCGAAATTGTCTATGGATTTAATCCTATTTCTCCTTTGGATCTAACCCCTTTACCTTTGAGTGAAAGAGCAAGCATAGATGGGAAAAGGAAAGCTGAATTTGTTAAACAGATCCATGAGAAAGCTCGGAAGAACATAGAGGAGAAAACCAAGCTGTATGAAAAATATGCCAACAAGGGCCGGCATAAGAAGATCTTTGAGGAAGGAGACCTAGTGTGGATACATTTGAGGAAAGAAAGATTTCCGGCTGTAAGGAAGTCCAAACTGAAACCAAGAATTGATGGTCCATTCCGAGTCACAAAGAGGATCAATGACAATGCTTACCAACTTGATCTACAAGGTAAGTACAAAGTGAGTTCCAGTTTTAATGTTGCTGACTTAATTCCCTTTGTTGCAGATGAACACGATTTGAGGTCAAATCCTTTTCAAGAAGAGGGGGATGATGTGATCATGGAGAACAATCAAATGCAGCATGAACCTGAGGAGAGCATACATGGAGTTGAAGATTTATTGGTTGTACCAAGTGGATCTATGACAAGAGCAAGAGCCAAGGCACTTCAGAATTCAATCCATGGACTTCTCACTCAAGTGCACAATCATCAAGCATCTAAGGACTTCACTTAGTACATTGGATATCAGAATATGCTGATGGCAACACCTTCTCAAATGGATTAACAAAGAGGGTGATCCATTTGTACTCTTTTTCCTAACCTTTGTTTTTTTCCCAATGGGTTTTCCAAAGGAAGGTTTTAATGAGGCAAATTGGATCACTTGTTCATCAAGTCCATAAGAGAACTTATCCAAAGCCCACAAAAAGTCTCTTGGCCCAAAAATGAAGATTGATTTTGTGGAGATGAAGAACAAGAAGTACAAGAAGTACAAGAGATATTTTCTTTTCATTTGTTTTAAGTTTTATTTTATTTTCAGTAATTAATATTGCTTAGATATTTTCTACTCTTTCTTGTGCTATATAAGCACGCCTAGACCATCACAAATAATCAATCAACTTTGTTTTCAAACATTTTTAGAGTGAATCTCCTAGGATATGACACACCTAGAACTTTCTAGGTGTGTCATATCCTAGGAAACATTGAGGTATATCAGGAGCTATTCCGCATCTCCTGTGCGGCCATTCGATCCATCATCTATCCATCTATCCATTTCCACAACTACTAACAACCATAAGTAACTACAAAAACAAAATAAGTACAAACATTAAAGAACTTACTCACAATAAGTTCTGCTACTGCGAACACACGAGGTCCCACATCTTGCCTTTTCAGAGGCTGTGGCAAAATCCCTCGATTAGGATTCCGTTGCTGCCGTCCTCCTAGTTGTACTA
The DNA here is from genome assembly GCA_028015245.1 of Cardamine occulta. Classification (NCBI taxonomy): domain Eukaryota; kingdom Viridiplantae; phylum Streptophyta; class Magnoliopsida; order Brassicales; family Brassicaceae; genus Cardamine; species Cardamine occulta. The sequence goes on from CM051365.1 coordinate 6,909,300, forward strand.
TGCACTCCCATGCATAGTGGCCTTGCTACTAAAACTTCCTACAGCTGTCATTTCCTTGCGGACTGTTCTACCTAATATGACTAGGATCATCACACTAAAAACATTTCTCGTAATCCATCCAACAAAAATTTCATTTGGTTACCTTTATCACAAAACTGCACTTATTTTTTCCATCACTTGTCTAGAGAGAACTTCAAAATTAAGCGTGTGTTACAGCGTAACACAGCCACTTCTCCATACACGTCTGCCACGTCTCCACCACTTCCTATTTTTATGCTTTGTTATTTGTTTCAACCACTTTGCTTCAGTATCTGTATTCCCTGAAACTCATTTCATTAAAGTTATCCAGAAATATTAAAATATCTCTTCTCCTTAAACTCTCTGCAACATCGACACTTCAGCTTGAATTACAGTATCTCGAAGGTGGATTTCTCATCTCATTTCATCTTCTGATTCGTATTTTCTCTGATTCCTGAGCTCTTGGTGAGTTCTTGGATTAGAATTTGGTTCCGTAAGACACACGGTTACATTGGTATCAGAGCACCTGTTCTGCGACCCCGAAATTATTATTATTTTTTTTTCCCTCTTCCCCAACCGCTGATGGAGACACGTTCAACCTCTCTGATCGAGATGAACAAGCAATTAGAGGAGCACAACGCCAAACACAATGAAGAAGCTGGCGCTATGCGATCCGAGATCTCCGAATTGAAATCCGGTTTCGAATTTAGGCTCTCTGAAATCCAGATTGGAATGAATGAAAAATTCAATGGAATTACAAACATGCTAGCGGAGCTATTCCCGAAGAACCCTCAAAAACGCCCAGCAAACGAACCGAACCGATCCTGCTATCTCCCACCCAAACATCCCCACACCATACTCCTAGACCACCAGACCCACCTCTCCTCCACCAAACTGACCAAAGCCCAACCTCCAACACCGCCGGTACAAGTCCCAATCACGGAGGCATTCTCTCACGGGTATCAAAAGTGAGCTTTCCCTCGTTCGATGGTTCTTAGATGCGTGATTGGATGTACAAATGTGAACAATTTTTCACATTGGACAACACCCCACTCGATCAACGGGTCCAATTCGCTACAATCCACATGTCGGGAAAAGCACTCAAATGGCACCACAATTACATCGCAGAGAGATACAGAGCCTACCCTTCATGGTCCGAGTACATCATCGCTCTGGACAAACAATTTGGAGAACCCTACGACGACCCCCTCTCGGAACTGGTAAAATTAAAACAAGGCAACGAATCTGTCGATGATTATTTGGACAAATTCGAATGCACCCAAACTCGCTTATCCCTACCACCCTCTCATGCCCTCAGCATCTTCCTAGCGAACCTAAACCCACACCTCGCCGTTCACGTTTGCCAGTTCGAAATCACCACAATCGCTGACGCAGCTCGCCTGGCTAAGCTACATGAAACTTACCTATCCATTTCCCAAACTACCAAAACTAGACTTTCCCCTTTCACAAACTACCAAAAACAACCCAAATACCAGCCAAACCCAACACCATATACCCCAGCCCAACAAACAGAACACATAACCAATCACCCAACAAAGCCCTCATTCATTCCATGAAACATATCTGAAAGACAACCACGAAAATTCTCATATGAAGAGATGCAAGAGCAAAAGACCAAAGGCTTATGTATGTTCTGCGATGAAAAATACTCACCTGGCCACCATTTAAAACACCGCAGATCACACATATATGTGCTGGAAGGAGAAGACGACGAATACCAATCTTCTGAGGATGAAGGTGAAATACTCCAACCGCAGCCCCGGTCGGCAGAAACTAACACAGATGCCCCAGTCCTCTCGCTTAATGCATTGAATGGCTCCTCAACGTTCAATTGTATGCGTTTACTGGGTCACCACGACAAGAAAAAAATACATGTGCTCATCGATCCAGGTAGCACACACAATTTCTTGGATTCAAGAATTGCTAATGAGATCGGACTTCACCTCCAACAAACTAACCCAATGGCGGTAACAGCAACCCACGGAGACAATATAATCACCACATACAAATGTGATGATTTCACGTGGTCTATGCAAGGCTACAACTTCAACGCAGCAATCAGAGTGCTACCTCTGACCTGTTGCGACTTCGTCCTCGGTGTACAATGCTTATCCACTCTTGGTCCAATCATATGGGATTTTGCAAACCTGCGTATGGAATTCACAATGAACGACCTAAAGCACGTTTTATGGGGATCACCAAAGCCCAATGGAAAGCTTATTAAAGGAAGTTCTCTTAATAAAATCCTTCTCCACTCTCCACAATTGGCAATGATGCAAGTCCAAGATGTCAGTAACCATACCTCCAGGCCAGATACATGTACCAAACTTTCACACATTTCTACAGTCGGCCCCGATAAGTCAACCTCCACCAATCTCAAAGACTTATTGGATTCCTTCGCGGACATGTTCACCACACCAACCTCCTTACCTCCTTTTCGCGAAGGCTTTGACCACTCTATCCCCTTGATCTCAGGCTCCAATCCGGTCAACAAACGTCCTTATCGTTACTCTTCACTCCAGAAGGATGTTATCGATGATATGATAAAAGATATGCTCACACCAGGAGTCATACAACACTCTGCTAGTCCATCTGCTTCACCAATCGTCTTAGTCAAAAAGAAAAACGGCTCCTGGTGCCTCTGCGTTAACTACAGAGGGTTAAATCAACAGACCGTCAAAGATAAATACCCAATTCCATTACTTGAAGACCTCTTGGACGAGCTTGGCGGTGCAATTTTCTTCTCTAAACTTGATCTGTGCTCTGGCTTTCACCAGCTCCGTATGACTCCATCTAATGTTTACAAAACAGCTTTCAAGACACACGCATGCCATTACGAATATCTAGTAATGCCTTTCGGTCTAACTAACGCACCTTGCACTTTCCAGGGTCTGATGAACCACATTTTCCAAACAGTGGCCCGAAAATTCGTCTTGGTTTTTTTTGACGATATACTTGTATACAGCAGTTCTTGGGACGAGCATCTACGCCACCTCCAGATCGTGTTTTCTATATTGCGCCAACAACAATTATATCTCAAACCTTCCAAGTGCACGTTCGGCGCAACAACAATCGAATACCTAGGACACTTCATTTCCGCAGATGGGGTGCGCACCGACCCAGCCAAAATCGAATCAATTAGATGCTGGCCTCAACCTACCACACAAAAACAACTGCGCAGCTTCCTTGGACTCGCCAACTATTACAGAAGATTCATCCATTCTTATGGTATAATTGCTAAGCCACTTTTTCATTTGTTACGTAAAGATGGGTTCATTTGGGATGCAGATGCCGATCTCGCTTTTCGCAATCTCAAATCTGCCCTGACCTCATCACTGGTGCTCTCCCTTCCCAACTTCTCAAAAATATTCATCATCGAAACAGACGCTTCGAACACTGGAATTGGCGCCGTCTTAATGCAGGAGAACCACCCAATCTCTTTCATCAGTCGCTCCTTGGGTCCCCGTCACCAGACACTTTCGGTCTACGAAAAAGAGCTAATGGCAGTAGTTCATGCAGTGCAAACGTGGAATGCATACCTCGCGCATAACCATTTTGTGATTAAAACTGATCACAAAAGCATTAAATATCTCTTGGAGCAGAATGTTAACACGCCATTTCAGCAACTGTGGTTGTCAAAGCTTATGGGATACGATTTCGAAATTCAATATTAGCAGGGGAAAGAAAACCAGGTAGCCAACGCCCTATCACGAGTCTCGGGCTCCGAGCTTCTTCATATCACACTCACCAATGCACATGAGCACTTCTATCAGTCTCTCCAAGCGCTTTGGCAGTCTGACCCCAAACTTGCTCGCATCATCTCCGACATCCAGAAAGATGCAACTACTCATCCACGTTACTCATTCGTCAGGGACAAGCTACGACGCAAAGGGAAGCTAGTCGTCGGAAACGACAACACCGTGAAACTTCATATCTTTCTATGGCTCCATGACTCAGCATTAGGAGGTCACTCAGGCAGAGACGCTACTCTCAAATGGATCAAGTCCTTTTTCTTTTGGCCGAAAATGAGTTTGGAGGTACAGAATTATGTTTGAAACTGCAGTACTTGCCAGCGCAACAAAACCGAATGCACGTCAAAACCAGGCCTCCTCCAACCTCTCCACGTGCCAAACGGTGTTTGGGAATCCATAAGTTTGGACTTTATTGAAGGATTACCCCAATCTATTGGTAAACATTGTATCTTGGTGGTCATTGACAGGTTAAGCAAAAATGCCCACTTCATCGCCTTGTCACATCCATACACGGTCCTCGAAGTCGCTCAAGCATACATGGACAACATTTTCAAACTTCACTGGATGCCAAAGGATATCACAAGCAGCCGCGACCCTACGTTTTTGAGTGACGTTTGGAAGGAGCTGTTTCGTGTCCATGGCGTCGATCTACGCTACTCCACTTCGTATCATCCACAAACCGACGGTCAAACGGAGGTAACAAACAAAACGCTCGAAACATATTTACGCTGTATGACTGCAGATACTCCCCCATACGTGGTCTAAGATGCTTCCACTAGCTGAATGGTGGTATAATACGACATATCACTCTTCGATTCAAACCACCCCGTATGAGATTGTATACGGTCAACCTGCGCCAATTCACTTGCCCTACCTTCCGGGCGAAAGCAATTCAGTTGTGGTTGATCAAAGCATGCGCCGACGTGAAGAGCTCATCACTTTACTTAAGTTTCACTTACTTCGCGTACAAAACATGATGAAACAATATGCTGATTCTCGTCGCTCCCATAGGGAATTCAAAATCGGAGACTATGCCTACCTCAAACTACAACCATACCGCCAGCATTCCCTCAAAGGAAAGCACATGCCACACAAGTTATCCCCTCGCTACTACGGCCCTTTTCGGATCACCGACCGAGTTGGTACCTCCGCCTATAAACTTCAGCTACCACAACACTCTTCCATTCACAATGTGTTCCATGTAAGCCAGCTCAAACTTTGCCCCAATCCAACCAACGACTCCACTCCACTTCCACAGTACTTACACGATGAAGGTGTTGACAAACAACCTGAAGCTATCCTTGACAAAAAGATGAGTAAACGCCAAAACAAAGCTGTTACTAAAATACTTGTTCATTGGAAAGGAGAACCCGCTTCCGCCGCCACTTGGGAGTACTATCAAGACTTCGCTAACAAGTATCCAAGCTTGGATCCTTGAGGACAAGGATTATCTCGAGGAGGGAGTACTGTTACAGCGTAACACAGCCACTTCTCCATACGCGTCTGCCACGTCTCCACCACTTCCTATTTTTATGCTTTGTTATTTGTTTCAACCACTTTGCTTCAGTATTTGTATTCCCTGAAACTCATTTCATTAAAGTTATCCAGAAATATTAAAATATCTCTTCTCCTTAAACTCTCTGCAACATCGACACTTCAGCTTGAATTACGGTATCTCGAAGGTGGATTTCTCATCTCATTTCATCTTCTGATTCGTATTTTCTCTGATTCCTGAGCTCTTGGTGAGTTCTTGGATTAGAATTTGGTTCCGTAAGACACACGGTTACAGCGTGCTTGGGCTAGAGTAGTACTAGGATGGGTGATCTATTGGGAAGTCATTTTCGGTACCGTGTAACTGAGGCCATAACAGGAAAAAGATCATGTAGTGATTTTTAGGGGCATTAACAAGTCTTTAGAGCTTCCTAGGATAACGCACCGACTGTCGGACAAGGGTGGGGTTCATGGGCTGAGAGAGGGCATGGATGGTAATGGACAGTGGCGGTTGGGGCTTTACACATAAACCATAACATGTGAATATGTGATATGATATCATTTTCGACGCAGTTTAAACTTCTGATTTCTTAGACTTCGTAATTAACCAAGTTAATTAGGTATTCCTTTTGGTCATATTTTGCTTAAATTAATAAACTCTCGCATTTCTGAAACGAACTTGTTTTTATCAAAGCTTGATACTTGCATTGTTACCAATTGCATTGTTTAAGGTTTTAGCCAAAACACACAAATATTACAAAATTTGTAAAAATTAGATATATTTTTTCTTTTATCTGGTACTCCCGAATGGGGAGGATGCAGACGCAATGATAACCATTAGGACAGATGTGTTAGATGCGATGAATGGGTTGTGGAAACAATGGATGATCATGAAAGTGCTGGTTTGAAACATCTCGATCTCGGTTTTGAATAGTAAAATTATGGAGTTTTTGAAACCAAGAGGAGCGACGTATGTGATGGATCTCCCTCGTCAGTTCTTTATGGCTAGTTTTGAAGTGGAGGAGGAGTACTTGACGACTATGACAAGGGGACCATGGAGAGCTTTTGAGAGTTATCTTATGGTGTAAGCTTGGTCGCGGGAGTTTGAACCACTTAGGGATGACCTAATCATGATGTCGATATTGGTGAGACTATTAAATATCCCGGTAAAATTTTATCATAAATCGGCCTTGATGGGGATTGCGCGGGGATTGGGGAAACCAATCAGAATTGATTCAACAACTTTAAATTTTGAGAGGGCTTAGTTTGTAAGAGTATTTGTGGAGATTAACTTCGCTAAACCACTAAAGGGGACGGTGATGATTAATAGCGAACGATGTTTTGTGTCCTATAAAGGGCTTAGTAATATTTGTTCGACATGTGGATTGTATGGAAATTTCGTACATACATGTCCTAAGGGGGTAATAGAGAAAGCTACAGAAGTCCTAGTGCCAATTATTAGTGTGGAATCCAGTGGAGTTCAGCAGGTAAATGATGGGTTTACGGTTTTAAGAAGATCGAGAAGAAGATCTGAGCCACCGATAAGTAGGGTTACTTTTGCGGCAGGAGGTTCAAGAGCAGATTTAGAGGAATCACATAGATATCCCAGAGAATATTATGATTTTGAACAGATTTGGGGAACTAGAAGAAGGTACGATATCTTCTGACATGTGGGAAGGGAAAAAGTATCGCCAATAAAGCCTGATGGGATAAGGGAGGGCCCTATAGTTAGACGGGTCTGGGCAACTAAGCCTGATGGAAATATTGGGCCTAAGTCTAAATAACAGAAGCCAAATAAGCCCACATGTGGACTAGTGTTTGGCCCGGCTAGAGGAGAGATGAAGTTTTCCGAATCTGGAAAGCAATTTTGGGTGGAGAAAGTGAATGCAGGTCGACCGTGAGAAGCCTTCGTGAGTGAGGGTGGAGAAAACTGGTGGAAGATGACTCAACACATAGGCAAGGAAAAATATATGGAGAGTGTCCAGTCAGATTTGGAAGAGGAGCGGTTGTCTCTGGAAGTTGATATGCAGAGAATTGCACCTGCGGAGGAGGTGGAAAAGACTGTTGCATAACAGTTTTTCCAAACGTTTCTAAGATTGTTTTGCCAAATAATGATGAATTATTTATTATGGAATTGTCGCGGGTGGGGGGGGGTAGGGATAGAGCGAGGCGTATATGTCAGGGATTGGATTTGAGAACTCTTTTAGAGACAGTGCAGTGGGCAAAGTGGTGGTTTATTGCTATTGAGATCGAGTTTGGGAGTTGTGGTTTTGGTGGAGTCCTCAGACAAATTTATCCATGCTATGGTGACAAATGAGATGGAGACAATACACTTGATTGTTGTATATGCAGCCCTAACAGTGAGTCGATGGAGTGAACTTTGGGGTTGGCTGACTACAATGATTCAAGGGGTGAATGGGCCATTAATAATTGGAGAAGATTTTAATGCTACCACAACAAGCAAACATGAGGTTAACAACGACGCATATCGTTGTTAATTCTTCGTAAACGGAGAAGTTGTAATAGATAAATCATCGTGAACTCGTCGTATTATGAACAAGAAACAACATTCGTCATAAACCCGTAAACCAGGGCGTCGTATTTGTGTCGTAAAGGTATACGTCGTCGAAAACTCGTCATTATATTTTACGACTATTTAACGACTATTGTATTCCTCGTTATATTTTATGACTAGTTACCGACGACTATTTAATTTGTCGTAAACTCGACGTAAGACAAGGTGTCGTTGATGCGTTGTAAATGTATACGCCGTCGTAAACTCGTCTTTAGGTTTTACGTGTATGGTGGTCGTTAATTCGTCGTAAGTTATTTAATTTATAAATAAAATTAAAAAAATTAATTTTAATATAAATTATTAAATTATAGTGATAAATGAATAAAACAAATCGATGGGAAAAGAGATAAAAGCTTAGAGGAAAATGACAAAGAATATAAAAGAAGAAAGGGACAGGTGAGGTGATGAAATTGAAACCCTAATAGGACAAACAGATAATTATTTAATTTAATATCTTATAGAAATTAAAATTCGAATTATTTAATTCTATATTAATTAGTAAATTAAAATTATATAAAAAAGTTTTGAATTAAAAAAATTATACATAAAACATAATTTAAAAGTTTATACAAAAAAACATAAAATAATAATCTAAAAATCTATTAATTACTGAAATCTATATCTGCAAACAAGTCCGCATGAGCGGCTTCTGCGGCTCTCCGATCCAAGTCAGTTTGGTCTTGAGGTCGTCCTGATGATTGCCCCAACTCCTCTGCTCGATCCGCCGCACGTTTTGCTTTCAAAGCTCGTTGCATTTCCGGATTGCCTTCCGCCAAAATGTCAAATAAACTATCCATTCCTTGAAGCTTGTGGGTTGTTTGTTGTTGGAGATCCTTTAAAGATGCAATCTCAGCTCGGAGATTTACGGGATCATCATTCGGGTTGCGCTTATGAGAAGATGTGGCAACCGGTACATCGTGAACCGATCCCATGCCCAAAATCCGTCCTTCATAAATAAAATTATTAAGTAAATGGGAGGAAATAAATAATATAATAAATACCGATTCGAAGATCTTGTCTTGATCCAATGTACTCAATGTCACGGGAGTACCATCTTCGCTTTGCTGAGAAAGCTGAGTCTGACGCTCCTCAATCCTAGCGGTGGTCTCATTGTAGATTCACTGGGATCTGGTTTTTACAAAAACTCCACTCTTCTTTTTGTGGGTCCACTCGAACAACGATAAAAGGGACGGAAGTTCTCCCCCTTGTTCTTCAGCCTAAAAAATACATAAAATAAGAGTTAAGAGTTAAGATATTCTAATTAAATCTTTGATAAACTAAATAAATATACTTACCATCTTCAAACGGACATCCGTAAAGGGTATCTGTCCAGCTGTATGAGGCGTAGGCAAATATCCATCCTCATCAACTGTAAGTCGAGAGCTCAAACACTTGGCGGAAACTCAAACCGAATTCGGATCACGCCAAAAATGAATAACACCATCCCACACGGCTTGAGTGAGGAAAATGGGTTTGGCATCGTTCCCTTTGAGGAGCCAAACTTCCTTCCAATCAGAGACGGTGTTGCCAAGTCGCCTCATCGCCTTTTTGTTGAATTTCTCTTTGACTCGCTCATTGATGGCAGGCTCCCAATTAATTAGTAATATATTAAATATAAAACACAAATTAAAATATTAAAAAAGAGATTAAAAAAGTCATTTACCGTAAAACATTTAAACCACATCTTCTTGACGTGATCAGGTGTTTGGGACCAATTTGGATGAGGTTTGGAGAAGTAACCCTTGATTGTCTCCAAAACACTATGTCCCACCTTAATATCCACACCAAACGTTTAAAAAATATTTTTAAAAAAATTAATTATTTTAAAAATATATGTAATATATATGTTTAAAATAAAAAGTATAATAATTACATACCAGAAAGTTCTCTGAGGACGGTTGGGATCCAACCGGTGCAATCCTTCTCGTCCGGGCTGGAGCATACGGAGCATCTGGCGGTACTAATAGGTCCGGATGAAGTGCTCCTGCATATGCAACCGGTGGGGCTTCAGGTGATGGTGGTAATGGTGGAGCTTCTACTGTATCGGCCACTCTGAGGAACTGTATCGGCCGCAGAAGAAGACGACGGCCCCTCAGAACTCGATCCATGTCTAGTAGGATCTCCTCGTAGAAAAAGATCTGCATTAATTAACATTAAAAACAAAATATAAAAAAATTAATACGAAGAAATTTAATCATTCGAAAATTAATTTATTACATTATCCTAAAAATTATAATACTAACAGTTTTTTAAATTCTAAAAAATCAACGACCTAGCAATTTTAATAATTTCAAACTTATTTCTAAAATCTAATCCTAACAACTAAATTAATTTTAAAATATAAAATAGAGTAAAAAAGTTTACCTTTTAGAAAGAAGGCAGAGACAATGTAGAGAGAGAGAGGTTTGAGTGAAATGAACGATACAAAAGGGGTGGTGTCCCTTGTATATATAGATTTTGTGATCGTCGTAAACTCGTTGTAAGTTTGCAATGATCTTACAATGATCCGTCGTAAACCGGTTGTTAGGCGTTACGATGTCATTACGAAGAATCGTCGTAAACGAGTCATAACACATGCACGTTGTATGCACGCGTAGTCCGCACGTGGCATGCTCTACACCGCTTTAACCATAATTGACGTAAATGAGTCGTAACATGCATCATCGTAACGGGTCGTAAAACTCGAACATGATTTGTCGTAAACCCGTTGTTAGTTACAACGGATTTACAATGCTTCATCGTAAATCTGTTGTAAGGTTATATGATTTAGATTTTTAAACCTCTAAACATTAAAACCCTTATAGCCTAAACCATTTTAAGGATGAAGGTTGAGAGATATAATTTATTTTTTACCTTTCATGAATACCTTGTGTTGTCGTCCTTATATATGTTATATAACTTAACAAATAATCATTGAAAATATGTATTGCTTATTTAAGTTAAGGTAATTATCCTCCTAAGCAAAATCTATCAACTATAGGATTCAAAGATCAAGTTTCCTTATTATTTTCAAATTTGAACAACGGATTTACGGCAATCTCACTACGAGTCGTCGTAAACCAGTTGTTAAATTAACAACGGTTTTACGATGATTCTAAATAACATCGAGTTAACATTGGGTAGTCGTAAATGCGTTGTTTCGTATACGACGAATTTATGACGATATCCAACGGCTTTACGAGAAATCGTCGTAAATCCGTCTCAAAGTTATTTATATTTTTTAAATGATCCATAGTATAATTATTTGTTTTACTTATAATTAATCTCTAATTATTCTATAATTTAAATTTGTAAAGCTTTATAAATGATATAATTTAATAAAATAAAAATAAGTTAAACACATAAGTAACTTAAAAGTTTATTACAAAAAGACACACAAATTGATATATATATTTAATTATACTGATTAATTATCGGATGCTTCATTAGAATCGTCGCTTTGATCCTCACTTTCTTGAAACTGGTCATTCTCATTGCCACTCGCTGTATCATATGGGAGATCTTCAAATTCAGCTTCTTCTGGATCAATTAGTAGAAAGTTATCTGTTGTCTGATCCAATACTGTTGGTTTATCAATACAAGCAGATTCTCGTTGCAATGGGGGTATCACTGTAATAGCTGATAACCAAGTGATTCCAGACATTTTAACTTGCGGATACGGAATGAAGTTAACTTGTTCCGCTTGAGATGCTAAGATGAAAGGCTCAAACTTGTTGTATCGTCCGGCGTTGACATCAACAACTCCAAATTAGTTGTAACGAACACATGTGCCTACTTTAGGATCGAACCAATCACACTTAAACAAAACAGTGAATTCCACTTCAATTATTTCTTGTAAGATCCCATAAAAGTCTGATTCCCCTTTGACACATACTCCATAGTTGCCAGTTGCTCGCCTTTTACCATACTCGTAAGCATGAAATGCATATCCTCGCATGAAATACATGGGAGCAGTGGTTATCCTTGAGCTTGGACCTTAAAGTAAGTCATGAAACCATGGTAGATAAAATGAATCGTCATAATCAACCTAAATTAAAAATTATATAAAAATATACATCATTAATTAAATGTCAAATAATTAAAACCATACATAATTTATAAACTGTTGATTTATAAATAAATGTATTTGTGCTTTCAACCACGTCACAAAGTGTTGATCTTTTCGCTTGTTAATTTCATCATTTGATATTCTCTCGATGGCTTCTTGTACTTGAGTCACAAATAAGCTGATATATATATATATATATACATATATATATAAGATATTTGTATATATTTTATTGAAATAAAGAATATATATTAATTACCTTTCAAATGAACGCATTTCCTCACAATTTAGGAGGATAAATGTGCACGCGCTATGACCACCAAACTTCTTTTAGCATCCCAGCAAGTCGACCAATTTGCAAAAAAATGTTGAGAAAAATGTCTGAAACACTGGCTACTGCATATGTTGGTACCACACAACCATCGTCATATCGTCGTGGTTTTCTTTTCTGTGTACGAACTTTTGGTACAAAATAGTACGATGAAAAGTTAGATGTTTCCGCGGTTAAACTCTCCACCACAATTGAGCCTTCTACTTTTGCCAAATTTTTGGCTTTTCTTTTCAAGTGTTTCATGGAGCGTTCTCATGGATACATCCATGAAAAATGAACAGGCCCACCAAGTGATGCTTCATGAGGAAGGTGGACTGATAGATGTTCCATAACATCAAAAATGATGGAGGAAAGATCTTATCCAAATTACAACGAATGAATATTGTAACGCTCTAACGTCATATTAACGACTCGTTTACAACGCATTTACTCCATCGTAAAATTTTTGGTGAACATTAAACACACGTGTTTACAAAACAATTCAATTGTCGTTGTTATTGGGTCGTTAATACGATACGTCGTAAACGAGTCGTTAAATTGCGACTACTGTACGACGAAGATATACTTCGTCGTAAGAGAGTCGTTAAATTGCGACTAGTTTAAACATGGTTTTTAAACAACCAAAACCATGTATATAACAATATATATATCCATTAAAAATCCAATGATATTAAACATACATAGTTATTAATATTACACGATAGTTTAACATAAACGTCTACATAGACAGTACCATCTATAGTACATGATAGCTTAAAAATGTCAAACAAAGAAACTGTAGGCATATTAAACATAAACACATAGTTATTAATTTTAGTTTCCTTTTATTGATCATGTAATAACTACTCAATTTCTTCATCATCATCCGACCCTTCGTCATCTTCGGGGTATAACCAATTGTTTGGATTTCGATTAACACCACTGGGACCACTTTCTTGTATGAATGCTGTAGCCATGTTTTCTTTAGATATAACCTACCAAATTAACAAGTTTCTGTGTAATATATCTTACTATCGTTAATGATACTACTTAATACACTACCTTTTAAAATAAAATTGTAACTTACATTGGTTATGTTGTTAAGACCAATGTTAAGATATGTTGTCACCCGTTCAAACTTAACAACTACAACCTCCTTTAGAAGCAACACTGAACTCTCTTTTATGTGCGGCCCATATTTGTTATCAGATATGGCGGACCTATGAATGCTCGCTTGTACAGTACCGGTCGGATCCTATAAGAACTAAAAAGTAAATTTATCGATTACTAAATAAATATCTAATTAGTTAAGAACATCTTTTGTTTAAACTTATATATACATTTTACCTTCATTATGACCATCGCATCCCCCAATCCATTAGGAACCATTTTATGAATCACTGCTACCACAAAAGGTACGTGACGCCATTGTGGTTTTATCTGATGTAACTCTTTTACTAATGTCCACTCACGTGTATGTCCACCTATATTCAAAATATAATAAGTAAAATATATTTAATTGTCAATTAAGTAATCATAAAATAATCATTGCATACAAATAATGAGATTTCACTTTACCTTTTTGTATTAGATATTCAATTGTAGTCTTCCAAGGACATCAGTGAAAGCAGGATCTTCTGGCTCAACAACACAATTAACCATCCGTACATGTCTCTCATAAGAATTACACATAGACTCACTTATACCAGGACAATCTTGTAACATTGATTGTTCTAGTTTTTTCCTTGCCCGTTCTACAGCTTGTCTCATACCAGCTGGACCCGAAACCAAAGATCTTTCTTCATCCATAATTAGGAAAAATTCATTATGTGGCAGAATGTGGTATTTATAGGAAATTTTTGAACTAGAAACAAAACAACGATTGAATATTGTAACGCTTTAATGTCATATTAAAAACGTGTTTATGACGAATATACTCCATCGTAAAATTTTTGGTGAACATTTAATTCACGTGTTCACCTAACAATTCAATTTTTGTTGCGATTGAGTCGTTAATATACCACATCGTAAACGAGTCGTTACATTGCGACTCCTCTACGACGATTTTATACTACGTCGTAAACTAGTCATTAAATGGCGACTAGTTTACGACGAACATCAATTTCGTCGTTAACGAGCTTGTAAATCGTCGTAAATAGAAGTCCAATTTACGACGAATTTATTCATCGTAATTTTACGACTCTTTTACGACGATTGTTTTTTAAGTCGTAAATTACTCGTCATATCTAACAAAATACCTTTTGGTGATTTTTCTGGGTTTTTGTTCCAACAAAATTCATTTTGTTCCAACTAAAGATATGTGGATTTGAAATAATAAACCTTGGAGATAATGAAAATGGAGAAAGAGGAGGAAGAAGAAGATGTCGAGGGTTCTAGGGCCAACCAACGAGAAAACATTTCACATACCTGGGTTGTATACCGATCGATTCTGGCAGGTCCCCGATCGGTGCACGAGTCGATTTTTACCGATTGAAGATAGTGTGTGCACCGATCGGTGGGCCTTATTGTAACATTCTAAAAATTCGCATCCTTTGCGTTTGGAATTGTTTCTGCATCACTTAGAATTTTTACAAAGTGGAATGAATAAAATAAAAACCATTAATTTTTAAACTTAAACATCAATAAATAGTTAATAGTTAAACAAAAATAATGGTTACCTTCCCATTCAGCGCTTGTTTGATGTCTCTAGCTTGACGTTGATATGGCTTAGTACGTTGGCACTCTGATTTCTGCTTCCTTTCACTCAAAGGTGTGGAATGAAATTTCTTGTTGAATCCTGAGGTGAGGTGCTCCTAGAGTGAGGATGTGATAGACGACTCGACTATCAATGAATGTGAAGGACATCCCTTCTCGGCCAATCCATGAGAGCTCCAACGGTATATATAAAAATCTTAACTTTCGTCTCGAAGTTTGAGTATTTCATTGGAGAAATCTTCTGCTTTTCCCTAGAAGTGGGCGAATACCTTTATATCAAAGGTGCGGAGTCTCAGATTCCTTGATCTCTTGACTCTCTGTGTTACTTCCTCAGAAATCACCAAAACGTGCAAGCTCAAAGTTGACACTGCAGGATAATATACGTCCTTATCCACCTTTTGAACGAGATCCGGTTCCTATCATTATTACCACAAGCCCCAATAGAATGTAAGAAGGATCTTCCAAGGTTAAGAAGCATATCAGCATCACCGGTCATATCCATGATATGAAAATCCATGGGGTCTAATCAAAATACGATGCAGACTAATAGATCTGGTATGAAATGTCTCCGCCTTGTAGACAAAGCATCTGTGAATAGATTGCACAAGGGTAATTGGAATTGCAGGACGAGCTCCTTAGCAATCTTCAAAGGCATAACATTGTCACTTGATCCTATATCACAAAGAGAGTTGTCGAATGTTATACCGAAGATAGAGCATGGAACAACAAAGGTTCCCAGATCACTAAGCTTAGGAAGTCTCCTCATTATATTCTTCTCGTTGGTTAGAAATTCCTTGATCTTATCCAGTCCTTTCTCTCCCTTCATCAGACAAGTGAATACTTCCTTGAGGTGTGTGATGTTGTCTTTGCTTCTTGGATAGTTAACACTTTGGTGATATCCCCTAGTACCATGTTCAACCTTTGCATTGTTCCTTCCGCAACTAGCTTCTTACGGTAGGCATTGCTTAGTATAAAGGCTGGTGGTGCTTTCCTCTTCTTGGACTCAGTTATGACCTCTTCCTCTGCCAAATTCGGATCATAATACTTCCAAATTAAATCACTGCACCGATTGGTGAAAGGGTTGTACCGATCGGTGATAAAGGTGGGTGTATACCAATCAGTGGCAGTCCAAAGGTCTAGCTTCATTTACATTAACTTTCTCTCTGGGTTTCCTTCTACTTTGCCTGGAAATACTCATGATGGTGCTCTGGACTTAGAAGCTATTTGAGCTTAACTGATTTTCCAAAACTTTGACATGAGTACTGACCGTCTCATTTCTTCCATCCAAGCTTGAATACATGCCATTAACCCTTTTGTTGATGTCACTACAAGAAAAAAGGTTTTTCCGACTACACCCGACTATATATTTAGTCGCCAAATGTTGCGACTAATTAGCCACTACACTATGACTATTTTGCGACCATATAATTTGGTCGTAAATCAGTCGTTGTATTGCAACCAATGGCAGTGGTCAGTAACATTAGTCACAAAGTAGTTGCTAATTTGGCGACTAATATGCGACTCCTTCGGCGGGTTGCAAAGTAGTTGGGAATTAGTCGTAACTTACCAGTGCAAAAAACACATGTTATACCTCTTGGGGTTGGTTTACCGGTTTAATGGGACTACAATCCGTAGTCGCCATTTGGTGGCATCATAGTCCCTGTTTAATCGCCATAAATGTCTATATAATCAAAATTCACCCCTTTCTTCTCCTCCTCGTAGAAGCATAAAACCAAGCGAAAATTTTAGTTTTTATATGTATGTATAACTTCTAAATACATGTTGACATTGCAAACATCCTCTCAAGCGGATCAAGTGTGTTATATTCTGTACCCATACAAAAAGAAACAAAAGCAATTGTGGCTCAATGTTCTAAAAGTGAATCCGAGGGGAAACATTTTAGGAGAATATGAAAACAAAGAACCGACTCTTTTGACTCAGCCAGCTTGACCAAGTTCTTACATCGAGTCCACTAACTCGGTTTGACAAACCGAGTGGTCTGATCGAGTCAACGATTCGCGAATCAAAACTTTCAAAAAGCCTATCTCATCAACCCAATAGCAGGTAATCAACAACATATAAACCGTATTTATCAAGGATCAACTATATTAGCAAGGATTAAACAAGATTTTAAATCCAACTCTAGCAAGAACAATTTCCCAGAATTTTCATAGATATATCTAATCTCATCAATTTAAAGCAACAAATGTTCAACACTAATAGAATAAGCCGTATTCGAAAGAAATTTCAAGTTTTAGTGAGAATTGAGTGAGCAATTTAGATTCAAACTTAAGAACATTCAAACCTTAAACCCAGAAAATCCTAAAATTGTCTTCAATTAATCACAGATTTGACCATACAACCATATTCTAAAAGCATATTCATTCAGTTTAAACTTCGATCAAGCAGATTTAACAAGTTTAAAACACGAAAAACTCATAATCCAATTAACATCAATACCCAGAAACTCAAGAACAAAAATTCGCAAAAACCAAGATATTCTTAAAGATTTGAGTGTGAGATTCTTATTTGGGCCTCATTGATTTGAGTTGACTGATCATTATCACAGATCGAGTTAAGAGATCGAGTTTAAAAACTAGAAGTGCTTCAGCATATATTTTGAAAACTTTGAATTCAAGAGAGAAATATCTAAGAAATCGCAAATAGGGGTGTAGATGAAGAGAGGGGGGGGGGCGTATGCAGGCTTATTTAAAGAAAAGAGGATTGGCTAAAAACCAAAAACCCTAGTCTCCACTCGAGCTAGAAAACTGAGTTCGGTTTAAAATTCAAATTCAAATTTAAAATTCAAACTCAAATACACGTGATTAAGAGCGAATGTCGACTCGGTTGACTGACTCGGTCAACTAACTCGATTAGACTGCCCGAGTTAGCTCGTTGACGGAGTCTGAGTGAGCACTCGATTAACTTGACCGAGTCCTATCAATCGAGTCCATACCAGAACAAAAAGCTGTGCCTAACTTGAGTTCTTTGATCGAGTCCTATAGATCGAGATCTTCAGCTTTTCCAACACTTACTCCTTAATCTCCTTTGCATAAACCTCGAGCTTAAGACCTGATGAACAAAACAACTAGAAAACATATCAAAAATAACAAGAAATTTAAAGCATAAGAATATACAAGGACAGTCATGGGACTTCACCCAAGTGAGCTTGTTTTAAGTCACTGAATTTTACTTCCTTACAGAATCTATGGGGGTTGAAAGAGAGGAACTGAGATCCTCTTGATTCCCTTTCTAGATTGATACTCGAATTCAGCATGCTCCCACGACAGATCAGCAAACTGATTCTCTATGGCTTCTTCTTCGAGATAGAATTTCTCTTGATCAGGTGAGTAATCAGTCTCCCTGACCATTTCGTAGGTTTCTCGGCATCGGTGATCACAGTGAAATTCTCAGAAGGTAGAACCTCTTTGAAGCTCAGTGGTTGAGAAGAAGAACCATTAACTCTACCTCGCAGCTTTTGCACTTGATTCTGTAGCTCAACCACGGTATCTTTCAGGTATCTTATAGCTTGATCCTGCCACTTAAACTTTTCTTTGAGTTCAATCCACTCATCTGATATATCTTTGTCAAAATCGAGAAGCAAACCAAGAGCCTCAATCGAGTTAGAGTGACTCAGAGGTTTTGGGGTAAGGACTTGGCTTGTAGATAGAGTTCTCTGATCGAACTTGTCCCAAATTGTACCATTTGTAACTTCAAACTCTATCTCTGACCCAACCAATCCTTTACAGACCCTTGGCTCAGCTTCACCATCTTCTCCTAGTGCAGCTTCCAAAAGATTCTCTTCAGTAGGCTCTTCTGGTGATCCTTCAGTTAACTCGTCCACTCCCTTGATCTGTCCATCAATTGTGGGTCTCTTCATAGAATCATTTATGGTGAACTTCATCACCAGATCCTTTCCAAACTTGAGATCAATCTTTCCATCTTTTACGTCTATCATTGCCCCAGCAGTAGCCAAGAAAGGTCTTTCCAATATCAAAGGATCACTTGGCTCTTCATATATCTCCAGAACTACAAAATCCGTTGGTACTTCCACATGTCTGATCTGGATAGGTAATTCTTCTAAAAGACCATGAGGTAGTCCAATAGACCTATCGACTAACATCAACGAGATTTTCCTAGGTTTGTACTTGTTAAAACCTAGCCTCTGAGCTACTGAGAGTGGCATGATAATGCAATTCTGGTTAGGAATCATGTCCCAATTTCGACACCGTGAAGTTATGGACAACGATCTCAATCTAGGCTTGACACACAAGAAAATAAAGAGGTGAAATGGATTGATAGACGCCACAAAAGGTTGCGGAAGACCCTTCGGTAAGTCTTAAGAGATTGAGATTCGACACACGAAAAAGGATCAATGATCTTTATTTACAAGAGTTTGAGAATAAAATGAAATATGAAAATTACAATGAGTCTCAGCCTCAATATATAGAGAAGGAGGCGTGATAGAGAGAAGAGAAGAATTAAAGAGTAGCTGATTTACAAGACATGCCTCGAAAATCAACACTCGAACCATGCCTGCATTAAACAAAGAGTTTTTAAATTCAAAATGAGATCAAAGAAAAGAGATAAATATGATATGTGCCATGCGCATTCAAATCAGGTTGTTCTTTAAGGTCTCTCCACGAGGTGATAGTTGAATTCTTGTAATACCAGCGATCATAAACTTCTTGCAACAACCATTTATAAGCATCTCCAACGAGTTGGCCAGTTGCAACATCGAACCTCTTTTCTTTAAGAATGTGGGTGTATTGAAACCAATCTTCCATGTTTAGTTTCCACTCTAAATAGTTTCTTTTTCCTGAAAATTTATAGAGTTGAAGCTCATTAGTATGTTGAAAATCAGAATCAAATTTCAACTTAGGTTTGGGAGTAAGAGAGGTTTTATGTGGGCTGCGCCAAGTTGATATTGATGTATCATCTGGTGGCTTGGAATTAATCTCTTGTTCCCTCTTTTGTCGTGCTCTGTTCTTCTCTTGTTGAAATCCTTGACGAAGTGCATCTATTTGTCTATCCAACACTTGCTCCATTTTTGCGGTAAACATTTCAATGAAGAGCTTGTTGCCGTTTTTGCTTGAATCCTTATCAAGATCGGCCATCTCTGCCTGAAAAACAACACAACACTAATCCAGTAACAAGTTCCTTTAAAAGAAATAGCGATCAAATGAGCAAAACACGAAAATGACTCTTCAACTGCCGAAGAACCCTAATCGCAACAGTTCAAAGAAATTGACCTCTAACAATTATCAAAACACATTCAAAAATTCCAGAATTAATTTTAAAAAATACTAGACTCTCTTAGGTTCCGATCCAATTGATTTCGCAATTTTATGACGAGCCAATATTTTATAACAATTCCAACAATCTCGGACAGAAAAAGCATAACTTCTCGGTGGTGCTCTGATACTATTTAATGCGATTCTGGTTAGGAATCATGCCCCAATTTCGACACCGTGAAGTTATGGACAACGATCTCAATCTAGGCTCGACACAGAAGTAAATAAAGAGGTGAAATGGATTGATATACGCCACAAAAGGTTGCGGAAGACTCTTCGGTAAGTCTTAAGAGATAGAGATTCGACACACGAAAAAGGATCCATGATCTTTATTTAAAAGAGTTTGAGAATAAAATGAAAGATGAAAATTACAATGAGTCTCAGCCTCAATATATAGAGAAGGAGGCGAGATAGAGAGAAGAGAAGAA
Source organism: Cardamine occulta (assembly GCA_028015245.1). NCBI lineage: Eukaryota > Viridiplantae > Streptophyta > Magnoliopsida > Brassicales > Brassicaceae > Cardamine > Cardamine occulta. The sequence goes on from CM051365.1 coordinate 6,929,952, forward strand.
TTAAAGAGTAGCTTATTTACGAGACATGCCTCAAAAATCAACACTCGGACCATGCATGCATTAAACACAGAGTTTTTAAATTCAAAATGAGATAACGGAAAAGAGTTAAATATGATATGGGTCACACCTAAAGATGATAATTGGCCTTAATGGGTCAGGCTTAGCAAATGGCATAGGGGTACATGAGATCCACAAACCTCATTAAAAACCTTTATCCGAAAAACCACTTGGGAAAAACCGAAGAGAAGGGAAAAAGAGTGTGAGTAGATCCCATGGCCATTTACTAGGCATTTTGGACATATATCTTTGACCAGAGAAGTCTTGATACAATCTTGTAGTGCAAGTGATCCTCTTGAGTCATTGCTTGGCGGAACAAGACCTAAAAGCTTGGTGATATTTCATTGTTCGAGAGCAACTCTTTGGTCCGATAAGTGCTTTACATGCTCCTTTAGCTCCGTGCTCATCCACTGCTTCATTTCCTATCCATGCTCCATGCTACAGGTCCTTAGAGCTCTCTATAATTGCATCACATGAGACTTACCGATGCTTCTAGGTTGCAGAGGCATTTTCTGAAAACTAACAGACCTAATGAGCATGGTAGAGTGAAAGAACCAGGATCACCAAGGTTTTCTTGAACAATCTTCTTCTGTATCACAGCACTGCATTCACAGCTTACTGCTTCTAGGCTCTGATATTCCTTAATCCTCTCCAATACTGCGTTCTTCAAGGATTGCTGATTTGGAGGTATAAGCTTGATGGCTTCTGAAAGAGGCATAACGGCCTCAATTTCCTTTACCTACTGCTCAAAGAGAGCCTTATACTTCTCCACTAGTTCTTTTTTTAATCTTCCAAGAAATGGTTCTGGAACATATGCAGGAGGAATGTAGGATACTTTTTTCTCCTCTGGGATAGCTCGGTTTATGGACTCGGTAGAGATAACTCGGTCAGCTGATGAAGTGGTATCATCGTGTTTGGCTTCTGGATTCTCAAACTGAGCCTCTTTTTGATTGAAAGCCTCCCCATCTTGAACCTCGCTGGCCTCAGTGAAAGATGTACCCTCTTCCCTACCTGGGATGATTATGCCACTGCAGAGTGTGATAGCATTGATATGTGCATAGTCCTTGGGGTTCTGAATAGCTTTCCTAGAGAGTTGTCCTGGAGTCTGAGATGTTGAAGTGGATGCTCCTTTGTTTTCCAATTACAGCAGCCTGGAATTCATTGCTTCCATTTTTGTGTTCAGAGAACTCTAGTTGGAGTCAATATGGTTCTTTAACTCAGAGAGCCTATTTGTTTGCTCCATTACACCATTAGCTTGGCCTTGAAGTAGCTGATGAAGCAGTTGCTCCATGGATGCAGTTGTGGCATTGGTGTTCTGTTGTGCAAAACCCGGAGGAGCATTGAGTGCTGGTTGCTGCTGGAACCCACTCTGAAACTGTTGCTTTGGTACAAAGCCTTGGTTCTGGTTGTAAGGAACAAAGTTCTTGTTCTGAACTTGCTATTGTTGAGGGTAGACTACATCCTGTGGGTTGGCCACATTGGTGCTCCTATAGGACAAGTTGGGGTTGTTCTTATAGTTAGTGTACCCCTTGTTGTAGTCTCCTTGTTTTTGAATATAGCTAACCTCTTCCAACTGATCACTCTCTCCATCCTGAACCGGAATCAACTCTTCCTCAGAAACAAAATGAACATATTTCTGCTGCGCGAGGAGGAGCTTGTCAATCTTCTCATTTAGAGCTTTCATCTCTTTCTTCTACCTATCATCTGAATCAAAGGATTCCCTTATGGTTCGGTCATACTCCTCATTGTAGGTGCCATCAGATTGGACCAGATTCTCCACTAAATCCCAGCCTTCGTCTACATCCTTGTTCAAGAAATTGCGATTGCTGGCTGTATCTAGGAGCATTGTGAACTTGGGCAGCACACCACGGTAGAGAATACTAAGTAGGGATTCAGTGCTGAATCCATGGTGGGAACACCGAGTGCTTGTTGTTGTCCCTGTGGGTTCTCAATGCCCACTTGATCTTATGTATCATCTCTGATTCTGTCTCGCTGTTCTCTCAGATCACGAGGTAGCCTGTGGATATTATCGAGGTAGCGAAGGAGGTTGTGGTTTCCTTGTGATATTGTTTATATACAGGAGATATAGACTTAATGTGATGAACTCAATGAAGTAGATCGAGTTGTACCAGAAACAGAAGTAGGACTCGATTAGAGGACTCGATGAAGCAGGTCGAATTGCAGAACTCGAGGTAAAAGAGGCTACAACGAGTTGTGTTGGAAATAGAGGTATGACTCGATCTAGCAAACCAAGTAGTAGAACTCGAGTTGGAGGTTGATTGGTACCTGAAACACAGTAAATCCAAAAATTTAATAACCAAAGTAAAATGTAAACAAACTTTATCTTGAAAGATATGAAATCCTAAATGAAACAATCAACATCCAATTGGCAACGACACCAAATTGAAACTAAGATGTTTTGGTGTATCAAAGTTCAATTGCCTATTGCACAATCAAGTCATTGCAGTACAAAAAGTGACAATTCAAATGGGTGGACGCTAGCAATTAAGATATGATCAGAAATCCTCTAAGTCAAGCCAGTTAAAAGTTGTTCGATAACCTAACGGTTTTAGATTACAAAAACGAAATAGAATCTAAACAGAATGAGAGATCAATGTAAGCAGAAGTAGAATATCAATCAATAAGAAGAAAGGTCCTAAGGATGCGGTTCGTGGATCTGTGATTCTTCCTAGTCTTTCGTAGATGCTTAATCAAACTTCACTAAAGCTATCACTAGACGATGAACATCATAGCAAGGTGAATCCACTCTCGTGACAGACACCGACAAGCCTATACCACTTTCTAATCTTAATACCTATTCAATGAGACAGAGAGCAGGTATCAAAGAAACATTGCATAAGCAAGAATTAAGAAACAGTTCATCAATGTTAAAATACGATTCAAACAACCAATCTCTTGGGTTAAAGTCATATATATATGGCATTAGTTGATCAGGCACTTCATCAAACATCTTTCGAGTGTGAAATGCATGGGATCTAATTCCAAGAGGTTAGCAAGGAATATCAATCCCAATAGCTAATCCAGAAGAGCTCTATTCAATTACAAGCTTAAACATCTAAAGAGACCAAAAATCCTACACAGATCTAACCCATCCTTAAGAACCCTAGTTCACTACTCATAAATCATCCTAAAATGATCAAACCCAGAAAATGAAATAAAGTGCATAATCATGATCAAGATGATGAGATTAGAAGGATTATAAAGAAATTAAGTGCCAAAAGTTAAAGGAAAAGAGTAGATCTAAGTTATAAAATCTCATGAATTAAGAAGGTGGCTACAAGGAAAAAGAGGAAGATATGATAAAGCATAAGATAATTAGGGTTTCTGAAAGGAAGAGTTTTTATACCCTTTACAAAAAGAAAGCCTAAAACACAAAAAGACAACTAATTCTGATTAGGTCGGTGGTAGAGCTCGGTTTGCAGATCGAGTAGTGGAGGTCGAGTTGATGAAATCTTCAAAGTTTGGATCTCGTTCATTACCTCGGTCATGAAGTCGAGTGGTGGACTCGGTCATTAGGTTGAGTCCTCTACTCGAGTGGTGATCCTCCAAAGGCTGTGTTTGGGATAGGACTCGGCTTCTACCTCGAGTTGTGGACTCTACATGCTAGATTGAGTGGTGCTCATCGAGTTCTCCACACCATTCTTCCTCCCATTCCAGAAAATCTCCAAAAGCATCAATTTGCCCTGAAACAACTCCAAAATGCAATATGTATGCAAATCTAATGCAAAACCTAATATGAATGCTAAATGAGTGAAAAAAACAGAAAATGGAGTGAAACAAGTAATGAAACTATATCTAAATGATGAGAAATGCATTCTAAATTGGGGTAAAATATAGAGACATCAATAGCTACTTGAGTTAACAGAGGGTGGAAAAATTGGATAAGATAACTCAAGTAATTTATTAAGATCATGAGAATGAATTTAAAACCCCTAAGCGAGAAAATTAAATGTTCAATTAAGTTCAAATAAGATAGAGATGCTTCAAAGATCATGCAAGCTTCACAAAAGTAGAAGTTGAATTTCAAAAAATGCAAAGATCAAAACATGGATTTTTCATATTTTCAAAATTTTCCAATTTTTGTGCTTATTTTTGTGTTTTTCAAAATTTTCACTCACATATGCAAAAAGAAAAATAAGAACAGAAGACACATGATTAGTAGACGGGTCTCTCCCCCAAACTTACTTCACACCATCTCCATATGAAATAAAATTTAAGGAAGGGACTAAGAAACAAACAAAGCAAGACGAAAAGGCATAAATTACGAAAATAATGGTATATACAAGGATAAAAGAGAGGACCATACCTTGGCCCTAGTCGGAGACCTTAGGAAGAGATGGGATTGGTGGAAAGATCATTGGAGAAGCATGTTCCACCCCTGAGTTGTATAGTGAGTACCTTCTTCATCCATTCAACTCCTTGTGATCCGTTTTCTTTGAGCTCCGGTGAGAGGATCGCCTTAACCGATGCAAAGGGATTGGACCGCCCTTTGCACTTGACTTTATACTTTTGCTTCCCATCAACAAGTCTCAAAGGTGTTAAGGTCATTGAAAGGGGGGACCAATGGTGAGTGAAAAAGGGTGGGAGGGTGCACTACAAGATATATGTACATTTGTAGCGCGAACTTTATGCTATCATAGGGGTTTCATAGCGAATTTGTAAATGCTATGTCTGCCGCAGCCATCATAGGTACCCCCCTACGATAGTATTTTTTTGGTATGCTACGATAGGTTAGATACGATAGTGTTTTAATTAATGATGTTATTTACTTTACTATAGCACATGTTTTTTTAGTACGATGTTGATTACAATTTGTATTTCGTGCTGTGATAGGTCTTTCTACAATAGCAAGCAGAACTTCCTATTATATTTTTTATGATATTGTTGTAAAATGCTATAAAATTGTGTATAAGTTCTAAATTTATTTATTTTACGACACTTATTATGTGCTATAATTTATGTTACAAACAATAGCTTTTGAGAGTTGATATAACAAATGTATTTATAGGTTTCAAATATGTTGTAGTACACTAATTCATAGTTAATTTTTAATGCTATAATATACGATTATAACAAAAAAAATTTGCTATTGTAGGATTTTACAGAGTGCTATCTTTTGTTGTTTTGCATTATAGAACCGCATACAATAAACCTGTTCGATTCATTCTTAACATAAAACAACTTGTCATAAGATAAGTTCCAATCCAAACCAACCACAGAAAACACAAATCATTCATCAAGCATATCAAAAGTCTGAATTACAAATATATAAGACATAGCATAAGTTCATTAGCCTAGTTTGAAAACTAACTAATACTAACTAATCCCGGACCAAGTCTCTTCATTCTGCATCAATTAACAAACTCTTTCTTCAGTTTAGCAAACACAGTAGCAGTTTCAAAACCAAAGCATAAACATCATACTAACTAGCTTACTTACTTATGTTTCAGAAATTCAAAAAATGACCAATTTATCCATTGGCCATGCGATTGACGAACCATGTGCATCTTTTATATATTCGATTTCATCTGTTACCCTCCAAACTGCTGCATCATCTACCAAAACTGCGTCTACCCACACCCTAGGTGCATTCGGACCCAATCGAACAAAATGGACCATTTGATATGGGTCTGTTGAATGCACACGTTCTTCAGCAACAACCTATTTCCTTTCACTAAGATCCATCAATTTACAGTTCTGATTCGCCTGTATAGCTTCATCTCCATGTTTATGCTGCCATGTTTACAATATAAACCATTTAAAACTGAGAGATTGATTACAAACCAGAAGATGATTTAAAATTGAACCAAAATATTTACCAAACTTGTTGCTGGAGACTTCTCAAAAGTGGATTTTGATGCTGTTGATCCTGATTTTGCACATTTTGCTAGACTGGTTTCAGAATGAGACTTCAAGTTTTTTGTTGCAGTTTTCAGAACTAAGTCTGCTGCGCTTCCTCTGGGTGATAGCTCAGTTGATGCAGTGTTGTGAGAATTAGATTTTTGCCCTGTTCCATCTGGTGGGTTTTCAAAGACAAACTTTCTTAGCAGGCCATGATACAAAAGACCCTAAGCAATCCTCAAAGCATGCCAACTCCAATGTCGGCCTCCACACAAATGTTTCAGGTTCATGTACCACATCCAGAAAAACTTTAACAGCTTTTGGTCCTAGAAGAAGTCAATTAACCAATGCGTGTGGGTCTTGTGTTAGCCAACGGCCTTCAGCAACAACTAGATCATCATCAGACAAATCTAGAAGTTTGCACTTGTTTAGAGAATTTGTTTTTGAGCCCTGTCAAGCATAAAGTCCAAACATTCTCATCAATGGCCAATCATTAACCTGATTACTATGACAATGAAATAAAAACTTTACCAGTGTTCCAAGATATTCTGGTTGGATTCCCTAACCAAGTTCAACACATCCATTCTTAGGCCATGCAATCATCTGTCCTATAGCATCCTCAATTGTGTGCATTTTAGTCATAGGTCTCCATAGAAATATTGACGGTACAGTGGCAGCGTCAACCAAGACTAAAACATTCATAGGGCCTAATCGACTGTCATTCACTATATCATTTGGGTCAGTAGAAATAATACGTCCTTTAGCAACGTTCCCTGCTTCATCAGCCCGATCAACTAGAAGACACCTCGGTTCTGATCTCTTGTTCACACTATATAAAATGTTTAGGATAATTAATGTCAGAATGCAAATTAGTAAATAAATCACTGATCTGATACAAATGACTTACTCTTGCAGCTGAGTTTTCACCACTAAATAAATCATTGTCCTATTTCTGTAACAAAAAACGGAAAACACATCTTAGTATTATGTAATATAACTCATGATCTTAGCGTATAAATGGAGAAGTGTCTAACCTGGTTTTTCACTTTGGCAAGTTTAGTTTTTAACTAATTGACCGTTTCTTGGAGATGAACTTGTTTCTCTTGCAATTCAGAAATAGTCTTGTGCTTAACTTGGAAGCAGGCTAACTTGGTCTTACTGATATTTCTACCCATTGCTCTCATACGACCAGGATTTTCAGGTCCTAACAGTTTGATAAGTGTGTCTTCATCTTGATTTATACCAGATGATGGAGTAGTAGTCTTAACAATCTCAGCTGCCTTTTTCTGTATACCAAAAAAAAAGATTCAAATGCCTTTGCATATAAACAAAACCTAATGAAACTCATTAGAAGCAAAATTTAGAACTCACAATCTTCTCAGCGGTATTTGTGTTAATAGGAGTCCCATCTTTTCTGGTCCGTGATTTGACCCAGACTTTGAGCCTTCTCACTTCAGATGGGTCTTCAGAACTACTTTTCTGTGTAAACAAAATAAGTCAATAGCCTTGTCTAAACATTTATAAGTAAACAACATAACTGTAGTAAGCTTACCATCTCTTCCGTTAGTCTAACCATTCCCTTCCGACTACAAGTGTGAGGAATCTGTTTGCATCTTCTTTCCTTATAGCTACAACTCACAACCTAACAAATGATTGTTAATATGATATGCTATCTATTAAAGACCTTACTGAAGTACAAATGAATACCTTGAATTCTGGGCTAGTTTTGAGCTTCACAAATTTGCGCCACTCAATTGGATTAACGTTCTTAGGTCGCAGATTCATCCTGTGTTGGGTATTCTCAGCATCATTAATGTGTTTTAATAGGCGTGATTTGGAGGACCTACACAAGCTTCCCATCTGCTTAAGTACTGCAACCCTTTGGTACTCTTCATCTAGGTCAAACCTTGCCTGCACTCACATACAAAACAAAATAGTAAGCTGCAAATTGATTAATTTGATTTAGAGTGTGCCATTGTAAAGAAAATCTCACCTAGATACATCTCTAGAGCACTGTCTTGAGTTCTTCACTGAGTTTTGTCCAAATTTCTAGTGTCACAGGAACGTTTCCCTGACTAATGGACCTAAGTACGAAGACAACGTGACAGAACCAGGACCATAAGGTTCTCCCATGAAATTGAAATCCGGATGCACTTTGGTAGTTGGACCTTTGGCTATGTCTTTCATCCTTGTCGGTCCTTGCTTTCTCTTACGTGTAATAACAGCAGGATCTGCAGATAGTTCAATCTCACCCTGAAGCTCCTCATCATTCTACTGCTCTTTTGAGTGATGCTCATCATCATTCTGTTCCTCTCTCGAGTGATGCTCATCATCATTTTGTTCCTCTTCTAAAGATTTCTCAATTGGTTCTGCTATGGGAGTCTCCTCTTCATGGTCATCACCTCTTACAACTGGACCCACATACTCAACTTCATCGGCTGCTTTTTTGTCCTTCTGCCTTTTTTCCCTCTCTTGTTTTTCTTTGGCCGTCCCATTTCAATTCACTTGAAAAAATTACAAGAGAAAGAGTTAAGTCAACTCATAAAAAAATGCACAGAACAATAAAACAATAAAGTAGCACACAACAAGAAACACTGCATTTCACACATATATGCCTTCACAATCTGTTCTGGCATTTGCAGCTTTATCAATGTCAACATCCATGTCTATATTTGATGGCAATGGCCCAATGTCTGCACTCCCCTCTTGAGTATCTTCCTTATTGTATCTTCTTGTAGAACCTTTCATTACAACGTACCAATATGATGACTCATTTTCCCTTGAGTAAAACACTTGTTTTGCTTGAGATGGTATTATATAAGGATCACTTGAAAAGGAGGCTTGACTATGATTCAAGTTAAACAGTGTAAAACCATCCTCAATCTTCACTCCATTTCCCTTTACTGCCCACTGACACCGGAATAGAGGAACATAGAAGACATTGTAGTCCAGCAAAATGATGTCAGTTACTCTACCGTAGTAAGATACCAAATCAACCACCTGTGATACGTCTTTTGCACTAGATCTACAAACCACTGCAGCCTCATAATAAACCCCACTATTCTGACTTTTTCTATCCACTGATATTGTGTGAAACCGTTGCCCATTGACTATATAGCCTGTATACGACCTTGCAGAACAATGTGGACCATAAGCTAGACACTTAAGTGTTTCTTCATGTTCTGTAGAATCAAGAGGTACCTAACAAGTTAAAACAAGTCAAACACCTATACAGTAGGCCTACCATAAAAACAGAACTTATAAGAACATATAACTAACATGTTCTTTCAGCCAAGATGCAAAATTCTTTGTATGCATACTCCATAACATTGATGCATCACGTCGACATCTTTCATTTGAGTCTTGTAAATACTGCATATGCTCACTTCTAAAAGATAGAAATTAGAAAAAAGAGTTATAATGTTATTCATTAAAAAAAAGAAAATTCAACTACACATATAAAGAATATGATACTTACTCTACATAAGGCTCAACTATAGCCATGTTTTGGATGATAGCAAGATGTTTTTTTTTTGAAGAGTAATTGTAGTCCCTTGGGGATATTAGATGACCCTCTAAAATTGAGTTGTTCTCAAACTCCATGTTTCTATCTACTTTCTCCTGTACATTTGTTGTCTTTCTTCAGAAATTCACTTAAAAAAAAAAAAAACTTCCCCCAAAAAAAAAAAAAAAAAAAAAACACCCCACTAATTAATTAAAATTAAAAAAAAAAATTTATAAAAATTTAAAAAAAAAAAAATGTGACTCTACAGATAGATTAGCAACAGAATAGTCAATTTAAAACAGTAAAAATATCTAATACCTCTCAAATGGGTACATCCATCTAAAATGGACTGGTCCACCAAGTCGGGCATCCCTTCCTAGATGCACAGTCAAATAGACCATGATGTCAAAGAAACTTGGTGGAAAAAAACCTTTCAAACAAGCACATAGTCTCAACAATCTGTGCTTCCATAACAAAAAAGCTTCTCTTTGTCTATAACTCTCTGGCACAAGTGATTAAAGAACACACATAAACGAAAAATTGCTACCCTTTAGGTAACAACCCTTTAAGTGCAATAGGTAGAAGCTGCTGCATTAACACGTGGTAGTTGTGTGATTTCAGACCTGTGACTTTGCAGTAATCTAATGATACTCCTCTTGATATGTTAGAACAATAACCATCAGGGCCTTTGAAGTGAAATAGTCGCCAGCAAAAAATCTTCTTCTTTGTCTTGGACAAAGACCACGGTGCTGCAGGAAGATAAGTTCTTTTTCCCTTGGTGGTAGCATGCAAATCCTGCCTAATACCAAGCTCCTCCAGATTTTTACGAGCCGGAAGACCATCTTTTGATTTACCACAGTGCAACAATGTAGAAAGTATACTTGTAGCCACATTCCTCTCCACATGCATTACATCTAGGTTATGCCTCACCGGGAGTTCCTAATCAAAACACAAACAGAAAACAAAAGAAGCAGATGACATTAACCATTTACCTCCCAGTAAGGTAACTTGAAAAATATTGACCTCTTCTTCCATCTGGATAACTCATCCTCATCAACTTGTACTTCTTCTTCTTCTTCTGATTCACTGGATGAGTCCTCACCCTCAGAACCTAACTCAGTACACTTAGTCCTTTTTCTCTTACTTGCAGATCTTTTAAAGTTTCCACAGTCATTGTTGTAATTTCTCAGGTTTTGAGAAATTTCACTCCCTGTTAATATTCTTCCTCTTCTCCCTTGTTCAGCTTTTCCATCAAACCATTTTTTCTTTCTCCTAAAACTATGCGTTGGTGGCAAACCCTTTCTGTGGCACATGTAGACATGTTTTCTGTTGAACTTTAACCACATACTATCTGTATTTTTCCCACATAACGGACAGCCCATTGTACCCTTCACTTTGCAGCCTGCAAGATTCCCATACGCTGGAAAATCACTTATTGTCCACAACAGCATTGCCTTAAGAGTAAAGGTTGATCTACTAAAGGCATCATAAGTTCCTCTCCATTGTTCCATAGATGGCTTAGATCTTCAATGGGAGGTTCTAAATAGACATCTATACTATTACCAGGTTGTTGAGGACCAGGAATCAACAACGAAAGCATGATATTGTCCTTCTTCATGCATAAGTCAGGTGGCAAGTTATAGTCAACAAGCAGAACAGGCCAGCAATTATACCTTGTATTCTTCATATTGAATGGATCGAATCCATCTGTGGAAAGTCCAAGCCTCATGTTCCTTTCTTCAGCCGCAAAGGAAGGATATTTGGCATTCATCTGATGCCATGTCATAGAATCCACAGGGTGACGAAGTTTTCCATCACTGCTTTTGTTACTAGATGCCACCTTAAATCCTTGGCAATTTCCACAGACCGGAACATTCTCTTCAACCTTGGAATAAGTGGAAAGTAGTGCAATACCTTCTGTGGGACACCTTTCTTTAATTCACCAGTGTGCATATTAATCTTCCATCTTGAAGCCTTGCATTTTGGACATTTCTCGAGCTTCTTGAACCTCTTCCTGAATAAGCAACAGTCATTAACACATGCATGAATCTTCTGATAACCCATATCAAATGAGTTCAAAAATTTCTTCATCTCATACAGTGATGTGTGCAACACATTATCCTCTGGTAACATCTCAGGTAATGTTTCTAGCAGATCATTGAAGCTCTTATCAGACCACCCATTTTGTGTCTTAAATCTGAACAATGATACAATTGCAGACAGCTTGCTATGGTTAACACAACTCGGATACAATGGTGTCTCAGCATCTGCAAGCTTTGCAAGGAACTCGTCTTCTTTCTTGTCCTCACCCTCAGCAATATCACCCAAGTCAGCCTTACTAGTAAACTCTTCATCCATAAATTCTGCAGCTTGATATAACCCAAATATCTTAGCATTCCTTTGACGAGATTTTCTTTCACTTTCATCCACTGAATTCAACTCTCCATGCAGATACCAACCCGACCTCATCTTATAAGCCTCATCCATTCCGCTTGTGACCAAATGATCAACTACAAAACTGCCCTTGTGCCGATCTATATTTCGACAGTCAATACAAGGGCATACGATCATATCTATCCCACCCAAAGCCTCAGAAACATCCCTTACAAATTTCAAAGCCCCACTCTCATAAGCAGGATCAACTCTGAAATGAAAAATGAAAAGACAAAAAAGAAAGAAACAAGTGAGTCTATAAAAAACTACTCAAACCTAACAGTTAAAAAAATTTGTTACCTGCAAAGATGCACCCATGCTTTGTCCACCATTATCTGTTTGAACCTTAAATAAAACCTTTAGTAGCATAAAGAACCATTTCATAGTTAAAGAAATAGTTTTCTCCAACACACAGTGACTCAATATTCAGACAAATAACAATTAACTTGTCAAACGCATATAAACATGTAAAGCACAACACCAAACAAAGCAAAACCAACATTCAACCAAACTGAAGACATAATCTAACAAGCACAGTAAAGTAGAGATTGCAAAACAAACCTGTGCTGTGATAAGAGCCAAAGAAATGTGAATACTAGATCAACTAAAAACCTAGGAAAATGTTGTTAAAAATCAAGACTTCTTGCCTTCGATTTGAGCCCACTGTCGACAGAGATTGCAATATTAGGGCCGGCGAGAGCTTCAGTTATGGCGGCGACCTACAACAGGAGAGCTTAAACGGCAGATGAGGCGAATTCGTAGCTGATTCGAGGCGGGGAGAAGCAAATTCGTCTCTGAATTCGTTTTAGGGTTCTAAGAGAAAGAGGGAAATGACAAAAATGAGGCAAAATCGTAGCTGATTCTAGGCGAGGAGAAGCAAATTCGTCTCTGAATTTGTTTTAGGGTTCTAAGAGAAAGAGGGAAATGACAAAAATGAGGCGAAATCGTAGCTGATTCGAGGCGGGGAGAAGCAAATTCGTCTCTGAATTTGTTTAGGGTTCTAAGAGAAAGAGGGAAATGATAAAAATGAGGCGAATTCGAAGCTGATTCGAGGCGGGGATAAGCAATTTCGACTCTGTATTCGTTTTAGGGTTCTAAGAGAAAGACGGAAATGGCGAAGCTGAAAGAGGGAAATGACGAAGCTGAAAGAGGGAAATGGCTAAGTATTTGGTGGAAAACATAATTTTAGGTTCCCACTTAGTTAAAATCTATAATAAGGTTTATCTAATGCTATTTATTGTTTGAAAATTTTTAACACATCTACGATAGCAAAACAGTAAAACGAGCTATCGTATTCTGCTATCAATGTAGACTTTTTTTGTAGTGGTGGTCTGCTTTCATCTTCATCATGTTCTTTTCAAGAACCTTCTTTGGTTTCACCAACCTCTTGTTTTTACCATTTCCTTCATCCGCATCGAATAAGGAGTGTAGACATTCACCATCCAAGGTTTCCTCATCAAACTTTAGAGTTTGTAGGTTTTTCTCATTCGCAACCTTAAGCTCCTCCTTTCTTTCCAATTTTTTTTGCATCTGGCATAGCGTTTTTCACCCTCATCCTCACAATCACAATTCTGAGGAGTAGTCTCGGAATTTTCATGCTCTTCTTCATCAACAAATCCAGCTGAATTTGCCTCCACTCAAGCTTCTTCCTTGAGCATTTCACCATTAAAGGATATGTTCTCATCATCAACATTGGCTCCATCAGCTATGTTTTTCTCATCATCATCAACATTGGCTCCATCGGCTCTATTATAGTCATCATCACCATTGGTTGCATCTCTATTATCATTGCCAACATCCACCTTTTCCATAAAAATCTTAGCAGCTTATGTGAACATTATTGTATCACACATTCTCTGAAAGTTGTCGTCTCCATTACACAGCAACTTGAGCTCGCCCATTTTCTCATAAGGCAGTATGTACCATATCCTTTGCCCACACAAAGACATGCTTAAGGACTTCATTATGTTCGCAAAAACACAATGTGGTCTCTTCGAAGTTCATGAACCTCCCCTCCGAGATACCTAGTTATATTACCATCGAAAACGTCAAACTTTCCATTGTAGTAGACATGGAAAATCTAAAAATCCAATGCCTCATCGTCACCACCCTTGCAGCCCTCGCCTTTAGACCTAAAACATGAGAAACAATTTGGGTTTTTAAAAATTGACATTTTGTCCCTAAAATCAAAGCTTCTTGTTCCTAATTCACGAGTTGCTTCACTATAAGCGAAGCCGTGTGAGATAAGTCTTGAGAAAATAACAGAAACCAAAGAACCAAACCGAATCCGACCCGAAAAAGGGTATCAAACCGATAAAACCCCGAATGGCTCCTAGACTCCTATATCTGAAGAACTGAACCGAGAACCGAATGGATACCCAAAATACTCGAAATAGAACTATATACCCAAAAATATTAATAATATCTAAACTTGATATAATCCAATTACCCTATAATTATTAACCCAAAAATATCAATTATCTTTAGACTAAAATAACCAAAATACCCAAAGTAACCAAAATATTTGAAAGTTCTTAGTTATATTTGTGAAAACCAATCAAACTTTATTCTAATTTAATCTTTAATTCATTTTTTCTGATATTTCATGTACTTGAAAGTGACTCAAATCCAGATAGAAACGAACCAAACCAAAAAGATCACGGGCCCCGCCATGCATGAACAAAGGTTTCTCCACTGGAAGAAACCAACTGGTTATTCATAATAGTAATAAAAATAAAGAGATGATGACGAAATGGCAGAGGTAGAGGATTTTGTCGAAAAATGTCCGGAGACTAGGAAATCAAAAGATTTTGGTGAGTGGAGGTGCGGGAGATAGGCCTGCGATGATTAACAGAAATAAACTGAGATTTGGAGATTCAGTTAACCGGTCACTTAAGAGGAATTAACCGGTCATTTAAGAGGAGTGAACCGATCAATAACTTTTTGAAATGGGTTCGGTTACCGGTTCGATTAACCAAACGATTACCATTTATTAAAAATTTATAATTTTCTTAACAAAATTGTTTTACGGTCATATTTAGTATTAATTAATTAGTTAATTAATTAAAATAGTTCAAAAAATTATGGAATCATACTTTTTTATATAAAACTTTTAACATTGGATTTTTAGTCAGAAACTGCGGGATGAATGTCTTTTAAGCAAAATTATGAAATTATTTTTTAGACAAGAATTGCGAAATCATGGTTAGTTCTGGAAATAATATTGATAATAATAAGTACTTCTTTCTTAAAGAGTCTGATTGGATGCATTTTTAGCGCAACAAAAAAGGTGCATGTGCCCACATATTGGACTAAACTTTTTCGCCACTTCAATGTGGCTGAAACATTTATCCTTGAAAAAAGCAAAACATGAGAAAACAAAAAAAATTTACTCTACTTATTGTGGGCCCAGCTGAAAAAATTTTCAGCCCAATTACTCTTAGTTTTACCAATGGGAGACCAAAAAAGAAAATTTCATTCAAAATTTTGTTAAAATAATTTGTTTTCTAAAATTAAATTTTAAAACAAAACCCTCCAAATGGACGGATCCTAATCTAGTATATATATATATATATATATATGTAAATACTAAAACATTATACTATTAATATTATTTTATTCAAACTTGAATCCAAACTTAATCTAACATCTTAATCCCGCCGTTTTGGATCATATAATCAAAGCTTTTTAAACAGCCCAATAAACCAAATCGTAATTTAATGAGGATACATATAAACGTGAATCATAGGGTTATGGGCACTTATTTCCGTGCCTTTCTAATCAGTTAGAGATAGAAAACATCGTGAGAGAAAAAGAGAGAATAAAAGAAAGACGGAGATAAGTATCTCGAAGATAGATTCGACTAGTTCTGAGAGAAAGTAAAAACGGAGAAGTAAACTGATTTGTTTTCATCCCATATTTCCTAGAGGGATGAAGGACATCAAAATCTAATTCCACCGCAGTACGGATCTTAAATTGTATTTATGGTTGGGAAGTTATGGCCGTTTTTCTAGGACTTATCTATGCAAATCAGATTCCACCGCAGCCAAATTCCAAGAGCCCCATCTAAACATACCATCATTTTCTCGATCTACAAAGCTATGACCCTCTAAACTTCAATATACAGTCTGGTTTTTTTTTTGCGGACTGTATACTGAAGTTTAGACAGTCAAAACTTTGTAGATCTAGAAAAATGATTGTATGGTTGGATGGGGCTCAAAACTCTGAGTGAGATAAATACCAAAATCACTCAAATCCGTTAAGAATTAAAGAAGTTTTGAAGTTTTGAAACTGAAAATCTTAAGCTATTTTAATGGAGTTTGAAGAGGAAGAAGAAGAAGAATGAGAAAAATTGGTTTAAATTCGGGTTTACCCCTTTTAATCCGGTTAACATTTGTTTTGTAACAATAAACCAATTAAAACTATGGTTTATGTGTACTCAAGCTTCGAACTATGAATCTGTGTGTATTGAGATTTCGAACATTATAATTGGGGGTATTAAGGATTGCAACTTTTGCCTCGAGTGGATATAGATTGAGGCCTTAAGTTTGGGGACATCTGATGGTATATAATAATTCTTGTGTGGAAATAGATCGTCGATCCGGAAAGTCTAGAAACATAAAGTCTGAAAGAGTATAAGTTCAAAAAAGGAAAGCAAGGCAAATGTGAGGATGTGATATGTGGATATGCGGTAGCCTCTTTCCTTTCATACTCTTTTAGAATTACTGAATATAGGTTTGGAATTGACTAGGTTTGTTGATTGTTATTGTTTATGTGATTGTTGTGAATGCACTATGAAGCTATGTTGTAAGTTATGAAAATGACATGATACGATTGGACACATTATATGGTGTTAAGTGATAAAATATGTTAAGTTATGTTATGACATGAGAATGATTATGCTTATGCATAAGAATACGAATGAGAATATTACTTCAGGAGTAGAAAGGGAAAGTTACTTGAGGAGAATACGAATGATACTTGAGGAGATAAAGTTACTTGAGGAGTGGATACTTGAGAAGAATGATACTTGAGGAGATAAAGTTACTTGAGGAGTGATAACTTGAAGAGAATGTTACTTGAGAAGTTGTTACTTGAGGAGAATGTTACTTGAGGATAATGTTAGTTGAGGAGTTGTTACCTAAGGAGAATGTTACTTGTGGAGAGAAAGGTTACTTGAGGAGAGTGTGTGTGTTGCGTTTACATGGTTCGAGATGGCAGTATTGCATGATAGACAAAGAATGAAATCATAATGCGTATATCAATGTGATAAGTAAAATATTGCATGTTGACGTGATTATTGTCTTGATTGTTTGAGTTTATGACGTTCTGATTCAATACTAAATAATGACTGTCAAATGTGTTTGGAATGTTTTCATTGTATGTCAAGTTAGCAGAAATGATCTCTTCACTGGGTAAAACTTGTTTTACTCACCCCTCTTTTCTCTTTTTTCTCAGGTTAGTATGCTTCCAAGCTTTTGTCATTGGTGAATTTAAAATATATATATTTAAGGCGAGACCAATCAATAACACACTCTTCTGGCTTGTGTGGTAAGATGAGTGTTATATTTTTCGAAAAAAAATCAAATAAAATTAAACCCTTTAACCAAAAAAAATAAAAGAAACTGGAAAACCCTAATACATTCTTTTCTATCAAATTATTTTTTATAGAAAATAGCTGATACAAAACTGGGTGAGAATGGGCCTACATTGATTCATGCTAGATCTGAACATTCAATTTTTTGGTTTGATTTAGTTCAGTTTTTTGGGGGTTTAGGTTTTTGAATTTTGGAACCAAGGAGATGAGTTAGGTTAATATAGCTAAAACCTAAAGTTTATTATCATCTATAAGATCACTTATAATTAAAAGTGATGCCCCAACGCCAAAACTTGCGTTCCATCATTGCAATCATGCCAAGACTCTGGGGGCAAGCCGGTATTGTCCATGGGAGAATCATTGAAGGATGGTGATTCTAGTTTGTGTTCCCAAATGAAGAAGAAATGGAGTTAGTCTTACGAAGGGGTCCCTGAGTATTTGCTGATCTAATGCTCATTCTGCAGTGCTGGACACCACTGAACAACCCAACCCTCATTTGATTTATCATTTTCTGGATCCAAATATGATAGGTATGGTTTTAACATGATTTTAGCATTCATTTTGGTCATCTTTTCTTTCCATTTCATATCATTTAGTGTTGTAATCATGCATTAGAGTCTTGCATTCGCATGATTCACATTTTAGGATCACATAGTATCGTATAGTGCATATTCCATATGTTTTGAGTCTCGTTAGGTGAATGGGAGGCTTGGAGATTCTTGGAGCATTATAAATGAAGAGGGGAGCAAGAAGAGATCAAAAAAAAAGTGAAGAGAAGCTTGTAGCGGTCACCTAAACCGCTCAGAATCCAAAACGGCTGAAAGATCACATCAGACGAACATCTTTCCGTACCCAGTTTAATCTTTAATTCGGTGTCCAAATAGAAAATTGAGTTAATTTCCAATGGAAGTGGTCTCGAGTTATTTGGAGCTGTATTCCAAACGTTATGGTCGGACACATATAATCTCTGCCGCAATATTGACCAAAACGTTTAGAGTTGACCCGAATATTTTTCCTTCTCCCTATAAATACTTGTCTGAACTCTTGTAACTCCCAAGTTTTCTTCTCTTGAGGGTTGGATTTGGATCCAAATTCTATTATGGATGATTTGGATTGATTTTGATCATTATATTCCACTCTAAAGAAAGATTTCTCCATCTCTATCTTTGTAAATCCATATTTATCTTTTCCTTTTCTGTATTCTTCATTTAGGTTGTTAGTTTTTTAATTGGTTCATGGGTTATACTAGATTAGGATAAATTGATGGTAAGATGTTGATTGTTTAGGTTGATTATTGTTAGATCATTCGTATTAGGTTGTTCATACTGCTAGATTAGTCAAGGAATTGATCATTTAGAGCTTAGGCATTTCATACCCGGAAGGCGTTCGATGAAATGCTTGAATGAACCTTTTATGAGCTTTACATACCTAGCAAACGGAAATTGATGATTAGGATGTTGAGTGAACTTATTGGAATTGATGATTAATGCTCATTGATTATTTGATTGCTAACAGAACTTATTGATGATTAGGTAATTAGTTAAGTCATTAGTGCCACGGAAGTAGATTATTCATAGTTGTGAATTCCATGTTCTAGGATGCTGCTTAATTCAATCTATTGCATCATTGTTTTGATTGTTAATTCATCTTTATGATAGTTAAACATATGGTCCAATGTTTTCTCTTTGTTTTCTTTTTTGCATTTCACTTGTTTTCATCTCTTCTTATTTACAAAAACCAAATCTTTATTTGCTCTAACTTAGTTTAGAATCCCGCATCTTTAGTGCATGATCCTTAGTCTTTGTGGATTGATATCCTTTGTACTACAACATACATAGGGTTTATTTGATCGACCCGGTGCAAAAACCTCTTTATCAAAATACGTGGCATACCATTTTAGTTTGTGAATGAAGAAGTTGTGAATTTCATTGGAAGACGATTGGGCTAATTTATGGAGGTTGACTACAATCACAAAGCAGCAGCAAGAATAGCTTTTGTACGGGTTCGCATCAATGGGAATGTTGATGAACCTTTGCGGTTTGGAAGAAACTTTTAATTCACACTAGGTGTCAACACACTAGTGCGACTCACATACGAGTGCCTACGTGGCTTCTATGAATTGTGTGGCATGCTAACCCATGACACCGGTGCTTGCATTATCCAAAACGGCGGTCCAGGCAACAATCCAGGAGACAACTTGGATGATAGCAATGACAGTGATGAGGATGTTAATGAATTCCAAATTGTTCGTAACCGCCGTGCTGTGATCCAAGAAATTCCTAAAGAAGATCATCTTAACAATCTTCATGATATTCCTGCGGAGATTGTTAATGCGGAAGCCAACCAACATATTGAAGAACCAAATTATGGAATCCGACTTGCTGAAATTGAAGATGGTTAGTCAGAGGATGAATCACAAGCTTCTGAGGAATCAGAACCAGAACTGGATTTAGATGATGAACCGAGACTTCGTAACATGTGGGGAGAGTGAATTGGAGTCAAATGAACTGTTTGATCTCGTTGTTGCAGAAGACCAGATTAGGGAGCGTTTGAGGACAATGGAGCCGATCAGAGCAGATGCAGACTTTTTCCTAGACACTATGATGGATTTCTCTGACCCTTTTGGGGACCTGGACAGAGATGCAGACAAACCAAGCAGGAAGAGGAAGCTCACCGATGGCAAAGAAAGAGGAACATACAACAACACGACTGTACAAGAGACTGGTGAGAGTATTGGATCTCATCCTATCGACTTGAAAAAACCCAGAGGCGCGGGGAGCCCCAAACCCCCATATGAGAAATGATTACAACTGTTTGGAACTGTCAGGGGGTTGGCAATGACCCTACAGTTTGACGCCTTAAGGAGATACAACGGAAGTATCTCCTGGACATGATTTGCCTGCTAGAGACCAAACAAAAGGATGATGTGATCAGAGATGTATGCTACCAGTTAGGATATGATTGCTCTGTAGCAGTTCCGCCATTTGGTATGAGTGGCGGAATTGCAGTTCTATGGAAAAAATCTGTTTCAGTTTCTGTTTTTTTTTAGTCTTTTAATATTGTAGATAGCTTTGTTGAAAGTAATGGAACTTCTTTTTATTTGTCGTTTTTGTATGGAAGTCCAAAACCTAGTCAACGAAACTATCTATGGGAGAGACTAGAAAGAATTTCAACAACAAAAAGAGATCATTGGCTAATAATGGGGGACTTAAATGAAATAAAAGGGAATGATGAAAAAAGAGGAGGACCTCGGCGACCGGAAAGTTCATTTACAGATTTTCAGAGAATGATTGCTACCTCCTCTAGTGACAAGTATACCCAGTTCTATGGAAGTAAGAAGAGGTCAGATTATGTATGATAGTTGATTGTTTGGCAAAGAAAGATTTAATGATACAATGCTTCGATCTTGGAAAGGTGTTATTGAGCCTAATAATACTTCAATATCTGGTCGCATAAAGAAGTGTCGTGAAGCTATTTCAACACGGAAACGTCAGAATTATACTCCAGCCTCAAAGCAGTTTAAATTGCTGAAAGTCATATTGGATCAAGCTATCTCCTCGGGTAGTTCATCTACTAAAGATATTCAAAATTCGATCTAATTTTCATCAGCCATACTCTGAGGAAGAACAGTATTGGAAGAGAAAAGCAGACACAACTGGTTAAATCATGGGGATTGTAACACAAAGTTTTTCTATGCATCAACAAAGACAAGATCAGGAAGGAATATAATTCTATCAATTCAAGATGATTCTGGAACAATTCAACGCGGTGATCAAGCAATTGGTGACACTGCAGAAAAATTTTCAACCAGTTATTTACAAGTACAAGAGAGGAAAATGCAGATTACACTCATGTTTTTGATGGCTTTGAATCTCGAGTCTCTGCAGAAATGAATACAGATCTGAAAAAGGATATCACTGAAAGTGAAGTGTATGAGGCAGTAATTTTCAATTGGTCCAGGTAAGTCACCTGGTCCCGATGGTATTACGGGAGCGTTTTATCAACAATTTTGGAGTGAGATTAAAGGTGATATCATACAAAAGGTAAGGAATTTCTTTGAAAACAGTACCCTCCCTAATTCAGTTAACCATACCAACATCTGTTTAATCCCAAAAACAGAAACAGCTGCAACTCTGAGTGAATTTCGTCCAATAGCCCTCTGTAATGTCAACTACAAAATCATCTCCAAAATATTGGTCTATCGGCTGAAGAAACATTTATCTAATATTATTTCGGAAAACCAGGCAGCTTTTATCCCTGGTCGAAATATTATGGATAACGTTATTATCGCTCATGAGATGCTTCACTCGCTAAAGTTAAGGAAAAGATAGGCAACTTCTTATATGGCTGTAAAAACCAACATATCAAAGGCATACGATCGTCTTGAGTGGCAATTCCTTCGAGAGACTATGGAGAAAATGGGATTTGAAGAAAAATGGATACATTGGATCATGATCTGTGTTGTGTCAGTTACATTTTCAACATTAGTCAGCGGTACATCAAGAGGATTTATTCGACCAGGAAGGGGAATACGACAAGGAGACCAATTATCACCTTATATGTCCATCTTATGTGTTGAGGTTTTAAGTCACTTGTTTACAAAAGCAGCAACAGAAAAGAAGCTACAGGGTATGCAAATCAGTTTTCTAGGACCAGCTATGAACCATCTCTTATTTGCGGATGATTCGTTGTTCTTTTGTCATGCTACTCCAAGATCGTGTAGAACAATCGTGAAGCTGTTGTCTGACTATGAACATGTTTCGGGTCAAGCTGTAAATTTAAGAAAATCCTCTATAACTTTTGGATCCAAAATGAGAGCTGATCGGAAAACAAATTTGCGTCGAATACTGTGTATCAACAATGATGGAAGCTGTGGTAAATACCTGCGACTGCCGGAACAATTTGAAAGAAAGAAGACAGAAATTTTCGATTATGTTGTTGAGAAAGTGAAAGAAATAACAAATGGATGATCACGAAGATTTCTTTCCAAAGCAGGTAAAGATATTCTGCGTAAAACAGTGGCTATGGCATTACCGGTATATACGATGAATTTTTTCAAACTCTGAAAGGGTATTTGTGAGGAAATTATTGGAATTTTGTCGAAATACTGGTGGTGAAAAGGGACAAAAACAAGATCAATGCACTGGCTATCATAGGAAAGATTGAGTCTACCAAAACATGAAGGAGGATTGGGATTCCGTGACATCGAGAAATTCAATGATGCACTATTAGGCAGACAAACTTGGCGCATCTTACATTCACCAAATAGTTTACTTGCGAGAATACTCAAAGGAAGGTATTTCGGAGACTCAAACATCTTAAATGCATGATTAGGCTCTAAACCATCATTTATTTGAAGATCAATCCTTGAAGGATGTGATCTTCTTCATCAAGGATTACGGTTTCTCATTGGTAATGGTGAAACAACAAGCATCTAGCTAGATCCTTGGTTACCCACAAATCCCTCAAGACCACCTCAACGCAAGCAAGATGTCGACACAGATTTAAAGACATAGAATGAGTTGATAAATGCTCGTACAAAAATATGGAACACGGATCTCCTAGAAGATATCATGGAAACAGAGGACATTGGAATCATCAAAAAAGATAAAGCTTAGTATCCGGAACAAACCAGATCTGTTAGGATGGCATTACACAATAACCGGCATCTACATGGTTAAATCAGGTTATTGGTTAGCAACACATGTTGATTCTACCAACAATCAAATTTTACCACCTGATGGTTCTACAGTCCTCAAACAAGCAATCTGGCGATTCAACACAGCACCAAAAATAAAACACTTCCTTTGGCGAATGTTATCTAATGCACTGCCCTATTGGATCCACACTTATTCGAAGATGCATCACCACCAACGCACAGTTGTCGATGATGTTTGTCAAAGCACTGAATCTACAGATGATCTATTCTTTACATGTCCTTATGCGGAAATGATTTGGAGAGGATCCCAATTACCACATTATCAGATGTTAAATCAGACTGTCTTTTGAAGATCGCTTGCAATCTATTTTTGAAATTGTCAATAATATTGATATATAGATTGCGTGACGAGGCAACAACCACTTTGGATACTTTGGAGACTTTAGAAAAGCAGGAATCTATTAGCAATCAAAGATGCCGAAGAATGGAGTAATATTACTCAAAGTCCAGATGATAACCAAATTCATCCACGAAGACATATGCACTCGAATCATAAATCCAGTTGGAAACGTCCTTCCCACGGAAAGGTGAAATGTAATTATGATTGTAGCTTCAAGTTTAATGAAGATAAAGTCAAATCGGCATGGATTGTCCGAGAGGAGAAGGGATTTTATTTGGAAGCAGGACAAAGCAGAGGGAAAGGAATCACATATCCTATGGAAGCAGAACTACAATCACTTCTAATGGCTATGCAACAACTTTGGATCAGAGGATATCGTGATGTAGTTTTTGAAGGAGATAACATTTCAATTTTGAAAATTTTCTCTGAAGAATTATTATACTTCCACAACTAGATCCGGGATATCAGAGATTGGAGAAATCGCTTTGACAATATAGAGTTCAACTGTGTACCAAGAAGAGATAATTATGCAGCAGATACGCTTGCTAAAGAACATTTTCTGCCTAATTGTGATTTTGTTTTCCATTACTATGTACCACAGTACCACAATGTATTGTAAATTATTCAAAAGTTAAAAAAAAAAACTCATATGAAATAAAAGCGAAGCACGAGGACGAATTAATGTGTATATTTTACACCATTTTGATATCTTAATTGATCTTAGTGACTTTTAAAAATTAATGTTACTTTAAAATAAACACCGCATTATTATAAATCTAAATAAAATACATATGCCATTTTTAGTAAGCAATTATATTATATTTAGGCGGAATTATAAACGGAAGAGGTTTTCACTTAAATCTTTTACTTAAAAGGTTATTTCATTAATTTAATTATGGATTTTAAGATGTACTGATCAGTACTTGAGGGAATTTTTCATAAAATTTTATATTTAAGCAGTTTTTTTATTAATAATTTAGTTAAGGGTTTTAAAATAGATTGGTCAATATTTGAAGAGTCTTTTTTATTAAAATCCCCAAGAACAATGACAGTTCTTGAGGCCACTCGGTAAAAGAAGAGAGAAATCAGATCTACAATGTTGTGGAGTGGGGCACGTGCCCAGGTTAATTTTGAAAAATATCAAATTAATAGCTGGTTAATTATAATATGTTATCTCATTTGGCAAGAAAGAGCCCCATGTTATCTCATAGGTGTGGAGTTGGATGCTCTTGTTGATATTTTTTTTTTTGCTTTCATTCTGATTTAGTATGATTTTTTATTTGTCTACCACAGCCCACGGTTTTATTAATTGTTTTCCTACATGTTTTTTATTGGCTGCAATTTCCATATTTTTTATTTTATTATTTTCTTAAATTGAACTGTTCTTTTTATCCTTCTAATTATATTTTAAATTTTAAAAAAAAATCATCTTTTTCTTCAGTAAAATAATCCCTTTCTTCGTTTTAATTTAAAAAAATGTTAGTATTATATCTAATATATGTAATTAAATTTGTTTAGAAACCAATTGGAATAGTATTTTCAAAACAAATTGGTGTCTTTTTGGATTTCAAAGTTTAAAATATATTAAGATTGAAAAATTCTATGTATTTAATACTTTTTACTATATAAGGTTTTTAATAATTATATGTGATTTGTGTTCTATATAAATTATTTTTCATGATCCATCCCTGAGAGAAACATAGTAATTTTTTTTAATATGAAGTTACGGCAAGAGATAATAAATACTAAGATCATTTCTGCATTCATAAGAACCTCACATAATTTCTCAAAAAAAAATATATAACTTATTATATAATTAGATTTTAAGTTTTTAAAAAGAATTGAACCAATAAATACTGAACACATGTTGGATACATGTTGGATGAAGTTCTCATAAGTCTCTCAAATATTTTGTTTGATTATTTTTCTTTTTTAATTATAAGAGACTCATTAAAAAATTTCCACTAATCATGTTTTACTAGTATTGATTTCGAAAAGACAAAAACCTATAGTATAATTGTGATTTCGCGACAGATTCTTATCCACGCAAATGTGTCAGTTTTTGTTTTAGAAGTTTATCACTTATAGAATAAGCCAAATCTTTTATAAAATAATAATAAAATAAAACTCATTTCGGCGTATGCATAATAAACAATACGAAAACGCCAAGAAATGATCATAATATATGTGTTTTATTAAGATAATGTTTAAAAACCCAATGAAGATAAATAGACACCTATTAAATTACATTTCATATTTAACAATGAAACAGTATTATAAAATCGTTTTAATTAGAGTGGCATAATTGTAAGTCATGCACTAACTAAAACCATAAGGTTATGGGTTCAAATCTCTATTTTAAACCCTTTCACGAAAAAAAAATCGTTTTTGGGGTCATTTTCGCATAAATGGCTGGCTATTTAGGAAGACCAACTTGAATTATAAGAATATTAGATTAAAGTTATATATAATATTTGATGGACCTGGTGGATTAGGTGCACGTGACTGTTATTATAAAATTAATTCGCACGATTCACGCCACTGTGAATATATTTTTTTGTCAACCCATTATGAAATATGAATATACAATCATTCATATTACATCAAAGGTATATTAAATATAACCACGCCAATTACAAAATTCAGTGCGGGTGATGCGTGCCAACGGCGATGATGGGT
This sequence comes from Cardamine occulta, assembly GCA_028015245.1. NCBI lineage: Eukaryota > Viridiplantae > Streptophyta > Magnoliopsida > Brassicales > Brassicaceae > Cardamine > Cardamine occulta. Next base: position 6,956,143 of record CM051365.1, read on the forward strand.
GTCATGACTCGTCACTAATATATATATATATATATATATATATATATTTACTAACGTATGTGGTTATCTTTTTGTGGACAATACTGTCAAAAACCTTGTTTTGTGTAAAAAGGTTTTCTTATCATTCAAGTTGTTAAGGCTTTGTCTTGTATACAAAATATTAAACTTAGATGAACTAATTACACAATCAAATTATAAACCCGTCAATATTCCCCCTTAGGTTTGGAGTATAAAGATCGCAAATATCCAAGCAAGAAATGATTTACCTCTTTCCGCCCAAGTGCCTGGGTGAGTATATCCGCTAGTTGCTACTTAGTCAACACATGTTTGGGTATAATCATGTCCCGAATAAAATGACAATTCTTCTCAATATGCTTCGTTCTCTCATTAAAAAATTGGATTTTTGCTGAGATGTATCGCCGATTGATTGTTACAGTAAAAAGGAATAGGCGCAGAACAATCAACTCCCAGTGTTGTAAGCAACTCCCATAACCTTAAAATCTCACTCACCGTATCCACCATCACCCGATATTCAGCTTCACATGAGGATCAAGACACCATGTCTTGCTTGTGTGTTTTCCAAGAAATAGGTGATCCACCAAGTTGAATAAACCATGCGGTTAACAACTTTCGTGACAAAAGACATCCACCCCAATCCGAATCACTCCACGCTGTCAACTTTAAATCAGAGTCAGCTCGTAAAAGAATCCCTTGACCCGGATTACCTTTTAAATAACGAATCACCCGTATCGTGGCATCCTAAAGCTCGGCTTTAGTCTCTTTCATAAACTGAGAAAGAATATGAATGGCATATGACAGTTCCGGACGAGTCACATCAAGATATATTAACCGATCCACCAACCGTCGATACTGAAACGCATTCGGAATAGTTTTGCCTTTCATGAGAAGTAGGCGATGATTTTGTTCCATAGGGTGAGATAAAGGCTTACCTTCAAGTAAACATGTTTCAGCAATGATATCAAGGATGTACTTTCATTGGCATATGTACATACCGGTTGGACTCCGAGCAACTTCAATCACCAAAAATATTTCGGAATTCCGAGATTCTTCATGTGAAAACAGAAACTCAAATAGTCTTTGAATGCTTGTATAACCTCCAAAGAACTACCAGAAATAATCAAATCATCAACGTATACCAGAACATGAAGCCTAAAATCCCTACTTTCATCATCAACCGTAAACAAAGAATAATCAGATAGAGATTGAGTAAAACCATATTCTTTGAGTGCAGATGTGAACTTAGCAAACCAACATCTAGGTGCTTGTTTGAGTCCATATAGAGGTTCATGTAGGTGACAAACTTATGATTTATCGTCAGTCCAAAACCCCAGTGGAAAACAAATAAATACTTCTTCTTCAAGATCGCCATGCAAAAAAAGCATTATGCACATCCATCTGACGAACCTCCCAATCTCAAGAAACCAAAACCTCCAAGAACGAGCGGACTATTGTCATCTTACACACTGGAGTGAAAGTTTCTTTATAATCGAGACCTTCAGTTTGATTATTTCCGAGAATCACAAGGCGAGCTTTGTATCGTTCCAAAGAACAATCAGACTTATATTTCAATGTAAATACCCATTTGCAACCAAGAGCCTTCTTACCCAGAGGTAATGTGTGACCCCCATGATCCTCAATAGGATCGTTGGGAAGACGAGAAAACTCGAACAACTAATACGGAGAGCTGCCCATCAGCTCAGGGAAGGGGATCCAAGCTTAAAACCAGCTCAAGTGATCGAGCTAGCTAACTGGAGTAGCTGTCAAGAAGCGCAACGAGATGGAGAGAGTGGACACTAGCTGGGCAACTGAATCCCCAGCTGGGTAGCTTGTCGGTGCTGACGGTTACGGATAACAGTTACCGAGACTGACCAAATAGGTACAAGTAGGGACGCATGTGGTAACTGCCGGGCAGTTACCCAAAATTTAACGAATATGGCCAGGCGGTTTTCTAACCAGTTATCACTGAGAATTCATATAAATAAACGCGCAACACCCGATTTCGAGACAGAAAAACACAAAGCATCACACAGATAATTCCAAAGATCATCTTAGAGAATAAATACTAAGGAAATACGTTTTCGGTAGTGAGTATCGGAGAAGTATCAAGCCAAAGTGAAGATTATGTGGTTCAAAGAAGTAACAAGTCAGAAATGCGATCCAATCTGCGTGATCAAGGTAAGTGCGTGATGTAGCTTTGTACTCAGACTCGTATCTTACCGGAAAGTCTAAGGACTAAGAGAATTATTGGGAATAAGGGATAAAATATGTTAAATGTTCATACATTGCATGTGCATTCATCCAAAATCATTTAGTGAATACAGAATACTTATCCATGTCTGTCTTTAAGGAAACGAAGGTGATCGTGGAAGGGATTTGACATAGGCCCGGGGTTCGTGGCCGAGAAGATAGGTGGTGATGGACCGGGTAGTTAGGATCAAACACTTGTAATAGTTTATATGCAAACTCATTTGTTGTATCGAACCTTAATGTTAAATAAATAAATTATCTGGTTTCTTTTTTAACTCTAATGCTTGTTCATTACTTTAAATAACAAATCATACAATATCCTCGAAAATGGACTTGTTTAAGAATCATACCCTAAAATTAACTAAGTATCGTAAGTATCATTCCCAGACTTAAAAAATTCGGGACGGGTCTTTAAAAGTTGGTATCAGAGCATGCTTGTTCCTAGGATTGTTAGTGTGGGTTGGGGAAATCACCACTCGGCTGGATTTACCAATCACAAAAACTTAAAGTACATATTCACTCAGCTGGATTTGAATCTTAGGCAAAGAAGATGGATAGAGTTGATGGCTGACTATGATTTGGACAGTTTGACGATCCCAGGAAGGCGAACCAAGTAGCTGATGCTCTAAGTCGAAGACAGTTTGAAATTGACACAGATAAAGACCAAGAAAGTTTGGTCAATATGCTCGGGACCTTGCATTTGAATGCATTGTCCGACGACGTAAAGCCATTGGTTTTGGCAGCGGCTAATCAAGCGGATCTACTTAGTATAATACAAACTGCTCAAGGGAAGGATGAGAAATTGAACAACGATGCCCAAAACGATCACACCAAGTACCAGATTTCAAATAATGGTACCATTGTGATCAAGGATCTGGTGTGTGTTCTGGATGATCGGGCATTGAAGAAAGAATTCCTTAAGGAAACACACTAATCAAAGATTTTAATCCATCCCGGGTTAAACAAGATGTATCGTGATATGAAAAGGTACTACTATTGGATTGGAATGAAGAAAGACGTGGCGGAATGGGTGTCTAAGTACAGAACATGCCAACTCGTTAAGGCGGAATATCAAGTCCCGAGTGGTTTACTACAAAGTTTACCCATGCCAGAGTGGAAATGGGATCATGTTACAATAGACTTTGTGAGAGGATTGCCCATGGGAGGATTAAAGCAGAATGCGGTTTGGGTAGTGGTGGATAGACTAACCAAATCCACTCGTTTTATTGCTATCTCGAAAAGTGATGGAGCCAAAGAGATCACAGTAAGGTACATGGAAGAAATAGTACGCTTGCATAGAGTCCCCATGAGTATCGTATCGGATCGAGATACTCGATTTACTTTCCACTTTTGGAAAGCTTTTCAAAAGGCCTTAGGTACGAAGGTGAATATGAGTACAGCCTATCACCCACAAACGGATAGGGAGTCTGAACAAATAATTCAAACACTCGAAGACATGTTACGAGCATGTGTTTTAGATTGGAGAGGCAATTGAGAGAAGTATTTAGAGCATCTCCAAAGGAACACTCTATACCTTCAAATATAAAGTTTTTGATACTCCAACTCAAATTCCAAAACTTCAAATTTTGAAGCATTGAATAGTGACACTCCAAATATAGAGTATCACTATTCAAACCTTCAAATTTAAAGTTTCATCTTTTGAATTTGCATTTCAGTCCCTACAATTATATATCATCTACATAATCTTATTAATTTTGTTTTTTTTTTTATCATTTTAGTCTAGAAAAGTTTATAATTCATAAATATTTCATATATACTCTTACAAATTTAAATAATTTTTAAAAATAAGAACATGTTAATATACAATAATATTACATTACGAAAATAAAATACAAAATAAAGCAATACAAAAAAATAAAGTTACATAAACACAGAAACATTACACAAATTAAAATACAACAACAATATTAATAATTAAGTAAATTTCATCCCGAACCTCTAAGGTAATCAAAAAAATTTCCATATAAATTTGGTGAAATTGTAGGTTGTCATTCTTAATGTATGTTTTTAGTGTATGTTGTCAAAAAATTTTAATTTATGTTTTTAGTTATTTATAAAAGTTTTATGATATTAATTAATTGTGATCAATATGAGGACTATAATGCAAATTAAAATAGTTTTAAAGTTAGATTTGAAGTGTTACCATTGGAGACAAATATACACACACTTCAAATATGAAGAGTCCCAGGGAGATTCTCTTAATGCTGGTTAAATTCGCATACAATAATAGCTACCAAGATAGTATTGGAATGTCATCATACGAGGCATTATACGGAAGGCCATATAGAACACCGTTGTGTTGGACACCGGAAGGCGAAAGGAGATTTTTCGGTCCGGATGTGGTGGATCGGACGATGGAAAGGATGAAGTTTCTTAAGATCAAGTTAAAGAAAGCACAAAACCGACAAAAGATTTACGCGGATAAACATCGGAAGAAGTTGGAGTTCCATGTAGGAGACTTGGTGTATATTAAGGTGGCAACTTACAAAGGGAAATGACATTTTTCTAAGAGGAAAAAGTTAAGTCCAAGATATGTTGGTCCATACAAAATCCACCAGCGAGTTGGAGAAGTCGCATATAGGCTAGAGTTACCACCGAGATTAGAAGCATTTCTTTAAGTGTTCCATGTCTCGCAACTCCGGAAATGTCTAAGTGACCAAGAAAATGTCGTAATGGATGTGCCTCCTGAATTAAAACAAAACTTAACGATGGAAGTAGAACAAGATCAGATCATTGATCGAGTGGACTAAAGAACTCGAAGAAAAATTTTAAAGATGATAAAGGTGGTATGGAACCGTGGCAGTCACAAAGAAGCTACTTGGGAAATAGAAAATAAAATGAAGGCTGATTTTCCTAAGTAGTTTAAGGAGATGGGTAAAGATCAACTTGATTCGGATTTGAGGACGAATCCCATTCGGGGAGGAGACTTCTGACTCCCGCGATCCTCAATAGGATCGTTGGGAAGGACCTGGTCCGAGGAAGGACGAGGAAACTCGGACAAGTCATACGAAGAGCTGTCCATCAGCTCGGGGAAGTGGATCCAAGTTTAAAACCAGCTCAAGGAATGATCTAGCAAGATCAAGTGATCATGCTAGCTAGCTGGAGTAACTGTTCGGAAGTTCAACTAGCTAGAGGTAGTGGACACTAGTTGGGCAGTTGGATGGACTGTGACACTAGCTGGGCAGCCGGATGCCCAGCTGGGTAGCTGATCGGTAATTGACAGTTACGGATGACAGTTACCAAGACGGGTGTAAGTAAGGACGTGTGTGATAACTGCTGGGCAGTTACCCAAAATACAACAAATCTGGCTGGGCGGTTTCCTAAGCGGTTATCACCGAGAAATCGTATAAATAACACATTTCAGACCCGATTTCGAGACAGAAAAACACAGAAGATCACACAGATAATTCCAAAGATCATCTTCAAGAATAAATACTAAGGAAATATGTTTTCGGTAGCAAGTATCAAGCCGAAATGAAGAATCAGCAGTTCAAGGAAGTAACAAGTCAGAAGTGCGATCCGATCTTCGTGATCAAGGTAAGAGCTTGGCTGTGGCTATGTGCTCAGACTCGTATCTTACCGGAAAGTCTAACGACTAAGGGAATTATGGCTATTTAGGGATAAAACGTGTTAAATGTTCATACATTGCATGTGCATTTATCCGAAATCACTTAGTGAATACGAAATACTTATCCATGTTTAGCTTTCAGGAAACGAAGGTATTCGTGGAAGAGATTTGGTTTAGGCACGGGATTCATGGCCGAGGAGATAGGTGGTGATGGACTGGATAGTTACGATTGAACACTTATAATAGCTTATATGCAAACTCACTTGTTGTATCGAATCCTTATGTTAAATAAATAAATTATCCAGTTTCTTCTTTAACTCTAATGTTTGTTCATTACTGTAAATAACTCATGGAATAGCCTTGAAAATGGACTTGTCTAAGAATCAGACCCTAAAATTAACTAAGTATCATAAGGATCATTCCCCGACTTAGAAAATTCGGGATGAGTCTGTACATAATATCTCTACCGTCCAAGTTCCTTAGTCCTCGAGAGCTATAATCTCACCTCTTATGGTCTACGCCAACGTTCATCCTCAAATGCTTCAGTGTATGTTCGTGGAATTAAATCAGCCGTAATTGCAGAAAGAAATGCTTGATGACACTCCGAAAAATTAGAACAATCCACATAATCACCAATCGGATACCAAGAGGAATCCAAAAAATACTACTGGAAACATAATGAGTCGTATTAGTCCCATAACCTTGAAGTTTTGTAGAAGAAAATTTCATACAACAACCTTTCCCCATAGGAATATCTTCATCATCATCAACCTCATCATGATCACTTTCAGCAACATCATCAACCTCGTCATGTTCACTCACTGCTGCATCATCAACCTGGTCATGTTCTTTCTCAACTTCTTGTGCCGTAGAAGAACTCTTTATATCCGACGAAGAAGTTATCACCGGTTCTTCAGTTGATACGCGATCAGCAAGAAGAGGTGGTGAAAGTAAAGGAAGATATATTTGAGCGAACCACACTCACAAGGGATTCATCTTGGGACGAAGTCACGGTTCAAATAGACTCAAGTACTGGGTGTGAAGTAATTGGTGTCGGCTCAAGAACCAGCAGAAGAGCATCATCTAATGCCGGTAAAGATAGTAATGATGTCATAGAAGAGGATGATGCCGTGGGTGGTGTAGCATTAGAAAACTCTATTTTAAGAAACACCACATCCTGAGAAGAAGAAATAGCTGTATTATCCAAATTGTATATCTTCCAATCCTTCTTTCCATACAGATATCCAATGAAAATCGAACGATTACTATGAGTAGCAAACTTGTCACTCTTATATTTTTTATTGTGAACGTAGCATAAGCAACCAAAAACACGGAGATGATTGATTGAGGAGGACAGTTGTACAACATTTCAAACGGAATATTTCTGTTAAGAACCATAGTGGAAGTGCGGCTAATCACTCCACTACGGTTCTTAATAGCCAGCCGTAAGGACACAAAACCCCAAAAACTCAACCGGTAAGTTTGACTGAAAAACGAAGAGCACGTGCGACATTTAATATATGTCAATGCTTGCATTCAACCCGGCCATTTTTATTAAGGAGTACCAACACATGACGTCTCATGAATTATCCCTTTTTCTCTTAAAAAATTGCCTAGACTGAGAAATTCAGCTCCATTATCACTATGGATAATCTTCAATTTCCTATCAAACTGTTGTTCAAAGAGCGCAGTAAAACTTCGTAGAGTCAAAGTTGTTTGACTTTTGTTTGGGAGCAAAGAAGTCCACACAGTACTAGAATAATCATCAACGATTGTAAAAAAAAATCTTGAACCACAAATTCCCGTTGTTTGAGATGGACCCCAAAGATCACAATGACCTAACACAAAAACTCCATAAGTTTTATTAATACTCAAAAGAAAAGAATCACAGGTTTGCTTAGAACGAATAAAAACATCACATGATTTCGAATCAAAACTATAACTAGATTAAGATAACTTCAACATCTACATGATTGTAGACGATGGTTGACCCAAACGACGGTGCCAAACATCATCTGGTTGTGCATCCAATATTTGTGCCATCGTTGCAGCCACCACACCTCTAAAACATTATAGTCCACCAAGCGGCGGCTATGTTTCGAAATCGCATGGCAATTACTGGAACACAACGATCTAGTGGAACTCGCTTGAATTCAAGTACTTCTTCCACAGTTACAATCCAGTCTAAAAGCTCCTTAGCCGTAGCTCCACCATGAAACTCATGAAGTTCAGACTTGAACCCCTGTTTCCAATGCTCCTCAACTTCATGGCGAAAGAAAGGTTGTTGAATCTGTCCTGCGAACGGATTGTTCTCCTCCTCCTGTTCATCAGCATCGACAACAACATTGGGTTGTGGTGGTGGCGCTTGTTGTCCATCCATTGATTGAATCGCCACTGTGAGTTGCTGCATCTGTTCTTGAAGGTGCATCAGAGTTTGTCGCGTAAGCTCAGCTTCCATAGGCGGTGGATCACATTTTGGTCTGGCATCGTTAATTATCAAGTTTTTTGCTCTGATACCAACCTGGCGCAGCGTAAGATAGGGATTTGAAGCTCAATCAAAAGATTTATGCAATATCTTGAGACCTACTTTGCTCAACTAAGAAACTTAAAGAAATGTCTTAGGACCAACTTCTTGGTTTGATGAAGCTAATCGAATCAAAACAAGGAAGAAGAGGAATTCTCTTGTAAATTATTATTCAAAAGCTGCTTAATACAAAGACCAGGGTAAACCAGATATAGGGTTTTGGTTTCCAATGACAAAAAGGAATAAGAACTCTAAAAGGAAAAGACTAAACCAACATGAGTTTTAAAACTCTAAAAATAAAGGAAAAGTCTGAATAAAGAAAATCGTTTAAGTAGTTAAGGCGGTGCTGCATCAATTACTTTCAAAAACATTCCACAAATGGTTGCCTACAATGTACAAAAGGTTTATTTGAGTTGAATAAATTTAACATTCATTCAAAAAAAATCGATATGTTAAAACCTATTAGGCTTGGCCCCAAACATTGACCGACTTCAAGAGCAAAAAGGAAACTTACCAAAAATTGAAGTTTTATTCAGAAAAGGAAAGCTTGAAGAAAAGGGAAGTTCAAAGTCAAGAATGAAAAAGAAATCTCCAACCTCTTCAAATCACTATAAAATAAAAGTTTAAGAGGTATCCTTTCACATAATTCATTCAGAAACAGAGAGAAACACACATAAAATCTAGAGAACACATCCAAAAATCCTAATTCACCTAAACCATTTTTTAATATGAACTCCGAATGGCTAGATCCCTTCTCAAGGGTACGTAAGCAACATTTCTCAAGGTGCAACTATAACATGTAAAATCTTTTTTTTTTTTTTAGTTAGTTTATCAATTTGATAACTAGCTATTTCTTGTAATTGTCGAACTTAAATTTCAATAATAATAAAAGTCTCTGAATCCCTATCTATAAATATTTTGTTTGAAAACCAGTTTCAACAATTCTTATCTTTAGTTTCCGAGATGGAAAAATATGTCTCAGTTTTTTTTATATAGATTAAGAGCAGAATTTATCATGTCTTATAATTAATTGGACAGGTCGACCCTGAACATGTGCCAACTTGTTTATAATTTTTGAATATTATAATAACCATATCGAACATATAATTATTAAAATTATATACATATGTATCATCAAATACGTAAGACCGATTATTAACAAACTGCGTGACACTTAGTTGGCTTTTTATAAACCACATTGAAATAGGTTGATAGAACAGTAGAGATAAGACCAATGGCAAACGTGATATAATAAATTCATAAAATGTGTAGATGGTGGGTTCTACAGCTTTATTCTAAGAAAATTTAGTATTAATTTCACTGGATACATACAATAACGTATGTATATGTCGAAATAAAACCATGATGTAAGAATATACTGTGACCAAAAAAAGAAAATAAAAATAAAAATATTTATACTTATTATGCGTAGGGCAACAACCCAACATATTTGGTTCCTACCAGAAGAAACACGTTTCACCCAAGTTGTTGTTATTTCCCCACCTTTGTCAGTTGGCACCAAAAGGTCCAAAACCAAGAAATATGTTCGAACTTGCCATAGAGAAAATTAAAAAAAAAAAAAAAAGAAGCTCAAACTAGGGCTTGACAAAAAACTCGGACCTGAAATCCGAACTTGAACCCAATCCAAAAAAACTCGAACCAAACCTGATCCAAATTTTTAAAATATCTGAATGGATTATAGATTTATAAACTCAAACACCTGAATTCGAATCCAACCCAAACCGATAACCGAGTAGGTACTCAAAATACCCATAAATATAATTATATTTATATATATACAAATAATAATTATATTTAGATTTGATATAACCTAATTATCAAAAATTGTAATTATAAATCCAAAGATATCAATTATTTTAAGATCAAAATAATCAAAATATATAAAATAACTAAAATATCCGAAAGTTCCTAGTTATATATGTAAAAATTTAACCAAATTTTATTCAAATTTAATAATTTTTTTTATTTTTCCTCAATATTTTGGATACCAAACCCGAATTGATCCGAACTGAACCTGAGCCGAAGCTATGAAATATCCGAACGGGTCATATATGCCTAAACCCGAACATCCGAAAACTTGAACGGGTATCCGAATGTCCACCCCTAGTTCAAACCACCAAACTAGTTCGTAAAAAAAAAATTAATAAAATTTTCTTATTTTATTATGGATAAATTTATTTATTTTTGATAAATCGCGGGAATTCTGAGTTTTTGCTCCATAATTTCTCTTGGTACCTGAAACAAGCATTTAGTTAATTCCTATTTAAAAAATATATCTCAGTCCTAAAAACAAATTGAACTCGGAATTCAAGGAAACCAACCCCTTATACTACCTCTATGCTACCACACCTTTAGTTTGGATAAAATAGTTTGTCTATTATATATGTGAAACAAAGAAAACGGAAATCTGATATCACTATGTACAAAACTACAAACTCTATGTGTCCATTTTGACATTTGCTATTTGATTTGTGTGATTTATCTATGATACTCACCGATAAGTACGACATAGTAGTAAAAAGGCGGTACAATTAGATGTGGTAAAGACATTATGAATTCTGGTTGGTAACATAATAGATGTACGTACAAATAATAAATAATATTAAAAATAAAAATAAACTAGAAAAGTAGATATTTAATAAAGTGAATACCAAAATTTAATATTTTAAAAAGAAGTATGATTTATTTTTATTAAAAATAATATAAAATATATATTTAATGATAAGTTTAGCACAATCCATAGAATAATATATTTCTATGGTAGATTACAAATGCATTTTAAAAAATTTTAAATTGGTTATTACTAATAGTTTGTTGTTTTTTTAAAATCTAAAAATTCTTGTGGGCCAATGAGATTTAAATTAAGTGGACCTGTGAGATTTAAAATTTGTTACAATAAGATATAGTTTTGAAAATTAGTGGACCAATGAGAATTGTAAGTTTTAGGAAAAAAAGCTCAAGATAAATTTTGTTTTAACACCAAGTTAGATGTACCTCCAAAAATATTATATATTACGATCAGTGACGGACCCAGGGTAAAAACTTACCAGGTGCAAAGTAGTGTTTGAGAAAAAAAAAAGAAAAAAAAAAGAGGAGGTATCAAACTTGAGGGGAATGAAGTTCAAAAGCATGAATTACCATTTGTCTAGTCAAATTGTTTTGATAATACATACAGAACGAATATATATTTCTCAACTGACACACTTTTTTCCTTCCTTGGTCCGCCCATGACTACGAAGAAAAATTCATAGTCATATAAACAAAAGATTGAACCACTATTTTTAAATGTAATGCCACTTTTTGGTACAATTTCCATGTAATGCATAAGGACAAAAACAAAATTTTAGGTTTTAAATGGCGAAAAGAACGTTGTGGCACCAAGCGTCTTTGAATGAGCCTTGAGCCATGTCGTACATGGTGCCTTTCTGACAAAAGACACAATTTATATAAATAAAATAAAAATGTATTTATACTTTTTAGTTTACTATACAGAACCATATGATAAAAACAATTTGCAAGAAAAGCAAATATAATAGTTTTTGAAACGCTAATAAGGATAATCTAAAGAACGGTACTCATAGTCTTCTTCATTGCCTACTTTATCCTTATGAACTTCATCCCCACCAGAATTCTTTCCCATAACATCATCATCATTTTCATTAACCAACAATATAGCAGTTGGTGGTGTACCAGATGCTTTGCGATTGAAACTGCTATCAATACTCTTTTTTTCCAATCTATTCGAAGTTGGAGCTTCTCTAATTACTTAACTAGGTTCATCATCGTCAAACACTAAATCATCATTTAAAAAGTCTCCATCCATTTTTAATTATGATTAAATATATATAATTATTTATGTATTTAATTTATCATTATGCATCGCTTCAGACAAGGCACCTTCAAGACGTACGCTTTATAAATCTAACCATGCCTTCATCCTCTATGGTGATCTACCTCTCACCAAGGTGCGCGCGTTTATCCACGCTTTATAGCCACATGCGCGTTTATTAAAAATACTCTTATAGTTAAATGTTTTTATGTATATTTACTGACTTAATTGTTCATGTTTTTATAACTATTGGAATTTGGACATATATAATTACCTTTTTCCTAAGGGTTTTAGTTCGATCTTTTAATTGTGCCAGGTCATTACCTTGATTATGCTATGAATTGATCTTCTGTCAATCGGCGAACACGAGGAACATCTGGTTAACATCGACGTGTATTGCACTTTTGGTAGCTTTTCTTCGACGATATGTTAGCCCTACCCTAACCACCTTATAATTTATAGAGTTTTTAGTAATCAAAACCCTCAACTAAAAATAAATTATAAAATAACTCTTTAAATATGTAATGAAAAACCTCTTCAATTTTAAATCAGTTAATGAAAAATCTCCTCCGTCTATATTACTGTTTGTAAAATTAAAAAACGATATTTTTTTAGTAATAAAACCTCTTAACTAAAAATAAATCGTAAAAAACTTCTCAATTATATGTTTAATGAAAAAATCCCTCAACTTTAAATGTGGCCATGAAAAAATCCCTTAACTTTAAATCCATTAGTAAAAAAAAATGTCTACAATGCCGTTAAAATTAGACTAAATTTAAAACGTAACATTTTTTTGTGGTCAGAAATGACACGAAATATTGTAAAATGAGAACGACATATTCTAAAATAAAAACGACATGAATTTTGATGTTTTAAAATGAGAAAAATGACATGTTTTTTAAATTGACTTTTGACTTATCCAAAAACAAGTTAGAACATAAAATTTTTAGTAACAAGATTACATGCAATTTAAAAATCCAGAAAAGCAAAACTTCATACTACATGTTGAATTTATTGGGTGGTATTTTTTCTATTTAAACGGTTGTTACCACTATATAATAAACAACCATTCAAAAAGACAAAAAACAATTCAATGAACCCAATTTGTAATATGAAGTCTTACTTTTGTGGAGTTTTATGTTGTAACATGTTTGATTTTTATGTTGCATGTAAATTAGGAATGTTATGTTGTAACATATTTGATTTTTATGTCTACAGTGCCGTTAAACGTAAAATTCATATCGTTTTCATTTTACAATATTTCGTGTCATTTTTGACCAAAAAAAAGAAAAGTAAAATGTTATGTTTAAAATTTAGCCTAATTTTATCGACACTGTAAACATATGAATTTTTTACTATTGAATTTAAAGTTGAGGGGTTTTTTCATTAACAGATTTAAAGTTGAAGGATTTTTCATTAAATATATAACTAAGGATTTTTTTTAAGATTCATCTTTACTTGAGGGATTTTATTACTAAAAATCTACCTTTTTTTTTAATTTTACATAACACTGCATTTTGATTTTAATGGCAATATAGAAAAAAAAATCTTTTATTAACGGATTTAAAATTGAGGAATTTTTTTATTAAATATATAGTTAAATTTTTTTTTACGATTTATCTTTACTTGAAGGATATTAAAACCCCTAATTTATATAATTTTCCACTACAAGATAGCTATTTAGCTAATTGAATCATATATTATACGATATGTTATCCATAAATCCTAACCATTTTATAATTTCTATTATTTTTCCATTGCATAATAGTATTAAGCCAATCAAATCATATTCAAAATTTTAATTTTGTTATTGTAGTATTTTTCTATAATTCTTTCTTTTTACATAGAGTCTCGTGTAATATTTTATAAAAAATATCGGGCCATGTGTTCATTACTCAATTTTTTCACTGTGTTTTTCTTTCTTTCTGGATTTTAGAAAAGGTTTACTGGGGTCTGTTTTACTGACTTAAGTATTAGAGAGTACTTGAATTTCCATGTGTTTACTTCGCATTGTAAAATATTTATCCCTAGTGGATCAGAACGAAAAATACCCCAGAACAATTAATGTACTAAAATTCACCAAAATCCTATCATATCTACACGTTATTAGTTTTTGTTTAAAACATTCATTTTTTTGTCTCCTACTAATGCTATAATACTCTTTCCCTTTTACAAATAGAGTCATTTTAACATTTTCAGCACACATTAAGAAGTATATAAATTTATTTTCTACCATATATTTATGCACTAAAAATATTTCTCTCTCTAATTAATAAATTGAAATAATATGAATAAAATTGAGATTTATGTTTAAAATATGAATTGGAAACAGAAAACAATATTTTTTGTGAAACAAAAATAAAATTTTAAAACGACATTCTTTATAAAACAGAGAGAGTATATGATAATAGGCTAATACCTATCATACCATCATATTATTTCTCTCATGGCAGCTATAACCTCTATATTCTTTTGCTTTTCATTAATATTTTGTTTTCATTAAATCTTGTCAATTAATATATGCAAATATTTAATTAGAGAAGGTGATATTTGAATATTTTGTGTGATAAATCTTGACATTGCATTTACATTTATGCTATTTAAAAAAATATTGTTTCAAAATGTTCAAAAATTCTGGTTTTATGATATATGATGTCTGATGTATTTCCATCTATCTTTAACGATAAGCTACTATACTGACAAACACAAATCTGTTAAAACAAGAAAGAAGAAGGAAAAATTATCATTTTTCCTTGAGAAAAATATAATATCAGATCATGACTCCACGTATATTTGTCTATCTCATTGCTATACTATATTAATATAAATCCATTTCCTTCCATTTCTATTCATGTTACAACAAATATTAGTATTATATTGACTTTTATCTTTGGTCTACATTAATTATTTGTTCTCATATAAATTAGCAAATCCGGCTCCGATATGTAGGTCCAACGACTTTAGTATCAATCGTGAAAAAAAGGGAACTCCACGTTTCCTTATAAAACTACCACATTTACAACAACCCCGTTTTAATGTATTGTTTTGAAAACTACTACTAAAACAACTTACGGATTTACCTTTTTTGGTCCAAAAAACGGATTTACATGTTCTTGAATCTTTTAGATGTAACAGCGAAAAAAAATAAAAATAATGTCGGATCCAATATTAGGCTTAGACATTGGAACTTGGGATACCTCGAATGACCCTAGCAACTTGGAGAAATAAATAAATAAAAATATAAAATTATTTAGAAGGCTGTCAATTTCTCAATATACTAAAAAATCGTAGTAAATCTATAAATATATGAATATGTTAATGCCTAGTAAATGTACTATCCACCTAACACTTAAGTTTGGTGTATTGGTCAAAATTATATTCCAAAAATATTCCCAAGAAAAAAAACGGGAAACCGATAAATCAAGTTTTCCAAGAGAAAAGTACAAAAGCCAAATCAGACAAAGCGGGTCAGAACATCTTCAAAACGTCGTCGTTTAGTCCACGTAAGTCTTCGTAAGTCTTACCTTTTGACCGGTTATAACAGGTAAACTTAAATTCTCCGTCTTTTTTACCAGACCCGTTGAAACTCCGTTAAAGTGTTCCGTTTCTCCGTCACTATAAATAGCAGCTTCTACACTCAATCTATTTTTTTTTCTTTTTTTCTTCCTACTCTGTAGTCTCCTATAAATCTCTCCGTCTTCTCTTCCTCTCATTTCACGGTGACATCACCGGAGAAGATTATCATCTCCTCCGCCGCCTCCGACGACTTTTTTTCATTCTATAAACTCCTGTGGTTCGATTCCTTTCTCCCTTACAAACAAACTCACTTAGATTTAGTTTTATTTGGTTCTGTTCATATTTCGATTCGATTTCGTTTTGTAGATTTTAGATCTGTTCTTTGTAGCTTATTTGAAGTTGACTTTGTGTCTCTCATGGATCTTGATCTGTCTATGTTTTATTAGAACAGCTTAATTTTTTGTGGAAGCAGAATAAATCATTTTTAATTATAGATGGAATGTGTTAATTTCTTGAATATTTATTAAAATGATTTTTCTTATTTTGTTAAATGGATTTAGTATAAGTTATTTTCGCGTGTTCCAACAACATAAGTTTTATTTTATTTTTTATTTTATTTTTGTTTTTTTAATTGTTTGGATTAGCGGTTACAAAACTGTGTTTCTAAAGTCAACTAATGTTATAATGACAATATCTTGTAATAATCTCGTTAATATTTAATCTTGATTAGATCTTAATTCAACTAAAAACCAGAAATGGAGAGTGGTGGATTAAGAGCTGTGGGCTCACACTGTTCTTTGTCTGAAATGGATGATCTTGATCTGACTCGAGCATTAGACAAACCAAGATTGAAGATTGAAAGGAAGAGATCTTTTGATGAGAGGTCAATGAGTGAATTATCAACTGGTTATAGTAGACATGACGGTTTACACGATTCGCCACGAGGTAGATCGGTGCTTGATACGCCTCTTTCTTCGGCTAGAAACTCCTTTGAGCCTCATCCTATGATGGCTGAGGCTTGGGAAGCTTTAAGAAGGTCAATGGTCTTCTTCCGTGGTCAACCCGTTGGTACTCTTGCAGCTGTTGATAATACTACTGACGAGGTCTTAAACTACGATCAGGTAACAATCTGCAAAATGTTTGTTTAAGTTTCATGGACTTGTATCTCAAGAACTGATTGGTTTCACAATGTTTTGTGGTTTGTTGTAGGTGTTTGTGCGGGATTTCGTACCGAGTGCTTTAGCGTTTCTGATGAATGGTGAACCGGATATAGTGAAACACTTTTTGCTAAAGACACTTCAGCTTCAAGGTTGGGAGAAACGGGTGGATCGGTTTAAGCTAGGAGAAGGTGTGATGCCTGCAAGTTTCAAGGTGCTTCATGATCCTATCCGTGAAACGGATAACATTGTTGCGGATTTTGGTGAAAGTGCGATTGGACGAGTGGCTCCTGTAGATTCAGGGTTCTGGTGGATCATTCTTCTCCGCGCTTACACTAAATCTACTGGAGATTTGACTCTTTCAGAGACACCAGAGTGTCAAAAGGGAATGAAACTTATACTGTCTTTGTGCTTAGCTGAAGGGTTTGATACGTTTCCAACTTTGCTTTGTGCTGATGGATGTTCTATGATTGATCGAAGAATGGTAATTTAGGCCGTTCTTGATTAGAACTTATTGTTGTTTCTTGGTTTAATTGGTTATCAAAATTGATTTGTTTTATGTTTTTGGATTTGAAGGGTGTTTATGGGTATCCTATTGAGATCCAAGCGTTGTTCTTCATGGCTTTGAGAAGTGCTTTGTCGATGTTAAAGCCCGTTGGAGATGGCAGAGAGTTTATTGAGAAGATCGTTAAGCGACTTCACGCTTTGAGCTTCCATATGCGCAATTACTTCTGGCTTGATCACCAGAACCTCAATGACATTTACAGGTATATACTTATTTGCATTTAAATGATATATATAAACTCTGAAAAGTTTACTAAAATCTCATACAACTTTTTCTTGAAAGGTTCAAGACTGAAGAATACTCGCACACTGCGGTGAACAAGTTCAATGTGATGCCAGATTCGATACCTGAGTGGGTTTTCGACTTCATGCCTCTCCGTGGAGGCTACTTTGTGGGCAACGTAGGACCCGCTCATATGGATTTCAGGTGGTTTGCTCTTGGCAATTGCGTCTCCGTACTCTCTTCATTAGCCACTCCAGATCAATCCATGGCCATTATGGACCTTCTTGAGCACCGGTGGGAGGAGCTTGTTGGTGAGATGCCTCTTAAGATTTGTTATCCTTGCCTCGAGGGCCACGAGTGGCGTATCGTCACTGGCTGTGACCCTAAGAACACACGGTGGAGCTACCATAATGGTGGATCTTGGCCAGGTCTATTTTCTTTTCCTGATTGAATAAGACATTTATTTGGTTTTCCGGTTTGATATGGTTGGTTATGAAGAATAGACCCGGATAGGAACAAAAACAACTCAGTTTGGTTTGGATTTAGAAATTTTTAGTTCTGTTTAGGATTGGTTTTGGATAAATAACTTAAAAAATGCAACTAAATACTTAATTTTAGTTAATATTATATAAGTTTAGAATAATTAAAATATTTTTTGATAGAATTGGTTTAAAATTTAATGTTCTAGTGAATTTTTCCTATATTTTGTTTGGTTTGGTTGCACTACATTTTGGTTTCGCCTCAGGTTATTCGATATAAAAGTATAGTTTTTATTTAGTTTTAAATAACATTTGATTCGGTTCCGTTTCAGTTTTGTTTCGAGAAATTTTAGTTCAGTTCGATATTTATGTCATATAACCGCATTTTATTGTTTATATTTTGTTTGAAAAGTTGTTAGAGATAAATTTGTCAAAACGTTTCAACAATGGTTTAAATTCTGACCGCCATTTTGTTTCTCTACCCAATGTTGCAGTTCTGTTATGGCAGCTAACGGCAGCGTGCATTAAGACAGGGAGACCACAGATTGCAAGACGTGCGATTGACCTCATAGAATCGCGTCTTCACAGAGACTGTTGGCCAGAGTATTACGACGGTAAGCTTGGAAGGTACGTTGGAAAACAAGCTAGAAAATACCAAACTTGGTCAATCGCAGGTTACTTAGTGGCTAAAATGCTGCTAGAAGATCCTTCACACATTGGTATGATCTCTCTTGAAGAAGACAAATTCATGAAACCTGTTATCAAGCGATCTTCGTCTTGGCCGCAACTCTAAAAAACCCGCTTTCGGATTTTCGTCCGGTTTCTATATTTGCCTCGATATGATTTTTTGCTGTTGTTTGTATGGTAATTGTTGTTGAAAACTTGTTCGGAGACAGACTTGATTGATTGCTTTCTTCCTTGCTTTGCAAGTAAGAAGAAGAAAATGGAAAACATCGTTTGCGATTTTATCAACATTACACTTTTCTATTTCATTTGGCGCAATTGCATTCGACAAGTAGTCATAATATAACTTTAGTTAAGGGTTTACACATTTGTAGATGTTTGTGTTAAAACCTTCTCTACTTATCGTTTTAATTTTTGGGTTTCTTATAGACCCACTTAGACTAATAATGTCTATGATGAAGAGGATCCTTAGCAAGTAGATTGAAGATCATTGACCGTTATTTAGAAAAAAAGGAAACTATTTCACAAGAGCAATAAATGATCAAGATGTTTACTTATAGAGTAAGTAACGAGGAAGAAAGAGTTAAGAGAACAAACGGCAAACCTAATTATTTGCATTGATATTTATTAATGAGAAGACTCCAATGGCTTCAGAGACTCCTCAAAACAATGTCATCTTGACAACAGACACTAAGGGAAAACAGAAGTTGGGCCACAACAAGACACATCCCATGAAACAAACGGAACAGAAGACAGCGCAGGAGCAGAAACAATCCACGAAACAAATATCATCAATGCAGCAACGATCACCTCTGCAAAAGGATGAAAACAGAGGATCTCTGAGCAACGGTACGGAGATCCTCATCAGCAATCGACTTGTTGCACTGGAACAAGAAGTGACAGCTTGACAAGGCATATGGCATTTAGGGTTTTGGGTACTCCAATTGCAAACAATATAAATACCAACTAAAATGTAACCAAAACCTTAAGTGAAATAGAATGAAGCAAAGGACTTCTTTTTCCATTTCCAAGATTTAAGCTTTTCTTTCATGGTATAAGAGCTATGACGTTGCCTATGGAAGTGTATTCTCCCCCTGGGCTCAACATCTCAAATTGTGTTACCGTGAAGCTAACAGAGAAGAACTACATTCCCTAGAAGTCTCTGTTCGAGTCCTTTCTTCTCGGTCAGAATCTACTAGGGTTCATCATATGAGCGTTTGCAAATCCAGCTCCAGTTCATCCGGTTCCAAACATAGGTGGTGTTGTTAGGCTTCTCCAAGCCCAATTCAACTTCTTATTAGTATGATATTGTCCGGTCTAGGCCAATTTGCCAAGCCCGCACGGATTTTTTTTTGGGCTCTTTCCCAAAAAGTCTCATTTTAATTGGAGATTAACTTGCCTTATATATTAGACATTGATTTTTTAATCTTTCAATATGGGACGTTGGTTTAGATCCAAACAATCCTCTCCTCAAACTAAGAACCACGAACCGTAGCCTCCCCTCCAGTGAAACCTTGGCACCTAAGCACCGACACCCCTTAATCGCTATGTCATTTTGAGGGCTTCTCCCACAACGAACATACAGGCCCACACCACTTCCTAAGTCCACTTTTCTGAACTTCGCCTTGATACCACTTGTTGGGCTTCCGCAAGCCCAAGTCAACATTTTATTAGTATGATATTGTCCGCTTTGAGATAATTTACCAAGTCGGCACATATTTTTTTGGGCATTTTCCCAAAAGACATCTTACTAATTGGAGATTGACTTGACTTATATATTAGATATTTATTTTCTAATCTTCCGATGTGGGACGTTGGTTTATATCCCAACATGTGTTGATACAGAAACTCCAAATCCCGATATCACTCTTGGTACATATCTGACCAAGTTGTACAAGCTTGGATCTTGGGCTCTCTCTCTCAAGACATACTTGGAGAAGTGGTTGGAGCTGCTACTTCATAAGAGGTATGGTTAGCTTTAGCTAAACATTTTAACAGTGTCTCATCTTCTCGTCTGTTTGAACTGCAAAGGAAACTTTCAACTATTGAGAAGAAGGAAAAACCTATGGCTTAGTATCTTAAAGAGATTAAATGTGTGTGTGAACAACTGTTCTCTACTGGTGGTCCAGTCAATGAGAAAATGAAGATATTTGCTGCTTTACATAGTCTTGGTAGAGAGTTTGAACGTATAAAAACATCTATTGAAGGAGGAATGGATGCCTCTCTTGAGCCAACTTTTGAGAATATCATCCCAACACTAACCGGATATGCTGATAGACTGTCAAGTTATGAAGCTACTACTAATGTGTCCCCTCATTTAGCTTTCAACACAGTCAGGTCTGATTCACCAAATTACTACCAGAATAATTACAAAGGAAGAAGAAATTTGTATGGTAGATTTGGCAACAGTCGAGGAAGAGGATCCTTTAGCACTGGAGGACGAGGTTTCCATCAGCAAATTTCCATCAATTCTGGCTCCTCAACCTCGTCTTCACCAGACAATAGGCATGTATGTCAGATTTGCGAGAAGCTTGGCCACCCTGCTCTTAAATGCTGGCACCGTTTCAACAACAACTACCAGTACGTGGAGCTGCCAAGTGCCTTAACAACTATAAGGATCACAGACATAACTGATCATGCAGGACAAGAATGGCATCCAGACACTGGGGCATCAGCTCACATCATGAACTCACCAAGTCACCTGTAACAATCTCAGCCTTATACGGGTTCAGACTCAGTTATGGTTGCAAATGGTTATTATCTTCTCATTACCCACATAGGAAATGAAGCATCAGCAAGAGAAACAAAATGCCTCAGTACTTTATTCTCGAGGTAGAGGTGTTTGATGTATGAAGTATATACTTCATGGGACCATTCCATCTTCTTATGGAAACCAATAGATCTTAGTTGCTGTGGACTATGTTTCCAAGTGGACCGAAGCGCTGGCTAGCCCCACTAATGATGCTAAGGTTGTGATCAAGATGTTCAAGACAATCATCTTTCCACGATTAATGATTCGTAGAGTTGTGATAAGTGATGGAAGATCTCATTTCATCAACAAGGTTTTCGAAAACCTATTGAAAAAGAATGCCGTTAAATACAAAGTCGCTACACCTTAACATCTTCAGACAAGCAGTCAAGTTGAGATCTCCAAAAGAGAGATTAAAGGTATATTGGAGAAACCGGTAGGCAAGACACGTAAGAATTGGGCTGCAAAGCTAGATGATGCTCTTTGGGCATATAGAACGGTCTACAAGACTCCCATTGGAAGCACACCATTCAATCTAGTGTATGGTAAGGAATGTCATCTCCCAGTGGAGTTGGAGTACAAAAGATTATAGGCTACAAAGCTGATGAATTTTCACATGAAGACCGTAGCGGAAAAGCGTCTAGTTCAATTGAAAGAGCTATATGAGATTCGTCTGGATGCTTATGAGAGTTCCCGGATAGGAGCAAAGCACTACATGACAAGAAGCTCATTCAGAGAAAGTTTACAGAAAATGATAAGGTGCTATTACTCAATTCTCGTTTGAAACTTTTTCAAAGAAAACTTCGTTCTAGGTGGTCGGGTCCATTAACCATCAAAGAAGTAAAGCCATATGGTGCAGTAGTCCTTTGGGATCACAACAAAGGCCAGTTCACTGTGAACGGTCAGAGATTCAAGCTTGTAATGTCTGGATTACTTGTGAATTATGACAACCCTTTGAGTTTATGGTGAAATCAAAAGAATTTTTTAAACACTCTTGTTTTGAAAACGAATTTGCTTTGTGTTCTTGGTGTTCTAATGCTAATTAATGAATGGTAACACTACGATTGATGTTTCATTTGGTGATTACATTTGGTTTCAAGAGATAATGGGTGATGCTTTCTTTGTTGTAGGCGATGACAAGAAATGGAAAAGAACCTGCGGTTGAGGATGACGAAGGCAAAGAATAGGGACGTAGAACGAAATTCAAGAGCATTGATCGAACATACTATTACAACAACGCAAGGACGTGAGCATGTGATATATACTTGAGACTCTTCACCGAAAAGATGGATAAACATGACAAACAGTTCGTTAAAGCAATGGGAAAGGTGACAATTGAACCAACGCGTTTTGCTAGTGAGTATGTTTTGGAGCGACTTGGATTAGTCAAGTATGTGGAGCTAGTGTTTAAGAACGTGGGTTTCGGAAAACTATATCAGCTTTGTCATAATACACATCCTGCGTTGGTGCGTGATGCAATTTAGGATAGCTCTAAGGACCTGGAGCATGGAGCATGGATGGGATATGAAGCAATGGACGAGCAAGGAGCTAAAGAAGCATGTGTAACCCTTCTCGGATCCAAGACTTGTCTCTGGACTATTTAGTTAACCCAAGATATTGGAGTTTTGCTACACCAAGCATTAACTCAAGAGGATCACTTGAGCTACCAAGATTGTATCAAGACTTCTCTGGTCGAGATACACGTCAAAGATGCCTAGCAAATGGTCATGGGATTTACTCACACTCTTTTTCCCTTCTCTTCAGTTTTTTCCAAGTGGTTTTTCGAAGAAAGGTTTTTAATGAGGTTTGTGCATCTCATGCACATCTATGCCATTTGCTAAGCCCGATCAATCACTGGCCCATTATCATCTCTTAGGCGCGGCTTATGTCTTATTTCTATGCATTTTTGAATTCAAACTCTTGTCTTTAATGTTTGTGTTGTTCCGAGTTGTTGTGTCCCGAGGCATGTCTCGTGACCAACTCCTCGCCTTCTTTTCTCTTCTCCTTTATATCCTTTATGGCGTCTATTGATTCCTCCCCCCTCATTCTTTGCTTGTTTGTCGAGTCTAGATCGAGTTCATCATCTTGTAACTTCTATGTGGCAAAATTGGGACATGATCCCTCACTGGAATCACATCAGTGCAGGAGTTCATTGCAACATGTTGTCTCACTTATGATGACCCTAAGAACCCGGTGGCGAGCCAAGGAAAACTCACATTCTTCCTCAAGAAGAAGTTTCGGTCCCTAACTCTACGATTTTTGTGACATCTACGGGTTTATTCACGGGGACGAAGTCATTTTTACAAGATTAAAAGACTCAACTAAATTCTGGAATTTGACTGGAATAGGGCGTTATACTTCAAAAGAGGCTATGCTTGCAGCCACTGAGCTATCCGCGCATGCAGAAGATGATGAAATACCACAACAGTCCATAGACAAGCATCATCACTCTCCATCTCTACAACCGTACCAACTCTTGCCATCCGATTCCAGCCATTACAACTCACCACCAGTTCGACCACTGGGTGCTGAAGTTGATAGAAAATAATGGATCATTGACACGGGACGCACCAACAATGCAATGCTCCACAAGATATGTGGAGCAATCTCTAATATTAGACCATGCACTTATGCCTCTTGTCCCCAAGTCCAAGAAGACAATGATCATGAGACTGATTTGAATGACCAAGAGGGTGAAAGGAGCAGTAAGTATGCAGAAGATGCCACGCAATCTGGTGGAGAAGCCAACTCTCATTCTTCTGGTCACACCATAGATAGCCGCCTCAGCAGACGTAGGAGAAATCCAGGACAGAGCCAGAGCTCCAGCAAGAGTCCATCCAACCGCCACTGATATTTGGTACCACACTACTTTCCCTTGTCTTATACCATTTTTTGTTTCATATTGCATTTCTTGGAGTCTTGTCATCCTCTTTTGGGTCTATTCTCACACCAGGTCGGTGTGGAAGTAAGTCTAGGGGAGGGTGTCATTTGTCTACTAACTGCCATGGTTTGTTTTGTTTTCCTTTTATTTTGAGTCAGTATTATCGTTTTATCAAGTCAAAGTGTCTTGCTTTTACTGAGTCAAAATGTTTTTTGGAACTATGACCATCTCTTAGGGAATTGCACCATGTTGAATTTTATTGCTTGGAGACTAAATTAGTATTGCTTGATTCGATTCTAGAAAAGGGGAAAAATCAGTAGCTTGATCTTCTAGCCGGAAACTCCCTATCTCCTTGATATTTGGATGATTTAAATTCAACCTTGCTTATTTGAATTAAATTTGGACTTAATCTATCTCACCTAGGGGCTTGATATCATGTATTGGATCTATACATCTATAGTTTTCTTCACACCTTTGTAGGACTTTCTCTAACTCTAGATTGCCAGACTCATCTTTAGTTTGGTATCCCACCCTTCACCTTGCCATCTCTTCTAACCTCATTGCATTCTCATGATATTTTCATATGCATTCATGTGCAAAACCTACGGAGTATGCAGACCAACATAGTATTTTGACTGTTAGGATTTTGATTATGAGAACTGTTTTGGTGGATAATTTGTGATATCATCACTGAGTTTCTTTTGGTGCAAAATTTGTTAGATGAGAATCGGTTCCAAAATTTCCATTCATTTATTCAAAAAAAAACCAACAAAAAAGAAAAGAGAAAACTCAAAGTTTTGGTTTTGTTTGTGTTTAGATGGAGGGTCCGAATGGTCGGGAAACTATGTATGCTTTAGTTGGTCTGTGTCTCAATGTGATTTTGCACAATGACTTGCATCCATTTATTTTACTGGAAACCAAAACACTTGCACCGCCTCATCAAATAGCCATTTAAGCCAAACCCATAACATGATTGATATTCCCTCGGTGAGAGTACACGTATATGCTAATGAATGTTAAAAGGTTGATTCTTTGATTCTGAAACTTTTTTGTGATATCGGGATTAGATAACGGATTAGTTTGCAATGGCTATGGCGAAGTACGATGAAGTATGATTTGATTTGAGTTTTCACTGTACTTCTTTTGGGATAATGTCTTGATACTTTGGAGAAGATTTCTAGTCCCTTTCTCTTTTTTTTTATTGCTATATAATCATTTTTTCTTCAATATTTGCTGTTTTTTTTCGCTATGTGTGAGTAGTCTTTTAATTGGAGTTTAAGGGTTCTAAGTAGGAGACTCACTGATTTCATGA
Source organism: Cardamine occulta (assembly GCA_028015245.1). NCBI lineage: Eukaryota > Viridiplantae > Streptophyta > Magnoliopsida > Brassicales > Brassicaceae > Cardamine > Cardamine occulta. The sequence goes on from CM051365.1 coordinate 6,981,939, forward strand.
TTCAGTTGTTGATTTAAATTATCTATATGTTAGTTCTTTGATTCACATGCTCTTAATGCTAAAATTGGCTGATCTTATGGTTTTAGATTATAGGTTTTTCTATGCATCAAAAGTGTTCGATAGAATGCCTGAATGAATGTAAATTGAGCAATGCGTTTCTAACCAATGAAAGTTGATGTTAGGAAGTATTGTGAACTTAGTGAACTTGTTTGATAATTCTAATTTGACTAGGAGATAACAAATAGAGTTTAGTAATTGCATAGTCAAATTTAGTGATTGATACCTTGAGAGAGGATTAATATAATCTTGTGTTCATGTTCAAGAATGGTACTTAATTGTTGAATTTTGATTTCGCATGTTTTATTAACCACTGATCTCTGAATTACCCTATGACCCAATGTTTTTAATCTTATAATCTACAATTGTCTATTTTCTTTGTTAGTTTTATTATGCAAATCTGAAAAACCAAAACCAATTCGATTATTCTGGCTTTAAACTTCTCTCGGAATTTTTGGTGTGACAATTTGTTACTTGTTGATTCGATCCCGCATATACTACCGCGCACTTCACCGTGCACTTGTGATTTAAGTTTATCGGGTTAAAACTCGAGCTATTAATACTTAGATGTTTTAACCCTGGATATACTACAAGTGCAGAGTAGCAATCACAGTAGTAGTTAGGAATCGAATCCACAAGGATAAATAGAGCACACGAATAATTATGATGATTTAAATAAAGTTACAATGCAAAGGAGTTTACTTGAAACTCAGGGTGACTAACATCTTAAAATAGAATTAAATAAATAGTGATTTACAAGGATTAATTCAAGGATTTATGCATATAAATATAATGATTATATGAGATGCATTTAAGAACAGTCTAGAACTCAGATTACAAATATAAGTTATCCCACTGTCGCGTAACATAACTATCTATGCAACATATTCCAAGCGATAAATAACTATCGTCTTTCGGGATTGAATCATACATGCATTGAGAACCTTATCCAATATGTTCACAAAGTATAAATTGTAATTGTCGTTGACAATAGATACTTTTCCCATCAAAGATAGTTCCACCCATTCAACAATAATTTTGGTGCCACGATGAACGGGATTTAGGGCAGAGGCTAATTGATCAGATTTGACAATGCATTAAAAGAAATCTAGTGAGGAAGAACTACATGAACAATCTCATAAGAACCCTAACATAAATCTACATAATTATCCCTTCAAAACCCTAATCTATATGAAAAGATCTATTCACACATGCAAAAAAATATACATGATAGAAATAAATAAAAAACTAAATATAAAATAAAATATAAAAGGATAGATATAAAAAGTGTTAACACTTATAGCTTTTAGAATGAGTTTTTCATCTCTAAAACTCTATGTTTCTGAATGAATTATCTCTGGGGTCGAGCGTCTTATTTATACAAGAAAGAAGAAGCCCTTAAAAAAAGAAAAATGGAAAGTTTGAAGGCGGCGCACCGATCTGTTCTTGAGGTTTTCTGCGCCGATTGGTGACAAATGTGCACCAATCGGTTCTTCAGTTCTTGACATCTTCTTTTTTTGACGAGCTTTGATCCATTTCCATTCTAGAACCTTCTTTTTGATTCCAACAAGTGTACAAACCTATAAATACATAAAATCACTAAAAACCATCTTGTTCTTATTGAAAAGACTCAAGATTTGTTAATAAAATGACTCTATAAATCAGTAATAAATAGTGTTATCACAATTCCCCCAGACTTGAATCCTTGTTTGTCCTTAAGCAAGAACAACAAAAATCCAAATCAAAAGAGAAAAGATTTGAAGGCCGGAAACTCACATATTCTGTGGAACGAAATTGTCTCGAGCCTTTTTTTATGTAAACTGCATCAAAATGAAGCAAAACATGAGTGTATCAATACCCTATACTCTGATTCCCGCAATCACAAAGAATTCTCAGAATCAATAAACTTAACCTTTTGACATTCATTAAGAAGTGTGTGCACTCTCACAAAAGGAATATCAAACATGTCAATGGTCTTGATGGTAAGGCTATTTGGTGGTGGTTCAAGTTTTAGGATATCTTAGTAAATCTAAGGATGCAAATCATTATGTAAAATCACAGTGAGACGAAGACCAAATATTGGTACACAACCTCACAAATCTCAGAATCTCCAGTAAAGCTCTATAAATGTTCTAAGTGAGATGCTTTGGTGCTACATTAGACTTTCAACATACTTTATTCCGGTTCCTTCTTTTTCTTCTTTCCCTTCTCATAAAAATATTTTTTTTTAGAGAAGGGGAAGTTGGAACCGGTTCTAGTCAACATTTCTACACCAAAGTCAAAATTCAAAGACGTATAAGAACTATGTAAAGAGTGCAATGAATGTTACAAGAGATCCTTGGAACATAAAGCTGTGTCGGTCTGGATACTCCATAGTTTTTGCACATGAATGCATATGATAATGAAAACACAAGATATGCAAGACATATCCAAAGAAGGTTTAGGTAGGGTGTGGTACTAGACTAAAGATCAGTCTAGCCATTCAGAGTTAACAAGAGTGGTAAAAAATGATGAAAAGAAAACTCTAAAAGTAATATCCATGACATGATTACCAAGTCCCTAAGTGAGATAAATTAAGTCAAAATGATAGAGAATTTCTTGAGTATTGAGTCTGCCCGTGATCTTTCCAATATTAGGTTTTGACACCGAACAAAACTAGAATAAGTCTCCAAAAAGTTATCCCAAAATATTTTTTCCTAGAAATGCTCATAGTTCCCTCATTTTGACTCAATAAAACTGAGAATGACTTAAAAATAAAAAATCAAAATAGAAACAAATGTTAGAACACACGTTAGTAACATAGCGATATCTTCCCCAGACTTAAATTACACCGTCCCGATGTAAAAATAAATAAAAAGAAAAGATACTCATAAATAATAAAAAGTTAATACGAATCCTAAAATGAAAAGAAAAATAAATACATGGTTTTCAGAAAGCAGCATACCGATCGGTAACCATAATGTACTGATCGGTCTAAGTGGTGATTCATACCGATCGGTGGTAACCAAGCAACGATCAGTAGGGTAGTGGGGAGATCAGTCGTCCGAGTCCGTTGGCTGTCCTGTATCTCTCCTAGAGAGGGAAAATCTGAAATCATGTGTTGAAGAGTCAGACGAACTCATCAACGCCGTATTCGTAGCAGAATCGACTGGCTGCTGGCTACGTGGAGTAGGAGGCTTGGTCTCAGTGTCCTCCTCCGTAACCCTAGAAGTATCTAGCGCATCATCTGCAGCGTCCATGGGCTGGCTCTCATCGACTAGTGGTGCAGAAACACAGCATGGTCTGATCTTTTTGAAGACCCCCAGAAGCTAGTGTAGCATCCGGTTGTTCTTCTGGTTACTCTCATACATCAACCGTCTGTACTCACCATCATCGTAATGCTCTGAAAGTATTGGAGTGATGAAATCAGACTCTTCCAACTCTGGAAATCGTTTTATGAGATGGACCCTGAGCAACTGCACGTGTAGGAAGGCTAGCAGTGCGTCCTATAGGTGGACATGGATAGAGAGCAGCAGTGGGAGGCATGAAGTCAACCTGCGCTCTCGAAGTGATGGTCGTCAGCTATGGTGCAGGCAGCTCCAGGAACCGGTAAGCTCCCTCTTGGTCCTGAAACTAAAGAACCGTGTGTCCCCATACTATAATCAGTGTGTGCTGCTGATAATTGCGGTCAATGAAATGTATCCTGTCCTAAAAAAAAGTGGTGGACACTCAAAGATGAGCCTAATCAAGATAGGTGTCACCTAATTTCCATGATGTGTCTCCTTCCTTTTGGTCCATACCAACTTCTTTGCTGCAAAAAACTCAGCAACTAGCAATGCTCTAAAATCAACACCATGAGGTTCACCAAAACCCTCATCAGTCGGATCATCCAGGAACTCCTTCACTTTCTCATACCACATCTATAACTCAGCAACCTTGATTGCCCCTATCTGGTGCCTGTTGAAGATAGTGTTACTGATGAACTTAGTGACAATCGTCAACACTGGACAGTGTATCTGCACCTCCTTCCAAGAACCAAAAAGATAGCTGCCTGAACCAATCGTAGTCCAGAACTCATCAGGTTCGAAAACTACTCCATCATCTCTTTCTCGTCTATTGGGAAAACCATAGATCTCATCTAGCAGATGAATACATAACTTGTGATGATGCTGTCTTCCAATGAAGAAACTGATCCATCCCTTAGACGCATCTGAGCTCGGCTTGGGGTAATGGACTGTGATGGTCACCAGAAACTTAGCAGTTGGTTTTCTGTATAGATGCCAAGAATGTGTATGGAAACTTCCGAACCCAATGGCTTCCGGAGCCCGGTGCACCTCATCCTTGATACCCATGTCCTCGAGTATCTGATCATGCAGAAACCTTATAGAATGGAGTTTACAACTCTCCATCTCTGTGATGCGTGCTAGATCCTCATCAGTGATGTCACACTGGTGTCGCCATTGAACGTAGCTTAGCATGCTCAGTTGCCCGTGAACTTGAACCTCAGGTACAAGGCATCTCTACGAAATTCAAAGAAAAAAATACAAAATCAGAAAATTCCTTTCCAAAAAATTTCAGAAATAAGACAAAATTATAATAAAATGATAATGAATGCTCTAATACCACACAATAATTGATGAATAATTATTTTCCAATTAACGCATAAATTAAGTCATGAAAAATTTATGAAATTAAACGTGATCAATTCCTCGCAAATGAAGCATCAAACAACTTCCCTCATCCTTTATTGACAATATCAAAGCATAATTAATCATAATTGAGCCCAAATTATCCAATAAATCCGAAATCACAATTCATCACAACACAAAACAAATTCTCAAATCTCAATTTCAAGCCAATTAACACCAAATTAGAATATACCAATTAGTTTTATCAACTCCTAGGCATCATTTAACATGAATAATCAAGTAAAATAACCAAGAGAGATGAAGTATAATTTCCTCCATTGATGAACTCAAAAAACGAATTGAAAAGAAGGGAGTTTGAAGCTCATACCTTTTTAGATTGAAGATTGGTATATGGTAATCAACTTGGGCTTGAAAAATTGATTGGAAAGCACCCAAAAATCACTAAATTTGGTTGAGAATTGAGAGAGATGTGTGGATTTTAAAGTGATGAAGCTTTGAGATAAAAATGGAGGAAGAGGAGGAAGAAGATGAAGGAGTCGTGACCTCATTAGGGCGAACTGGTTTAGTCCGGTTCAAACCCGATTTAAACCTAAATATTTTAAATGTACATGGGTCGTGCACCGATCGATGCTAGCAGGTCATCGATCGGTGCTATAGTCGATTCCTACCGATCGGTGACAGTGTGTGCACTGATCGATGGACCTTTTTGGAATACTCTAAAAATTTGCATCTTCTGCGTTTGGAACTGTTCCTGCATCACTTAGAATTTTTACAAAATATGATAAATCGAATGAAAACCATTAAATTTGAAAATATCCCAAAAACCAAATCCAAAAATAATTATAATAAGTATTTTAAAACTTAAAACAACAATAAATGGTTAATAGTTAAATAAAAATAATGGGGTTCCTCCCATCCTCCTATTTCAACAATTTCATCATGGAGTTCTTCTCTCGGGATGCATTCTGACTCATCCTCTAGCCTTATCGTGCCTCTGGCAGGAGACAAAGTTGTTATCCCGAGTTGATCTGTAATGATAGAAGGCATATAAGGTTGCATATAGCTTTAGTGTCGCAAAGACATTTTGCAAAATACCTTCCTCCGACTCTTATTGGAATGAAAAAATGCTCGGATCTTGGCGCTTGGCTAGTGTCCTCCTCACGTTATGACTCTTATTTTGTACAGCACATAACATGTCCTCGATCTCATCCATCGTCTCATCATTCCGAATGAACCATCTTCTTAAAATCCCATGACTCCAAGCTTGTCCAAATGTCAGCCCATAGGAAAACTCTTAACTTCCGCAGCGAAGTTTGAGTAATCCATTGGAGACATCTTCCACTTTTTCCTAGGAGTAGGCGAATACCTTATATCGAAGGTGGGAGTCTTGGATTCCTTGATCTCTTGGATCTTTTCTACGTCACTTCTTCAAAAATCACCATAACATGCGAACTCGAAGTCGACACATCGGGATAATATACATCTTTATCCACTTTGTTGAACGATATCCGTTTCTTCTCATTATCAGGATGGGCTCCGATGAAATTCAGAAAATAAACAAAGTGCATATGAAAGTCAACAGGGACTAAGCAAAAACCGATGCGGACTAATAAATATGGAATGAAGCGTCTTGGCCATGTAGACGAAGCATCGGCGAACTTCAAAGTGCACAAAAGAACTTGGAATTGTAGCTCAAGCTCCTTAGCGATCTTCAAGGGCATTACATTGACACTCGATCATGTATCACAAAGAGAAGTGTCAAATTTTACACCAAAGATGGAGCATCGGACGGCGAATGTTCCTGGATCATTCAGCTTTGGAAGTCTTCTTAATATTTTATTTTCCCTCGTTATAGTTCATTGATCCTATCCAAATCTTGTTCGCCTCTCATCACACAAGTAAACACCTCCTTGATAGCTGAGATGTTTTCTTTCGCACCCCTCAGTGATATCCCCAAGTACCACTTTAAACCTTTGCATTGTTCCTTCGCAACTAGCTTCTTCTAGTAGGCAGTGCTCTGTATAAATGTTGGTGGTGATTTTCTCTTCTTGGACTCGGCTACAGGTTCATCCTCTGTCAAATTCAGATCATAATACTTCCGAATTACATCATCGCATTGATCGGTGAAAGGGTTGTACCAATCACTGACGAAGGTAGGCATATACTGATCGATGGTAATCCTGTATCGATCGGTAAAAGCTGACAAAATCCAAGGTCCAGCCTCAATCACATTCACTTGCCCCCTGGGATTTCCTTCCACTTTTCCTGGAAAGACTTCTTATGGTGCTATGGACTTTGAAGCTATCTAAGCCAATTATTTTTCAGCACCTTGACATGATTGTCTCAATTCTTCCATCCAAGCTTAAATACATGCCATCAACCTTGGTGTTAATGTCCTCATCAATCTTCCTTAGGCTCTCCATGAGCTGTTGCATCATAGTCTCTAACTTGCTCTCTTGAGGTACTTACGGATTCGTGAAGTGCGGCTTCTGAAAAGAGTTGTTCCCATTGAAACCTGTCCCTTGGAATCTTTCAGCAAAGTTCTCTTGTGGTTTCTTTGGATACACCTGATCTTGAGGATTTTCCTCATTTGTGCTTTGGTACGAGAAGTTAAGATGATTCCGGTAATTTTGGTTGAAACCTCGATTCTGGTAATTTCCTTGCATATAGCTCACTTCTTCGGTTCCATCACACCAACCTTCATCTTCATCCCCAGCAGCTTCCCCAATTACATCAACTTCTCTCTTGGATGATTTCAAGAGATATTCAACCTTTTCCTTAACGACTCCGTACCTCCTTGCTGAAATGTTGAGATTTTGTTTTGCAGCGCAATCAACTTTGATTTTAGGTAGAAGTGATTGAGAAACTGATATGGACACTGAGCCCAAGTGGTGATAGAACCCAGCTCCAATAATCTCAACCATCTCGTAGCTTTGTCACCCAATGAAAACTTGAATAGCATGAGCATTAAGTAGTAGCCTTTGTGGTGTTGCAAAACTCCTCAAACTGTTCCACGTGATCCATTGGGTCTTTTGAAGCCATCCCATTGAAAATGTTCTGCTTCACCAATTAAATGATCTGCGGCTTGATCTCGTAATCATACCTCTGCAGAACTAGTGGTCAGATAGCGGACCTATTAGCATAGAACCGGTTTGGTGTGTTGTACTTACCAAGGGTTCCAGGTCGTGCAGTTTCAAGTCGTGGTATCAGATTCTCACCGATCGGTGCTAGAGGTGGGATCTGACTCTCAATTCCTAGTGCATTCTGATTAACTGGTCCAACCGTATCTAATTCTCTTTGTTTCGGCTTTCTCCGTTCTAGGTGTGCTAGCTGGGTGTTAGACGGATTAAGCAAATTCGAAGATCCTTGACTTCTTCTTTGCATAAACCTGGAATTGTAATTATATACAGAAAAATAAATTTCTAGACGAAATTTAAATCATAAAGTTAAAGGTACTCGTATTTATCCCCGGCAACGGCACCAAAAATTTGATACTCAGAGGTTTTAACCCTAGATATACTGCAAGTGCAGAGTAGCAATCATAGTAGTACTTAGGGATCAAATCCACAAGGATCAATAGAGCACACGAATAATTATGATGATTTAAGTTAAGCTAGGATGCAAAGTAGTTTACTTGAAACTCTGGGTGACTAACAACCTAAAATATAAATAAATAAATAGTAATTTACAAGGATTAATTCATGGATTCATGCATATAAATATAATGATTATATGAGATGCATTAAGAACAATCTAGAACTCAGATTACGAATATATAATAGGGAAGTTTACTTAAACAGTACAAAATTTAGGTGAAATAACCAGAATGCGTCAAATTTTTTTTTTTATTACTTAAATGTTTTCAGTACCCAAACTGCCTTTCTAAGCATTTGATAACAAAAACGTTATTACACAAATGCTATTACTATTTATTTCTACATCAGTGGAAGAACAGGCATCCCGCTAACGTGGCACAAAAATTGCCTATGTGTATTAGGAAAGTCTGCCACAGATTTTTCTCGCCTTATTGACGGATGACTTATTAACTTGTTGGCTGATTTATATGCCCTTAATCAGCCTGAAGTCATAACACACTTATAAAATGTTGGCTGATTTATGAGATATCGGCTGATTTATATGTACACGACACAGCTGACTTATAAGAACTTTGACTGATTTATGAGATATTGGCTGATTTAAATGTATATGACACGGCTGAGTTTTATTATGATGACCGAGTTATGAAAATGTTGGCGGACTTATTGCTTTGACATGGCTGACTTATATTTGGCTGGCTGATTAATCGATAATCCAGCTGACATATTTGGCTGATTTATTTTAAAGCGGCAGACTTATGCCAACTTATTATGGCTGACTTACTGTAAATCTGCCATTAAAAGGGCGATTAACTGAAAAGTCGGGTTAATTACGGCTGACTATGTAGTGATAAAATAATTAGTGTAATAGAATGCTTTTGACGACAAATTTACTCGATGTAGCGGCCGACTTAATTCTCTCACCTGATTTATGTGTGTTTAATGGCTGATTTTATAAACTCTTATAACTACTTAAATAGTATTTTAATGACGGTATACTTATTGTTTTTTTTAACGGCTGATTTATATGTTCTTTTGGTAGCATGTTTTCCATGTCAGCAATTATACCAGCTCCAGAATTAGGTTTAGTCTTGCCATTGTCTTTAACATTGTTCTTCTTCATAGTTGTTGTTCATCTATCTTCTTCATCATTCATCTCTGTTCTTCATCCTTCATCTACCTTCTGATCTAAACTTTGGAGTGGTATAATAATGGCGCCTGTTATTATTGTTTGCGGAAAATGGGTCCATAAAATCAGATATATTTTCAATGCCGATAAGCGAGGGTGTAGAGTTCTAAATGTCACTGAACAGCCAACCTTCATCGATCTTCTGAAGATGATAATGGAGGATTATGGGTTAGATGAGCAAAGCTCTAAGATTCAGCTAAGCTACATGTTCCCGAGCAAGACTTTGAAAAAAATAGCGCTTGATACTCCACCGGTTTATATATGAGATTCTCGTCAATTGTGAGGTTTTCTAAGCTTAAGAAAGAGTGATCAACTACGTCTTTGCGAAGAGGTTACTGAGAAAGAGGACAGTGAAGTTATTCAGAAGAATAAATCGAAGGAGAAGATGAAATGACCATTCAGTCATGTCATAGAAGAGGAATAAAGTAAGGAAGAATACAGAGGGAGATCTGTAGATGAAGCTATTGACTATGCGAGTAAACAAACAAAATCTGAGGAGATACATGATTACGAAGATATGGAGAGCAATGATGGAAAGTACGAAAAAGAAGACGACGTTGAAGATGAAGAGGGTGAGGAATTTGACAGCAGATTTGATATTTTTGACAACCCGGATGGTGCATCATCTGATGATGATAACTTCAGCTTATTTGGGAAGCCTCAACAAGTAGATGAAGATTCACCAACTTTGCCTCCGAAGAAAAGACCACAGAATAGTGCGAAGAAAGAATCGAAAGAAACTGATGCGATTACCAAGTTAGATTTGTCTTCGCTAAATATCGCTATAAGACCACTATACGAGAGTAAAGGAGAGTTGGAGAAACGACTGAAACTTCTTTTGGTGAGAGATCGGTTTGATTTTGATTTACCAATATCTGGTGCGGATACTTTGATCGTTAAGTGTTGGGTAAATGGATGTAGATGGAGAGTTCGTGCTTCTAGACAAGGGCAATCCCCAGAATTCTATATTCGTCAATACGATTCAGAACACACATGTTCTGTAACTGAGCATTCTACTCAATCGCGACAAGTAACACCAGATATTTTGGGAGCCTTATACAGGGATTTTCTTGGTGACACTGATCCATCAGTTCTGCCTAGACATGTCGGGTAGCTATTACTTAGCAGTTTGGTATCAAGGTAATACATTGTTTCAAATACTATGCGGCTGATTTATTTGACTTATATGTATTATGCAGCCGATTTATTTCTATAATGCGGCTGATATATGTAAACGTATGTGTACATTGCGGCTGATTTATTTCTATGAGCTAGCTAATTTATTTATACTATTCGGCTGATTAATAGATGGATTACTAGAAGGCCCATAAAACATTAAGATTTGCAAGGGAGATCGATATGGGAAGTCTTGAGAAGGGGTGTGAAGACTTACCTTCTTATCTACACGTGATAAGAAGGGAAAATCTTGGTACAGTTACTCGTCTTAAAATAGGTGAGTGCGGGGGATTAAAGTATTTATTTATTGTATTTGGTTGCGAGCATCAATGGCTTTCGTTTTATGCGCAAGGTGGTCATCGTGGATGGTACATTTCTCCATGGAAAATACAAAGGGACGCTCCTTACAAAATTAGCTTAAGATGGTAACTTTCAGATCTTCCCATAGCGTTTGGTTTGGTTGACACTGAAAATGATGATTCTAGGCAATGGTTTTTTACGCAATTGAAACATGAGGTTCCTGACAATAAGGGTCTTGCGGTCATCTTGGATAGGCATAAATCAATTGGCAAAGCAATTGGAAATGTGTTTCCATTTGCCGCTCATAGAATTTGCACGTATCATTTATACACGAACATTCTAGTACGGTTTAGGGGAAATTTGTTTCGTTTGGTGAAGAAAGCTGCAAATTAGTATATAGAATGGACGAATTTGATTCCGTCTTCAGTGAGATTGAAGCGCTTAACCCTGAACTTCATGCTTACCTCCAAAGAGCGGAAATACAAATGTGGGCACGTGTTCATTTCCCAAGTGATATACACAATCTAACCTCAATAAATATAGTGGAATCGATGAACAAGGTACTTTCTAAAGCTAGAAGTTTCCTAAACGTTCTAATATTATAATCGATAAGATCAATGATGACGAGATGGTTTAATGAGCAGTGATAAGATGTAATGTCGCTGAAAACAACACTTACACGTGGTGTGAAAAATTGTTTGAGGTAATTACGTTTTATAAATCAGCCACAATATTTTTATAAGTCAGCCACATTATTTTATAAGTCAGCCACATAGTTTCAGTAGTCAACCGTAATAATTTTTGGTTTTATAGGACCGTGTGAGTGGTGCCAAACTTACGATGGTACAAGCGATTGATGCTTTCAATATATAAGTTATATGTGGAGCATCTTTGCATGTTGTGAATTTGGATTCGAAGAGATGCACTTGTCGTCATTTTGACATCGACAAATTACCATGCGTACATGCAATTGCAGCTGCAGAGCACAAGGGTGTTTCTCGTATCTCATTATGTAACCCATATTATTACAGTATGTATTTGGTTAATTCATATGCTGGTTCAGTTATGCCTATAGATTTGGTGCTCTCCGTTCCAGATCACGTAGCGGAACAAGTGTGTAATCCCCTATTCGTGAAAACAACCTAGATAACCTAAGAATTCTAGAATTAAATCTTGTTTAGAAGTGGCAAGTGAGAAGAAACGCCCAAGAAAGCAACACACTTGCTCTTGTTACAACAAGTTGGTCATAATGCGAAAACTTGTAAACTTAGATAATTTGAATTGACTTCAAATGTTTTATTGTTTTTCTTGATACATTCATATTCAAATGTCTTAGATTTAGAGATCGAGTAAAGTGTGAGTTCATAACAACTTTTCTTATGAGATCTTGTTATTAATGATATCATAACAAATCTTCAGTTCAGTTAACTTGTTTAAATCAGGCATAACTTGTTTAATACATACAGAAATCAGCCATAACCTAGAACAATATGTTATAAATCAGCCATAACTTGTTTAATACATACATAAATTAGTCATAACGTAGAACAATATGTTATATAAATCAGCTAGCTAAAACACATAAATCAGCCACAAAATATTCCTAAATCAGCCATCATTAACCAATAAATCAACTACAATATGCCAATAAATCAGCCTCTTTTAGTAAAATTGTGCATACATGTCATGTACCTCATCAAAAATCTCCGCTGCCATCTTTTCTCTTAAGGCCTGAATATTCCTATCGTTGAGACCATCGAAAACGACACCAAGCGCTAACTTCTCAATATACTTGAGCGAATACACGCCACAATCACCAGGGTTACCATTTTGAGGGATGTCTTTCCTCTTTCTCCACTTTAATTGCTGAGTAGTTACCTTTCCAGTTTGAGGAGGAATTACTTCCTTCAACAGTGCAAGTATCAGTAGCGTGAACACTCTACATGCTTCATGAACTTTTTTGTCTCGCTCTGCTGTTCCTTCTCCAATGATACTGTCATAACAATCTATCTTCTCCTTCACCAAATCAATCTCCAACGTTATCCAGTGACAGGCAGAAATTTGGTGAACCAAGTACAAGCGATCAACATCGTAAATCTACCTCTTGTGTGTCGGCATGTCGTTAGGAGACTTTCCGTTTGCTAAATCAACATACGCTTTGGTGAATTTCCAGTTCTTCGGATGTATATCAAACCGTTCATAATCCTTCACTCACATACTAACGAACCATTGATCGATAAAATCACTCCGATTAGTGTGAAAAGGGGATGGAACTTTCATAGACCTTTTCTGGAGCATTCGAAAAAACGAAGCCATGTGCTGTAAGTAACAAAAATTATAGCAATAAATCAGCCGTGATACAGTAATAAATCAGTCATCATATATTAATAAATTAGCCGTAATAGTAATATAGCCATGACCGAAATATAATGTAGCCATGACTGAATCATAAATCAGTCATGACTGAATCATAAATCAGCCATGTCTGAAACATAAATCAGCCATCAATAAATCATATATCAGCCATAACTGAATCATAAGTTAGCCATGACTGAATCATAAATCAGCCATGACTGAATCATAAATCAGCCATGGCTGAAACAGAAATCATCAATGACAGAATCATATATCCGCCCTTACTTTTTCTTACATAATCGTACAAGCATCCATAATTTTTGTCAGCCGATCCTTTCTCGGGGTGATAAGAGTCATGTAGAACTATATGTCTTCAGGCAGTTTCTCAGTGAGGGGAATATGCCTGATGAAATAACAAACAAGACAATCAGGAAAAGTTTAGGCATGTAATAAAATAAAAATTAACACTGTACATACTCATATGGTCTGAGGTAGTCTATAAGTTTTTCCATTTTTATCTGATCGACCGGTTTCAGAGGATCATATATTGCTGGTGAAGGAACCAGACCCTTCTTCATATACGTCAATCCAATGTTTCCTATAGCCGGATACGGTGGAGGTGGAGTAAACTTTTTCTTATAACCAGTATCAAGAGACAATAAACCCTCGTGCAGCGCAGTTAGTGCAATATCCAGTTTTGCTTTCCTAAGCATCTCCTCCTCTTTCTCTTAAGATTCAGCCAACAAATTGTTCTGTTCTTCATGGACTTGATTGGTTATATCAAACACATCACTAGTATCTTTTTTTCTAGCTTGTTCAGTTTGTTTTTGTTCTTTTTCTTATCATCTTTGTTTGTCTTCTTCTCTTCTTTCACCTTTTTATCAACATTGTCCTTTTCCACCAATCCATTCCCTTCCTTCTGAACATTGTCTTTTTTTTCTTCTCTTCATTGCCTTCGTTCACAAGTTTCTTGTCCTTATCTTGAATTTTCCTTCTATACACTTCTCTCACTAAATCACATTTCAAATCTCTACTAGACTCTTTCACCAAATCAACAACTTTATCAGCATCTTTTTCTATGTCAGCAACATTTGTCGGATAGCGGCACAACTGTATAGAATAAAGAAAAAAAAATACATATGTAAATAATAAGTCGGCCATAACATGTGTCACAAATCAGCTATAACATGTATGTCATCATAACTAAATTGGCCATAACATGTTTCATAAGTCAGCCGATCACTAATAAATCAGCTGAATAAGTCAGCCACATATGGTCTGCCATTTAAATATATCAGCCAGATCAAGACATTAAGTCTGGCATTATTTAACTTACCAGGCTAGTTAGCTCTTGATCTTCAACAACCTTCGAGTTGCCGTCTTTAATAATGGAATTTTCCATTTCACCAGTTCCTATGCGCTCTTTCATCCATTTGATTTCATTCACCAACACCCCAACTTTATCTTCAACCAAAGTTATTCTATGGCCATACTTTTCATCAAACTTGGCTTCAAGCTTACCTTGTGTACATTTTCTCCATTATATCAAATCTTGTGTACATTTTCTCCACCAGCTGCAGAAGGCCAGTGACAGACACACTTCTCTCATAATCCTCAAGAGTCTTTATCACTAACATGTGATTTTTTCCCACTATCATCAGCCTTTCTCTTCTTCACAGCTCCTTCTTCATCCAACTCCTCTTCGTCACCGCTGCTTCATTTTGTTTTTGTTTTTCTTCTTCAGATGCTTTGATACTTCGACATTCTTTCCTTTGTACTTTACTTTCACATTATTTCCTTTTTGTTTCTTCCTAGGTGATTCAACTTGCTTGACATCCCAATAACCTTTAACAAACTTATCTTCAATAATGTTGACTATCAAGTTATGAAGTTCTGTGTCTTCATTTTTACCATTCCAAGTAGGATATATCTCATCAATAGGCTTCATAATCATCCTCCTAACATGCACCTATATCAATATCAAACATTAATAAGTGAGCTATAATATTATATACTAAGTCAGCCGTAACACAACCTAAACGATAAGTCAGCCCATAAATATCAATATTTGATGATAAAACTGTAACATATGAAAATTCAAATTAAAGATATCAGCTATAATCGATTCAAAACATTACCTCAGCATGCTATGCAATCTCCTTACTAATAACCTTATCTAAATCCTTACACGTACGATTTCCACCACATCGAGGAAATAGAATTTCAGTCGGTTGTAATATTCTCCTAAAACGCTCTCCGACCACCCTAATTGATTCATATGCCCAAAAGAGCAACATGTGCACGCAGCCGTTGACGGTATACGGATTTCCTTCATACTGAACGATCTTAACACCTTGTATGAGATTTTTAAATGCCACCCGACCCCATGGATAATCATCAATTTCATCCTTGAAGACTTTTTTTGCAGATTCAGGAGGTAGTCTAGAATTATGATGTAAACCATGAATACCCATGTGTAGAATATATAACAACCCCAACATCTTCATTTCTGGTAAATCCCATCCACGACACCTACCAAATGCTTTAGCCAATTCATCATACTTTAGTCCAACTCTATGCGGAACACCTAACTCTGTCCAGAAGCTAGTGTAGTGAGCTTCACAACTTTCAATTGGCAGTGCATATATGTTTAGCCCCGTAATATCAGCAAATTCATATAAGCTAAACCTGATTGGTTTACCACCGATCACTATCCAAATCTCATTCTCATTCTGTATTGCCAACTGACGGGTGAGTAGATAATGTACAGTCTTAGCAGACAACACGTAATCGCTATCAACTAGCTTAGAAATCAGTCCAACAGATGATTTCTTAATTTCATCCCATGTATCTTTTCCTATTGCTTCTCTAACGCGTGAGAAATTGCCCAGCTGACAGTTGTGATTCATGCTCTTATTCTGCATTGGAGATTTCCCTTCCTCGTAAAGTCTAAGCGGGTACTTCTTTGCTTCATTAGAAGAATCCATCTGTTTATAAAGACATAAATCAGCTAGCAAAAGAACTAAATCAGCACTAAATACTCATAAATCAGCCAGCAAAAGAAATAAATCAGCCACTAAATTATCCTAAATTAGCTAGCAAAAGAAATAAACCATCCACTAAATACTCATCAATCAGCCATGACTAAACCATAAATCAGCCATGACTAAACCATAAATCAGCCATAACTAAATCATATATCAGCCAGCATAACACATAAATCAGCCACTAAATCAAACCCATAAATCCGCTATAACTAAACCAATAAATCAGCCATCACATAAATCTGCGTAGCCATTCTCTTAATATATATACTTGAATCGCCATTAGATAAACACATTGCTCTATAAAATCAGCCATTACGTAAACATATTAATCCAATAAATCAGCCATCATATGAAACATAAATCAGCCACGGAAAAACATCCGCACCAAAGTTTTTCAAATCATTGCATTTGAAATTAATGGCCGGAATATGGCCGGAAAATGTTCAGAATATCATTTACATACCGTAGTTATCTTCAACCTTTCAAACAAACAATGAAAATCCTGTAAACCTAGAAAAATGTGCGTTAATGGTTTTTCTTAAGAATCCCTGTCAAATCTTAACAAAATAACTTCAAAATAACTTAAACACAAACCTTTATAGTGTTCAAATGCCGAAATCGAGTTTCACTTGCTAAAATTTTCTGATTGGGTTTCTAATTTGCGGAATTTCAATTGCAGAAGAGGAAAAGTCCTTTACGAGTTTTTCTCCGGGGATAGTGCGACAAAATGCGGCTGTGGGGAGACGGAGGAGACGAGGCGCGGCCGTAAGAGACGAGAAGAGACACCGACGGTGTTAGGGTTTCGATTTTTGTAGCGATTTTCGTAGAGCACTTGACATTTTTTTTTTGTTTTTGTTTTTGCGGTTTGAAAATGGAAAACTGAAAGGTTTCTTTCAGTTTTAAGCCTAAAAACTGATTTTATTTTTTTAAGTAACCGTAAACATGATTTAAAATATATTAAAATGGCATGATCTCAAATTATAGTTTTAAATTTGGCGTAACTGACATTTCCTTAACCCAAAGTGATATTTAAGTAATTTACAAAAGATAGCACCTATGGTAGTCATTTCACAACTTTCTGTGCTATTTAAGAAATTATCTCTATAAGTTATCCCGCTGTCGTGTAACATAACTATCTTTGCAACATATTCCCAAGCGATAAATAATTGTCTTCTTCCAGGATGGAATCATGCATGCATTGAGAACCTAATCCAATTGTTCACAAAGTATAAATTGCAACTGTCGTTGACAGTAGATACTTTTCCCATCAAATATAGTTCCACCCGTTCAACGACACTTTTGGTGCCACGATGAACTGGATTTAGGGCAGAGGCTAATTTATCAGATTAGATAAGGCATTAAGAGAAATCTAGTGATGAAAAACTACATGAACAATCTCATAAAAACCCTAACATAAATCTAAATAAATATCTCTTCAAAAATCCTAATCTATATGAACAGATCTATTCACACATGCAAAAAATATACATGATAGAAATAAATAAAGAACTAAATAAAAAATAATAAAAGAATATATACAAAAGGTTTTAACACATTAGAGCTTTTAGAGTGAGTTTTTCATCTCAAAAACTCTATGTTTCTGAATGAATTATCTCTGGGGTCGAGCCCCTTATTTATAAAAGAGAGGAGAAGCCCCAAAAATAGAAAAATGAAAAGTTTGAAGGCGGTGCTCCAATCGGTACAACATGAAGTACGGATCGGTTCTTGAGGTCTTCTGCACCGATCGGTGACAAATGTGCACCGATTGGTTTTTCAGTTCTTGACTTCTTCTTCTCTTGATGAGCTTTGATCCATTTCCACTCTAGAACCTTTCTTTTGACTCCAGCAAGTGTACACACCTATAAATACATAAAAGCTCTAAAAACCATCTTGTTCTTATTGAAAAGACTCAAGATTTGTTAATAAAACGACTCTATATATCAGTAATAAATAGTGTTATCATCTATCACCCTTGGACAAAACTTTCATTTGATCACATGTTTTGGTCTTAAGATTTGGTGAAATCCTGACTGCTTTACTTTGGAAACAACCATTGTGGGAACCATGGAGAATGCGAAGGACTATAGATAAATATGATAGGAGGACAAAGTGAAAGCCAAAACCTGTTAGAAGATCCTGGATAGGAAAGCATTGATATCTAATTATAGAAACAAAACTTTATATGAAAGCATTCGGTTTTATAATGATGTGTATAATTATGAGCTTTAGCCAAGAGTTGCTGGCCAAACACACAATTTTCATTAGAAAAAGATCAAATACAGAGAAGGAAAATAATGAATGTAATCTACCATTAGTGAATAAGCCTTTACTTTGGGAAGCATCATCAAATTCACTTTCATGTTATTATCGTTTTCAATATATATATATATATATATGTAATAATTTGTTTTCCAAATTTTTTTGTATATTGACTTTGTAATCCTGATTTGATAATAATGAAATTGTTTGTTTTCCAAAAATAAATTGGACCATTTTAATTTAGCCTAATTGAAAAATATAAAGAAATTGGGCCTTGCTTAAAACAATTGATGTAAAAGAACTTGCATCTTGCTTAAAAACAAAACTTTGGGCTTATGTTTTTTATTTTACAAACCTATACACATATTTCCTTTTCAATGAGATGAACAAAAGTTAATATCAGATCTTAACAACAGCGGTGGCGCGAACATATCTCGGTGATAATTACAACAGTGGCTCATGAATTGACAATGAAGACAAAGAAGATGACTACAAGTAAGTTAGGGTTGATTTCCGGGTAACCGTTCGGTTATCCAAAATCGAGACAATAACCGATATCAATTTATGTTTTTTTCCGATCTATTTTCATCAAATAACCATAATTGAACTGATTTCTTCAAACCTCGGTTCGGTTTGGTTTCAAAAAGTCGGTTCGGATTTTATTCCCAGCCCTAGCCCCTGAACTTGGTTGCGGATAAACATATTCACCATATATTTTTGTGTATAGTGTTTTCCGGCAAGCATATACAACTGAAAAAAATGACACTTCTCAAGGTTCTAGGGAGTAAATTTAGAGGGTTTTTAAGGTTTTTGTTACCAACATTGTTTAAATAAGTTGTCATTTCAATTAAATGTATCACCACCAACATACTGCTCTAAATCATATGGAAATATGAGTGTTAGATTTGAGTTATGAAGTGAAGAATGAAAAATATTCTTTAGAGCTATATATTACTTCATGTATAAGTATATTTCCATTACGTGTTAGATTTGGGTTAGGAAACTTTACATTATTTGGTGTTAACAATATGTCAATAAACTATTATATTCTGTTAGATTTATCAATATGTTGACCTTCTCTGATAAGATTTTAATTTTTTTTTGATAGAATCATTTTTTTTATTTTATTTGTTTACTCTAACTCGAATTTCATTTTTTATATCTCTTTCTTCATGTCTTCATTATATCTCATTGAGATTATTTTTCCAATACTCTTCTTTTTTATATCTCTTAGTCTCGATTTTCTTTTTTTCCATCTCTCTCTCTCTCTCTCTCTCTCTCTCTCTCTCTCTCTTTGTATCTTCATTATATCTCATTGAGATTATTATTTTTCCACACCTTTTTTATTCATATCTCTCGGTCTCGAATTCAAATTAATTTTTCTCACTCAAAATTTCTCAAAATATTTGTATCCTCTCAAATGAGAATATAATTTTTCTTCTTTAAGAGATCATCACCCACACAATATAATTAAAAATTTAGTACTTTTTTTCTTTGTCTTTTGCTTATTTCTTTAACTCAAAATAAAAAAATAAACATTATCTCCATCTTTCTCTCAAACAAGTGCTGAATTAGTTTCACAACTAGGCGGCTCTTTGGATTAATAAAGCCAAATGTTCCCTATCATTCTCGGCCACCACTTCGAAAGTCAAACTAAAAATTATTTGTACTCTTGGCTTCCGTTCGATTGTGATATATACATGTTTGAATAGCCGGTCCTGGGTTAAAGCCCCTAAACAAGGGTTTTAGGTATCAAATTTATTAATAAATTAGGGTCATCATTTTTGTAAAAATGGTAATGGTAGAATGGTTAAGTCATTTATTAACTGTTTCAAAATATCGGGTTCAACCTTAAACATTACTAAATTTTGTAATTAATTTTTTAACAATATTTTTAAATAGATAGAAATAGTTTTTCATTAAGGTAGTGAAAACATTCCGCTTACCCATGTCTGCTCGTTTATATTTCGAAGTTTTTTCACTAAAAACCTCTCAAAAGATTTTGACCTTTTTTGAAAAAGTTCAATTTTTTATTCTGTTGGAATCATTTTTTCTGCTCGGATTCGAATTTTTTTCATCTCTATCTTCGTGCCTTTATTTATATCTCATTGAGATTTGTTTTCCCATATCATTCTTCTTTGTATCTTTAGGTCCTTAATTGTTGGAGGATAAAATCACAACAAGTTTATTTAAGATAGGTCGAGATTTTCGTTGAGTAGAATAGAGTTCGGAATAGTTATCACGTCGGTATTAACTCGAGGAAATAGAGTTCGGTATAATAAGCAGGTCGGTATTAACTCGAGGAAAATGAGTTCGGTATAATAACCAGGTCAGTATTAACTAGTAGAATTTGAGTGCGGTAAAAAGATAGTTTTTCTGAAGATATAAGAGTGTATGTATTCTTTTCCTTTGATTTTTTCATCCTTTTTACAATAAATGAGATGGGTGTACTTATAGTAAAGATTTAGACGGTTGTTGTCTTGAACCCGACGTCCGAACTGACGCGTGGCCAGGGCGGCTGGCTTGTTGGGCTTTGTCATAAATAGGCTTGGACGATTAATGGGCCGAGCTGATTTGTGGGGAGGATTTGCTAAACCCACCTCCAACACTAGCCCCCCCAGTTCGGTGTGTGAAGATTTTGCTGAACGCATCGAATTTGACTGTCAGCTCGGTCTCGTGATTCGCACGCACTGAGTTTGAAGTTGGAAATGGTTGCCAACGTCGAAGGGGCGCGTCACCTAACTTCTTGGTTATTGGACATTTTCGCACGCGCCAAAGTCGAAGAGGTGTCGATTGGGTTTACCCTAGTTAGGGTTATCGTGGTCTTTCGCACGCGCCGAAGTCGAAGAGTTACGTCGATTGGGTTTACCCTAGTTTCCGCTCTATAAATTCCCCTCCCCTCTTTTCTTATTTTTCATTCGAGCTTTATTTCCTTTACAGTTACTTCTTTCTTTCCCGATCTCTCTGCGTTTTTTTTTGTTTTCGTAGTTTTTTTCTGGCAAAACATTGCCGCACTTTTGATCTGAATCGGTATTCTACCTCGAGGGTTTTGGCAGATATGAGCTCGGTAAATAAGACATCGTCGAGCAGTTCGGAAGCTTCGAGCAGCTCGGAAACTTCGAGTCAAGCTTGTCTTCGGGAGAGAGCGGAGCAATTATATGAGGAGGTCTCCATGCTGCGGAGGAACCAAGATAGCTCGGAGGTCGGGACATCGTCATGATCTGAGAGAGGTAGATCGGGTTTTCAAGGCGGAATGAGTTCTAGAGGCCGAGGTGGAAGGGTGGGGTCGAGAGGTCGAAGAGGTACAGGTAGAGGCCGAGGTGGAAGTATGATAGATTGGAAGAGGACGAGACCGGTGAGTCAATATTCCGAAGGAGGCTCACCGACCTGGTCTGATCAGTTGTCGGTGGAGAATATGGTCACGAGCTGCAGTATACCCTCGTCTGTTGAAATCAAGATACCCAAGGCCAATCAACGGCCGTGGACTCCTCCTCAAGGATTCGTCTGCTTGTACAAAAGCTTCTTTACAAAGTGCGGGCTCTGGTTTCTGCTCCCCGAGGTGTTCATTCGATACTGCTTGAGACGGAAGTTGGCCTTTTCGAAAATCTGCTCGATGACTGTCCAGAACATGGTTGCCTCGTAGGTGCTGGCAGCCGAGTGCGGTATCGAGATGGACTGTTGATTCTTCGAGGAGTTGACCGTCCATAAGGCGAATCAAAAAATCATCGGGACGTACTACGCGTCTTTTAGGCTTAAACTGAAGATCGTGACCGATAAACCGACCAAGATCGACGATTGGTCACAGAATTATTTCTTTGTGAAGGCAAACGACGCGTGCGGCCTTATGAAGGGCAGATTTTACCGAACAGCCTGGAATTTCTTTCCTAGTAGAGGAAACAAGTTCGGCGAATTATTTTTGTTTGACATTTCCTTTTGACTGATCTTATGTTTCTTATTTCAGATCATCACCCGATAGGGGCTCCATATCCTGAAGATTTCTTCGCGGGTCTGAAAGCCATTCAGTCGGTAGCCCGTACTCGGTGGAGGGACATCTACGCGGAAAGGATACAGAGAGCGCTGTGGTGGGTATCTCAAGGTATGAGTTTGTAGATTTGACACTTTGGTTGGGTTAATATGAGGCCGATCGAATGCCTTTGTTCTTTGTGCAGGTGGTCCAACGATGAGGAAGCTCAGATTCAATCTGCCCACGCTTGCTGATGAGTTGAGGGCGGAGATAAGTTCTTCAGGCCAGGATAAATCAGTCGATACTGATCAACATACGGTACCACCACCTGAGGTCGGGCAGATTACAGATGCTAATGCTGCGGTTGGTGATATGACCGACCTAGCTTTGGAAAACCCTTCTGCCCAGGCCGGTGATAAGTCTGTACCTGCTGCTGAGACCATGCCAACTCGTGCCGAGGCCCGTGACAAAGGAAAGAAATGGCAGAGGAAGGAGAAGTCTTCTAAGAAAGCGAAGACTTCTAAAAAGAAGAAAACTGTTGTAGAGGTAAGGTCTGGAAGTGCCGCTCCGGAGGTGTATCCTGATCTAGTTGCAGGGGATACTGGTGCTGATTCTAAAGCATCTAGTGAACCAGAGATCGGGGCTGAAGATGCCGCTCTAGAGATGTTCCCCGGTCCGGTTGTAGAGGAGATTGCTGCTGGATCCGAGGCGTTTATTGAACCAGCTAGGGTGGACACCGATCATGCCTTTCATTTCTCCTGCATGGCGAAAGATAGGGGTATCTTCTATGACAGCGGGGCATGTGGTGGATTAATAAAGATGGTTACGTCTGCCGTGGTTGATCTTCTGGCAGTTGATGACCTTGCCTATCTGGATGCTTTCGAGCATGTATCTCAGGGAATGGTTCGGGTAAGTCAAGTTACGCCGAGCTTCCCTTTTTTTTAAATTAAAAAACATCATGTTTTCATGCCTTGTTTTGTAGTTGATGTTCCACTTCGTGGATTCCATGGCCCTGTATGAGCGCGGGCTAAAGAAAGCTCGGGAGGGAGCGGAGAGAGCTCGGACTGAAGCAGAGAAAACATCTAAGGATGCGGAGGTGATGAGGCAAGAGATCAGTCGCCTTGAAAACGAGCTCAAGGCTGAGAGGATGACGGGGGATAAGCGTACCCTTGAGTTGGCTCGGGAAGAAACTTTGATTGCTCAGGAGGCGGCTGCTAAGCTCGGGGAAGAGCTTCAGGGGGAGAGGAGTAGGGCAGATGGCCTAACTGCATTAGCCTCTGATTTTGAGATTGAGCTCGGGAGGGCTCAGACCGATCTTGCGACCACCTGCATCGAGAGGGATGCAGAAAAGAAAAAGGTGGCCGATCTGAGACGCCGGATGTTAGAGGGGAAGAAGAAGATTGAGGAGGAGAATTGAGAGGATAAAAAGACAATGGGTGGACGCTAAGTCCCGGTGTGCAGCTCGGTTTGAAAAATTTAGGAAGCACTTTGAAGGTCGCGCCAAGGCGGATCCATGCAAGCTATTGCTAAGTCAGACCACGGGTACGATCAAGTGTCTTGATCTTCTGGAGAAAGGAGGTAGGCTCAAGATTCCTCCTGCCCGATATGAACTGCTGCGGGAAAGGGAGGCTAAGTACCAAGCCGATGTCGAAGCTATTGAATATCCCGATCTCGTAGATGGCGATTTTGAGTTCGACCTTGGCCCTTGCCCTAGTCTGCCAGTTCCTGAGTCTGATATGTCCTCTCAATCATATTCTCAATCGTAGATAGGAACATGTAAAAACTCGGGTTTTTTGTTTTGTTTAATGTATAATATGATCGTTTAACTAATGAGAAAGCAACCTAAACCCCGAATTCTTTCTCGCCTGAGTTTGGCTTTTAAATTCTTAAGTAGGTCAAAACCTAGACTTAAAATTTCTTCGTGCGAGGGTAAGCTCGGCTTTTTATTCGTAAGTTGGTAGGAGGCATAACTTAGATTTTTTTCGTGCGAGCCTGAGCTCGGCTTTTGATTCCTAAGTTGGCCGGAGCCAAAACTTAGAATTTCTTCATGCGAGCCTGAGCTCGGCTTTTAAATTCTTAAGTAGGTTGGAACCTAGACTTAGAATGTGCAAGCCTGAGCTCGGCTTTTAATCGTGGGATGCGAATGATCAGTTCGGCTTATACCCGTCATTTTAAGATGCGAACGATAAGAGTTCGGCTTATAACTTTTTTGCGAGACTGAGCTCGGCTTTTGATTCGTAAGTAGGCCGGAATCTAGACTTGGAATTCCTCCGTGCAAGCATGAGCTCGGCTTTTTATTCGTAAGTAGACCGGAACCTAGACTTCAAATTTTTTTTATTATTATTTTTTATTTTTATTTTTTTGGGAGCCTGAGGCCGGCTTTTGATTCGTAAGTAGGCCGGAACCTAGATTTAGAATTCCTCCATGCGAGCCTGAGCTCGGCTTTTGATTCGTAAGTAGGCCGGGACCTATACTTGGAGGAAACACATTTTTATTTATCATTTTCATTGATAGCTGTGCCTTGCTAAAAGGCTGCCTACGTACCCTCAAAAGAGGGATCAAGCCTTTCGTAGTTCGGTTATATTGACCATACTTACGTTGATCCTACTGCCTCGTTAAAACCATTCGGAAATCCCGACGTGAAAAAGAGTACAGTGTGAGACTTGGGAGTCTAGCAGTAGTAACGTTTGAGGTTCGTCGAGTTCCATGACCGCGGGATCGCTTCGCCGCCCATGGTGACTAGCTCGTAAACCCTGGGTTGCATGATGCTGGAGATGAGGTAGGGGCCTTCCCAACTGGCACCAAGCTTTCCAGCATTTGGCTCGGCTGTATTTTCAAATACTTTGCGGAGGACCTGATCAGTGCAACTTTCTTGTTGTAATATTTGGATGCGAGCTGTTGATAGTTTTGTATTCGGAGCAAAGCCTGGTTTGGGTGTTCTTCTAGGAAGTCTAGCTCGCTTAGGAGCATTTTGTTGTTGAGGTCAGGATTTTGTGTAACCATCGTGCGGTGCAGTATTGTAGACCGACTTCAGATGGAGCAAGTGCTTCGACTCCATAGGATAAGCTGAACGGGGTTTGCTGGGTTGCATAGGATGCCGTCTAGTTCATCAGCTCAGAGGCCCTTCTTTGTGTCGAGTCTTTTTTTGAGACCGTCGAGAATGGTTTTATTTGTAGTCTCGGCTTGACCATTGCCTTGAGGGTACCTTGGAGTTGATTTGCTTAGCCTGATTTGCCATTTGGCGCAGAATCTTCGAATATGACCGATGTAAATTGAGGGCCGGTTTCCGTAACGATCTCGTATGGTAGTCCGTGTCGGCAAATAATTAATTTCCATACGAATTTTTGGACATCTTTGGCTTCGATTGTAGCATATGATTTAGCCTCGACCCACTTGCTGAAATAATCGGTCATTACGAGGAGGAAACACTTTTGACGAGATCGGGGTAGTGGTCCGTCGCATGAATGAGTAGGGTGCTGTCGCCATGGTGAGTTGCTCGGTTGGAATATGTATACTTGGGCCGTGTCTCTGGCACGTTTCGCACCGGGCTGCGAATTTTTCGCAATCTTTATCATGGTTGGCCAGTAGTGACCTTGATTTCAGATTTTTTGTCCAAGAGCTCGTCCACTAGAATGGTTTCCTCCTGCGCCTTCGTGCATTTCTTTCATTAAAGCTATTGTTTCTTCTCCGTGCTGGCAATTGAGAAGGACTCCCATAGCACTCCATCGGAATAGTTGACCATTACTGAGTACATAATGTGCACTCTTCTTTTTTAAGCGTCGGGCTGCCCATCGATCCGTAGGTACGATTTCAATCTTGATGTACAACAAGATTTCGTTTCGCCAGTCCGACATGAAATTTTCTATCGGCGCGGGTAGCAGTCTGATTTCCTCGGCGTCGTCTAAGCCATCACCTAGCTCGGTTATTGTTAAACTTATATGTTAGACTCCCTTAGGTAAGGTGATACTTGCCGAAGCAATGCTTTCAACTGGTATTACGCGTCTCTGTGTTGGATCTGAGGTCGATGCCAAAGCGGCGAGGGCGTCAGCAGATGTATTATTACCTCAGGATATCTTCGCGAGATTGAATTCGAGGAATTCAGAAGAAAATTTCTTGACCATTTTTAGGTATAACTCCATACGTTCATCTTTTGCCTCGTAGTCTTCGCTGAATTGATTGGTGACGAGCTGTGAGTCGTAGTATGCATGAATCCTTCTTGCTCCAATCTCTTTTGCGAGCTTCAAACCAGCGATCAAAGCTTCATACTCGGCCTCATTGTTGGAGGCCAGGAAAGCGAGATGGAATGGTTGCTCGACGACCTCGCTCGTTGGTGATTCCAACCGTATGCCAATACCGGATCCGTGGAGAGAGGAGGAACCATCTACGTATAAACACCATATTTCTGGGGTTTTGTTGCCGGTCTGCTCGGGAGGTAATTCAACTAGGAAATCAGCCAAGACTTGAGATTTGGCGGCAGTTCGGCCCCCGTAGTCAATATCATACTCGCTTAATTCAATCGCCCACTTTGCCATTCTTCCTGATTGATTCGAGCTGTGTAGGGTCGGTCTTAATGGCTGAGTGGTGAGGATGGCTATAGTATGTGCTTGGAAGTATGGGCGGAGTTTTTGAGCTGTCATGACAACGGCGAATGTGAGCTTTTTGAGGGCGGTATACCTGCTCTCTGCTCCGTCCAGAGACTTGCTGACATAGAACACCGGTCTCTGCTCTCCCCGATCTTCTCTTGCCAGGACACCGCTTACCGCCGAACTGGAGATGGCAATATATAGGTAGAGGGTCTCACCTTCCTCTGGTTTTGTTAAGACCGGGGTCTCGCATTTGTCGTCCCACTCGACATGTTTTTTACCGCGGAACAGCTGGCAGAATGGAAGACACGTATCTGTTGATCTAGAAATCAAGCGATTTAAGGCGGCTATCCGACCTGTAAGTCGCTGGACTTCTCGTGCCGTTTTTGGCGATGGAAGTTCGATGATTGATGTGATTTGTTTGGGATTTGCTTCAATCCAGCGCTGGGTAACAATGTACACTAGGAATTCACCCGAGGTTACTCTGAAGGAACACTTGGTTAGATTCAGCTTCATGCCGTATTTGTTAAGAGTCTGGAAACATCTTCGGAGATGATCAACGTGATCCTTAGCTACTGAGAATTTTACCAGCATATCATCGATGTAGACCTCCATGGTGTGCCCAATCTGTTAGGCGAACATCTTGTTCACGAACCGCTAGTAAGTTGCTCCCGCGTTTTTTAGTCCAAACGGCATGACTTTGTAGCAGTAGGTCCTCCTATCAGTTATGAAAGCCATTTTTTCACGATCATCGGGGTGCATAGCTATCTGATTATAGCCCGAGAATGCGTCCATGAATGATAGAAATTCCTCGACGACCTGATCAATTCGGGAAACGGGGAAACAGTCTTTTGGGCAAGCTTTATTGAGGTCGGTAAAATCTATGTAGACTCTCCACTTGCCGCTCTTCTTTTCGACGACTACCGGTTGGCTAGCCAGTCCAGGTACTTTACCTCAGTGATAGACCCTGATGCAGTTAGCCGGTTTATTTCTTTGTTAACAGCCGTTATGCCTTTTTTGCTTGATTGGTTTGTAGGTTGGGTCCACGTTTAGCTCGTGGCTTGTTACCGATGGGTCTATCCCATGCATATTCTCGCTTGGCCATGTGAACGTCGAGACGTTTTCTTCGAGAAAATTAACGAGCTCGTTTCTGATACTTGGTTCGAGATCGGCACCAACACCAACGCACCGTTCCAAATCTCTGGAGTTGATGTTCGTTTGAATCATGAGCTTACGGCTCGGGTTATCACAAGGATCAGCATTGCTCGAGATCACTGAATTGATGTTGAGACAGGTAGAAGATTTGCGCAGCTTGTGCTCCAAAAGAAAGCATGTGCGGGACATCTTCTGATCTCCCCGGATGGTGCATGTTCCATTGATGGTAGGGAACTTGAGGCATTGGTGGTAGGTTGATGCCATCGCTCTCATTAAATACAGCCACGGTGTTCTGAGAATTAAGTTGTAGATCACTGACTTTTTGATAATTAGGAATTTCACTACCTTGGCCGTATGTCTAATGTATACAACTAGCTTGGTGGTACCAATCGTCATCGTGGTATCACCAGCAAAACCGGTAAGTGGCGCGACAGCGGGTTTGACTTTGCAATCGCGCAGGTTCATTCTGTCCAGGGTTTCTTTGAAGATAAGATTAACCGAGCTACTCGTGTTGATCAAAACACGGCTAATTTCGCAGTCGGCGACCCTTAGCTCTATCACCAGTGGGTCGTTGTGAGGGTGATCTAACCCCTTGGCGTCATCCACTGTGAAGGTGATACTTCCTTCACTCCGGACCTCGGATTGGTTATCAGTCCCGTGCTGCCATTGGAGTGAGGTCCCGGGTTTGCGTTCATGCAACTTGATTGACTGCACCGAGTCGTTGCACGAGATGAGGCCGCCCATAATCATGCCGACTACTCATCTTGGTGGTGGAGGGGAAGGATCCTGACCTTGTTCTTGGTACCTCCGTGAAGGTTCAGCTCGGTTGGAGTCAAACACATGACGTCGGTTATCATCCCGTTCTCTCGAGGGAGATCTCTGTCGTCCGCTGCCTTGACTATGGCCACTCGTTTGTCGATCTCCCCTAAAATGACCCCGGCGTCCAGACTGTTAACCTCTACCACCTCTTCCTCGGATGGAATTTCTTCGATAACCTTGTCGATCACCGAGTTTGATCTCCCCCTTTTGATACTGGGTAAGGAGGGTGTCGTGGAGTTGTCGACAACGTGAGGTCGGGTGTCCCCAACTCTGGTGGAAATCGCATAATGCTTGGAGATTTTTTGTTCCACGGGGGCGGTTGTGTGGTGGGTTTGTCATTAATGATTGGTTCGTTAATGACAAATGCAGTTACTTCCTTCCTCCTGTCCCCTCTGTAGCTTGCATCGTAGTGCTGGCTCGGTTGAGGATTCTCCCAAGCTCGATCCTTTGAGATCGGCGTTTTCTAGGTATGCTTCTTTGTCATAGCAGCCCGCTCTTCTTCCACTTCAATATATAAGGTAGCGCGGTGCAACGCGTCCTGTAAAGTGCGCGGCCATTCTTTATATTCTTTTTAAACGCGGACTCAAACCAGAGACCGTTTCTTAAAGCAGGTAGGGCCGCATAATCAGTTACGGCGGCCTGAGAGACTATCGCCTTGAACCTATCGATGTAGGATCGCAACGACTCTTGTCGGTCCTGGGTTATTGCCCATTGGTCGGCGTTCGATATGCTGCGCTGGATGTACATTGAATAATGCTTCAAAAAAGCAGTGGAGAGCTGACGGAAGTCACCGATTGAGTATGTTTCAAGTCGGGAGAACCATGTCAGTGCGGATGCAACTACATTTTCAACAAACGCCTGACAGAAACCGGCCTCATGTTCCTCAGGTGCAAACTGAGTGCGTCACATTGCAATATTAAAGGCGGTCAGATACTGGGTGGGATTGGAGTTGCCTGCATATGGAGCGAGCTTGAGTTTTCCGGACTGCTGGACTCGGGTGCTAGAGATCTGGATTGAGAACGGGGTGTTCTGGGTTTCCTGCAGCACGGGGTAGATTTCTGGTGCCGAGCTAGTGGCCTGATGAACTTTCGATGTCATCTCTCGGAGCATCGCTTTCATGATTTCGAATTCATGATCCCGACGTCGCTCTTGTTCCATTCTCTGGAAGGCTTATGGATACGAGTTTTGTGTTGGCTCGTTCAATGTTTGCGGAAGTAATTGGACGGGCTTGTTAATCGCCGACGGTGGTGGATCGTCGATCGAGTTTCTCTGCGCCCGCTGAGTGGTACGGTCGACGAGGTCGCGATATAGCTCGGCTATCATCTTGTCAGAAATGAGTCCGGGCGCCCTGGTCAGATTTGGATTTGACTGCTGGCATGCTATTTTTGGGGAGGGAGTCCGGGGTGCTCCCATTGGCTCTTTCCCAGGTGCGTGTTATCATACTTCGGTTGGTATCTATCCTGTCATTGCCGATCTATTCTTTGCGTATAGAAAAATTCTCTCCCCCGTCCTTCTAGCGCCAATCGTTGGAGGATAAGATCACAACAAGTTTATTTAAGATAGGTCGAGATTTTTGTTGAGTAGAATAGAGTTCGGAATAGTAATCAGGTCCGTATTAACTCGAGGAAATAGAGTTTGGTATAATAACTAGGTCGGTATTAACTCGAGGAAATTGAGTTCGGTATAATAACCAGGTCGGTATTAACTAGTAGAATTTGAGTGCAGTAAAAAGATAGTTTTTCTGAAGATATAAGAGTGTATGTATTCTTTTCTTTTGATTTTTCCATCTTTTTTACAATAAATGAGATGGGTGTACTTATAGTAAAGATTTAGATGGTTGTTGTCTTGAATCCGACGCCCGAACTGACGCGTGGCCAGAATGGTAGGCTTGTTGGGTTTTGTCATAAATGGACCTGGACGATTAATGGGCCGAGCTAATTTGTGGGGAGGGTTTGCTAAACCCACCTCCAACACTAATTTCTTTTTTTCATCTCTCTCTCTTCGTTTCTTCATTATATCTCAATAAGATTTGTTTTTTTCATATCTCTTGGTCTCTAATCCAAATTAAATTTTCTCACTTAAAATCTCTCAAAATATTTTGACCCTTTCTAATGAAAATACAATTGTTCCTGCTCATGATTATATTTATTTTTTCTAAAACCTCTTGAAACATTGATTTTTTCCATCTCTTTCTCCACATCCATCTTTTTCTTCATTTTATCTCTCTGAGATTATTCTTTTTCACATCCTCTTTCTTCATATCTATCAATCTCAAATTCAGTTTCACTTAATTTTATCTCTAAGAGATCATTATCCACAGATCATTATAAAAAAAAAAAGCTTTGTATTTCGCTTTATTTCTTCAATCCAGAACCAAAAAAAAAAGAAAAAAAACACTCTCTCATCTTCTCCCATTTTCTCTTTCGATTGTGATATATATACATGTTCCTAAGGCCAACCCTAGGCTAAAACCCATAAAGTAGGTATTTAGGCATCAAATGTTTATTAATAATTTAAAGACATCATTTTAGTAAAAATTATAGTAATAGTCGTAAGTCATTCGTTACCTACTTCAAAGTATCAGGTTCGACCCCAAACATTAATAGAAGGACTAGAAATAATTTTTTTGTAGAGGTAGCGAAAACCTTCAGGCCACACATGCCTGCTCGTTTGTAATTGAAATTTTCTCGCTTAGAAAATCTCAAAATATTTGATCATTTCTGATGAAAATTAATTTTTTTTCTCTGTTAGAAGTATTTTTTTTTTCTCGGATTCAATCTTTTCATCTCTATCTTCGTGTCTTCATTACATCTCATTGAAATATTTGTTTCCATACCATTATTTTCATATCTTTCAGTCTCAAATTTTTTTTTTGCATCTCTCTCTCTTCGTGGTTTTATTATGGAGCCGATTGGTTATAACTGTTATTTTAAATTTTTTGGCTGTAGAGATTTTGGATGTAGAAGTTGTTGATCTATAATAGTCTCATTGATAACAAAAGTTTTAGAAACTTTGACTTTAAATATTTTTAAAAGTCTGATTGATAACAAAATGGTAGAAACTGTCACATAAATAAATTTTATTAGACGGATATAAATCGAAGTAATGACATAAACTCATAAATCAATTTTATTAGTAGTAATTGATTTTTTTTCTTTTGAAATTTTCTCCATTATTTTGAATGATTTTTGATAGATTATTACATGCTTATAATATTAATTCATTGACAATTACGTGCTAGTTAGTCATAAGTTTATTATTTATTTTGAATAATAATTAATAAATTATTTTGAATCAGAAATAATAAATTATTTTGAGTTAGAAATAATAAATTATTTTGAATAATAGATAATAAATTGTTTTGAATAATTCTATTCTTTTTAAGTGTGATTGATCGTTTATTCTTCGTATGTGTGATTTTTTTATCAGATCTTTAATATAGATTTATTAATTGGCTGTACTTTTTAATTTCTTTTGAATTATTTAATTAATTAACAAAAACATTACCTCATTCGAAAAAATTGTTATGAACTATTAAATTTTCTACAGCCTAAAAAGTCTTATTTATGAGACTTAAAAAAATTAAACTAACATACTTTTGAAATGAGCGGTTAGACTTTAAAGCTTAAAAAAATAAATTTTTTAAAGTGTGATTGGTTGGAAAATAACTTTTAAGACTTTCAAATTACATAAAGTCCTCAAACTAGGAAACAAATCAGTCCCTATATTCCATTGATGTTATTTTTATTTCCATACCTTTCTTTGTCATATCTTTCGGTCCTGAATTCAAATTAATGTTTTGTCACTAAAAATCTCTCAACAAAATTTTTCTCTCTCTAATGGAAATACAATTTTTCATACTCAAGATAGAATTTACTTGTTCTAAAACCTCTAAAAATATTGATTTTTTTCCATCTCTTTTCCTACTTCTATCTTTTTGTTCGTGTCTTCATTTTATCTCTCCGGAATTAATCTTTTCATGTCCTTCTTCTTCAGAACTCTCAATCTCAAATTCAATTTCACTAATTTCCATCTACCATAGTTCATCATCCACAGAGAAATATAATATTTGTGGCTCTGTTGTATTTTCTTTCTTTTTTTGTTGCTTGTTGTTCGTTTTAACAGTTTACCTCGGTCCTCATTTTAATATATTTTCTTTTCCAGATGGTGATTGGGAAGAGGCAAAGGGTAAACATGGTCTTCCTAAATTAATAAAACTGAGTAAGGAAGATTACAAGAGGTGAATGGAGTAGTAGTGTTCTTAGACCTCGAGATCGTTTGGTTTGACGATAAGCTTAATCTGAATAAAGATTATCTTCTAAATAACATCAGAAGTACATTGTAAACAAACGAGAAAAATGGGGATGAGAAGAAATATTTTATCAATACGATAGTGGTTAATGCAATTCATATAACCGAGAATACTACAATTCTAGTAAAGTTTCTGGACAAGGGTAACGGGCAGATGGCATGATAAAAGAGAGTTCAATTGTGTCTCATGTAAAAAAACGAAAGGTAAGCTTTGTTACATAATTTCTTGTTTCAATCCTATTTCTAGAAAAAATTAATTAAATTGTATTTCCTTTGTGAATAAATATGAAGGGAGGAAAGAAAAGCAAAAACTAGGTTAGTTGGATATGCTTGAGGAAATTTGTTTGCACAGAATGGATCTACAAAAAGAGGCCTGGACCTGCATTATGATCGTTTAGTATATTTTTTTCAACTCAAAACAAACAAATTAACATGTTCTCTCATATTTTCTCCTTTTCTCCTTCGATTTTGATACCTACCTAGTCGTTCGTAGTTGTATTTTTTTCACTCAAAACGTTTCCAAAATTTTGAACCTCTCGGATGAGAATTCAATTTTTGCTACTCATAATCAAATTGATTTTTTTGAAATTTTTTGAAACATTGTTATCCAAAGCTTTTATCCTACAATAATACCGCAACTGGACAGTAACAAACACATCAGTATAGTTGGGATCGAATCCACAAGGACCAATAGAGTACACTATGAATTTATAATGATTTAAATTAAACTAAGATGCAAGGGAGTTTATGTGAAACTTGGTGTAAATACTAACTAATTAAATTAAATAAAAATATTAGGTGATGAGAATTCATTCAGGAAACATGATAACGAATGCAACAATTGATGGAAATGCATTAAGAACCGTTCTAGAACTCAAATTACGGATATATAGATATCTCGTTGTTGCGTGTAGTAACTATATATGCAATGAAAATCCCTAGCAACTAAACTGTCATTTGTTAATAGAAATCTATGCATGCAATAAAACCCTAATTCAATATGTTCACAAAGTGCAATAACTTATACTGTCGTTGGCTAAGGACACTTTGCTCATCAAATATAGATCCATCGATTTAACAACAATTTTGGTATCACGATATGATCGATTGAGAGAAGAGTCTAATTGGCCAAATTAGACAAGGTATTAAGAACAATCCTAGATGAAGAACTATATGATTCATTCCCGAGCAACTTAGCAAAGATCTACATGATTATTCCCTTCGAAAACTCAAATCCAAATGATGAATCTACTCACACATGCAAAGAGAATACATGATAGAAATAGATGAAGAACTCATAATAGAATAGCAAAATAAATACAAAAGAGTTAGGAGAAAATCTCCAATGAAACTAAATCTAAAACAAGACCTTAACAATAGTTTTCTGAATATTTTTGTTGCTGCCTAACTTTGTAGATGAATCCCCTTATTTATACAAAGAGAGAAAAATCCTAAAAATGGAAAAATATAACTTTTGTAGTCAGTGTACTGATGTCAATGTATTTTACTTCATTTAGGCATGCATTTCTCATCACTTAGGCATAGTTTCATCACTTTTTCAGCCCATTTACCATCCTTTTCACTCATATAGCATTCATATTAGGTTTTGCATTAGATTTGCATACATATTGCATTTTGGAGTTGTTATCAGGACAAAGGGATGCTTTTGAAGACTATCTGGAGTTTGAGGATGCATGGTGTGGAGAACTCGATATGGACCACTCGATCAAACATGCAGAGTCCACAACTCGATGAAGAAGTCGAGTCCTATGCCAAGATGCAGCCTTTGGAGAAGATGACCACTCAAACTGAGCACTCGACCTGTGACTGAGTCCACCACTCGATTTGATGCCGAGTAAAAGACCAAGATGCCAAATTTGAAGAATTGCTCCACTCGACATCCACCACTTGATCAAGAAATCGAGCTCTACCACCGACCTGATCAAGATTAGCTTATTTTGTCTTTCTGTGTATTAGGGTTTCTTTTTCCACAAGGGTATAAAAACTCTTCCTTTCATTAAACATAATCAGCTTTTACCTTATCTTATCTTCTTCCTTTCATCTTTGTAGCCACCTCTTAAACTTCTGAGATTCTGTAACTTAGATCTACTTTGACCCTTTAATTTTTTGCACTTATTTTCTTTAGAATCCTTCTAATCTCATTCTCCTCATTATGATTATGCACTTTATTTCATTTTCTGGGTTTGAGCATTTCAGGATGATTTCTGAGTAGTGAATTAGGGTTCTTAAGGATGAGTTAGATCTGTGTAGGATTTTTGGTCTCCTTAGATGTTTAAGCTTGTAATTGCATAGATCTCTTCTGGATTAGGTGTTTGTAATGCTATTCCTTGCTAACTTCTTGGAATTAGATCTTAGGCATTACACACCCGAAAGGTGTTTGATGAAATGTTTGATCCACCTAATGCCAGAGATTTATGACTTTAACCCAAGAGATTGGTTGTTTTAGTTGTATTTTTACATTAATGAACTGTTTCTTAATGCTTACCTATATTATGTTTCATTAATGCCTGCTCTCTGTCTCATTGAATGGATATTAAGATTAGGAAGAGATATAGGCTTGTTGGTGTTTATCACGAGAGTGGAGCCACCTTGTTTGATGTTCATTGTCTAGAGATAGCTTCTGTGAAGTTTTGTTAAGCATCTAGGAGAGATCTAGGAGAATCGCAGATCCATGAATCCCATTCTTAGGACCTTTATTCTCATTTGATTGTTTATCCACTATCTCTATTTGGTTGCTTTAGTTCTCATTTGCAATTTACTTCTGTTACTTAGGCTGTTAGATCACAAAACATATCTTTAATTGGCTTGACTTAAAGGGTTCTTGATCATATCCTAATGCTAGCATCCACCCATTTGGATTGATAACCTCTTGTGCCACAATGACTTGATTGTGCAATAGCCAATTGAACGCTGATAGATAGAAAATATCTATGATCACGTACCGATCGGTAGAGAAGGTTAACACAATTCCCCCAGACTTGAATCCTTGCTTGTCCTCAAGTAAGAACAATAAGAATTTCAAATTCCAAAG
Source organism: Cardamine occulta (assembly GCA_028015245.1). Taxonomy (NCBI): domain Eukaryota; kingdom Viridiplantae; phylum Streptophyta; class Magnoliopsida; order Brassicales; family Brassicaceae; genus Cardamine; species Cardamine occulta. Next base: position 7,018,430 of record CM051365.1, read on the forward strand.
AAATAGTTTGAAAAGCGAGAACTCACAAATTCTTGGGAACAAACTTACCTTGGGCTTCCTTTCCGCATACCACTTCAAAACCGTGCCAGAGCAGACCTACTACATTGCTTTTGGCCATCAGTGTAGCAATAGCCAATACTCTAAATCCCACAATCACAGAAATTATTTAGAATCAATGAACTTAACGTTTTAACATTCATTAAAAAGTGTGTGCACTCACAAAGGGAATATCGAACATGTCAAAGGGTTTGGGTAATAAGGCTCTTTTGTGTGGCTCAAGTGTTTGGGTTATCCAAAAAGAACTAGGGATGCAAATCATCATGAAAAATCACCATGATACACAGACCAGCTGATGCATACATAGCCTTCCAATCATTGGAATATTAAAACTCTAATACTTAGCCCTTGATTTTCCATAGTTTTTGCACATGTATGCATATGACAATGAAAACACAAGAATGCATAGTGTATCCAATGATGGTTTAGGTGAGGGTAAGGTACTAGACTAAGAGTGAGTCTAGCTATTAAGAGTTAACAAGATTGGTGAAAATGGTGAAAAGAAAACTCTAAATATATGATCCATGACATGATTACTAAACCCCTAAGTGAGATAGATTAAGTCCAAGTTCAATGTTCTACTTAATAAGGCTAAGTTCAATCATCCAAGTTTCAAAGTGATAGGGACTTTTCCTGTTTATTGAGTCTACTTGTGGTCTTTCCAATATTCAGTTCTGACACCGAACAAAGCATGAGTGTGTTGTGAGAAAGTCATCCCAAGATAGGAAGTTCCTAGAAATGCTCATAATTTTCTCGTTTTGACTCAATAAAAACTACAAAATGACTTCAAAAAGAAAGAAAAATACATCAAAAAAAAAAAATGTAAGTCACACAGACACATCCTCCTCTAGACTTAATTTACACCGTCCCGTTGTAAAATATATCAAAGATAAGAAATGCTCATTATCCAAACAAACATCCTAAAAGCAAAAAAAAAGTCAAAGAAAACAAAATATAATGGATTTACGAAATGAGTACTAATCGGTAGAACCAGAATACCGATCGGTTCTAATGAAGCTCGGTACCGATCGGTAGTAACCCAATACCGATCAGTATATGCACAGATGAATCACTTGTAAGAACTCGCAGACTGCTGAGGCTCATTTAGGTGCAGAGGAGGGAAAACACCTTGCGTGCAATCAGCAAGGTATCACTTTAGGGGTTGACCATTGGAAGTAAACTCAGTTCCGTTGTCTCCCCACAAAACAACCACTCCATATGGTTTTACTTCTTTGATCCTAAATGGTCCAGACCATCTAGAATGAAGCTTTCCAGGAAACGGTTTTAGGGGAGTGTTAAAGAGTAAAACCTGATCGTCTATGTCAAAATGTTTTGGAATGATCTTCTTATCGTGCCATGTTTTTGACCTTTCCTTATAAATCATGTTGTTCCCATATGCATTCATCCGGATTTCTTCAAGCACATTTAGCTAAATAAGGCGTCAATCTCCAGCTTCTTTAAGATTGAAATTCATTTGCTTGGTTGCCCATAATGAATTATACTCTAGCTCCACAGGAAGGTGACAGGATTTGCCATACACCAAGTTGAATAGAGTGGTTCCAATTGGAATTCTTTATGATGTCCTGTAAGCCCATAAAAAATCATCAAGTTTTAATGACCAATCTTTACGCGTTGCACTCACAGTCTTCTCGAGGATCTTCTTGATTTCGCGGTTCGAAACTTCAGCTTGACCGTTTGTTTGTGCGTGATAAGCTGTGGAGACCTTGTGTTGCACTCCGTGTTTCTTTAAAATTCTGTCAAAAATCTTGTTAACGTAATGAGATCTGCCATTGCTGATCACTACGCGGGGTATACTAAATCGAGGGAAATTATGCTCCGGAACATCTTAACCACCACACCTGAATCGTTCGTTAGACTGGCAATGGCTTCAACCCATTTGGATACATAGTCCACTGTGATATGCTCAAAGTTTTAAATCCCTAGAGCTACACCGCAAGTGCACAGAAATGCAATTGTAGTACATAGGGATCGAATCCACAGAGACTCTAAAATTTCACAATATATATTTTTGTTTCGAATTAAGCTAAGCAAGACAAGAGATAAAATAAAAACGATGCAAGAAAATAAATGAGATTTGTTTGTATTCAAATGGGAAAAGCGTCAAGTCCAGGGAATTTCTCAGGAAACCAAGTAATGCAGATTAATTAACTGGTTAGGATCGAATTATGAATCGGTTCTAGAACTCAAATCTCAAAGATAAAATTAACCAACTTTCGTTGCGAGAATTCACTATGTCTAAAACCTAAGAAACCAAATTCTTTGGGAATCTTAAAATTCTAAACAAGCATTAAGAACAAGTTTGATTAGTTCACAAATGATCTAATCCAAATTCCTTTGCAATTATATAATTTGCTCACTTTAAGTTCTGTCAAATTTTAAATCACACCGTCGTGCCAATTTAACAATCTAAGATCTAGATTCTACGTTATCAGGCCAAAACTAGCTTTAAGAACAATCTAAGTGAAGAACTATTAAGGTTTGAATCCTAACCATTCAATCAATCCACAATTCCTTGAAAACCCTAATGAGAATCTCTGAACCTAACAAGAGATCTACTCACACATATCAATTGAAATCAAAGACATGAATCAAATAGATATCATATAGAATATAAAAGAGAAATAGAAACAGGGGTCCGAAATCTTCTCTCAAAGTGTACAGAGTAAAATCAGCCCCAAGCTCTCAATCTCTCCATACTCTCTTGCAAAAGTCAACTCTCTCTCATAAACCTAAAAACCCTAATTAATAGTCTAAAATACGATTTGGGCTCTTTTAAAAATACATAAAACTTCTGGGCAGAGTTGCAGATCTTCAAAACTTGTAATTTTCGCGTGTGGTGTGAACTTATGGCCCGGTCGATCGACACCCATAGGTGGTGTTGATCGACACCACCAGTCTTGATTGGCACCAACTTCAACTTTTCAGCTACAATGCGCTAGAACGTCCAAATGATCCCAAATGTATGTAAACCTGTAAAAGACTTTAATAGGACTCTAAAGACACATAAAAGACGTGATTATGTACATATATCATGGCTTAAAACCATGATATATCAACTCTCCCAGACTTAGCTTTTGCTTGCCCTCAAGCAAACATAAAACTAAACAAGAGAAAGAAGTTTGAAAACACAGACTCATTTTATCATAAGAGCACCACACTCACATTCACCATAGTAAGCCACTAGAAATTCTTACCTGACAGGATCCAGACCACCATGTACTTCACCATAGACATTCACAGCTTTCCAGATTCAACCCACAACTTCGCAACATAGTCCATAAATCTTTCATCGCTGGGTCTCATCTTTGATCTCAATGCCAAAAACCTTCTAAACTTAATCTCGTACAATACCATGACAAAGCAATCTTAAAAAATTTTGGTACTCTTTCTCTCCCCCAGACTTATTATTTTTCTTATTCTTTTTTTTTTGACAACGGTGTAAGCGAATAATGGTATCCTGGAAAATTTTCCTAACCTTGCTTCCAACCTTCATGTGATCGTCTCTTTCAAAGTAAAATAATGGGGTCATCGGAAAAGTTTCTACCCGTTTACTCCAAAGAAAATAATCTCATATTTTCTTTATTTATTTATTTATTTTTTTAAAATAAGGAAGAGGAGTACCATTACTTTTTACACAGATTGTCTGCTATCAAGTATGAACGAGGAGTCAAGCCCTATGAACATCAGTCACATCGATGAGGTAAAAAGAAAAATAAGAAATTAGCTCAGCATTTAGTGGATTTCTGCTGGAAACATGGATGAGTCAAGTGGTTAGCCCTTGGTTTTTCCATTAGTCTCGGATACCAGTAAGGTTTGAATCAGTGGTTACTTAGATTCCTGCGAAAGTGGTGGTTTCCTCGAAAAATCATAGTTTCATACTAAAGTTTTGACTTAATGAAAACAAACTTGACTGATTCTAAGAAAATAAAAGATAATTTTAGTAACTACCTCCCCCAGACTTAAACAACACTGTGCTCAGTGTTATAGAAGCATGAGTTAGGTTAAATAGTAAAAAGAACTTAGAGAACAAGAAGAAAATGAATGTTACCTAGTTAATGTCCCTGTGTCGATTGACAAACAGCCCGGTGTCGATCGACATAGGCTTAAATTGGTAAATGTGTTTTGAGTTTAGTGGTCGTGTCGACCGACACACGTGATGGTCACACAACCCATACGTATCAACATGGATTTTCGCAAACAGGTGGAACTGTAACCTGTAAGCTATTAAGAAAACTCAAATCCAATCATCAGAAACAGCAACATAACATCATAATCAATTTCTAAAGTTCAAGGACTATTCTAAGAAGCAACAAAAACATAACGATGACTCAAGTTAAAAAAGAAACAAAGAAGAAAAATAAAATAAAGGAAACGAAAAACCCAAAAATCTGAGGAAGAAACTAATCTTCTTCGTGCTCATCACCCCATACAGCTAACGGGTCGGATTCCTCAGCATCAGCATCAGCTGCAACAACAGTGGCGGGGTCGAGTTTAGGTGAGCGACATGAATAAAATAGATATCATATAGAATATAAAAGAGAAATAGAAACAGGGGTTCAAAATCTTCTCTCAAAGTATACAGAGTAAAACCAGCCCCAAGCTCTCAATCTCGCCAATACTCTCTTGCAAAAGTCAACTCTCTCTCTCTCCTAAACCTAAAAACCATAATTAATAGTCTAAAACACGATTTGGGCTCTTTTGAAAATACATAAAACTTCTAGGCAGAGTTGCAGATCTTCAAAACTTGTAATTTTTGCATGTGGTGTGAACTTATGGCCCGTGTCTTGATTGGCACCAACTTCAGCTTTTCAGCTACAATGCTCCAGAATATCCAAATGATCCCAAATGGGTGTAAACCTAGAAACAAATCTAATAGGACTCTAAAGACACATACAAGATGCGATAATGTACATATATCATGGCTTAATACCAATAAAAACCATGATATATCACACTGCTACGAAGTTGCAGAGATTCCCTCGCGAGTTTGAGAATGGTCCCATAAACTCAATTCCCCAACAATAAAAAACCTCACTCTCCAGTATGTAATTCAATGGCATTTCATTCCTTCTGCTAATATTACCTTTTCGTTGGCATGCATCGCATCTAGAAAGAAATGCATGAACCTCGTAAAAAAGTGAAGGCCACCATAATCCAGCTTGAAGTACTTTTGTATCAGTTTTGAACGAGGGAGAATGTCCAGCATATTCAGGACTGTGGCAGTGAAAAAGTATTCTTGCGACTTCAGATTCAGGAACACATCTTCCGATAGAGGCTATCAGCGCATCGCCTATGGAGATAGGGTTCATCCCAAAAATAGTGTCTTACATCTCGCAAGAATTTCCTCTTCGCGTATCTAGTAAAATTGGGTGGTTCTAATTCAACACATAGGAAGTTTGCCAAATCAGCGTACCAGGGTAAATTGCTGACAACTTTAACTTCAAACCCACTGTCGCAATGCCCAATCAGCGATATATTGTAGATATTCTCCTCAGGGAGTCTATCATCAATAAGAATTTCATCTTGAACGTGTAATCTTGAGAGATGATCAGCAACACCATTCTTTATTCTCTTTTTATTTTTAATTTCCAAATCAAATTCTTGCAGCAGAAAGATCCATCTTAGCAATCATGGTTTAGTATCTTTTTTTGAGAGTAGGTATCTCAGGCTCGCATGGTCAGTGTGGACAACCACCTTGGATCCCACCAAATAAGACCGAAATTTCTCGAAAGAAAATATTATTGCCAGAAGTTTATTTTCTGTAGTAGCATACCTTGTTTTTGCTTGGTCTAGCATCCTACTAGCATAGTAGATGACATGGAGTTTCTTGTCTTTTCAGCTCCCACCGAAAAATCAACTGCATCACACATTACCTCAAAAGGCAAATCCCAGTCTTGTGGCTGTGACTAGTGCTTGTTTGAGCATCAGGAAAGACTTAAGGCATTCATCATTGAAACCAAACGTAACATCCTTGCATAGTAGCTGTGTTAGTGGTTAGCTATCTAAGAGAAATCCTTAATCAATCTCCAATAGAAACATGCATGTCTCAAGAAATTGTGGTTATTTTTTACGGTGTTTGGTGGCTGTAAACCTGTCATAACCTCTATTTTTGCCTTGTCAACTTTAATTCCTTTTTCCAAGATTCAATGTCGAAGGACTATTCTGTCTGTAACCATGAAGTAACATTTCTCCCAATTAAGTACTAGATTAGTATCAACATGACGTCTTAGCTTGTACAATCAATAAAAGTGGTCCTTCGCCTTAGTAAGCTACCTTTCTAAGCCCGGACATGGATCGATCGTGATGAAAATAAGACTAATCCTCTGTACTGTAATAGAAGAGTCAGAGTTAGAACTTTTCCCAAATTCGATAAACAGGCAGCGAAAGAATGATCAGATCAGAGTTAGTCTTTTGATCAGTTTATCAACACTGTACTTTAGCACGATGTCGTCTAGATGGAGATCTATCTTTCTTTCTTTCACATTAATCATCGCTCCAGCTGTAGCTAGGAATAATCTTCCAATGATGATCGGATCCTCTGGTTCCTCATCAAGTTTTAATACTATGAAATCTGTTTAGATCCAGCATTCTCCAACATGTGTTTGCATGTCTTCAAGTAAACCTTCTGGACGTCTTATAGACTGGTCAGCAAGTACTAGAGTAATCCTTGATGGCTAGAAGGAATCAAGTCTCAGATTTCTTGCAACTAATAATGGCATAATATTAACACTTGCTCCTAAATCACATAAACAATGTCGAACTTTTAGATTACCTATTCAGCATGGTAGTGTGAAGAGCCTAGGATCACCAACTTTCTTCGGCATTTTGTTATGCATGATAGCTCTACACTTGTTTGTCAAATGTAGAACTCCATCTTCTAGGCTCATATTGTTGAAAAGTATTTCCTTCATCAATTTTTGCAATGATGGTACCATCTTGATGACTTCTATAAAAATCAGTCGGACTTGGAGTTCTCCTATTACGGATTTCATTTTTTCGTACTGCTTCTCTTGAAACTTGCTTTTCTTCTTGAATGGAAACATGATTCTTTTTTTTACCACCCAATGAGGCACATCTGAATGCTAACTTCCTTTATTCATATTTTGACTGTTCTTTACGATTCAATAGAAGTAGGCAATGGTGTGGTGGGAACGTGTTCTTTCAAAAAATCTTCCTCATATTGATCAGTTTTGGGTTTCAATTGATCGATATGAACATATTCATCAAACCGGTCGATATCATTTGTCTGACGATTAGTAGAAGGACCGGTGTCGTACCGATCAGTTGCAACTTTGCACCAATCGGTGAGTATTCCTTTCTCGACTCGTTTTCCACTTCTTAATTTGATTGGATTAACATATTCACTACAAAAATATCATTTTGTATCATTTATTTTCTAATATTTGTATTACTTATAAGTGATACAAAAACATTATACATCATTTAATTAAATTATTCTGATTATAGTGATGCAAATAATTTACATCTTTTTGTTAACAACTGATGCAATTGTACATAATATTTGCGTCGATTGTTGTAACTAATATTAATTTGTGTCAATTGCAAAAAATGATGTCATATTTTACATCATTTTATATAAATTATTTTATAGTTGTATCATTTATAATAACTGATTTAATAATTATATCACTTACAATAACGGATCTAAAATATTGTAATCACTTTTACATAATTGATGTTATATTTATGTCAGTTTTATAAATGATTCTAAAATATTAACTTGATTTTAGCATATTTTATGTTATTTAAAATACTTATATCGGTTTTCATATCGATTTGTTATAAAATTTGGGCCCAATAAATCGAATGGACCTTAGTAGTTTTGAGTCTTTAATGAATGGTAGTGGAACATGCAGTATTTATAACTGCAATTATCAAGAGCTCCTTCCCTCATCCTTCGATGTGGGACATTTGAAGTTTTGTCATGTTTTCAGTTTTATATCATTTTAAAAATGATGCTACCAAAAATTAATAGATATGTCAATTATCTAATTGATGTAGATTTATAGTATTATATATCAGTTTTGTTAAAGTGATACAAATTAATAAAAATTGAATCACTTTCATTGAATTGATGCCAAATTAGTTAATTACAACATCAGTTAATATAATTGATGGTAACCCATGAATATTTGTGTCATTTATAAATAAGTAAATTAAAAATATATCACTTAGTTTTGTGATACAATTTAAGTGATACAATCCATCACTTTTTTTTAGTGATTCTTTCTCGGTGTCTTCCAATGCTGTCACTGGCATAATTGACGACCATATCATTTTTTTTTCCAGAATTTGGACATGAGTGTTTAATGCTTCGATCCTTCGGTTGAAATCAGCATACATGCTATCCATCTTTTTGTAAATCAACTCTGCACATGTCTTGTGATTCTCCATGAGCTGCTGCATCATAAGCTCAAGCTTAGTCTCTTGTGGAACCTGATTGCTCGACGCCTGAAAGCTATTCTGTTTAAACTGAGGTCGCAGTTGAGGGTTAAAACCATTGTATCTTGTGCCTCTTCCTTGAAATCTCTAAGGTTTCTATGGATATACTTGATCATGCAGGTTCTCAACATTGGTACTCTGGTTAGAGAAGTTTGGATTGTTCCGGTAGTTCTGATTGAAGCCTCGGTTCTGGTAGTTTTTTTTACCGTTCATAGAACTGATCTCTTATGTTCCCTCGTACCAAATCCCGTTGTCAATGTCTTTACCATTCTCATAATTAATCCCAGCTGTATGAATCTCTTTCTTGGAAGCCTTCAGCAAATAATTAATCTTTTCTCTCAGCTTCTTTACCCCATCAGTCTCGACACTATGTACAACAACCTTCCTAGACCTATCATAATTCAGATAATGGTTGTTGTTGCTTGCTGCAAGATTCTCTATCAAAATATTCACTTTCTTGACATTGTTGTTAGCGAAAGTTCCGTTACTAGCGGTATCCAATGCCATTTGATACTTCTCAGCAATCCCTTGATATAATATATGCATCAGCGTCTCAAGGGTGTATCTATGATGCGGAAAATCATTCAAATATCTTCTGAACTTATGCAAACTGCGAATAAAGACTCAGTACCTCCTTATTGAAACGTAGAGATCTTGTTCCTCAGCGCAATTGACTTCGACTTTGTATAGAAGTGATTAATAAACTGATTTATGCATTGTGCCCGTGTGGTGATCGATCACTGCTCTAAAAGCTTGATCCATCTTGCTGCTTTATCTCCTAGAGAGAACTTTAACAATGTAAGCATCAAGTAGTCTTGAGGCACTACATTAGCCTTCATTGTACTGCATAGCTCCTCAAAAGACTCCACATGATCCATTGGGTTTTCTGAAGCCATCCCATTGAACATGTTCTGCTTCACCAATTGAATGATCTGTGGTTTGATTTCATACTCGTTCCTTTGCAGTAGAGGTGGACGTATTGTGACCCTATCAGCATAGAACTTTTTGGGTATGTTGTACTCTCCTAAGGTCCCCTGTCTTTCAACATCACAAACTTCCTCAACTCGCAGATTTCCTGGCAGCATACTAATCGGTGGAGGTCGCATACAGATCAGTGGTAGACCATCTTGTATACCGATCAGTGGAGGATTGTTACCGATCGGTAGGACTATAGGAATTTGTCCGTCCTCTGCAATTCCATCATGGTTTCGTAGAGTCTGATTCTCAGACATAGTGTTGTGTCGTTTCTTCTGACCTTCTCTTTCGATACTTGCTAACTCGTGACGGTCTGGATTCAGCAAATCAGAGGATTTGTTATTTCTTCTCTGCATGCACCTGAAACAATTACGGAATCAATTCAGTAACTAAAAATAAAAGAAAAATTTAGACTACATTTAAACCAAAAATTCAAGGGCACTCGTAATTGGTCCCTGGCAACGACACCAAAAACTTGTTATCCAGAGGCTTTATCCTACAATAATACCACAAGTGCACAGTAGCAAAAGCAGTAATATAGTTGTGATCGAATCCACAAAGACCAAAAGAGTACACTGAATTTATAATGATTTAAACTAAGCTAAGATGCAAGGGAGTTTATGTGAAACTCGATGTAAATACTAACTAAATTCAATTAATAAAAGCATTAGGCGATGAGAATTCATTCAGGAAATCATGATAATGAATGCAACAATTGATGGAAATCCATTAACAACCATTCTAGAAGTCAAATTACGGATGTAAATTTATCCCACTGTTGCGTGTAATAACTATCTATGCAATGAAAATCCCTAACAACAAAACTGTCATGCCGTCTCCGGCTAATCTTGATTCTCCATGGAAGCATAATCCTGAAATAGCAGTATCGAAACTGAAGGAGAAGAGCAGAATCTGGAATCAACTAACTTGGAAGCATTATGGAGAAAAGAAAAGGCTTGGGTTTGTGGAATCTCAGAAAGAAGATATGCCACCAGAGCATATTAGGAAGATTATCAAAGAATATCACGATGTTGGAGCTCTAAAGTTTGTTCCTCACGCAGTTTTCAAGCTTTTGGAGAATATGCCTATGCCTTTGGAACAAGTGAGAGATGTGAAGGTGTTGTATCACATTACTGGAGGAATTACGTTTGTAAATGAGATTCCATTGGTTGTCGAACCAATTTACATGGCTCAATGGGGTACTATGTGGATTATGATGCGTAGGGAGAAGAGAGATCGTAGACATTTTAAGATAATGTGGTTTCCTCTGTTTGATGATGAGGAGCCTTCGTTGGAATATGCTGATAATTTGATGGATGTTGATCCTTTAGAGCCAATTCAGTTGGAGCTTGATGATGTAAATGATTCTTGTGTTTACAATTGGTTTTATGATCACAAGCCACTTTTGAAGACTAATCTGATCAATGGTCCAAGTTACAGGAAGTGGAATCTCCCACTCCGATTATGGCAACGCTTCATAGGCTTGCATGTCAGTTGCTTTCTGATTTGGTTGATCGAAACTATTTCTACTTGTTTGATATGACATCATTCATCACAGCTAAGGCATTGAATATGTGTATATCTGGTGGTACTAAGTTTGAACCTTTGTTTCATGATATGGAGAAAGGTGATGAGGAATGGAACGAGTTTAATGACATCAACAAGGTTATCAATCGATCGCGTCTGCGAACTGAAGGCAGAGTAGCTTTCCCTTATTTGTATAATAACAGGCCAAGGAAAGTAAAACTCTCAGCGTATCACACTCCTATGGTTATGTACATCAAGAGAGAGGATCCTGATCTTCATGCATTTTATTATGATCTGTTTATTAACCCAATTTTCTAACATGCATCCAACCATTCAAGAAAATTCAGGATCAAGGACTTTTCTAGTTGATCCAAAAAACATTTAGAAAGTCTTTTTAAACTTTTATGAATACCTTCCAAAATTTTCTAATGTTTAGAAAAACATTTAGGAATTATCTCTTAAATTTGTATGAATAATTTCTAAATATCTAGAATTGTTTCTTAAATTTAGGGAAATTTAAGGAATCTTTTCGAAATCATATGTTAATCTACTACTTGGTCAAATAAAAATTTAGGAAATCTTTTTAAAATTTTAGGAAGATTTTCCTAATTTTTTTTGAATTTTTAGGTACAATCCTTAAAAATTTAAGAATGTCATCCTAAATTGTATCTTACTTTCTATAAATTTCGGAAGTATTAATAAACTTTTAGGCAGACTTTCCTAATTTTTTTGTTTTTGAATTTTAAGGAACAATTTTTAAAAATTTAAAAATATCATCTTAAATTGTATGTTAATTTCTATATATTTAAGAAGTCTTTATAAACTATTAAGAAGACTATCCTAATATTTTTGAACTTTTAGGAACAATCTTTAAAATTTTAGAAATATCATCCTAAATCGTATGTTAATGTCAATAAATTTACGATGACTTTCTAAAATTTTCAGGAAGACTTTCCTATTTTTTATTTTGAACTTTTAGGAACAATCCTTAGATTTAGGAATGTCATTCTAAATTGTTTGTTAATATTTTTAAAATTTATGAAGTCTTTCTAAACTTTTTAGGAAGACTTTTTATTTCTTATGAATTTTTAGGAACAATCCTTAAATTATTAGGAACATCATCCTAGATTGAATGTTAATTTTCCTACCAAAACGGATCCATGATTTTTCTGCCAAAATCTTGATTCTGTTATTTTTTTCATCAAAACAAGAAATCCATAATTTTCCATCAAAAATAGATCCGTAATTTTTTCAATAAAATCTTGATTCTGTAATTATCCATCAAAATAAGAAATCTGCAATTTCTTCGCCAAAAATAGATCCATAATTTTCCCACCAAAATTTTTAGTACGTAAGTTTTCAGCCGAAATTTTGATTCTGTAATTACTCATCAAAATAAAAAAATCCGCAATTTCTCCGCCAAAAATGTATCCATAATTTTCTTGCCAAAAAATATATTTTATAATTTCCCACTAAAATCTTGATTCTGTAATTTTTCATCAAAATAAGAAATCCGTAATTTTTCCGCAAAACATTCACCCATAATTTTCTAGCAAAAAAAATTACGCTATAATTTTCCCACTAAATTAATTATGTAGTTTTATTCTATTATTTTTTTTGCTAAATATGGCTCAAAAACTTTATTTTGTGCTATATAGTATTCCGGCGAACAAGAAAGTGGATATTCCGGCGGGTTGGAGTGAAGATTCCGGCGGGTTAGAGAAAGAGATGGTTTCGGTGTTGGTATGTTAGGGAATTGTGAGGTGAATGTTTTGTTATTTGGTCAACGGGCTAAAGGAATTTAGGTGAATGCTATTTTTGGAAATTAGTGTGTTTTGTAAAGGAAGGGTTCAATTGTCTTTTTACACTTTAATGAATGTTATTTAAGGATTAAATGAAAATTAGTACTATTTGTGACAAGAAAAATTATTTAGTGCTATTTAACAGAATTACCCATGTTTAAAACCTTAAAAAAATATTTTCTGAAAAATTGTTTAAAAAAAGACTTCAGAATGTTTTCTTATTTGATGGAATTACCCCTAAATTTTAGGATCAGTCCAATGTATTTAAGCTTTGAAACTCCAAAACATGCATGAAGATTGAAGAGCTGCTTCTGCGGTTACCTATAACGAAAAACCATGAAATTTTTTTCGTTAATAAATAAATTAAAAATACATGAATAAAGGGCACTCGAAAAATAAGAGAGTAAGAGATATTTAAATATCATTACTCTATAGTCGTAAATTAAAAAAATTAATACCTAAATTAACTTTTTGACCTTTTGGAGGAAATAGAGAAGACAATGGACCGTGGGAGGATCCAGAGTTTCAGACCAAACATCACGTTTTTCCTCACTCATCAGACAGAGTTCAACTCTGTCTCTCTCTCTCTCGGTTGTTTTACTGTTTTGTTCCACAGGGAAAGCTCACACGTGCACCTCTTGGCACTTTCAACCATTGCTTTTTAAAAAATAATGAAAAAATAAGTGAGATTATAGTTCAAATATGCGAGAGGAATTAATACTTATAGTTTGGTTTCCCTTTCATTGTTCTCTATGATTTTACCTCGCGAATTGGCATTAATAATAGCTAAAAACTCAAGCTCATGCTATTTATTAAGAGTCCGAATGGTAGCAATACATTAAATTATATGGTCTTCGCTTAGCTTAACAAAAAATAAACATAATACATGATTTTAATTTGTTTCAATAAAGGATTAATGTAATGTGTATTGTTTCGTATCAAAACACAAACGTTAATAAGAATCCCTCTCTTATTAAATCCAAAAAAAATAACTCAAAACCTTCAACATCCAAATTCATAAGTTATACCACAATCTCGGTATCTCCTTATATAAACTCACAAATAATATTTTAGAACTCAAATTAGATAATTCCTAAACTAAAGGAAAACTAACATTTAGATAACTCCTAAATATATTTAGATTCTCTTAAATATTCTTAGCTTGATCCTCAAGTATATTTCAAGCTTACAACAACATTCTCCCCCTTAAGCTTGAAATGATCTTCACTCACATCATAAACTACAATGAGATTTCTCACCTCCTTAAACTTGATCCTTCCAAGTGTCTTCGATAGAATGTCTGCCTTTTGTTCATTGCCAGGAACACACTCCCGTATAAAATGATACCTAGTGTGTATATGCTTACTTCGTCCATGAAACACTGGATTTTTGGTAAGTGCAATAGCCGATTTATTATCAATTCGTATTGTCACCTTCTTACACGCCTTACCAACAACCTCACTAAGCAATTCTTGAAACCAGATTGCTTGTTTAGCTGCCTCTGTAGCTGCTATAAACTGTGACAATGCCACAGTCTCTTGTTTTTGTGAGCACCAAGTAATAGGACAATTATCAAGATAGAATATGTGGCCTGTTGTGCTTTTACCGTCATCCACATCAACATTATGTGAACTATCACTGTATCCTACCAAGTTCACCTTATTCGTGCAACAAAATAAGACACCAAAAGATGAGGTTTCACATAATACCTCAAAACTTGCTTCAATGCTGCTCCATGAGATTTTTTAGGCTCGTGCATGTATCTGCTCAAAACCCCGACACTATATGACAAGTTTGGGCGTGTGTTGAGTAAATACCTCAAACATCCAATGCTTCTTCTATACTCCCTTTCATCGATGCTTGTCTCCTCTTGAGATTTGGACAGTTTCAGATTCATGTCCATTGGCACATGGGTTGAGTTACAATCCTCCATACATGTTTCTCCTAGTATTTTCTGAGCATATCTCTCTTGTTTTAACACGATTTCTCCTTTGAACTGATGTACTTCAATCCCAAGATAGTACGTCGGTTTTCTGAGATCACTCATCTCGAACTTAGTTGCCATCTCTCTCTTTAACTCAAATATCAACCCTAACGATGAACATGTAACAAGCAAGTCGTCGACATACACAGCTACTATGAGGAGGTGCTCTTTCTCTTCCTTTTGATATAGTGATGGTTCCTTTTGATATAATGAAACGAATTGTTTCAATGCGTGCTACCGGAGAAAATACCTCGTCATAATCAATACCATGTCGTTGAACATACCCCTTTGCCAGTAGACGTGCTTTTTACTTATTGATGCTCCTATCAGAGTTACGCTTTATCTTGAATACCCAATTGGGTCCAAAAGGCTTGACTCCAATGGGATGATTAACCAACTTCCACGTTTTATTTCTTTCTATCGAAGAGATTTCATCCTCACAAGCTTCTATCCAGACCTTTAGCTCTCTTGCTTCACCAAAACTCCATGGCTCATCATTCATTGTTAACGAGTCGTTCATATTCAGCTTCTGCCCAACTAAGATCATAATCATTCAAGTATGATGGTTTTACACTCTGTCTCATTGATCTCCTCAGCTGTGCTTGTAGGTTTTCATCAGCACCATCATGATCACTATCTTCATCTTCATCGCTAAAAATTTCTTCTTCTACTATATCGGTTTTGACATGATTTTTGACGTTCACCATATTTTCCCTCATTGCTCGAGGTACGTGATTGTTACTCTTTGTTCCTGGAGAGTTTTCAATTCTCCTTATGCCTTTGTCACCAGGCTCTCCTAACTCAACATCAAATGTCCCGAACTCACGATCAGATTTTTTCTCAATATTGTTCTAGATCCAACCTTTCTCTTCATCGAAAATCACGTCTCGGCTGACTATTATCTTCGTTGTAGGATCAAATAAACGATAGTCTTTCGAACCAAGTTCTGTTCCCAAATGCACAAGAATTCTTGACCTATCATCTAATTTTTTTCTCCTGACAGTTTTCGTTCTCGTATATCCGACATTGGCAAACAGTCTAAGGTGATCGATACTTTTTTTGTCTTTGAGCATCTCGTATGGAGTCTTTTCAGTCATTGATCTCATTGCCACTCTATTAATTACATAGGTAGCATGCCTTACAGCCTCTCCCCATAGATGGTTTGGAACACTCATATGCTTCAAAATACTCATAGTCATCTCCAAGAGTGTTCTATTGCGTCTCTCGACAACTCCATTCTGTTGGGGAGAGTATGGAGCAATTAAGTGCCTCTTGATGCCATATTTATCACAGTAAGTCTGAAACTCATGATAGGTAAACTCTCTGCCTCTATCCATTCGAAGTGTCTTAATCATAACTTTTGTTTCTTGTTCAACAAGTAACTTGAACTTCTTAAACTTCTCAAATGCCTCACTTTTCTCCTTCAATAAGATAGTCCACATGTAACGTAAGTAGTCATCAATGATCACAAAACATACCTCCTTTTAGACGGTGTGGCAGGTATGATAGGTCCACAGAGATCTCCATGGATGAGCTCAAGAGGTTGAGTTGCTCGAAACGTGGTTGTTTAAGGAAAAGGTTTCCTTGTTTGTTTCCCGCGGAGGCATGATGCACACGTTTCCTTTTCTACTTCCATCTTTGGCAAGCCATTCACTAACTCTTTGTTAATCATCAACCTCATTGTCTCCAAGGTTAGATGGCCTAAACGTGCATGCCACTTTGTTGATTCACTCATTGTCTTCAGTTGCAGGCATTTGATATTTTCGACTTCCAATATTACTTTGTATAGGCGGTTTTGAGACCTTGTTGTTTTCACCAACAGCTGACCTAATCAATCATAAAGCATCAGTAAGTTCTCCTTCATTCGTACTTCACACCCTGCTTCCGTAGCTTGTCCAAGGCTAATTATGTTGCTCTTTAACTCCGGTATGTAATACACATTGTATAAGACTTTCTTCTCACCACTTTTGAACACAAATCGAATGGAGCCTTTGCCTTTGATATCAATGCGGGAATCATCTCCAAATCTCACTTTTCCCGTTATACTCTCATCGATGTTCAAAAAAAACTCACGATTTCCACACATATGGTTACTTGCACCATTATCAAGGTACCATATATTTTTCGAGTCTAGATCCGAGCTAAAAAAGTTTAGCTTCACTTTTCTTTCATTGAGATACACCACCTCATGCATCATCAATATATCGGCTTCTTGTGTCTCTTCATCCTTTTGAAACTTAAGCAATTGGTCGAGACAGTTTAATGCGTAATGACCCTGCTTATCACATCTGAAACATGTGATCATGGCATCTTGATCTGGACAGCTCTAGGCGTAATGACCATGCTTATCGCATCTGTAGCACATTACCATTGCTTCTTTCTCCTTGTCTCATTCTTGTTTACCTAAACGCCCACGACCTCTTCCTCTCCCATTGAATCGACCACCTCTTCCTCTTCCTCTATTACCACCATAGCCATCATGATAAGAACCTTGCGAAGCCATGTTAGCATACATCAACTTGTCATGTTCCTCTTGTTGTTGTTCTTCTTCTTCACCAATTCTCTCTTTGTATGCTTTTAACCTTCCGACAATATCCTCGAAGCTTGTTTTATTCAGGTCAACTTGTTCCAATGCTGCAGTGATATGAATATATCTCTTCCGTGGTAAACTCTGCAAAAATTTCTTCACGAGTTTCGGCTCTTCGATTATTTCTCCAAGTGATGCTGATTTGGACAAAATCTCTGAGAATTTTCCCACAAAGGTGTCAATCATATCGGTTTCTTTCATTTTGAGTCTATCGAACTCAGCCATTAAAGTTTGAAGCCTGGCTTCCTTTACTCTTTCAGCTACAACATGTCTCGTCTTTATCGCTTCCCACACAGCTTTCGAAGTGTCAAGGTCTCCAACTTGTAGTATTAAAGCTTCTGGTATAGATTGAAACATCAAGGCATTTGCCATGTTGTTTTTTTCTTCATTCTTATCTCCAGGTTCTATTGTTTCCCACACCTTGTTTACTTTGAGAGCAATTTTCATTCTCATAGACCAGACCATGTAGTTCGAGGAGGTTAACATCGGACACTTGATGGAGGATGGCCCGATCGCCTTGGATTTTATTTCAGCAACGTCTTCCTTCTTGTCGGTCATGGTGAGATTTTTCTCTTCTTAGGATTTGATCGCCGGTGCTTCTTCTTCTCAAGTCTGATAGCAAATATTGTTTAGTATCAAAACACAAAATTTAATAAGAATCCCTCTCTTATTAAATCCAAGTAAATTAATTCAAAAACCTTCAACACCCAAATTCATAAGTTATACCACAATCTCGGTATCTCCTTATATAAGCTCACAAAGAATATTCTAGAACTCAATTAGATAACTCCTAAACTAAAGGAAAACTAACATTTAGATAACTTCTCACTATACTTAGATTCTCTTAAATATTCTTATCTTGAGGAAAACTTCTCACTATACTTAGATTCTCTTAAATATTCTTATCTTGATCCTCAAGTATATTTCAAGCTTACAACAACATTGTGTTCAATTCGATTGATATGAAATATTAAATGATGAATTTATATAGTGCAATAAACTAGTTAAAATCATCTAATGTTGCTATCATTTGTTAACATCCTCATACATCTGCAACTATCGTAGGCTAAAATTTGACAATTCTCAAACAAGTTATACATATAGATAGCTAGATTGAGATGTGTAGGTTTGGTTAAGAAAATTGTAAGTGAGAAAATTAATTATATATCACCTATGTCTGTAAATTGTAAGTGAGAAAATTAGTTATATATCACCTATGTCTGTGGATGCTAATTGGCGGATGAAAAGAATTGAGGCTTTGAATTAGTCTCATCATTATTAATAATATTGTGGTCCTTATCACCCAACAAGTTTTTCATCATTCCGATAACAAAGACAAAATAGAGAATTGAAGAAAGAGACATTTGTGTTATTATCAGTAAATTAATATTAAATACATAATATTAAAACACAATTATATTCGGTGTAAATTGGCTCCATTATTAGAGTTATTATTTTTATTTTTATTTTTATTTTGCTTTCCCCCCACAGAACATTCAACGTTTTCCACCAGGGAATTCCATGCAAATCCAAACCAAACAAAAAACAAACTTTATAAGAAACCCAAAAAAAGATCCCTACAATCTAAGGTTGCCACAAAAAAATGCCCCAAAACTATATTCTTAGACAGTTCACACCTTTTCCATCATGTAAACACTTGCAACTAAATAATTAGTCCTTAGAAAATTTTCAATAATAAGAATTTGTTTACGGCGCAAAATCATCACTAGTTATAATAATAGATGATGTGATCTCATTTATTTGAACAGTATAAAACTATAAATCATATAATCATTTTAATGAATAAATCTATTTGGAGCAAAGAAACAACTTGTCACTACAAAAAAACTAACAGCAATCAGACGGATTTTTATCCGTCGGAAATTTCCGACGGCTAACCAACGAATTCCCAATAATTTTTCAAAACATACATCCGTCGAAAATATATGGGAACTTTCCGACAGATTTGAGTCCGTCGGAAATTAAGAACGTTGATGTTACTGTTGTAGTAGCTTTTGTCGGAGCTGTTATTTTTCGACGGATTTCTGACGGGTCTCTGAGTATCCATCAGAAATCTGTCGGAAATTTTGAACGTTATTATAGCTGTTGTCGGAGCCGTTACTCTCTTACGGTTTTCTGACAGAATTCCGATACCCTGCGATTCTATATATTTGTTCCCATCATTTTCCATTCATTCACAATTACAAACTCTTTCTATAATACCTTTTTCCAAATTATCTTCTTCAAAATATTTTCTTCAAATGTCTTCTTCAAATAATTTTCGATTAGGGATGGATGGAGAAATGAGGAATCCGCACTCAGACTTATGGAATGACGAGTATGCCCGAGGCATATGTGAATTCATGAAAGTGGCGAAAAATAAACCACGAACCAAAAGAAGTGGTAAGTTGAAATGTCTCTGTTCACTTTGTCGGAATTCTCGTAATATTAAGGTAGAGTTAGTTTGGCATCACTTGTATGGCAATGGGTTTATGCCGGGGTAAAGATTTGATATTTACACGGGGAAAATATTTTTGAGTATGGTAGTACTAGTGAACCATATATTGCTGATACTATAGGAGAACGAACGGAAGTAGATGTCGGTGTAGGAATAATTAAGATGTGAGTGATGCATTTAGGGAGAATATGCAATCAACTGGTGATGACAGAGATAGGGTTGAAGAACCTAACTTAGAAGCTCGCTGGTTTTTTGATATGTTAGATGCAGCGAAGCAGCCATTATATAGTGCATGTAGAGAAGGTCATTCACCATTATCATATGCTAGTAGAATGATAACTATCAAGACAAACTTCAATTTGGTGGAGGAATGTGTCGATGCGATAGCATATGTTGTGAAAGATATTTTTCCTGAAAATAATCTTTCACCAGCATCATACTACGAGGTACAAAAACTTGTAGCTAGTCTTGGTTTGCCATATCAGATGATAGATGTGTGCATCGACAACTATATGATATATTGGAGAGAAAATAAAAACCACAACAGATGTCACTTTTGTCGTAAACCGCAATATCAAGAAACTGGCTGCAGAGTTCCAATTTCATTTAAACGAATGTGGTATTTACCGTTAACGGAAAGGTTGAAAAGGTTATATCAATCTCAGTACACGGCAAAGCCAATGAGATGGCATGTGAAGTATCGTCAAGATGGAGAGATTACACATCCTTTAGACGCAGAAGCATAGAAGCATTTTCAATCATTGTATCCAATTTTGTGTCAGAGCAGAGAAATGTGTACCTTGGGCTATGTACAGATGGATTCAACCCATTTAGAAATCATGGAAAACATATCTTTGTGGCCCGTTATTGTTACACCGTATAATTTACCTCCATCTTTGTACATGCATAGAGAGTTTTTGTTCTTCTCCATTCTTGTTCTCAGCCCCGAGCATCCGAAAAAATCTCTTGATATATTCCTCCAGCCGTTGATATATGAGTTACAAATGCTTTGATATCATGGTGTCAAAGCGTATGATGTTTTTTTCTTTCCAGGAGAATTTTAAGATTTGTGCGGTTCTAATATGGAGGATTACCGATTTCCCAGCATATGGTATGTTGTCGTGATGGAAAATCCATGAAAGATTATCAACGGCTTGATATATTCCTCCAGCCGTTGATATATGAGTTACAAATGCTTTGGGATCATGGTTTCAAAGCGTATGATGTTTCTTTCTTTCCAGGAGAATTTTAAGATGTGTGTGGTTCTAATGTGGAGGATTAGCGATTTCCCAGCATATGGTATGTTGTCGTGATGGACAACCCATGAAAGATTATCGTGTCCGTATTGCCAAGATAACACTGATGCATTCCAATTACAGCGCGGAAGAAAAACATGTTGGTTTGATTGTCGTAGAATATTTCTACCAAATGATCATCCGTATCGTCGGTCTAGAACATTGTTTACAAAAAATAAAAAAGTGTTTGGCGGTCCGCCTCCTGAGATAGACGAGATTAGTTTATTAGAGCAGTTAAGAGATTTTGGTGCGTAGCGGACTTCTTACTGTGGGGGTAATGGACATGATCCTGTTCATGGTGTTGGTGTATTTCATAACTGGCACAAGAAGAGTATTTTCTTGGATTTGCCTTATTGGAAAGACCATCTATTGAGACACAATTTAGATGTTATGCACGTTGAGAAGAACTTCTTCGACAACATCATGAACATGGTTTGAAATGTCCAATGGAAAACGAAAGACAACATGAAGTCTAGATTAGACTTGCCATTGTATTGCGCTCTGGCTTTTCTTGAAGTTCTTCCTAATGGTAAATGTCCTTTTCCTATGTATCGATTGGGAATTGATAAGAAGCAAGCATTTTTTGATTGGATTACGGAATTGCATCGATCATGATGAAGGCAAGTTTACTGGGATGAAGAGTCATGTTGTCATGTTATGATGCAGCAGCTCCTTCTATTTGTCTTTGCGCGTCTTCTTCATAAAGATGTCCACCAAGTAATTTCAGGTATATATATTTAATTCATTTAAGTTTTAACATGTATTATATATATCTTAATTTTTTAAATGTTTTATATGCACCTGTTGGTGTTTTTTTTTGGGATTTATGTCCCAAAACACTTACAGTGGAAGGTATTAAAAATTTAGAAGCTCATATACCAGTGATTATTTGCAATCTTGAGAAGATTTTTCTGCCATCTTTCTTTGATGTTATAGAACATCTTCCAATCCACCTTTCACGAGAAGCAGCACTAAGAGCTCCTGTTCAATACCGTTGGATGTATCCCTTTGAGCGGTACATGTTTCATCTAAAAAAAGGTTAAACATTTAAGCAAAGTTGAGAGATCTATTGTCGCACAGAGTCTTAATGAAGAAGCCTCACACTTTGCTGAATATTAGTTTCTTTCGACAGTTCGTACAAAGATAGACGTCCAAGTCGCCATGATGATCGAGGTGAGCGAGTGATTTACCCCATGTATGCTCCTGAGTTATTTTCCCAAGTTGGTCGAGCGAGAGGAAAAGAAAATAAGTGCAAACTTTCACATCAGGAGTTTATACAATTGCATACATATATCCTAACAAACTGTGAGGATATTGCAGAATATGAAAGGTAAAACATGTTTAATAATTTAAATTGTAAAATCATCCTAAATGTTTTGGTAACCTTAAATGTGTGGTGTTTTTGCAGGATCTACATGGCATCAATACGTAGCTACTATTCTATATAAGTGATTAATTAAGTATGGTTATTCTTTTTATTTTTGAATAATTAATTACAAAATAAAATAATTTATAATTTGTTTCTAAATTTTATAGGTTTTTGAAGGAATTAAAAGTGGTCAGTCGTTTCCGACATGGTTAGTGAAAATTGTGAACGGTCCTAAATACCTCATAACTTTATACTCTAGGTATTACACTAGGGGATGTGTGTTTTGGGTATATGATGAAGAAAGAACGAGGCCAACTTCGGATTATGGTATTTCAACAAAAACTTCACTACGTCGGGCCTGTCGATTTTGGGATATGCTTTAGTTTCTACCCACTTGGTAAAATAATCGGTGAGGACAAGAATGTACTTGTTTCCTTTTGAGTTTGGCAAAAGGCCAACCTTGGCCATAGCCCACCTCATGAAAGGGTGAGGCGTTATTCCGGATGTAAGTAGCTCGGTTGGTGAATTGATCATTCAGACATATCTTTGGTATCTTTCGCATTTGGCTGCAAATTTCTAGCAATTAGTGACCATGGTAGGCTAATAATGTCCATGCTTTCAAATTTTTAATGCTAAGGCTCATCCTCCAAAGTGGTTTCCACCTTCCCCTTCATGTGTTTCTGCCATTATCCACTCTATTTCTTCTCCATGACTGCAAGTAAGTTAAGGTTTCTGACGAACTTCATCGATAAATTCCATCATCAATCATCGTGTAATGTGCTGTTAGGGCTTTCAATCATTTTGCTTCCCATTTGTCATATAGTAATTCTTTCTCTGAAAGGTACATCATGATAGGAATTCGCCAGTCGGAGAATATAAAAGCGTCAATTAGGTCGGTTAGTCGTGCATCGTTGTGACTTTGGCATTATCATCCTGGTTGTTTATCATCTATAATCCACGGGGAGATAGATACTTGGCCTATTAATTGCTTCGATTGGTATTGTTCTCTTAAAAGGGTTTGGTTTGGTAGCTCGGTTGGCTAATGCATCCGCCGTTTTATTGTCAGAATGAGATATCTTGATGAGCTCAAAAGTTGCAAATTCTTTTGTAAGTGTTTGAACCAACTCATGATACTTATCCATTTTGTTTCTTTTGTTTCGTAATCTCCGCTGTATTGACTTGTGAGGAGCTGAGAATCATAATGTGCTTTGATGTGCTTGACTCCGACATCTTTAGCCAGTCTTTGCCTGACAATTAACACTTCATACTCACACTAATTGTTAGTGGATGAAAAAATTAAGGCTTAACGCCTTCTCGAGGACCTCGCCGCTAAGCGACTTGAGTATCATACCAATTGTCAAACAGTTATAAGTGACTGACCCATCCACATGTAATTCCCAAATTTGTTCAAACTCCTTTGCATGAACAATATTTGGTGGTAGTTCGACTATGAAATCAGCCAATACCTGAGATTCATGTGCCTTTCTTGGTTGGTACTTGATGTCGTATATACTTAGTTCGATAGCTTACTTTGTTAGGTGTCCTGATTGGCTGGAAGAATGTAGTACGGTGTGAATGTATATATCGAAGAGGACTATGAAACGGGCTATTTATCATTGTTCATCCCAATCGAAGGTTTTGTTGCACGAAGGAGTTGATAAAAGGGGAGGCATCGATCTGTTGACCCTGTGATGAAGCGGTTGACTGCGGCAATTCTTCCAGACAGCCGCTGTACTTCTCGTTTGTTTCAGGGTGACGGTAAGTCGAGCACAGCTGTAATTTATTTTTCGGTTTGCCTCTATGCCTCGTTTGGTGACTATATATCCAAGAAACTCGCCTGACGTGACTCCGAAGGTGCATTTTGCCGATTAAATTTCATCCCATACTTGTTGAAAATCCCAAAGCAAGTTTTGAGATGCTCGATGTTATCTTCTGGCTTTTCTGGTTTTACCAATATGTCGTCGATGTAGACTTCCAGTGATTTATCAAGCTGACTGGAAAACATCTTGCTAACTAGTCTCTGGTATGTTGGCCCGTCGTTCTTTAATCCAAAAGGCATGACTTTGTAGCAATAAGTTCCCAGATCCTTGATGAAGGCTGTTTTCTCGTAGTCATTGGGATGCATCCTTATTTGATTGTATATGGAGAAAGGGTCCATAAATGATAATAACTCGTTGTCCATCGTGGCTTTGACTAGTCGATCTATGTGTGGAAGGGGGAAACAATATTCAGGACATGCTTTGTTGATATCGGTAAACTCGACGCAAACTCTCCACTTGCCATTCTTCTTCTTGACCACAACAGGGTTGGCCAACCGTTTTGGATATTTAACTTTGCAAATCAATCCTGCCTTGAGTAGTTTGTCGACTTCATCAATGATTTCTTAGATGCGTTCGACTCCTAATTTTCTGCATTTTTGGTGAACTGATTTGTACGTTTGATTGACGTTGAGCTCGTGGGTGGTGATTCTCGGGTTAATGCTTACCATGTCTTCGATTGTCCAGGAAAAGGTTGATGTATTCTTATGAGAAAATCTTTGAGTTGTTGTCTTAGGGTTGGGTGGAGTTGAGTTCGATCCCTACTTGTTGATCCGGATGGGTAGGGTTGATGTTGACCATGTCGACCAACTCTTTGTTTGCCTTTGGCGGCTTGGGCTTTGTGTTACCGTGATGGGTATTGTGTGGAGTTTCTTTCCAGCGATAAAACAAGTTTGAGCTCTCGAATGGTTGCCTTTAATCGTGAATATATCCCCTCTGGAAGGAAAACATAAACACTGGTGATAAACTTGATGCGACCGCCCTCATTCTGTGAATCCAAGGAGATGTGCCTGCTATCGAATGTGGTGACGTGCCTGCTATCGAATGCAGTGATGGTGCGTGTGACCTTCTTTATTTCGGATTTGGGAATCTCCATCTTCTTCAATGTTTCTTTGTAAATTAGATTTATTGAGCATCTGATGTCGATGAGAACTTTAGCTACATTGCAATCACCGATATCGAGATTGAAAACCAAAGGATCGTTATGAGGCAGGTCCGCGTTTTCTGTATTGGCTTTCGAGAAGATTATTGGGAGATCACCCTCGATGAGATTAACTTTGGCAGGCTGGTGACACTTAGTCGATGCTTCTGCTTTCCTCTAGTGCTCTTTAAGTGACTTAACTGAATCGTTACAATCTGTCAGGCCATCCATGATAACATGTACTTCTCTTTTCTTTTTACCTGTGTTATCTTGTGGGTGGTCGACTCGTTCTTGTTTATGCTATTCGTCACAGTAGTCATCTTATCGCTCCATCTGATTTGATGATCTGTCATAACTTCCAGAGTGAGGTCAATTACCAGGTCTTTCACATTCGTGGAGGTCTGTATGCTCTGTTATCAGATCTCCAAGGCTTATGAACTACAACTGGCACTTCTCCTCTTTTATATTTACTAAGAAAAAATTCTTGAATTTGACGGTATTCAGAGGTAGAATAAGCCGATATATTATGGAAGGCACAGTACGGATTTGATGCCTTGCTTTGATGATATCCTTCAGCTTGACCATACCTCTGTGTATCAGGTCAGATATAGTTGTCCATCTTGGGCCTTGCTTCAGTTCGAGAATTGTCCTCTTCTGATTGGACGTATATGTTCCATGATAGCAATGCTTTATGTTCACGCCGATCTGATATGTTACATTTGTTCTGCGGTTTTTATCATCCCGTCGATCCTCATAATGCTGTCGAGGTTCATGATACACCTCTTTTGCTTTGTCTTTAGTCGATGTGGGTATTTTTGGGGAATGCTGCTTATGAAGTGTCTCGCATTCTTCCTCGATATTGATGTATATTGTTTCTTGATGTAATGCGTCTTCAAGCGTCGAAGGTTTGGCAGATGATAGTGTTTCTCGAAAATGGCACTCGAATCATAATCCTCTTCGTAAAGCTTCGATTGATGTTGCGTCATCCATAGTGACTCAAGACGCGATGGCTTTGAAACAATCGATGAAGCGGCGTAGACTTTCGCCTTTTTTCTAAACCATAGTCCATAGGTGAGCTATGGATTTTTTAGGTAGGATGAGGATCTAGTATTGCTTCATGAATGTTTGGGATAAGTCGTTGAATGAGTTAATCGAGCTTGGTTTTAATTTTAAAAACCACTGGAGTGCTGTTCCGTTTAGATTTTCATCGAATAACTGGCATAGGACCGCATCTTTTTCACCATTGGAGAGTCTAGCTTGTCCTGTTGCAATTGTTAAAGTGGTCATATGAGTTTGAGGATCGGTGGTACCATCATAGGTCGACAATTTTAACTTGCCGACGTATCCCATGTTTGCTCCCGAGATTCGAGCTGTGAAGCGGTGTTTGCTGAGATTCTTCGATAACCCTATCAATTTCAGGAGCCGAACTAATAGCACGGTGCATCTGCAACTTGATATCCTTGATTGTTTTAATCAGTTTGGCCTCTCGATGTCGATTTGTGGCAAGCTCATTCATGATGTGCTGTGGAATGACTTGAGTTGGCATAGTGGTTTGGAAAATAGGACCTCGGCGAAACGAAGGTGTGTTTTCAAAGTTGGGTATGGCAGCCGCAGTTGTGGTGTTTGGTGTATCGTGGGCGTATTTGTTGGTTAGATATCGCATCAGGAGTGCGAAGTCTGGCTGGTTCAGGATTTGGTCGATCTACTGCGGTAAGGTTGCTGCGTTGTGCACTGAGATGTTCTGTAGTCTGGCTTTTTTGGTGTAGTGTCTTTGTTCTGATTTCTGACTCCGTCGACATCGCCATCCTGAGGAGGGATGATCAACTCTTTCGGATCTGTGTCAGTGGTGAGTTCATTTGGCCCTGTGATAGATCAAAATTTTCTTTTCAAAAAAAGTCGCCACAGATGGTGTCAACCGTTGAACCTTAGAAATTCAGTTAGGGTTTGATCGAATTAAGGGACTAGAGTTTTGGAGAACTGATGTTTTATTGATGATTATGAACGATGTAACAAAGAATTTAAAGATTTTCGAGTAAGAAGACATAATAATTAAAGAGTCTAATCTTAGGTCTTCTCCGCGATTTCTGGATGATAATCAATGATAGAGAACCTCCCTATTTATAGCGTTTTGAGGAGGTTGATGACTTCTTTTTCCGATTCGACTTAGGATTTTCTTTTTCTTCTGATCTTTCTTTTTTGAGTTGATTTCCTTTCTTAAGTCGGACTTCATTAAGTTGGTTATCGACTGTGATGGCCCAAGTCAATTTGGCTTTAAGAATGAGGCAGTCTCAATTTGGATTGGGTCGAAGGTAGGGTGCTAAACCCTGTACCAACATAAACTGTTAATACTGAGGGATTAATTAATGAATAGCCTCAAAATCACATAGTAGTGCTGACACCTTAAGGAGTTGTTGGCGCTCTTCTACTGGGCCAATGGGGACATAGGAGAGGTGGTTGAGAGCCAAGGATTAGAACAAATGTTTACCTCCTCACTGTTAGCAATTAACCATCCCAGCCCTTCTTTCAACTCGTCCTTACCAGCTATTATACTTTTTCATCCATGAGAAGACCTAGCTAGAGGGTAATTCACACTCTATAAAGGAGAACTCTTTACAATATTTTCTTAGTGAAATTCGCGCTAGGAGAGATTGAGGCTTCTTTAGGAGTCGCCATCCAACTTAGTGCAAAAAACATTTTTTATTCACTAATTAATTACAAACTTACAAGACTCACTACGTTTATTAATATACCACAGTCACACACCATATACATGTCAATCCACATTAAATTAAATTTTTTACTTATCTCTACATCCAGAATCTCATCGTATTGACTTGATGAATCACGATCATGTAAAGAGTTGGATTGGTAATCTAAAGCCTTAGAATAATTTTAGTGGCAAAAGAAAATACTTCCTTTGCTTCACAAAATATGTTATTAATGTAATTTTGTTTTATAAAGTGTTGTTTTATGTTTTCAATGTGATTTTTCAATCTAGTTTTCTAATGTATCTTTAAATCAAATTTAGTTTTCATTGAATTTAATTCATGAATCATTAGTTAAATGTATATGTATAAATTAAGTTTTTCTTAATGAAATGTGTTAAAACGGAGTATAAAACAGTTAAAGGATAGTTTATAAATATTTTAAAAAATATGGTAAATGAGCAAACAAATAGTTAAAATAAGACGATAAATAGAAACAGAAAAAATAGTATTTTGTAATGTTTTGAACCGTTATTTTCTTTAGAACCACTTTAACTATTTTATCATTTTAGTAAGTTCTATATTGATGCAGTATGGATTTACAACTTTAATAATTATCTATTACTACCAACAATGTTACAAGAAATAATAATTTTAATATCTTATACTGTTATATTTTACACCTATTTATTATCACTTTTAACTACTTCAATGCTAGATTGCATCGTATCAGAAGCGTATAGAAGCATATAAGCGATTTAAACCGGACCCAATCTTTACTATTCAATTTTACTTTGGTTTACTTTGGTTTATTTAGTTTCCCTTTGTTACTTACTATAAATACTCCTTAACCTAATATTAAGGGTTATACCTTGTATTACAGAGATTTTGCTTTGCCTCTTTTGAGATCTTTGTATGAATGTCTTTGATCTAAGTTATCAAATCTTTTCTTTTCCTTAAATCTTTCAATTGTTCATATATTAATCATGATTATTCAAAGATCAAATCAATTGATTTGTGTTTTCATGATTATGAGTGAATAGTCTTTTAGATGAGTTTAGGGTTTGGTTGATTAGGATGATTGGATGAGTTAATGATGATGTTTAGGGCTAAATCTTAGGTAATCATTTATTTAAGTTGCTAGTAATGCTAAATTAAGCTTGTAATTAAGAAATCTAGTTCATTAGCATTTCATGCCCGAAATGCTTAAAAGAACATAAATGTGCTTTTCATACTTAGCCTATATAAGTAGTTGATTAGAGTGATTAATAGTTGGATTATACTTTATTATTAATACTCATTGGTCGTTTGGTAGCTAACGGGAGTTATTGATTATCAAATGACTATTGAAGGGATTAGTACCATGGAAGTGGATTAGTCTAGTTAGCAATCCTTAGCCTAGGATTTTGTTCTTAATATGTCCTTAGTATCATCAAACATTCATCATTTCATCTAGATCATAGTCATTTCCGAGACTCGTCGCTTTCTTTTAGTTGATTTAAAACCATTTTTACCACTTTGTTTACTTTCAAATTTGGTTTCTAAAACACAAACTCTTTATTGCTTAGATTATTATGAGATTTGCATTCTTAGTGTGTTGATCTTGTTTCCTTTTGGATTGTATACCTTTGTTCTCAATAGCATATAAGGTTAATTCATAACCTTAGACTTGAAAAAAGTTGTCTATCAATTTGGCATCGTTGCTGGGGAAACGAGCTATAGCCATTAGGATTTGTTCTTGTTTCGAGACTAAGCTTTTATTTTCTTTTATCTTGTTTTTCACTAACCCTTAATCACTTTAATTGGTTTTTCATCTCTTTCTCGTTAGGTGTATGAACATACGAAGTCACGGGACAACAAACCGAGTTGAGCAAGTTGAAGACATCTGTAGATTGCAAAGAGATCTTGCTAGATCAAGGAGAGAACGAGAGCGGTTGGTTCACTAGGATAGATTAGGAGTAAACATGGACAATGATCCTCCTCCGGTTGGCAAAGAAATTTTGGGCATGAGAACCAACAGAATGTTGCTAGAGTGATTCGAGCCTATGATGGACCAAATATCCATGGGAATATGACTGGTATTAGGCCTCCTCCGGTTGGGAACAACAACTTTGAGATCAAGGCTAGCCTAATCAACATGGTTCAAGGCTCCAAATTTCATGGTCTACAAATGGAGAACCCATTGGATCATATACATCAATTTGATATGTTGTGTGGGACGGTTAAGATCAATGGAGTATCTGAGGATGCTTTCAAGCTTAGGATCTTCCCATTCTCACTTGGAGAAGAGGCACACCAATGGGAAAACAATCTTCCTCATGACTCTATAAACTCTTGGGATCAATGGAAAAGAGTGTTTCTTGCCAACTTCTTCTCTACATCAAGGATGGAAAAGCTAAGGAATGCGATCTCAAAGTTTTCTCAAAAGGGAAATGAGAGTCTTTGTGAAGCTTGGAAGAGGTTTAAATGATATGCATCACAAATCCACAACATGGATTCTCAAAGGAATCTCTATAGAGTACTCTCTACCACGGAGTTTTTCCTAAGTACTGGATCCTATTGGATACTGCTAGCAAAGGAAACTTCTTGGTACAAGGCACCAAAGATGGAATGATGTTGGTAGAGAATTTGACTCAAAGTGATGGTAACTACGGTGATGATTACGATCGCACGTTAAGAGATGGTGTTGAAGTCAATGATCAAATCCGTAAGGAGCTTAAAGCATTAAATGAAAAGATTGATAAGTTTCCTCAAGCTATACAAAGACCAATCAACTGTGTTGGCAAAGTGGTAGATTCCAAGGTTATCAAGATGTTGGGATTGAGGGTTGTGTTGCGTGACAAGAAAAGATGAACTATATAGGCAATCAAGGCCAAGGTTACAACAAGAGATTCAACCCAAACTATAGGAATCATCCCAATTTCTCGTATAGGAAACCAAATGTTGAGAATCCCGAAGATCAAACCTACCCACCCATTAACCAACAAGGCTATAAACCAAGGATTCAATGCAACTTAGAGAGACATACTAAGGGTTATGAAGAGTTTGGTAAGAAGTTTGTTGAGATGCACAACAAGATAGATGGGATGTCTATTGATCTTGATGGGAAGATCAATAGATTTGCTTCTCATATGAAGACCATTGATCTCAAGATAGCTCAAGCCTCTTTAAGCTCAACAAATCCAAGTGGAGTATTACCAAGTAAACTCAAAGCCAATCCCAAGGATTTTTGCAACGCTATTCTCACAAGTAATGAGAATGACCATGAAAGCGATGTAGAAGAGCTCTCTAGACTTCTCTATGATGTAAATGTGATAACAACGTATTTTTGCCCACTTTTTATATGTTCTTGTTAGATTTTCAATGAAGAAACAAGTGATTATGAAAACTTCAAGGCCATTTCCACCATTTCCACTTCCTGGAGACTTTTAGAATTGTTGGAGCAAAAAAGACACAAAGTCAAGCAAAACCCGTTTCAAGGCAGTTTCAGAGTATCAGAAGTTCAACATTCGATGAAGTCCTTCTCGTACAGAAAATCCAGATATCTTGGTGTCTATGGAAAGTTAGAAGAGTCAAAATTCATTTGGGATAAGAATCAAAGAAATCCAGTCAGCCTCTTGGAAGATACAATCCAAAGAGTGAAGACCTATCAACCTCGGTCACAAGGAGTGTGACCGAGGCCGTGCCTCCTGAAGACTCCGGCCATAGGGCCTGTGACCATGGCCAGTCTTCATCACCACCTTGGTCAGAAGCCCCATGACTGAGGTCATAAGCCCTGCCTCCATACTTGCTCAAAACGCCGAGTTTTGCCACAAACACCCTAAAACCGACTATCTACACCCCAAGGCCTATAAATACTCATTTAACCTAATGTTTACGGGTGTGACTTCGTCAGCCTCTCTCTGTGCTTCCTCAACCTCAACACCAGCAACCCTAGGACCTCTCTACAGAGCCTCCTTCACCGCCTCCAAGCCCAGAAGTCGTCTCTTGAAGTTTCATCCTTTTTTACTTTTATTTGCTTTTGGGGAGACAAGTTATCTTCTGTGACAACTAGAAAAGTTTCCTTTGAACCCTTTTTGATTTATTGATTCATTTACGATGATGTTCTTATGATATCTATTGCATTTCTTTGCATCATGAGCGAGTAGTTCTCCTTGTTGGGTTTTATGGAGTGATTCAAGGGGAATTCATGGTTCAATTCATCTACGTTGTTAGATCCGATTTTCGTCTATTCTTAAGAGTTATCTTGGGACATCTTTTACTTAATGCATGTTGCTTGAATTAATCACCAAGCACTGAGCTAAGAGAATAGGAGTGTTAACTGCGTTAACCTACTTCTCGGAACTAGTGTTACCGAAGCATCGCGCCATAACCTGCGTGAATTGAGTTATGGAGCTTTGTGAACTTATCAAACTTGTTTATCTTGCTGGTCGATGCATGCTCTTACCTGAGAAATTTGAGTAACGGGGTGTTGAGAGTTTAGATATTCATTCTATGAACTATAACTTGTTTGTTTATCTGTGTTCGTAGTTGAGAACATAGAACGAAAACACTTGCATATGATCATTCACTTGATATGTTGAGAACCATGGAAACCCTGAGATAATTTCCTAAATACCCAATGCCTTAATCACATTAGTTTACAACCGAGTTTATATACTTGCTTTCTTATTCCATTGCTTAATAATTAGAAAACCTAGCAATAAACACCTTTCATATTTTGTCTTAGTTAGATTTCTTTCTCTGAATTCAATTCGCGTGGCTGTTACTTTCTGTGAGACTGTGGGATCCATAACCTTACGTACTATAACCGATTCACTATGCACTTGTAGTT
Source organism: Cardamine occulta (assembly GCA_028015245.1). Lineage (NCBI taxonomy): Eukaryota > Viridiplantae > Streptophyta > Magnoliopsida > Brassicales > Brassicaceae > Cardamine > Cardamine occulta. The sequence goes on from CM051365.1 coordinate 7,051,465, forward strand.
ATCATGTGGTCTTGAGGTAAAAGATTGAAGTGAAAATCTATACACGGTGGGAGCAAGCATCAACGTGAATCCAAAGGTTTCCTATCCAATTAAGCTTTCCTCTACCATTTTTTGTGGAACAATTAGTAAAGAAGAGTCAAGAACTTTGAATGATCACCATGAAGAGACCAAGGTTATGATTGTGAAGAATCAAGGAACTCTAAAGCTTAATGAGTAAGTCTTAGATGCTGAATGTCTACATTTCCTCTTTAAAGTGTATGAAATAAGTGGTGACACTAAGAAGTTGGATGAAGTTAAGGAAGCTCTTATAAGGAAGAAGCGAGTGATGAACGAAACCCACCCTCCTATCCTTATCAAGTCACCAATCACTCCATCCTCATTGACGTTAACACATTGTCAATGAATTGATGGAATACTTAAGTATTGAGCCAAGACCAAGGGTCGATCCAACCCTTTTTCCTTGGTTAAAGCGATCCTCACACCGGAGTTCAAAGTGAAAGGTTCACATGGGGTCGATGAATTGATGAAGACAGTCCTCACACTCACATTTAAAGACCATCCACAGAGTTCAAAAACTCCTCAAATCTCTCATCTCCCTAAGGTTCGCGACTAGGGCCACAGTATGGCTCTCTCTTTCCCTTGTATATACCATTTTTCGTTCTTTATGTCTTTTCATTTTGCATTGTCTGTTTCTTAGTCTCTTGAATTTTATTTCACACCGAGACAGTGTGAAGTAAGTTTGGGGGAGAGACCGTCTTCTAATATCGTGTTTTGTGTTCTTGTTTTCCTTTTTGCATATTTGAGTCTCATGCATATACTTATGTGCACTGAAAAAGCCAAAAAAATTGAAAATTTTCAAAAACACAAAAAAGGCATGTAGTATCATTTGGATATTAAGATTGAGTTTAAAAGCATTTAGATTTGCATATGCACTTGGGATTCTTGCCTTGTAGAAGTTCACGCTTAGGATTAAGATCGTTGCCCTTAGTCATAGTTATTTGTTGCTTGAACATCTTTGAAAACATGAAAAATCATGTTTAGACCCTTGCATCTTTCGAAATACAACTTCTACTTTGGTAAAGCTCACTTGATTCTTGAAGCATCTCTATGAACTTGAACCTAACTTGAATTTAATCTTCTTGCTTAGGGTGATTTGAATGCATTATCATGGTAGACTATAAGTCACATTCGGGTTTTCTTATTCACTTTACCACCCTTCTGGTAATCCGAATGGCCATTCTCACCTTAAGAGTGACTCCATTACCTTTAACCTTAACCATTTCTTTCAAACCCCTTCATTGATTTGATGAGTGGGACTTTTTGTTGATAATACTATGATGTTGTAAAAACTTGAGAGTATCAGAAATGACAAAGGATTAGCTCTCGTTCTACCTAGCAATGGTAAGTCTAGCAATTAGGATGGAAATGAAAGACTTGGATGGTTAGATTAGATAGTTGGTTTGGGTGTTTGAAAAAAAAAAGAAAAAGTGAAAACCAAAGCTTGATCAATGTTATGAAAAGGAGTCTCTAGGGAAAGTAAGTAATAGACCAAAAAGCTCTAAGTCTCTCAAATGTGAACAAAACAAAAATGTAGCTACCCTAAGATTATACAAAGAATAAAGTGTAGGGAGCATATGAAAACAAAAGAAAAGGGATATAAAAGAGATAAGTGTTGAACTAAAAGGTTTTTCCTAGGAGGCTAAAAAAAGAGATTAATCATGAGGTTAAGTGTTATAAAGACCAAAGAGTCTAATGTTTTGGGGTTGAAAAGAGAATGAGAAGACTAGTGAAAAGGGTAGAAACTAGGATGCATTTCATGAGATGGGGTAGAATAATGAGAGTTGAACTTTGTATGCATCAATTGTTATCTTTCTTAGATAGATTTTGCATTTGACTAGCATTCCCACGTTTTGAGAGAAACCACCCAAAGAGAAACTCTTTTGAATCCACCTCAAAAAGTTTAACCCAAAACAGAATAAAAGTGATTTGATTTCCGTAAGCGATATCGTACTAAACACCTTAATGAATGTTAAAGAGATGTCTTCCATTTGTTTTGAGTTTTTTCTTGAGTTTAGGGGTTGCATTAGAAATTTTTATTGAGATCAGCATGGAGAAGTACGAAAGAGTAAGATTTTTGTTCTTGCACCACTTAACTATCTTGGAGGACAATACGTTTATTCATTCGTTTGATATTGTATGGCTTGAATCCTCGTTTTCACACTTTTTTTTCGACTCTTTTCTTATTGTTCTCTTGAGGACAAGTAAGAGATAAGTTTGGAGGAGTTGATATATTGTGTTTTAAGCCTTTCAAGCATTGTTTTTAGTTTTAGTTTCATGCATTTACATACTGCATTTAGAGTTTAGTTGCATATTTTGCATAGATTGCATGTGCATTCTCATTTTCTAGGCATTGGAGTCAAATGGGCATGAAATGAACCAAAGAGGTAGGCTATGGAGCTAAAGGAACCAAGAGATGGCACTTTGATCGAAGATGAGAGCTGAGCAACCAAGTGTAGCGGCACTGTCAGGTCGCTGGGCTGTAGCGACCAGCCCCAGCGATATAGCTTTCCGAGAAATGGAAGAAAGCATCCAGTGAGAATTATCGACCACTTGTAGAGACTTCATCAAGTCGATAGCTTGTAACGGTCAAAACATAGTGACATGGCTACGTTGCTCTATCGGTCCCGAACTTTGTGATTGTTGCCTAAACCAGACCCAATCTTTACTATTTTAATTTCACTTTGGTTAATTTAGCTTTCATTTGTCATTTACTATAAATACCCCTTAACCTAATATTCATGGTTATGCTTTGTTTTAGAGATTCTCTCTAGACACTTTTGGAATTTTTAAGAACTCTTAGTATGAATCTCTTTATTTCAAAGTATCAAACTTCTTTATCTTCTTAAATCTTTCATCTATTCATATATTAATCATGATTATGCATCTATCAAACTAATTGATTTGTGTTTTCATGATTATGAGTGAGTAGTCTTTTAGATGAGTTTAGAATTTGGTTGATTGTAATGATTTGATGAGTTAATGATGATGTTTAGTACTAGATCTTAAGTAATCTTTCATTTAGGTTGTTAGTAATGCTAGATTAAGCTTGTAATTGAGAAATCTATATCATTAGCATTTCATTCCCGAAAGGTGTTTGATGAAATACTTGAAAGAGCCTAAATATGTTTTTTCATGCCTAGCCGATAGAAGTAGTTGATTATGGTGATTAGTGGTTGGATTAGACATAATTATTAATGCTCATTAGTCTTTGAATTGTGAATAAAAATTATTGATGATTCATTGATTAGTGTAGAGGCTAGTACCATGGAAGTGGATTGGTCTAGCTACTGATCCTTAACCTAGGATAGTATTTTTAATATGTCCTTAGCATCATCAAGCATTCATCATCTCATCTAAGTCATTGTCATTCCGGAGACTCATCACTTTTCTTATTTGATTCAAAATCGTTTTAGATATTTACCGCCTTGTTTACTTTTTGAATTTGGTTTCTAAACACAAACTTTCTATTGCTTAGATGGAATTATAGACTTGCATTCCTAGTCCGTTATTCTAGTTTCCTCGTGGATTCGATACCTTTTATGCTCAATAGCATACAAAGTTAATTGATAACTTGGTTGCAAAAAAATAAATAAATTATCAGATACGTGTTGGAAGCGTATACATATACATATATATATATATAATTAAACACTACACTATATTAAAAATTATTATTAATAACATTAATTCAATACTTTTATATGTATATATAATTAAACATCTAATATATTAAAAATTTGCTATGAAAAACATAAACTAGTGCCTCATTTTTACATAATTCAATTAAAATTTTTTTTGAAGATTATAAATCATCATATTCATTAAAATTCTATGTTTTCAAAATAAAAATCATCATACTCAAATTTTTCAAAATATTTTTATGCAACTAATCAAATTAATTATTTTCAACATTTCGCATATAATTCAAATAATATTTTTATGTAAAAACTTTTATAAATAAAAGATTAAATAATATGCACAATCACAAGATTACTATATTAGTTCTCGATTTTTTTTAAAATACAAAACATAGAAAAAATTATACTTACTAAAACGGAAGCGTAAACTTCCAACGCGTTTTAAAAAAATATTTAGAGAAGCGAAGCAAAATTCCAAAAGCTTCCAATTGCGAAACATAAAAAGAACGTTGAGTGATTCAATATCATTTCCTATTTACTTTTTTCTGCTAAAAAATTCTCTACTATTTTATATTATCAAACCCTTTTAGTTAACCATTTTGATGATTGAGCATCATGAAATCTGTAAACTTTTAACCACAACGGTAAAAACTACTAATCAAATCAAAAAGATCACGACTTTGGGCTCACAGAATCTAAGGAAACACAACACCATATCTCACGAAAATCAACGTTTAATGTGAACACTCTGGAATGATTTGTCCGACAGTTCTCTCTGACGTGTCCATGTTGCTCCACAAGTGGACAGTTTTCTGTAGATATTGCAAAACACGAGTTTTTTCAAAAACAAATTTAATACTATAAATCTGAAAACCCATTTGTATCCAAACATGTGGTGCTCATGCACCCAATAAAGTTTATCTCTTACACCATATATTTTATTCATATTCCCTAGCTTTTTACGAAACGCAATCAATTTGAAATATCTCAAATATATTAGCGGTTTAATTTTGAAAAAAAAAAAGAGTGTGACAGCAAAAAAGAGAAGATCAACGAAAGTTTATTTAATTTATTCTAATTATATTCTTCCATTATGTTACTAACAGACATTCAAGCTCAACTTTATTCTCTTTAACATCCTTCTTTGAGTAATCTTTAGTGCTATGCTTTTTTTTTCGAAAAAAAAAAGGAGTTACAAAACTCGTTTTTTCTTGGTTTATTCAAGGATAAATTATGTAAGCCAAAAAAAAAAAATCTATTTTCTTAGATAACAATTTGGCAATCCCGAAAAGCAAGCCGTAAAACCCATATTAACATCGAAACCCCCAACAAAAGTTGCAATAAAATCACACAATTCACACTTTTTAAAAATAACCAATAATAATTTACTAAAAAAGAAGTAGACAAATCATGACGTCACTTCAAGGAGACCTAGCAATAGTAGGGTTTTGGTCTCCAGTGGTGTTCTCACTCGCTTGATGTTGCTGATGCCTTTGAGATTTTTGCTCAAGACTCATCCCAAGACCAACACGACCACCACCTCCATAACCACCATCTCCTCCACCTCCACCGCCGGAAAATAACCCCACGTTGTTACTCTCCGTAACACCTAATCCTAATTGTTGACCTCCCACCGACGCTTGTTGCACTAACATTGACCCTAACTGTACCGACCCGATTCGACCCGGGTAATGACCCGGATTAAACGCCCACATATGCTGTGACGGATCTTGAACGTTAGCCGGACCTCCTCCTCCTCCAACCGGTAACATCCAAAACGCATTACCTCCTCCGTTCGTGGATCCCGGCGTTGGCGCAGCTACTGCCCACATCGGTGGTATCATGTTTTGAGTTCTTGACCGGGTCAAACCCGGTTCTTGATCAGGAACTTCAGATCCGGGTTTAGGCGAGCTTGACCCTCCTGTGTCAATAGAATTAGGATCTTTAAGGAGATCTTCTTCACGAAACGTTTTAGGGAGAGAAGAAGAAGAAGAGTCACTAATGATGTGATGAGGAGGATAAAGCTGTTGTTGAAACCCAAAAACGGCAGCGTTTTGACCTGTCCTTCCTATGAACTTCCTCGTTGGATCATCTGGATTGTTATGAGTCGTCCCATCGTATTGACTCAAACCGGGGCTATGGAAAGAAACCGGAGCTAACTTTGACGGTGGAGCTGAGAGTGTTGAGCCATTGCTTCTCAGAGAAACGTTAAGAGTTGAGAAATTAGCCGGTATAGTTCCAGTTCCCGTGGCGGCTATGATCGCCGGCTCAGCTTGTTGAAGTAGCCACTCGATTGTTTCACCATCAGATTTGTGTTGTAACTCGCGTGTTAGTTGGAAGACACGCGCGGCGCATATAGCCGGCATACGTATTCTCCGGCCACGTCCATCTACTTTGATGTGACGGTCTTTTGATGGCCGTTTCGCAGTGGATTTTGGGGCGGAGACGGTGGTGGTTGTGGTAGTGGAACCGGAGATGGGTCCCATGAATGGGACCAACGGGGCCGAACCAGTGGTTTGCTGATGATGATGGTCCGTGTTGCTCTGGTTGTTGTGGGACTCCATTGTATATATAAATTATAAAGTTATGCAAATAAAAACACCAGAAAAGGGAATAAACTAACAAACAAATGTGTACTGAATTTTACTTATAACCCACCAATAAACCCATTTCCATCTGCATATGAAAATTAGACATTTAGAGAGTTTTTTTTTTTTTTCCTTTTTCTGGTGGGTCTATGAATTTGTGTTGACCGTTGTCTTTTGGTTGGGAGAGAGAGAGAGGAAGAAGATGAAGTATAGTATAGCCTAGTAGAAAGACAGAGAGACTTTAACTTTTCTTTTTATTTTATTTTATCTTAATTTGTAGTTCCACTAGGTTTTGGTAGTATAGACCAATATTTTCTATTTCCACATCAAATGATCACTAAGCTTTTTGTTTAGCTATATTATCATACTTAGTCGAGACAGACTTCATGATCTCTGTTCTAAACTCTTCCCTTTCTTCACCTTCTATCTTTCTATTAATCTATACACTACAAGAAAACACCCAGGAATAGACGATGGTTTCCGTCGGAAATAAAAAGTTTGTTGAAAATCCGTCAAAATTTTTGATGGAATTCCGATGGATTGCCGAAGGTCATATGTCAGTCGGTAATTCCATTGGAAATCCGTCGGACATATGACCATTGGAAATCCGTCAGAAAAAGATCCAATGGATTTCCGACTAATTTTTAACGGGCTAATTTTCGACGGATTACAGACGGATATATTTTCGATGGCTATCCGACGGACCTCTTTTTAACGGATTTCTAATTTTTCTATTTTTTTTATAAAAAATTAATTTAATTTAAACATTTTTTAAAATAGAAATTAAATTAAAATTCAATAAATATATTTTTGAAATTAAAATTAAACTTGAAATTATCCAATATTGAAACAAAATAAAATAAAAAGTTATAAATTTAAATTAAGAACATATTTAAAATCTATTAAACTACTGTGGCAGCGGCGGTGGTGGGTATCGAGCCATGAATGGTCGCATTTCTTCCCAATTATGTTCTCATTTGTTGCACATCTTGGATTTGTCGTCTCATCTTTTGCATTTGCTCCTGATCCGTCTTCTGAGCATCTTTCAGTGTACCAATCTTCCTCTTCAAACTCTCAAGCTTGGTAGTTTTCTCTGCAAGTTCCGTCCTAATATCCGAACTTCTAGAGAACTGTGAAGACACAGAAGATGCTGAATCTTGCGGAAGACCAAAAAGATGACCTTTGATCTTCGGAGTAGCCTGCGAAACAAATTAAAAGTAAATTTTGTGTAAATAACAAGTAGAATTAAAAAAAAAAAAGTATAAAAAATGTTATAAAGAACTAACCTCATACACGAATTCGTTCAATGTGTCGATTGAAACTTCTGTATAGACAGGAGTTCCATCAACAGTTGGCTGAGATTAGAGAAATTCTTTATCAAGCCGGTTCATGGTGTCAACGATCTCCTGAGCAACCCCATCTTGTATGAGGTCAGTGTTCTTGTTAGTGTGGATATCAGTGAGGAAACTCAGGTTCGATGGTTCCACACCATCTTTTTAAAACTATAATAAATAAATAAATAAATAAATATAAACTAGAAGTCAAACATAAATATCGTGAATGAAATAACTTACAAGTTATTTGCACCGTTTTTTCTTGTTTATTACTCCCAAATTGTGCGTTGCTATTTCTTTTCCTTTGCGGTTGCTCCTGCGGTTGATAGAATGGGTTGCAGCATCGACAATGGGCTTCTCTTGCTTTCAGTACTCTATCAACCCGTTCTATAAGTCCGGGTTCACAAGCAACTCTCTTGGAGTGTCATTCGCATTCCACTTGTCCTTCCACTCCTTCAGCTTGCGAGAGTACATTGTTACAACTTTCCTAACGAACTCACGTCTAACTATAGACGTGAGTTGTGGCTCCCATGTGAACTCTTACTCAAAAAGAAAATGAGATTATAAATTAAATATTTAATATGAAAATTATATTTAATAAATAATAAATTTTTACTGCAAATTATCGAAACCACATTTCTTGATCATCCATAGGCATGGATGACTACGTCGGATACGAATATTGTAGCATCCCACTAGGCATCCGGTTAATGGATTTTGAGATTCCATTACCGGATTCATCAAACCTACAAAAAATGAAATTATAGGAAAATACGACAATTATTTAAAAGAATAAAAGAATATTAAAAAATAAAATAAATTATCTAGTCGCTCGGCCTTCACATTTCGGATGCAGCAAAGTGTGATGCTCTTCCCGGTTGTGACACAAAATCTTCGACGCTCATTTGCGTTGGGATACAAGCCGCTCGAGAGTGTTCTTGAGTTTTCGGAACTTCACTTTGACTATGACTCGAACGTCGTAGTGTCGCACGGAAACCGCCACCCCTATCGGAAGTCGAATAACGAAATGAACCATAGTTCCTGAAAATTTAAAAAATACAATGTTAAATATAATATCAAAGTAAAATTATATAAAAAAAATATAAAAAATATAAAAATATAAAAAATCCAATATCTATATGATTAACATCTAATAATATAAAAATTCTAAATAATTCTAAAACAATTTTTAACACTTAAAATTAAAACAATTTCCAATTAAGTTCAATATTAAAATTAAAAAAATTCAATATCAAAATTAAAACATAAAATTTACACATAAAATGTAAATAATTGTAATCAATATCAAAATCCAAATAAATTTCTAAATCAATGTAAAATCAAATCAAAATCAAAATAAATCTCAAAATCACAACAATTTCTAAAATCAGACAGAACCTAAATCTAAAAATCCAAAACCAAAATCGAACAATCCAACACCTAAATCTAACCATTCAAAGTTCCAAAATCAAAGAATATAACTAATAAACAATAGAAACTTAAAAGTAATTGTCAGAAACTTACAAATTAGTGGAATTTTGGCCACTTTGGTCGGATATGATCAAAATATACGTATCTATGTTTTGAGAGGATTTTAGAGTTTTTTTTTTTAATGATTTTAGTGAATGGTATCGCGGAGAAGATGAAGTTGTATATATAAAAAAATTCCACTGGATATCCGTTGGAAATCCGTCAGTTCCTAAAAAAATTAAATACACGCGGGGTCTCGGGAATATTCGTGCCTAAATTTTTGCTAATCTGTCAGAAATCCGTTGGAAATTACTGACGGATTTCTGATGGACTAGCAAAAATTTAGGCATGCGGGAGAAGAAAAAAAACTTGGCGGTCTAATTTTTATATTCCGTCGGAAATCCATCAGTAATTTTCGACGGATTTCCGACGAACTGCATATCTTATCATTGGTCAGTCAAACCGGTGCAAACCTTAACATTTGACACGTGTTTGCCTGAATCTGTCGGAAATCCATCAAAACTTTCCGATGGCTTTCTGACGGGTTTGTGGTTTCGGAGATTTTTTTGAATAGTTTCAATTGAGATATGTTTGTACTATGATATATTAGTGATTTCAATCATAACTTTGCCAATTTAATCTTTGTTTATATCAAATTTATCAAAAAAAAAAATTTCTGTTTCTGTAGTAACATACGTAAGTTAAAGTATCTAGTCGTTTGTGTAATCCATGAAAGTTTTTTAAAACATCTCATATACTTTCTAAACAAGTTTTAATTGTCTCATACCTTATGATGTTAGTATTCGAATTGTGTTTTGAGGTTAACTGTGTAAACTGAAATAAAAAAATCCATGAAGCCCCAAAACTGTCGGAAATCTGTCGAAAATTTCTGATGGAGTAGAGCCTACCTGTTGGAAATCAGTCAGAAATTTCCGACGGATTTCCGACAGTTTTGAAGTTTCATGGAGTTCGTTTGTATAGATAAAAGATCTTTTTCAAAGGTTAATTAAGCCGGGTCCAATCCTGCAGAAACCACTAAGTCAAAAATTCAGGAGTAAAAACCTGCAAAAACCAAGGAGTCGTCTAAGACAAATAAGTCGACATCCGCACAATTGGGGCCTGACTTTCAAGGGGTCGTCCAAGACAAATAAGTCAACATCCACATAATTAGGGCCTGACCTTTTACATCTAAAAAAGGGAAAATATAAGTCGAGGTCGCTCTTGGCATCTATAAACCCTTAAGGTTGGACTTAATTCCGCAAAAAACACGAAGTCAAGAAGCCGGGACAAATCCCGCAAACCAAGGAGTCTCCCAAGACAAATAAGTTGATATCTGCATAATTGGGGCCTGACTTTCAAAAGGCCGCCCTTGATAAGTCGATATCTGCATAATCGGGGCCTGACTCTAAATGAAATGTAAGTCAAACTCTTTGCAGGTCGCGACTGTGAAACTAGGTTTAGACCTGTAAACGTCAATCAAGACAAATGAAGCCGAATCAACTCATCACCGAGCTCTGTACTCGCAACTAAAAGAAGTCGACCTAAGTAAGACAGGGGATGCCTTGCATTAGGTTGATTTACCTATCTTTTATGTTCTGTAGCTATCAAGATCGACCAAAATAGAATCATCATCCTACGGTCAAAGACAAACAAAGGCAACAACGAAATAAGTATTTCATACTTAAAAATTAAAACCTCTCCGGGCAATATTAAAATAAGGAGACAAAAAAAAACCCCTTCGGGCAATATTCAAATCAAAAGATGGAGTTAATACCCCTCTAGGCAATATTTATACTACATTAAAAATACATAAAAAGAAAAGGGGAAAAAGAAGGCGATCAATCAACTGATGCCCGAGATGATGGAGTGTCTTCTTCTCGGATGAGTCTATCATTGGATCTGTAAGCGTCAACGTCAATTTCTGCATAAAAGGGAACCCCGTCCACAGATAGAGGTATAACTAAATCTGACTCGAGCAGCACAGTCACATCAAAAACTTTCGCCATCACTTCGTACTAATCCTCCTTCTTGCTGAAATCAGCAAAAACTTCATCAAGAACACTGATATTCTTAGTAGGCTTCAAGAACTCAAGAGTTTCCTCAGTTCCCCGAGCTTGACCGTATCAAGATCGGACATCCTCAGCTTTCGTTGAACCGCGAAGGAATGACTTGACCTTGTCAAAGATATATTGACAATGCTGTCGTAAGCCATCGTGGATCTTCCTTGCAATGGTAACCTGGAGTCCCCTTGATCACCTAATCTGATAACCCTCCCAAACTTCTCCTTCAGAGCTTCGTGTTTGGCCTTCAGAGCTTCTTGCTCGTTCCTTAGCTTGTCCAGTTGGATGTTCGCTGCCCCAAGTTTGGCCAAGTTATCAGCTCGGTCCCTATGAGCCTCAGGTAGCTCGCCCTCCAGTTGCTCGGCTCTTGCGTATTCCCTATCACACACAGTCCTGGAATCTCCAATGGCCTTTTGCAGCTTCCTTTGATCGACCAGTTCGTCAGTGGACAATATAATCCATTGATGAAGTCTCCCATATAGCTCGTTCACTGCGCCTATGGCCTGTTTTAAAAATATGTATATATACACTAAGTATAAAAGCAATGTAGCAAAGGGATGTTGAAACAGCAAAGCATTTACCTGAACCGAATACTGGGCGTACTGCCGATACAACTTTGCTTCTTCTATGGTACTCAGCTTGGGTAGAAGTTCGCCAAGACCACACATAACCTTTAGGAGACCAGCACACGCCTTTGCATTTTCATATAAAGGTGACTTCCCATGAAATTTGTAGATGAAGGTGACTCTTCTCGCCCTCTTTGGAGAAGGATCTTCCGTATTACCCAGACCAACCTCCGCAGTCGATCACTTTCGAGAACCAATTTCTATAACTGGGGGCTCTACCGATTGTTCCTCAACAATAATGGGCTCATCAACTGTTTTCTTGCCAGCAGCCTTCTCGACAAGAGTCATTTTCAACCAAGAAATCTTAGAAGTTATAACTTTCTTCTTCGGCAAGCCAGCATTCTTTCCTTTTGGATCGACCTCCGTAGGTCCAGAATTAGGCTTATCAGCCGGAGTGGATCTGGCAGCAGCTGCAGTAAGTGTGTTTACTTCCTTCTGAGGATGAGGAGGGCCAGCTTCAACTTTCATCCCATCAGCTAAGCTCGAAACATTGAGAGAGATTGGCGGCATATTATCTTCCTTTTCTTGGACTTCTTCTTCTTCCTCCTGTTTTTTTTTCTAGTTCAGGAGAATCAGGGACAGATCTAAAACATGCCATATCCCACTTATCTGCACAGGCAAGCATCAATTAAAAGATAGCATAACAACAACAACAAAAGAAAAAGAAATTTGGAATAGGAGTCGTTATCGGAAGCGAGTCGAGCTTTGCAGGCTTGAAGACGATCTTGGTGAACTTCAGGCCACTTAATCATCCCTAAATCCCTTATCTTAGTGATGTTTTCCGAAAAACCTTTCGGAGGAGATTTCCCAATTTGATGGTGATCTACAGAGTCAAAAGAAAAACAAGTTAGTAGCATGATCTCATGAAAAGAAGTGCGTCTTAAGCAACATCTAACCATAACTTAGGCCTCATCGCCTATAATAAGCATAGGATGGAACAGAAGATGTGATATCGTCAATTTTTACGAAGAAGTAAAAACGTTCCCATTGCTTCAAATTTTCTCCCTTTTTCGTTTGTAATTAAGTTATTTTTGGTCTTTGAGGTAGAAGATCTTTTTACCCTCGCGAGTTTTCTTTATTAAACAAGCCTCCTTCAAGAACCAGAGGCTAACATCAATATTCAGCTCGCCACTGATATATCATGGTCTTTAAGCCATGATATATGTACATAATCGAGTCTTTTATGTGTGTTTTAGAATCCTATTAGAGTCTTTTACAGGTTTACACACATTTGGGATTAATTTGACATTCTGTAGCATTTTGGAGCATTGTAGCTGAGAAGCTGAAGTTGGTGTCAATCAAGACTAGTGGTGTTGATCGACACCGCCATGGGTGTCGATTGACACAGCTCACATCTGACACCTCTCTCGGAAATATATTTGCAAGTTTTGAAGATCTGCAAGTTTGCCCATAAGGTTTATATATTTACAAAAAAGCCCCAATTGTGTTTTAGACTATTAACTAGGGTTTTTAGGTTTAGAAAAGGATAGTGGGAACTTTTGCATTAGAGTATTGGAGAGATTGAGAGCTTGGGGTTGATCTATTACTCTGTACACTTTGAGAGAAGATTTCGAACTCCTGTTTCTATTTCTCTTTTATATTTCATATGATACCTATTTTATTCATGTCTTTGATTTCAATTGATATGTGTTAGTAGATTTCTTGTTAAGTTCACGGATTCTCATTTGGTTTTCATGGAATTTTAGATTGATTGATTGGTTAGGATTCATAGCTTGATAGTTCTTCACATAGGTTGTTCTTAAAGTAGTTTTGGCCTGATCACCTAGAATCTAGATCTTAGGTTATTAAATTGACATAACGGTGTAGTTTAAAATCTGACAGAATCAAGAGTGAGCAAATTAGATAATTGCAAAGGATTTTGGATTTCATAATTTGTGAACTAATCAAATTGTTTAATTTTATATTTGTGATTTAAGTTCTAGAACTGGTACTTAATTTGATCCTACCTGGTAATTAATCTGCATTTCTTGAATTCCTAAGAAATTCCTTGGACTTGACGTTTTTTCCAACTTGAATACAACAAATCTTATTTATTATTTTGCATTGTTTTAATTTATATTTTGTTTAGCTTAGCTTAATTTGAAACAAAAAGATATATTTTATAATTTTAGAGTCTCTGTGGATTCGACCCCTTTATACTATAATTGCATTTCTGTGCACTTGCGGTGTAGCTCTAGGGATGTAAAACTCGAGCATATCAAATTTTTGGCGCCATTGCCAAGGACTCATGTTACCAATAGATTTAAGTGTAGAATTTAGACTCAGTATTTATTTTTCAGTTTTACTCACGTAGTTCTATCTTTTTGTCTTGTGTGTTTCAGTTGTATGCCTAAACGCGATACCAGGAGTAAGAAAGACAATCAGCTTTTGTCTCTTCCGAATCAGGAGCTAGCAAAGTTAGAACGAGCAGGAAGGATTGCAAAGAAACCACTGGAAATGGCTGAGCATGTGATTTTTCTTCAGGATGATGCTGGTATTCTTAGGGACCAAGAGGGTCATGTATGCAACAATATGGGGCAGAGGCTTGACGAGAATGGAAACCCATAGTCCCAGTTGCTGTTGTAGGTGCAGAGAATGCACAAGAAAATGCCCTTGCATAAAAACGAGCTGGAAGAGGAAGGACACTTGGAGATTACAATAGACCTGATGAGTTTTATGAAAATAGGTCCGCGATTCGACTTCCTACTTTCCAAAGGGCTGACTTTAAGCTGAAGCCGTCCTACTACACCTTGGTTGGACAGCATCCTTTCCATGGTCTCTCTTATGAGCATCCTATGGACCACATCGAGCGGTCTGAAGACTTGGTAACTAGCATGAAGCATAATGCAGTCAGCTATTATTACCTCTTTTGTAAGCTTTTCCCACACTCTCTTAGTGGTGAAATAGCTTATTGGTTGAAGTAGTTACCAAAAGAATCTCTACCCGAAGTATCAGTGTAGTGCCGTCACATTGAGAAGTGGTAAGAAGCTCAATCATATGCTTAAAAGTGCTTTGACTGTTGAAGAACTCATGGAGTTGGAAGAAATTGAAGAAGATGTTGTAGAAGGGGTGGTGTCAATCGACACCAACAGCAGGATAAGGCCACTCCGAGTTATAAAGCACCAATGTCAATCGACACCACCTCTGGTATCGATCCACCCAACACCCAAAAGCCAAGGATACGATTCAAGCAGGTAGTGTCGATTGACAGAACCTTGGTATGTGTCGACACAAGGCACCATCTGAGGAACCGAGTTCTGTAAAGCTGCTGATTTTGGAAGAGTGTGTTTATAAGCCTAAGGTTCCTTTCTCCAGGAATCCCAGGAAGTCTAAGCAAGAGCTGTATAAAACAAAGTGCAAGGCTATGATAGAAAACCTCACCATTGAGATTCCATTGATTGATGCTATCAAGACTACTCATGTCGGTAAGAGATGTTTGAAGACGATGCTTACGCAGAGTATGAGAGAAGAGAAAGGTGTTATGATGATCTCGCAAGTCTGTAGTGCTGTAACTTAGAACCGAATTCCAGAGAAGCTAAAGGATCCATGAAGCTTTTGTTTTGGATTGTTTTATCTTCAAGGATAGGTTCAAAGGTTTACTGTGTGATCTGGGTTCGAGTGTGAGTTTAATGCCTTACTCTGTTGCTGTAAGCCTTGGTATGACTGATTTCACGCCTAAAACAATCTCTCTGATTCTAGCTAATAGGAGCATCAGGGTTCTGGAAGGTCTTTTGGAAGACATTCCAGTGCGTATAGGTGATTGCACGATTTCCAGCGACTTCTTGGTGCTGCAATATACCGATGAGCCTAAGGATCTTCTTATCCTAGGCTGACCTTTCTTAGCTACAGCTGGTGCACTCATCGATGTAAAGAATGGTAAGATAGCTCTGAATGTGATATTCGATGATTTTGGCCCATATTTACTAATGTTTTCTAGTTCTTTTTAGTGTTTTTTTGAGTCGTTTTTGAGTCTTATCAGGTCAGAATGAAGTCTTGGAGCATGGATTGGACGGACTAGAGCTAAATGGGCTTTTGGAGCAAAAAGGACTGGATTTGCAGCAAAAGGGCCGAATTCACACGCGAGCACGTGCTCCGGCCACGGGAGCACATGCTACGCCGCCAGAGAAAAATAAGGAGCCCGAGTTGACCTAATTTTTGGCGTCATTAAATAGGTCAAGCCACCTTTCTTAAAGAAGACGTTTTACCTTGGAGCTGATTTCGAAGCTGCTTAGAGATTCTCTCCTTCTCCTCCTAGTTCGCCATCGCATAGCTCTTTGTTTCCCATCTTCTTTTGTTTTCGATTCTAAGACTTGGAGATCATCCACTACTTTGTTTTGAGAAGAATTCTGAACCTGATTTACTTTCAATATTATTCACGAATTCCTTTTATTTCATTGCTGTGTTTTCTTCTTCCATGTCTGAGTAGTCCATTAACTAGATTAAGGTTTTCAAAGGTATTCATGAGATGATAAACTAAGCACAAATAGGATGCATAAATACATACTTTGTTCACCTCTAGTTGAATTTAATGCTTAGGTTAAACTGATCACTTAGTCTATGATTTTAGGTTAAACTTATTCACGAGAATGCTCTAGGTTGCTAGAAAAGACATTGGTGAGCAATCAGACCGTAGGCAATGAGAGTTGGTGCGGTTGAGTGTGAACATATTGAACCCATTCGTTAATGCTTGTCTGCATCTCTAGGTCCAAATGAGAGTTTAGGTATTTAGGTTGTTAGATAAAGTTGTCGGCGCCACGAGAGTGGGTCGGACTTATTTTTATGTTTGAGTTTTGGATCCGTGCTGAATTTGATCCTGAATAGTTGCTCAAGTTTTCATCTCTGAATCACCGGCAAATTACCCTGATCTAGTGCTTTTCTTTATTGATGTTACACCGCTTTTATTTAGTTGCAATTCTATTACAAAACCAACCACATATTTTGTCTTACCTTTATTGACAAATCACAAACTACGATGAAGCTTCCTTTGGTAGATGCCGTGCAGATGGTACCAGCCCTAAAGAGGTACATGAAATAGTTGGTAGCTGGTAAGGTCGTAGAAGAAGAGAAGGTGATGATGATCACCAAGGAATGCAGCGCAATACTCCAGAATAAGGTGTTAACGAAGAAGGGCGACCCGGGGAGGTTCGTGATCTCTCTGAAGATCGGACCAATAACCTTCGCTTGCTCTCTTTGTGACTTGGGATCGAGCGTTAATCTGATGCCATACTCATTGGCAAAGCGTTTAGGGTTCACGAAGTTCAAACCCACCAACATCTCATTGGTATTCGCGAATAGGTCAACCAAGCTACCAATTGGAGTAATTGAGGATCTGCATGTGCGAATAGGGGATACACTCATCCCAACAGATTTTGTGGTTCTGGAGTTGGATGAAGAGCCAAAAGACCCTCTGATTTTGGGATGTGCATTCCTATGCACCGCTCATGCAATCATCAACGTCCAAGAAGGAATCGTCGATCTCCGCTTGGGAGATATGCTTGTGAGGTTCGAGATGAACAAGCTTTTCCAGAAGCCAATGATTGATGGACAGACCTTTGTGGTTCATAATGATTCGGAGATAGCTGAAGAGGTAACTGAAGAGATTTTTGTGAAAAACCCATTGGACGTCGCCTTGACTACGGCCAAAGGTGAACACGGGCTTTTGAGTGAGAACACCAAGAGTTTTGCAAAGATGTTTGACTCCAGGCTCGGAGTAGAGCAGATGGTGGCATACATGAGCCCGTAAGGGAATGAAAAATCGATGGGAAAGGATAAGGGCGGAATACCCGCTCTAACGGCGGGAGCAACTGCTCTGAATGATGCGATTCGCAGTTCTTGGAGCGAGCTGAAACTCCAAACCTGGAGTTGAAAGCCCTCCCAGCTGGGCTCAGGTATGCATTTCTTGGTCCTAACTCTACATACCCGGTGATAATTAATGCTGATTTGAACAATATCGAGGTTACCTTTCTTTTGTGCAAATTGAGAAAATATAGGAAGGCTTTAGGGTATTCATTGGATGACATCATCAGTATTTCCCCAGACCTTTGCATGCATAGAATACACCTAGAAGATGAATCAATGACTTATGTCGAGAATCAGAGACGGTTAAACCCGAATCTAAAGGATGTCATCAAGAAAGAGATAATAAAACTTATAGAGGCTGGTGTAATCTATGCTATCTCCGACAGCAAATGGGTCAGTCCTGTGCATGTAGTACCTAAGAAGGGAGGCATCACAGTGGTGAAAAATGATAGGAATGAACTGATACCAACTAGGACGGTAACCAGACATAGGATGTGCATAGATTATAAGAAGTTGAATGCTGCAACTCGCAAGGATCAGTTTCCACTCCCTTTTATTGATCAAATGCTTGAACGCTTAGCTAATCATCCTTATTACTGTTTCTTAGATGGTTATTAAGGTTTCTTCTAGTTCCCCATCCATCCGGACGACCAAGAGAAGACGACATTCACTTGTCCATACGGCACCTTCGCGTACCGCTGGATGCCGTTCGGTTTTTGTAACGCTCCAGCAACCTTCCAACGTTGCATGATGTCCATCTTTACTGACCTCATTGAGGACATTATGGAGGTTTTTATGGATGATTTTTCTGTGTATGGAAGTTCTTTTTCTGTGTGTTTGTCGAATTTGTGCAGGATGTTGCAAAGGTGTAAGGAGAAACACGTTGTTCTCAACTGGGAGAAGTGTCACTTCATGGTGCGAGACGGGATAGTGCTCGGACACAAGATATCGGAAAAAGGTATTAAAGTGGACAAGGCAAAGATCGAGGTGATGATGAGCTTGCAGCGGCCAACTTCGGTGAAGGGAATCCACAGTTTCCTAGGGCATGCTGGGTTCGACCACCGGTTCATTAAGGACTTCTCAAAGATCACCAGATTGCTGTGCAAGGAGGTGAAATTTGAGTTCGAGAACGCTTGCTTGGAAGCTTTCCACACGGTAAAAGGAGCTTTGATAAGCGCTCCTATGGTTCAGCCACCGGACTGGGATATTCCTTTTGAGATCATGACCGAGTTTATGCAATCAGTATTGGCAATGTCAGCGAGCACCCAGAGGAGCACCCACTCGGAGCTTGTGCTCCGGAATGTTTCTTCAGTTCGGTTGAAAAAGGACATCAACCCAGTTTTCCCTGGTTTGGAGAGATAGCCAACTTTTGAGATGAACCCTTCTTATATAAGCATTTCTCAGATGGGATATTCAGGAGGTGTGTGTTGGAAGAAGAGATACCAGGGATCCTTCAGCATTGTCACAGTTCATCATATGCTGGCCACTTTGCTACTTTCAAGACTGTTTTCAAAGTACTCCAATCCGGTTTTTGGTGGCCTACTTCCGCGATGCACAGCACTTTATCTCCAGATGTGACATTTGCCATGGACAAGGGAACATCAGCAAACGGAATGAGATGCCTCAGAATTTCATTCTGGAAGTTGAAGTTTTCAATTTTTGGGGAATAGACTTCATGGGACCATTCCCATCCTCTTTTGGGAATGAGTATATTTTGGTTGCCGTCGAATATGTGTCTAAGTGGGTTGAAGCTTTGGCAAGCCCTACAAACGATGCTAGGGTGGTGGTCAAGATGTTTAAATCCATTATTTTTCTCAGGTTCGGTGTTCCGTGGATAGTGATTAACGATGGAGGTTCCCACTTCATCAACAAGGTCTTTGCGAACTTCCAAAGGAAGAATGACGTGAAGCACAAGGTCTCGACCCCTTACCACCCTCAAACTAACGGTCAGGTTGAAATCTCTAATAGGGAAATCAAAAGCATTCTGCAGAAGATTGGAGCATGACAAGAAAGGATTGGGCTACAAAGCTAGATGATGCACTTTGGGCATACCGGACCGCATATAAGACGCCTTTGGGAACCACGCCGTTTGAGTTGGTGTATGGAAAGGCATGTTACCTTCCGGTTGAGTTAGAATACAAGGCGGCCTGGGCAGTGAAGATGCTCAACTTTGACCTCAAACCTGCACTTGAAAGGCGGACCATGCAGCTTCACGAGTTGGAAGAAATTAGGCACATGGCCTATGATAACTCGCGGATCTACAAGGAGAACCAAGGCATACCACGACAAGCGGATCACTCCCAGGAACTTCTCCCCTAACGATTAGGTATTATTGTTCAACTCTCGCCTTAAATTGTTTCCAGGAAAGCTGAAATCAAGGTGGTCCGGTCTATTCACTATCAAAGAGGTTAGGCCGCATGGCGCCGTAGTGTTACTAAACACTACCTAGCTGAATCGTGCATCGGAGAAGGTGGATCTGCCACTTTGGGTGACCCTCCTCTAGCCTAGACGGCTAATCAAGTCAAGCTAAAGACTTAAACCAAGCGCTTGGTGGGAGGCAACCCACCGGTAAGGTTCTATACATATTTTTCCAAATTTTATTTTATTACTAATTTTTGTTCTTATCTTTAATAAAAAAAATAAAAAAATAAACAAAATAAAAAAATATATGTATTTAATTAATTCGCGAGCACCCCCGAAAAAGTTCGCGAGCACCTGTTTGCCAGGGTGCTCTGCATGCGCGGACATATTAGAAGGAGATGAGGTTCGATTTTCAAGGGTTACACGGGGTCCACACAACCACACCAAGCGGCTACCTTAATTTGGTAAACTGGTCTTTCACTTTTCAATTCCTATTTAAACTAACATCCCCTCTTTTTTTTTTTCTCTCATTCCTCTCTAGATCTCGCTTCCTCTCTCTCCCCACGCCGCCCCTCGCGTCTCCCCATTGTGAATTTTTGACTATCTCTCTAGTGACTATCATTGCAGAACTATGAGTACAAGGACTAGCCAGAACCATCCCACACTCGGATTCCTCCCTCTCCAGAATGATATCATCTCAGTATGGTTTATTCGGAAAGCAATAACTCTACTCTATTTAGATTTAATCTGAATTTTAATTCTTCTCATTCAAGGCATTAGACTAGGGGAACGAAACCAATATTCAGGACTTCTTATTCTTTTTACCACTTTTGCTGATCCTGAATAGCTAGCTCATTTTTAGCTAGTACCTTCCAAGCACGTCACCTTCTTTCTAGACCTCTTGCATTCTTGTGTTTTTAGTCTTATATGTGCAGATGGGCGCAAAAGGTTTAGAGAAAAGGACTGACGCAACGTCTAACTCACTCTGCTGAAGACTAGTAAGTAGAAAGTGGAAGAATACAATCATCAGCCGGAGCACCCGATCCAGCAAAGCGGAGCACCTGCTCCGAGCACATGCTCCGAGCACATGCTCTGAGCACATTCTCCAGGCAATTTTTTGAAAAATATAAGGCGCATTTTCCAATGAGTGTGCACTTGGGTATGATCACTTTTCATTCAAAATATTCGTGTTCAGGGTATACATATGTATGTAGAGCCCTCTTCATTCCAAATAAAAATAAATAAATTAATGAATGAATGAAGATAGGTGAATTCAGTAACTCAAAAATGTACCCCTGAACAATCAGACCCAAGGAAGAGTGAAGTTTCAAGAAGAGCAGTTTTGTTTCAAAAAGGAGAAGAGAGTGGTTAGAGGTTGTGGACATCACTAGTCCATTTCTCCTATCATTTTGTGCTATGTCTAGCACCCACCAAAAAAAAAATAAAAAATAAGGTAACCCTAAACACTCTGAGCTCCACCATTAAATTAGCCTCCCTATTACCAAAATTCGATTCCTTTACCTAATGCCTGAAAATGAGAAGCCACCCCACAACTTAATTTATGTAGAGAGTTATTGTCTGGATGATGAACTTTTTCTGTGTTTGAGATTCAGTTATAGAACAAGGCTGGTTGAAGATGTTGGGTGAGTTTTTGGTAAGAACTTGTTTCTCGTGTTATGAAGTGTGTGGTCTGTAGATTGTGGTTGATATCACGGTTTTCTGAGGTTCACCTAATCCCTGCGCTGCCCCTCTTTTACCTTCTTTGATTCTCGTTTGGTTGAGGACAAACAAAGGTCTAAGTCCAGGGGAGTTGATATATGATGATTTTGGCCCATATTTACTAATGTTTTCTAGTCTTTTTAGTGTCTTTTGAGTCGTTTTTGAGTGTTATTAGGTCAGAATGAAGTCTTGGAGCATGGATTGGATGGACTGGAGCTAAATGGGCTTTTGGAGCAAAAAGGAGTGGATTTGCAGCAAAAGGGCCGAATTCACATACGAGCACGTGCTCCTGCCACGATAGCACATGCTCCGCCGCCAGAGAAAAATAAGGAGCCCGAGTTAACCTAATTTTTGGCGTCATTAAATAGGTCAAGCCGTTTTTCTTAAAGAACACGTTTTACCTCGGAGCTGATTTCGAAGCTGCTTAGAGATTCTCTCCTTCTCCGCCTAGTTCGCCATTGCCTAGCTCTTTGTTTCCCATCTTCTTTTGTTTTCGATTCTAAGACTTGGAGATCATCCACTACTTTGTTTTGAGAAGAATTCTGAACCTTATTTACTTTCAATATTATTCATGAATTCTTTTTATTTTATTGCTGTGTTTTCTTCTTCCATGTCTGAATAGTCCATTAACTAGATTAGGGTTTTCAAAGGTATTCATGAGATGATAAACTAAGCACAAATAGGATGCATAAATACATACTGTCTTTGCCTCTAGTTGAATTTTATGCTTAGGTTAAACTGATCACTTAGTCTATGATTTCAGGTTAAACTTATTCACGAGAGTGCTCTAGGTTGCTAGAAAAGACATTGGTGAGCAATCAGACCGTAGGCAACGAGAGTTGGTGCGGCTGAGTGTGAACATATTGAACCCATTCGTTAATGCTTGTCTGCATCTCTAGGTCCAAACGAGAGTTTAGGTATTTAGGTTGTTAAAGAAAGTTGTCGGCGCCACGAGAGTGGGTCGGTCTTATTTTTATGTTTGAGTTCTGGACCTGTGCTGAATTAGATCCTGAATAGTTGCTAAAGTTTTCATCTCTGAATCACTGGCGAATTACCTTGATCTAGTGCTTTTCTTTATTGAGGTTACACCGCTTTTATTTCCTTGCAATTCTGTTACAAAACCAACCACATATTTTGTCTTAGCTTTATTTACAAATCTCATAATTTCATAGTGTAACCTTGGTCTCTGTGGATTCGATCCCTTATATACTACTGTGATTGTCTGTGCACTTGCAGAATTTATTTGGGTTAAAACTTTGTGTATCACAATGTGGGTGATCTAGTTATGAATTTTGACATTGACAAGCTTGTGAAGCCATCCACCATCGACGGAAAGACATTTGACATGGATACTCTCAGTAATCTCGCAGAGGAAATCTTCCACGAAATGCATCTTGAAGATCCTTTGGAGAGAACTTTACTCAGCTCCATGCAAGGAATAGAGCATTTAGATGACATTGATGCTGGGTATGTCAAAATGATGGATGCTAGTGAGAGCGTGATGTGGTTGGTCACTCAGGGAGAATTTGTTGGTAATCTAAAGAAAGCCGCAAAGTTGAGTGATTAGGGCGAGGAAAGAGCTTTGAAGATCGAGCTTAAACAACTCCCTGCCAGGCTAAGGTATGCATTTCCTGGACCCAATTATACTTATCCTGTAATTGTTAATGCTTCTATAAACAATGCAGAGCTCACTTTATTGCTAAGAAAGCTGGGCAAGTATCGCAAAGCTCTTGGCTATTCTCTTGATGATATTTCAGATATCTCTCCAGATTTATGCATGCATAGTATCCATCTTGAGGATGAGACAAACTCATCGTTTGAGCATCAGAAGAGGTTGATTCCGAATATGAAGGACGTTGTTAAGAAGGAGATCTTGAAATTTCTGGAAGCTGGGATCATTTATTCTATCTCGGAAAGTGATTGGGTTAGTCCGGTACATGTGGTCCCTAAGTTAAGAATGAGAAGAACAAGTTAATTCCTACGCGGACTGTGACTGGCAAGGTAGCACGGAAGCTTTGTTCAACGTCCGCTTTCCGCTTTGGAATCGGAATCGGAATCGGAAGCTCTTCGAAGCTTTCGGAATCTCGCTTCTATGACGCTTCCAAAAATATCCTTATAAAAATGTGTTGGAAGCTTGCGTTTCCGTTTTGGAAGCTTACGCTTCTGGTTTAGTAACTACTATTTTTATATTTTTTATATTTGAAAAAATCAAGAACTAATATAGTAATTTTGTGATTATGCAGAACTTTACTTAAAAACATTATTTGAATCATATACGAAATGTTGACAGTGATTAATTTGATTAGTTGAATAAGATTCTTTTGAAAAATTTGAGTATGACGCTTTTTCTTTTGAAAACATAGAATTGTAATGAATATGATGATCTCAAATTAAAATGATTTTAGTTGAATGGTGCAAAAAATGAAGTACTGAATTTATGTTATGCATAGCAAAATTTAATTATATATTATATAAATGTATTGAATATATGTTATTAATAATAATTTTTAATATTTGATAATATTTAAGTGTATATATATATATATGTTTGTATGAGTATACGCTTCCAACATGTACCCGCTTCCTAATTTTTTTTTAAAAGTCGCTTCTACACTTCCAAACGCTTCCACTTCCACGTACCCGCTTCTGATTCCATGCAACCTAGGTGACTGGACACAGGATGTGTATTGATTGTAGGAAGCTGAATGATGCGACAAGGAAAGATCACTTCCCGTTGCCGTTCATTGACCAGATGCTTGAGTGGTCAGCTAACCACCCTTACTACTACTTCTAGATGGATACTAAGGTTTCTTTCAGATTTCTATCCATCCTGATGATCAGGAGAAGATCACATTTACATGTCTGTATGGTACTTTTGCATACCGCAGAGTGCCGTTTGGACTATGTAATGCTCATGCGACATTCTAGAGATATATGATGTCCATATTCACAGATATGATTGAGGATTACATTGAAGTGTTCGTGGATGACTTCAAGGTCTATGGATCATCTTATCATGAGTGTTTAGATAACCTGTGCAAAGTGCTTGCTAGATGTGAAGAGAAGTACTTGGCTTTGAATTGGGAGAAGTGCCATTTTATTGTCAGAGATGGTATTGTTCTTGGGCATAGAGTTTCGCAACACGGGATTGAGGTTGACTGAGCAAAAATTGAGGTTATGACGAGTTTGCAGGCACCAGATTCTGTTAAGGCTGTGAGGAGTTTTCTAGGACACGCTGGTTTCTACAAGAGGTTCATCAAGGACTTCAGCAAAATTGCCAAACCATTGACTGCTTTGCTGTGTAAATATGCGAAGTTTTAGTTTACCACTGCATGCCATTCAGCTTTTGAGCAGATTAAGCAAGCATTGGTCAATGCTCCAATAGTGTAATCACCAGACTAAGATTTTCCTTTCGAGGTGATGTGTGATGCCAGCGACTTTGCAGTTGGAGCTGTTATAGGACAGAAGAAAGACAAGAAACTTCATGTAATTTACTACGCCAGCCGAACACTCGATGACACGCAAATGAATTATGCAACTACTGAGAAGGAGTTATTGGCTGTAGTATTCGCGTTTGAGAAGTTTTGACAATACTTTGTTGGTTCTAAAGTTATATTACACACAAAGCATTGAGCTCTAAAGTACTTGATACAGAAAAAGGATGCAAAACCAAGGCTTTTTCAATGGATTTTACTTCTTCAGGAGTTTGATATTGAGGTACCGGATAAGAAAGGAGTTGATCATTTATCATGGATCAAAATTGACGACGAAGTCCCGAGTCCCGATTGATGATTTTCTACCTGAAGAGAACGTCTATGGAATTGTATCTCAAAAGGATGTGACCGATGCCTGACCGTAGTACAATCAAGCTCGTGATGTTAAACAAATGCTGAGTGGGAGAGAACCCATTGGTAAGTCTCTATATATGCTAATTTCGATTTTGTTCTTGTTTTGTTTTCATTTTGGTATGTTTAGGGTCATGAAAAGCAGAAACCGGAACTTTTTGTCGACCATAGGGTCGGTGTCGATCCACACCACCCTTGGTGTCGGTCAACACCAGTGGAAAAAGAAGAAGGGTCTGTATCCAAGTGTTGGTGTTGATCAACACCACCTCTGGTGTCGGTCAACACCAACCCCCATGAGGTAAGTGTTATAAATTCTTTGCTTCTTCTTCTTCCTCCTCATTCCTCTTTCGCGAACACTATCGCAAAACCTCATCCCCAAAACTCAAAATTCCTCTATTTCTCACGATTTGAGTGATTTAAAGTGCTAAATTCATTGCATTTTCGTGATTAATCAGTATCTAGTATGCATTCAATCCAATTCCAAGGTGTGTTCTTTAAAACTCTTAAATTTTGTTTTGAGCCCTAGAGGTTGGATCTTCAATGTTTGCTTCTTTTAGCTCAATTCATTGGCTCAATCACACCTATTTAGGTTGTTAGAGGCAGGATAAAACGTGGGCTCTTGATCTCTTAGGCTATTTTACATGTTTTCCTAACCTTGGTCTTCATGGAAGATTTTTTGTTTGAAATATACCCTAGATCAAGAAATTGAGAGGTAATTACAATGGATTGATGTTGTTTTCGCTGTTCTGAATTTTATCGATTCGCGGATTTTGATTTTTGACTTAATGTCTTGGGATTTTTTGTTTCTTGTCTAAACTGCAGATGTCTACTCCAAGACGGTCTAAGCGTACTAACCAAGACATCACCAAACACGTTTCAGAACCAGAAGATCCGCATCGTCTTCTATGACTAAGAAATGAGGGTATGCCGATCAAGTCAGCTAAGATTTGGGACGAAGAACCAGCCATTGAGACACTATCCTTTGAATGTGTTGATTGACCGGTACTCAATCTATGGGATGAGTATGATACGTTGTTCTACAATGCTTGGCTGACTATGGACATCCAACCAACTCGTGGTTCTTGCATGGCTACATTGACAAGCATGGGGATTGCTGCTGAGGTTAAGCTTTGTTTAAAGCGGATTGGTTTGGGGACTATGGAGGCCACATATTACAAACTTTATCCAGACTTGGTTCGGTAATTCTTAGCCATGCTTAGAGTCTACTACGAAGATGCCTCTGCCAAGACCGCTCAGAAAGGCACCATTGCTCTCATGCTTCGAGGGAGGCGCTATAGGATACCCTTCATAACTTTGTGCCGCATTAACAAGTTTCGAGATACTGTTGTGGGAGTAGCAATTCCGAATGATTTCCTTGATCAGCAGGTTTTCTGGTGTAACTTTACCACTAGAGATTATGATTCAAAGATGTCTAAGCAGTCTGATATACGTCATCCCGTGCTACGTTACCTTGCCAACCTTGTTGGTGACACGATCTTTGTAAATCCGAAGTGGCCATTATGGTAACACCATAATGCAGTGGGTCACTTGACTGAGCATGAATACTCCACAGCCTTCCAAGTTAAGCATGACGTTAATTTTGGTGCTATGTTTTCTCACCATCTAGTAGGACTGCAGCGGAAGCCATTCACGGATTAGAAGAAGAAAGAGATGATAGAGAGTTTGCTCACTCCGATAATTCAGTATTGTGGGATGAATCTTGATTCAGCACATATCATCTCCAAGAAGGATCTATTGGGTGAAGCGTATCTCAAGCACACCGGTATGATTACCGGCAATTGGATGTATTTTTTCACCAATTTCACGGGGACTCATCACATTCAACTACCTCGGTCCAACCTCACTTCCCTGTCCACTCTAGCTGCTATTCGCTTTCAGCCTGACCATGTACTTCTCACTGATGTGCCATCCTCTCGCAAACGTAGGTGATCCACGTCTTCAGCTGTTCCACCCACTACCCCTATACCTCGGCGCATTGCTTTTGAGAAACCAGTGCCTTGGGTACCAGATAATTTAGGTGATGATTTAGCTTTTTGGCAGTATGTGGCTAAGAGTTTACAGCAGATTTGGAGCGCTGTGCTGCTATACCCCGTTATGGCTGCGATCAACCGGACCCTCAGGGAGCCACCGCTCCTTCACCGCCCCATGATATTCCCCCTTCCGCTACCACTACTGCTGCCTCTCAGGAGGATGAGGAGGAAATTAGTTTCCTTCTCAGACTTTCCGGTTCTATTTTTCTTTTCTTTTATTTTTCTTCTTAGTTTCTCTTTTACCTTGAGTAATTTTTATGTTTTTGTTTCGTCTTAGATTAGTCCTTCAACTTTTGAAATTGATTGTGATGTTATGTTGTTGTTTTTAATGGTTGGATTTGAGTTTTCTTAATAGCTTACAGGTTATGGTTATAACCGTTTGTTAAAATCCGTGTTGGTACATATGACTGGTGTCGATCGACACCACCATGTGTGTCGGTTGACACCACCACTAAACTCAAACCCAATTGTTGATTTATGCCTGTGTCGATCGACACCAGGCTGTGTATCGGTCGACACAGGGACCTCAACTAGGTAACATGAATTTTCCTCTTTTTCTCTAAAACTTCTTTAGACTTTTTAACCAAACTCATGCTTCTATAACACTGGGGACAATGTTGTTTAAGTCTGGGGGAGGTAGTTACTAACATTATCTTTTCTTTTCTTAGAGTCAGTTCAATCTATTTTATCGAGTCAAAATTTTGTATGAAACTTTGAGTTTTCGAGGAAACCACCACATTTGCAAGAACTTAAATAACCACTGATTCAAACTTGACTGACATCCGAGACTAATGGAAAAACCAAAGGCTGACCAGTTTACTGGAGACATCCACATTTCTAGCAGAAATCCACTAAAGCCTGAGCTAATTTCTGATATTTCTTTTTACCTCATCTATGTAATTGATGTTCGTAGGGTTTCACTCCTCGTTCATACTTGACAGCAGACAACCTGTGTAAAAAGTAATGGTACTGCTCTCCTTTATTCAAAATAGTAAATAAATAGAAAAGATGAGATGAATTTCTTTCGAGTAAAGGGGTAGGAAAATTTCCAATGACCCCATTATTTTACTTTGAAAGAGATGATCACACGAAGGTTAGAAGCGAGGTTAGGAAACTTTCTTGTGATACCATTATTCGCCTACACTGTCAAAAAAGAGAAGAATAAGAAAAATAATAAATCTAGGGGAGAGAAAGAGTACCAAAGATTTTGTATGGTTGCTTTGTCAGTGTATTGTACGGAAACGAGTCTAGAAGGTCCTTGGCATTGAGATCAAAGATGAGACCCAGCAATGAAAGGCTTATGGACTATGTTGCAAAATTATGGGTTGAATCTAGAAAGCTGAGAATGTCTACGGTGAAGTACATGGTGGTCTGGATCCTGTCAGATAAGAATTTCCAGTGCCTTGCTATTATTGTTAATGTGAGTGTGGTGCTTTTATGACAAAATGAGTTGAGTTTTCAAACTTCTTTCTTTAGGTGTTGATTGACATGGACCACATGCTGACACCACTCGCGGAAATATACAAGTTTTGAAGATTTGCAACTTTGCCCAGAAGTTTAATGTATTTACAAAAGAACCCAAATCGTGTTTTAGACTATTTAGTAGAGTTTTTAGGTTTAGAAAAGGAGAGTGGGAACTTTTGTAATAGAGTATTGGAGAGATTGAGAGCTTGGAGCTGATCTATTACTCTGTACACTTTGAGAGAAGATTTCAAACCCTGTTTCTATTTCTCTTTTATATTTCATATGATACCTATTTTATTCATATCTTTGATTTTAATTGATATGTGTGAGTAGATCTCTTGTTAGGTTCAGGGATTCTCATTAGGGTTTTCATGAAATTGTAGAATGATTGATTATTAGGATTCATAACTTGATAGTTCTTCACTTAGGTTGTTCTTAAAGCTAGTTCTGGCCTGATCACCTAAAATCTAGATCTTAGGTTGTTAAATTAACACGACAGTGTGGTTTAAAATCTGATAGAACCTAGAGTGAGTAAATTATAGAATAGCGACGGAACTTGTATTAGATAATTTGTGAACTAATCAAACTTGTTCTTAATGTTTGTTTAGAAACTTAAGTCTCGCAAAGGAATTTGGTTTCTTAGGTTTTAGACATAGAGAATTTTTGAAAGTTGGTTAATTTTATACTTGTGGTTTGAGTTCTAGAACTGGTACTTAATTTGATCCTACCTGGTTAATTAATCTATATTTTTGAATTCCTGAGAAATTTCTTGGACTTGACATTTTTCCCAACTTGAATACAACAAATCTGATTTACTGTTTTGCAATGTTTTAATTTATCTCTTGTTTAGCTTAGCTTAATTCGAAACGAAAAGATCTATAGTGAAATTTCAGATTCTCTGTTGATTTGACCCCTTTATACTACAATTACCTTTTTGTGCACTTGCGGTGTAGTTGTAGTGATTTAAAACTCGAGCATATCAGCCACCGAGCAGAAGTAGTTGGGGAATCAGGAACCAGAGTCGACCCCTCAAAAAATGCGATTCATAGAGACACACATATGCTTCAGGGCAGTGCCCCAGACATGTCTCGAAGACTGGGATGATAATCTCCACCTGATCGGCAATCCCGCATTTCAGCTTCATCACCCTAATCAATTCTTCAGTATACCAGGACGGAAGGATCCCGACATCATTGTCACAAACCAAGTATTCAGGACCCTTCTTCCCCTTCTGTTTTTTTTCTTTGGTCCTTGTCGCCTCGCCTTTCTTGGAGGATGAGCAGAAGAGCTCGGCAGAGGATCCTTCTTGGAAGAACTTGAATTTATTGGAGCTTCCTCATTTAGCTGTTCATCCGGTGTGTTCATAAATCCAGTGAACCTTCTGGAGTTGGCTTGTCCACTAGGTGAGGAATCCCGGAACGACGATCCGTTTCACCAGCTCGACTACAACAGATGATAGTGTGAGCAGCTGGAATCAAGCTATCATAAGAGCTCGACGATGGATCAGAAGGAGCTGTTCTCTTGTGGTTCTTTCTCGATAGCTTCATAGATAGTTTGGCGATCTGAGCTGAAAATCGGTAACTAGCCAACAAACAACTAATGCTTTGAAGATTTCCCCGGATAACTTACCAATTCGCAGCAAATTTGTATCGGAAACATTATTGACAAGACATAAAATAAATAACTCAATATCAGAGCGAAGAAGTTACCTCTTTGTTTTGGATAAAGAATTGAGAAAATGATAACATGCGCCCATTATTTATAAGGAGAAGACGACCATTTGGTATCCAACCTACGCGACTCTTCGACTTCTTACCTAGATTTGGCCCAAAAGATCCACAATCCTGAAAATCAAGGAAAAATTGGAAATTAAATATTCTCATATATATTTTGAGCTCATATTCCATGTCATTTTTGCAGAATAAGCCGAGTTCGAAGTCGCTTTGTAAGCCGATCTAAAAAGCATGCAGAATAAGCCTATCTCAAGTCGCATTGTAAGCCGATCTAAAAGAACACACCATAAGCCGATCTCAGGATTGCATCGCAAACCGATCTAAAACATGCATCGTAAGCCGATTTTGAAGTTGCATTGTAAGCCAAAATCAGACGCACAAATGTAAGCCGAGCTGCATCTCGCAAAGATAAGCCATAATCGGCCTTTCGGATCAGGTTAATCTCGATTTACATCAGGTCCTCTCTCTCTTTACTTCATCAAAACTCAACTAAGTATTCATCTTAATGAATCGGGGGGGGGGGGGAGAGGACTTATTGTTGGTATCGGGTTTAGCACCATACCTTAGACCCAATCCAAATTGAGACCGCCTCATTCTTAAAGCCTAATTGACTTGGCCCATCACAGTCGATAACCGACTTATTGAAGTCCAAGTTAAAAAAGGAATTGAACTCAAAAAGGAAATCCTAAGTCGAACATGTAAAGTAAATTATCAACCTCCTCAAATCGCTACAAATATGGAGGTTCTCTATCATTGAAGATCATCCAGAAATTGCGGATAAGACCTAAGATTAGACTCTTTAATTATTTTGTCTTCTTACTTGAAAATATTTAAATTCTTTGTTACTTAATTTGATCAAACCCTAATTGAATTTCTAAGGTTCAACAAGTTATAATGCGACTACCAGCCGGGTTAGGAAGAAGAAAAGATAAACTGGCCTGGTTACCGGTAAAATCCGGATTATTTACCACCAAGTCTAGTTATGGTAATATGGTATCACCCCATTTGAGTATGCTCCATTACTGAACAGGACATTCAACTAGAAGAGGAAGGTTTAGAGAATTAATACAAGCCCAAAAATCAGAAACTTCATATCGAAGGCAGCCATGGACGCTCTCCCTGTAAGGATCTAGCTTGTTTGGAGAGGTGTATTGACAGATTTCTCATGCCCTCAATGTGGTTCTCCAATTCATGGAATAACAATGGCTTCTGGAGACTCCAATCTCAATTTCTTAACTAGATCAAAGTCATCAAAAGCTTTCCCTCCAAGCGGTTCGAACGTAGCAGCACTTGCTCCTTCGGTTTGTTGGTATGTGTGGAAAGCAAGGAACCATTTGATCTTTAACAATCAAAATTACTCCGTGATGAAGACAGTTAGAAAAGCAACTTGAGAAGCGGTAGAGTGGCAACATGCCCCTATTCTTCTGCCCAAAAGTTAAAAAACCAGGAGTATATAAGTGACCCCGCAAGCCATTACGTCAGTTTACTATATGTTGGTTGATGCATCATGGAATGAATGGACCACCATTGGTGGATTCAGCTAGATCTATCGAGTAGCATTCTCTGAAGATCATGAGTAAGTTACCTCATATACATGTGCTCTACCCTCTGCAGTTTAGGCCGAAGCTTACACAATTAAGCTGGCTCTGACTCACGCTTTTTCTTTAGATAGAACCGAGCTCATTGTCCTTTCGGACACTCAGTCACTTGTGTGTGCTTTGAACTCCTAGGAATGGGTCTCCGAGCTCCTTGGAATTCTAGCGGATATATGATACCTTTTATACTTGTTTTCATCTATTTCCTTTTTTTACATTCCAAGAGTCTTGAACTATATGGCTGAATATTTGGTAGAGAAACATATTTGTAAGTTTGAGGCTGCAAACCTCAACAGCTAATTTTTTCTCTTAGTGAAATCCATCATCTGTTTGACCAAAAGAAAAAGGATAAAAAAAAAAAAACCAGAGCTCACATAATCAAAATGAAAAAAAAAAAACGAGGCAGTTCAGAGATCTTTTACTGAAACAAAATAAAATAGAGCATGGGAACTCCATAATTGTGAGCAAACAGACAGGACTCAACCTGTTAATTTCTCTACATCAATGGTTGATGATAATCACGTCGGGAATCCTGTTGTGAGATAGGATCAAAATCATCCATCTTGTGTCACACGTGTAGCTATACGACAAGCCACTTTATTCGCCTGCGGAGAGGATAACTCGTGGAATTAACTATCACATGCTCCTCTTCATGTTTAAACTACATATTCACATCTTCTAAAGCCTTTGCAATCATGATGTGAGAGTCTCCACTATTTCCTACATACGAACGTGAGTTTCTGTCCTTCCATATAACTTATAACAGCCAAGGGATCACACGTCTATAGTTAGCTGCAATCGAGATTCTGTTCATACGCTTATAAAACTTGTCGATGTACTCTTCTATCGACCGCAAAGCCTCTTCAATACAAGAAAGCTACTGTAAATCGACAAAATTTCTGACGGAATCTTAATCCATCTGAAATTTCCAATGGTAATCTGACAATTTACCAAAAAAACAGTTCCGTCAAAAATTTCTGACGGATTTTTGAGAAACAATCGGAAAATATGAATGTTAATATAGCCGTTTTATACCCATTAGAAATTTGAAAATTACAATGGATTTTCGACGCCCACAATCTTATAAATGTGTTTTCACATTTTTACGTATAACCACAACACAATGCATTACTAAAACCAAAAATACTAAAAATAAATGTCTTCTTATAAATTACAGTAGTTTCAGATGGCAATAAAAAATATATAGAAGAAGAAATTTATGATCATGGATGTAACGAACCAATGATGAATCCAGAGTCAAACTTATTAAAAGACATATATGTGAGTTCATGGAATTGGCAAGAAATCAACTGGGAGCTAAAAAGTTGTAAGTTGAAATGTCCATGTTCTATTTGCGAGAATTCACATAATATTAAGGTTGAATTAGTTTGGAGGCATTTGTATTGCAATGAGTTTACATTGGGTTACAAGATTCGGTATCTACATGGGAAAAAAAATTATGATTATGGTAGTACTAGCGAACCATATGTTGCGGATATAGCTTAGGAGAACATAGAACGAAAGTAGATGTAGGTGTATGTACCGTTGAGATGGTGAATGATGTGTTTAGAGAGAATACACATATAAAGATAGGGTTGAAGAACCAAATTTAGAAGCGCAAAGGGTTTCTGATATGTTAGATGCAGCAAAGCAGCTGCTATATAATGGTTTAAGAGAATGTTATTCACCTTTACTATCTTCTACTAGGATGATGACCATTAAGAGAGTACAATTTGGCGGAGGAATTTATTGATGTGATAGCAGATTTAGTGAAAGATATTTTGCTAGACGATAATCTTTCACCACCATCATACTATCATGTACAGAAACTTGTAGCTGGTCTTGGTTTACCCTATCAGATGATAGATTGTATGATATATTGGAGAGAATATGAAAACCGCAAAAGATGTCGATTCTGTCTTAAATTGCGGTTTTCGGAAACTAGTGGCAGAGTTCCAATTCCATATAAATGGATGTGGTATTTATTGTTAACAGAGAGGTTGAAGAGGTAATTATATCAATCTCACTGCATGGTAGAACCAATGAGATGGCATACACAGCATTGTCAAGAAGGAGAGAATACACATCCTTCAGAACCAGAAGCATGAAAACATTTTAAATCAATGTATCTGGATTTTGCATTTGAGCAAAGGAATGTATACTTCGGATTATGTACATATGGTTTTACCCCATTTGGAAAGCATATAAAGTAATATTCGTTGTGACCTATAATCATAACACATTACAATTTTCCTCCATCTTTGTGCATTGGTAGAGTGTTTTTGTTCCTCTATGTTCTTGTTCCGGGCCTAGAGCATCTGAGGAGCTCACCCGATGTATTCCTTCAGTCATTGATGTATGAGTTACGAATGCTATGGAATCATGGTTTCGAAGTGTATGCTGTTTCATTGACGATAAGCGACTTCCCAAAAGATGATATGTTATCTGGATGGACAACTCATAGAAGATTATCGTGTTCGTATTCTCAAGAAATACTGAAGCACGGGAAAATATTAGTTATTCCCCTGGAGTTTGTAACTATTGATTAGTTGATTAAATATATTTTAATGTAATGATATTTGATTGATTGAATGTTATTACTTATTAGTAGGATTTATTGAATTCCATTCATTTTTTTCTAATTTTTTGCTTGTTTTGATTATAATATATAATAGCTTGATTATTTTTCTGAATTGATCTCAAGTTTTTTTTACTCTATTATCTTTTTTCTTAGAAAATTGAATGTTATGACAATATTGTTCATTGATTGATTTTTACAATGAAATTTAATATAATATTAAAAACTTTTAAGGTTATTTCTATAAATGTATTTCCCTAATATTAATATATATCTATATATATATAAATAATTAACTTAATTGGCTGTTTAGTTAACATTTTTATTTTTATCTTATGTGTTTTATTATTTTATATTTATATAGAGTTTTATGGATATTAATTATTTTATTGACGTTATATATATTTTTATATTAACGTACATAAAATTTTAAACTTAAATTTTTATTAATATAATTAACTATTACTATTGTTTCGGGTAAAAATAATCGGTTCGTATAGAGCCCACAGAAAACACGGAATTTAGATGTATAATAGTCTTTGTTGATCAAAGTATCGAAAGGAAGTACAAGAGTCAAGAGACAGCTCTCAATCTTTGAACCCTAGTTGTTTTCAGAAATTGATTGTTGTGATCTGAGAGTTTCTGTTGAATCTCTTGCCTTTTTCTCTCTCTTTTCTCCCTTTTTCTTTCTTGCTCATTCCCCTTTTTAGGAAAATCATGCCCGTCTTTACCCCCTTGGGATTCGGAGTTAGGTGGCCGACTTATATCATGATGAAGTCGTTTCGAATACCCCCCCCCCCTCCGGCCCCCATAAAGTCATTGCCAATATTCTTTGATAAGGTAGTAGTAAATATTCTCTGATATGATCAATGATTTCCGCTAAGATAGGGCCATTCCCAAGATCCAGAAACGACCTAGAAACAGCCTGGAAATGGTTCAGAATTAGTCTGGAAGTGGTCCG
This sequence comes from Cardamine occulta, assembly GCA_028015245.1. NCBI lineage: Eukaryota > Viridiplantae > Streptophyta > Magnoliopsida > Brassicales > Brassicaceae > Cardamine > Cardamine occulta. Next base: position 7,087,347 of record CM051365.1, read on the forward strand.
GAAACGGTCCGGCAATGGTCTTGAAACGGTCTGGAAATGGTCTAAATCCTTTCTGGAATCATCTAGGATTTAACTCATTATTTTCCTCACTTCTAGGATTCAATATTTCAATGGATAAAATTATACCCAACAACTTGTCCCCACTCTCTATTTTCTTAGTAAGAATTTTTAGAATAATTTAGACAAATGGTATTATTTTACTAAATCATAAATTCAGGCCCAACTATTCATAAATATTAACATGAATAAAATCTTACCTGAAATGTTGACTCTCTAATGCGGCCAATTTGTGATGGGCATGCCATTCCCTATAATCCCAAGTGTGAGCCCAAACTTCCGTTATTTAATCATTTTTTTTTCTTTTGGCTTTGGCGCATTTGTAGACCTCATGCAGTCCTCTTATTCCTCTTGTGTATACCATGACACTTCCTTTTTCTTATATACCCATGATTCATCAATATTGCGACTTTTGTGGGATTGATGGTATCAATGGACCAATCTCGTGAGCTTGTGGCTTGTATCTTCACTGTGGGTAAAAAATTGAGGGTACGTCGTAGGTTATGTTTGAACTGAGGTTTGAGGATAGCTGGTGGAGACATGTCTCATGGTGTTAAACTTCTCAAGAATGACCCAACATCAACCCTTAAAGAGATTGAAGTTTCAGAGATCAAGACACATTTTCTTCTCTCGTCGCTAAGGTGGGTAATTGCTTAGCAATTTCACCTGGTCAATTCAACTCATCCACTTTTAGATTATTGATTTCCATTAAGACATGCAGAGATAGAGGAGGTTCTATATACAAATTATTTCTTGTGATTCTCAACAAACCTAAAAAGGTACTATGTGCATACTTGAAACCATCCTCCCTTAGCAATTGACATTAATGCCCCCGTCAGGAATAAGCTCGAAATGGATTGGCGAAAGACTAGGTAGTGACTATTGTGTCGAGGTGGTTCCATTGTCATTCCTGAATTTTGGAAATTTTTTGGAACTGGCTCTTAACTTTTTGTAATTGTCAAGCTTTCAAAACGACAAGACCCTAAGGTCGTTGTCAAATTTTGAAAATGGTTTGTAAATGACTCTTGACTTTCTAGTCATTATCAATCTTTCAAAACCAATGAACCTAGGGTCGCTGAAAATGATTGTACCTTTAGGGCATTTTCAATTTCTAGAACTGGTTTGAAAATGGCATTTTCGCTTCAATCCTAGTCCATTCTTTTAAATGACTGGACTATTAAGCCATTGTCAATTTCTAGGATTGGTTTGGAAATGGTATTTCTGGTTCCAATCCTAGTCTAACATTCAAATTACTTAACCTTTAGGCTGTTATCGATTTCTATAATTTGACCCTTAGGCCACCATCAATTTCTAGAATTGGTTTGGAAATGGCATATCTGCTTCCAATGCTAGTGTAACATTTAAATGATTTGACCCTTAGGTCGTTGTCAATTTCAATGACTTGACCCTTAGGCCATTGTCAATTTGTAGAATTAGTTGGAAATGGCATTCCGTTTCCAATTCTACTATAACATTTAAATGACTTGACCCTTAGGTCGTTGTCAATTTCAGTGACTTGACCTTTAGGCTGTTGTCAATTTCTAGAATTGGTTTGGAAATGGTATTCCGCTGCCAATCCTAGTATAATATTTAAATGACTGGACCCTTAAGTCGTTGTTCTACATTGTATATAACGATGTGATGCATGTTTATTAACTCTATAGGATCGTAAAACCAACTTTACTGAACTCTTTGTCAATAAATCCAGACTTGAAGAAACAATAAAAAATCAAAACTCTCAAAGCCGGATAAAAAGTCAAAGCTTAAAACCAAAAACAACTTAAAGGGTTTATGCACAATGACCTCAAGATCAATTCTAGGCATGTCAGCATGTGACTAAGCCAAGAAATCGGTGTTTGACCTTCTTCTTAAGGTCTCTTCATGTCAGTAAAACTTCGTCAAGTTGTTCCACATCGGGTTCCTCGATGTGGACACCCGAAGGCGGGCTCAATAATTGCTATAATTGCTAATTTTTTTCCTTTCAATATAGTTTGGTAACATAAGTGAGAATTTTCTTGTTCACCTTTGATCTCTTTTACACCCCAAGGAGTGGGGAATCTGATGGTTTGGTAGAGAGTTGATGGTATTGCTCCCATATCATGGATCCAAGGTCATCCCATAATTGCATTGTAAGCTGAAGCACAGTTTACCACCAAGAATTTAGTGGTTTTATTTACTCCTTCTGCATATACCGGTAGTATTACTTCTCCTACAGTTTGCTTCACTTCACCGCTGAAACCTACAAGTGATGTTGATTTAGGAGTGAGTCTGGCTTCATCTAGACCCAATTCTTTATAGGCGCGCATGAAAATGATGTTTGTTGAGCTCCCATTTTGAACTAATATCCTTTTTATTAAGCAATTTCCAACTATCAAAGATAAGACTAATGCATCGTGGTGCGGGGTTATAAAATTTCTTTCATTCATCGTGAAACTAATAGTGCATTGGAGTATATTCCCTACCATTAGCTTTCTTATGCCTTGGAAATTCTTACGGCCTTGGTATTCCTCTTAGCAGCCGAATGGGTTATCCTGTTGATTTCTGAACCTCCTGAAAATAATGTTTATGACTCGATCATGCTTTGGTGGTGGCGAAGAAGAAACATATTTTGTAGAATCTCTTTGATCACTGTCATGGCTGACACGATTTTGAGCTCTATCTGATAAGAATTCTCTCAAGTGACCTTTTTCCAGCAGCTCGTTCACTTCCATCCTTAGAGTAATGCAATATTTTTCTGTGGCCATGGTTATTATGAAATTCACACCACTTTGAAGTGTCATGTTTCTTATCTGGTTTTTTTTATTTTGGAGGCCATCTTACTGTGTCGCGTATCTCCTTTAGTACACCGACGAGTCGTCGGGGTGTAGCCCCATCGAAACTATCATTTAAGTCTGTATACACAAGGGTTTTAAAAAACAATGTATTGCCACACGGAAAGCTTGTTTTCGAGTTATAGCCACATAAACCGTTGATTTTGACGGTTCCGTTAAGCAGACTGCTTTAACCATTAACAGAAGTGCATTAACCACTAACAGAAGCGTTAAGAAACGTTAGGTCCGGAAATAAATTGAAATCGATTTGGTAAACTATGAACCAAAGCTAACAAATAAACCAACACACCGATTTCAATCTCAATTTATCCCCAATCTCTATATTTTTTCTCTCTCGAGAACAAACCATAACATTTAAAAAAAAAAAAATCATCTCAAATTCTGGGACTTTTTTTAAAAAAACATTTCATCCCAAATTCTGGGATTTCATCACAACAACTTATCTCCGCCGTCTTCTCCGCCGCCGCCGCTCCTCCTCCGCCATCAAACACTCTTTCCTCTTCTTCTCCCTCTACTACACCTACCAAACTCATTTGCCCTTCATTCTCCTCCAACAAATCCATCAAAGACATCCTCGCCGGCGTCTCCTCTTCTCTGGCCGATGAAGCTCTCTCCTCAGCCAACATAGCTCCTAGCCGAAGCCTCCCCTCTGCCATTGATCCTTCTTCCTCCGTTACGTTTCCATAGTTGGAAAGGAGAAAACCTTGTTGGTGGTGGTTCTCGTTATCCCTGTTAAGGATAGGCGTATTCAAACTCGGGATATGATTAGACTGGATCCAAACAGTGACGTTACGTTTAAGACGGAGCTTTTCATGGAGAGTTTTCCAAGCGGTTTTTATTGTGGTGGTGGTCGTCGTGTTGGTGGTCTCTTTGCATTATATCGAGAAGTGTTTGGTTTGATTGGTTCCTTAACGGTGGCTGCGGCGAGGTTCCACCGTTCATGTGAATCATTTTTTATAGATTCAAAGCTCAAAGCCCATCAAGAATGAGAATGTGAACTGAAAAATAAAATAAAATAAATAAAAAAATTGTTATTAGACTCGGGATTAAAGAATCAATTTTAGCCTCTCTACAAACTTAAATTTTCCCGAGAAATATTTTGATAATCCATGGAGAAATCATCAGGAAAATAAAAGAAATGTGACGAGAAGATGACCTTTTTATCTCATAGACAACAATAGTTTTCAGAGAAAATTTCAGAGTTTCTTGCAGTGAAAAGATGAACAGCTTCGTCTTCATGTTTGCAGAAGAATCCAAAATCCAAGAACATATCTGTAATGAATAGAATTTACTTTAAAATTTACTAGATTCTGGTAAAAAACAGAGAGAGAACTTTCAATTCTTCTTTATAAAAAAAAAATCAACGTCAGACAATAATCATATTGTTTCTCAGAAAAAATTGAGAAAATACAGAATTTGGGATGAATTTTGTTTTTTGAAAATTATGGTTCCTTGTCGAGAGAGAAGAGAAATAGAGATTGGGGATAAATTGAGATTGAAATCGGTTTTTGTTTATTTGTTAGCTTTGATTCATAGTTTTCTCATCAATTTATTTTCGGTTCTAACGTTTCTTAACGCTTCTGTTAAAGGTTAATGCACTTCTGTTAGTGGTTAATGCAGTCTGCTTAATGGAACCGTCAAAATCAACGGTTTATGTGGCTATAACTCGAAAACAAACTTTCCGTGTGGCAATACATTTTTTTCAAAACTCTTGTGTATACAGACTTAAATGATAGTTTCGATGGAGCTACACCCTGACAACCCGTATACCGACCAATTCTACATGAAACATTGTAAGGTTATCGATGTCTGGCCATGTTGATGACAGGAAGTCAGCTTTTAAATACCCACAAAACACAACTATGTTCAATTCATACCCTCATTAAAAATGTAAATTACGTGATGACATGTCCGATTTATGCCGTTACAATTTTTTTTTATTCTTCGTTTATATTTTTCTTAGTTTCAAAAATTTATCAAGTTTTTAGATTTACATATATATATATAGTATAAATCTTCAATAAATTTTCTGAACCTAAGAAAAATATAGACAAAGCAAAAAAAAAAAAAAAAAAAATTGTACACATGGCATTTATGTCAGCAGAAATCTGACATGTCATCCACGTTGTGTCACATGTGGCATCCATGTCATCAACATTCAACGTCATAGTAACGGTATGCATAATTTTGAACAAAACTATAATTGAAGGGTCGATATTCAAATTATTAATTAATGAGGGTATGTTTTAGCCTAATTTTTTAAAAGTTTTATGAATTGAACATAGTTATATTTTGTGAGTATGTAAAAGCAGACTTCCCTGGTGTTTCTCGTTTTCTGTTCAGCTTAACAGATGATGAGTGCTTCTACTGCTGGTGTTTTCACTTCGAGGCCTTTGATATGGTTTATCATCCCTCGTCATTCGCTTACTCCTAGCCGTGCAAGATTTAGACCATGGGGAGTATCGATGACGATATGCTGTATCTTCTTCCTATTTAATTTGTGCCCAAGCCCTTGAAAGCACATCTTCCATAGTTCTGCATTGGTACTTCGTCAACTCCTTGTACAGGTCACCGTCAGGGAGTAGTCCCCTTTAAAATGCCAAGATGGCAGTAGACATGTTGCAGCACGGTATGAATACTTTTTCCTTATTGAAGCGTCCTATGTTTTCATGCAATGGCTTTTTTCTGCTGGATTTCATATAGATCATCAGCCGTTTTCTCTAAGTTCCTACTGCTTGCGAACTGCTCGACAAAAAGGTCAGTTAATAATGCAAAACAGTCTATCGACTCGTTTGGTAGGTTGATGAACCACTGAAGAGATGCTCTGGTGAGACTCGAACCAAAACCCTTGCACATGGTCGATTCTCGGCACTCATTTTGAACAGTGGTCGTGAACATACGCTGCTTGTATTGTGCTACATGGGTGTCTGGATCAAATGTCCCGTTATACATCTTCATAGCTGGAAACGTGAATTTCCTTGGCATCTCAATGAGTGCGATTTCATCCGAGACAGGGGTGTCAGCATATGAGTGCAGAGTGCTCTTTCGGATTGGTGATGCTACACTGGTAGTCATCCAATCATTGCCTCTAATTCCCCGAATCTCTTAGAAAATTGTTTCGAGGTAGACCGCTTATGCCAATTTGGTGATTGGTTCATGCTTACTACCAATCAATTGTGAGGAAAATTTTCCCCCATGTGGGTTAAGTTATCTCCATCACCAAGTTGTTCGAACTCTCTCGTGTTACGGCTGCTTTCGATATGTTCATGATGAGGAGTATGAAGTTGTCCATCTATTGTTCTGGGAGTTTGACTATCCGCTCCAGATCCGAATGCACAGTCAAGATTTTGCACGGAGCTGACTCGTGCTCGATATCTAGAACCAGATTCGGTCATCATTCTCCCTGCTATAACCAATGAAGCTTTTTCTTCCGTTAGTGCTGTGTTATCTCTCTCGATCTACACAAGCTTCTGTGTGGTTTCGTTTAAATTGGCAGTCAATTCTTCTAAGTGGGCAGTTGTGTCTAGATTTGTGTCTGTTATGACCATATTATCTTCGTATCCTGTCTCTCCCCTCCTTCTACCAATTGTTTCAGGTAAAAATAATTGGTTCGTATAGAGCCCACGGAAAACGCGGAATTTAGATGTATAATAGTCTTTACTGATCAAAGTATCAAAAGCAAGTACAAGAGTCAAGAGACAGCTATCAATTTTTGAACCCTAGTTATTTTCCGGAATTGATTGCTGTGATCTCGGAGTTTCTGTTGAATCTCTTGCCTTTTTCTCTCTCTTTTCTCCTTTTCTCCTTCTTGCTCATTCCGCTTTTATAGGAAAATCTTGCCCGTCCTTATCCCCTTGGGATTCGGAGTTAGGCGGCCGACTGATATCATGATAGGGTCGTTAGGAATATCCCCCTATAAAGCCGTTGCCAATATTCCTTGATAAGGTCGTAGCATATATTCTCTGATATGATCAATGATTTCCGCTAAGATAGGGCCATTCTCAAGATCCAGGAACGGCCTAAAAATGGCCTAGAAACGGTTCAAAATGGTTCAGAAACGGTCTAGAAATGGTCCGGAAATGGTCTAAATCCTTTCTATAGTCATCTAGGATTTAACTCATTATTTTCCTTAGTTTTAGGATTGAATATTTCAACAGATAAAATTATACCCTATAGCTATCTATATTAGTTATTCCTTATAAAAAATTTCTAAGTATTAAATGTATTGTATTTTGTTGATTTGTTATTAATTTCTACATTACAAATATCGAAAAATTTGTTTAAAGTAAATAAGTTGGCACTAATTAGATTTCAATTTCAATTAAAAAGAATAAACAAAACTTATTCAAATATGATTTTGTTAGAAATTGAATGACTATAATAAGTTTGGAATCTTTTTACCTTTTACATATTCTCTCTAACTAAATCAAATATTTTTACATATTTTCACATATTTTAAGAGTATAGTATTGTAAAGTTTTGTTAACTTTGTAATTATTATATTATTTTTTTACTTCTGAGTAACAATGATAAGATTACTTAACTTAATAGCAACAACACTTCCATTTGAAGTATATTTTAATTCATAAGTGAATGATTTATAATAAAACGTTTCGAAAGAGGTTTTATGTTATCGTATACTTGATGTTTTATATATTTCTTTTGTTTCGTAAAGAATGATTTTATAATAGTAATATTTTTTTTAAGTTTGACATCATTGATTTTTCTTTCATCGAGAAAAATAGTTAATGGAGGAAGTCTTTTTTTCTTGACAACTATGGAGGAATAATTCTGAAAGACCTTTTTGTATATGAATTTTAAAGTTGCAAATTGCACTCATATTTGTTTGGAAAATATTTCTGCATTTAAAAGGAAATGTAATGATTTATACGTTAATTCAAGTCAAGGTAGACTTACGTTATATAAAGAAATATATATACATTGTATATCGCCTCTGCTCAAATACTAGATGTAGAGAGCTTTTGTAAAGTATTTTGAAAGAGTTTTTATATGAAAAAAGTTTAAACATAATCAATCAATAACAGTAGACTTTAACATATGTATAAACTCTATTAAACTTATTTTGTTTGAATAACATATGACTTTGATTGAATTTTAAAATTCTTCAACTTAATAATTCATGACTTTAAATAATTCTAAACAAAATTTTAAAATTACCAAAACCAATAACATATAAGTTTAATAAAGCTTTGAAAATTTAAGATTGAATAACAGTAGAGTTTTAGGATTTTCAACTCTTTAAAAATCTTAGAACCAATAACCCTCCTTAGACTAAAATAATAAATAATCTAAGTTGAATTGGAGTGTTTGACTAATAGAACACATTTTGGAAAAAAACTGAATTAATTAAAAAATATCGTGAGAAAAACTGTAAGCTTGCCACATCACCATAATAAATGTTTACCATTTAATCTATAGAATATATTTGTTACCTGGAAAAGAAAAGAAAAATGGTCAAATTAAATCTTAAAACCAATGGTGTACATAACAAGTATTCAAAGCTAATAGTCAAAAGTAAAAAACACACCTTACCGTGTATAACATATGAACAAAACATGAATCCGAACATTCTGGTTCTATATATATTTGTCAAAAGTATTAAACTATTTAATCTCATAAAAAAAAAGGATCATATTACACCCAAAAAAGGATAAAAGTTTTTAAATGACTTCATCAAGAACATGTGTTTTTCTTCTGTTTTTATGTCTGGTTGTTCTCTCGATCCCAAGTATGCAAAATTAAATTTAAAGCTTTGTATTTTCTTTTTGATAATGTATATTATATCTCTATTCATACTTATATATAGTTGAACATACTATATACATTTTTTGCTACAATACATTATGATATTGCAGAGTAACTAACGGAAAGAGATCAATGTTAAAGGATTCTTTGTGTTTTGCAATGCTATACTAATAATTTTAACATATAAATTTTAGGATCTACAGAAGCGCAAGGTGGAAAGAAGCCCATTTTGATAGGTACTTGCACAGAGTTTCCAGGAGTAAAATGCAATCAAACATATGCATTGATTCACATTATGCGAGTGGAAAATGCGTCCCAATTGGTCACAACCCTGAATATGTATGTGTTTGTTATCCAAAATATTATATATAATATATGTTTAAGATATTGTATGTGTGTTACAATATTTAAAATAAAATAGGTTACAAAATATATATTTTATTAAAATACTATTTCAGATAAATTTATTAATGCAAATCTTTTAACAAAAAAAAATCTTTAATGCAAATGCATTCTGACTTATAGTTTAATTTCCAATGCAGAACTACGATGAGTATAGTTTTCATCAAGTAAAGTGAATCGATCGAAACTTTGTAATTGTTATTGTGTTCATAAGTACAAAATTTTAATCAAATATAAACCAATGGGTCTAATTTATCGATTATCTCATTCAATATGAGTCGCAGAGTTTATATATACATTATAGAGCAAGAAAATCAACAAAACGTTTAGCATATAAGTTTTAAGAATATTTTTATTTGTTTTAATATCTAGAGAAAACAAACCTTTGGGTTAAGTCTTTCCGTTTTAAAATTTTTGAATGCCCTGAAAAGTAGAAATAATTATATATAACTGTTAATTTTGGCTTTACGTAAATGGTTGATTTCTCTAGTAAATTTATGGAAATTTAATTTTACATATATGTTTTCTATTTACATAACAACTAATCAAATATGGTTTAGGAATCGCATTCCGGCATGTTGGTCTGATGATCATTAACAAGCTTCATAAGTTGCACACTCACTCATGTATTCTATTGGAAAACCCATTTGAGCTTTTCCACTGTATCAAACCATTTTATAAAGCTTATGATGTTATGTTGCGAGGCTTATGAAGAGAGGCTGAGGTCGCCTTAAACTGCGATGCTGATATCGATTTACGATGTGAAACTGGGTTCCACTTAAGTAAAGATGCGAAATGTTGTGGTCGGCTTGTGATGCGAAGATAGGTTTGGCTTAAACTGCGAAGCTAAGGTTAGTAAAGAATGATATATTAATTATTTAAACTTATAAAAATAAATAATAAGTGATTAAATATGATTTTTCTCTAAAATTTAACTTAAAAATAATTTTAAGAAAAACCGGTAAAATGGATAGATATAAAAATTTATAATCAATTTACGTAAATAAATAAAAAAATTATTTATTAATTATAAAATAGCAATCAAATTGAAAAGTAAAAAATGATGAATTTAATCTTTGCTTTAAATTTTGACTCAAAAATTTTAATTTTATTCAAACTATGATATAATTTTTTTGAACCGGTTTAACCTGTTTTTGACCAATTTTATTGGCTTTATTCAAATCCAGCTTTTAATTCTATCCGAAACCGGTTAATTTGCCAGTCTGGTCCGGTTTTAAAAACATTGCTTAATAGATTAATGTTTTGAGTCTTTTTTTTTTCTTGTTCCTAATAGATTGATTTGTAGTCTTTATTTATTATATATTCTACTTTAAAATTAATCAATGATTATGTTTTTTGGAAAAATAGAAAAACGTGACCTAGAAAAAAGTGGGAAATGAAAAAGATGACAAATAGGAAAGAGAAAGGAAGAATTGGCCAATTAGATGGAGCCTTAGAGCATCTCTAATGGTTTGTTTACATCATTTTTTCCTATGATATAAATTTAAAATGAGTTTAAGTTTTTCTCCAATGATATACATCATTTTTTCTCTCAAAAAAGAATCTTTAAAGTATATTCTTATTTATTTTTAGAAACCCATTTTATTTTCTACTGGTCCCACTTTTTAAAGAAAAATATTTAAAAATAATAGAAAACCTTCTCCAATGGTACATCATTTTAATGAAAATATGAATTTTATAAATATCGCAATGATGCAATACTTTTCATATTTTCATTTTTTCCCTCAAAATAACAATTGGAAAACCATTTTCCTCAAAATGAGGGACTATTGAAAATGGTCTTAAAGAAAGAAAAAATAATTCAACTAAAAAAACAAAATAATAAACTACTTTTATGTTTATTATTTCCTAATATGTGTGAAAAATCATAAACATCAATCTATTATAAACAAAAGGATAATTAGTTACTTAGAAAAGAAAATGGTCAAATTAAATCTTAAAACCCATGTTCAAAATTTAGGCATTACTCGGGCATTTAGGTTGGGACTAGCGCCTAGCATATAAATCGGAGATTTTACAGGGATTAATCGGAGATTACTTTTGAGTTGTTTTATTTTCAAATATAGTTATATAACATTTATAAGTGAAAACATATATTTTGGTGTGGTCTATTGTATAAGTTACTGTCTTTTAGTCATCAAGTCATGAGATCAACTCTAGTTAATGTGTTTTAGTTCATTTTTTATATTTTTTAATCAAGGATAGAACCATCAATTCCTCTTCATCTTCTTCAATGGCCTTCGATCCCTGCAGCCTTAATCTGTAGCCGCTATCGATATTTCTTAACATAATCTATCGTTTTCTATTGTTTTTTTGTTATTTACTTATAAAACTTGGAGATCTATCTATTAAAAACTTAAAAATATAAAAAGAAGAGATTTTCATAACTTGTACGAATATTTGGCCGATTAACCATAATCACCGCGGTTCATCACTGCCGCTTAGTCGGCCGTCTTGGGCGCCATTTCAAACAAGGCTTAAAACCAAAGGATGCACATGTAGAAAGGACATGTTTTTGATATACAGGGGACTACACATATATATACTTGTACAGCGTATAACATAGTAGGTTAGCTAGATATTGAAAGTTCTATATACAGAGACAATAAATATTGAGGTAATGAATGAGTGATCTTGTAGTATCCTTAATATGCCCCCTCAAGACAGAGGGGTTCAGGTCACTCCGATATTGTCTCTTAGTTCAAGGAAGCGAGCTCAAGGTAACGGTTTTGGCTAAAGTGTCTGCAAGTTGATCTTTGATATTGACTTCAGCAACTCGGAGTAGCTAATGTAATGGTAGTCAATTGCGAGATAGATGTTTCATTCGAGAGTGGAAAACCAAGTTTGCGCATAAGAACGTTGCGCCAACATTGTCACAATAGACAATCGGAGCTGCTGGTAGTGTAATCCATAGCTCGGTGAAAAGATTTCATATCCACCAAACTTACGAAACAGTATTAGCGACAAAATGGTACCCAACCTCGGTAGATGAGTGCACGACACCCATTTTTGTTTACCGTCCAAGATATTGGGCTTCTTCCAAGATATATTATGTAAGCATTTACGAAGATGTAATCATTGGAGTCACCTCCCCAGTCGGCATTCGAGAAAGCATGTAGGGAGAGAGTATTTTTAGCAGAGAAAAATATTCCATGAGTTGTAGTGCCTGCCAAACAGTGGAGCATCCTCTTTGCAGCTTGCCAATGTTCTTGTGTAGGACGATGCATAAATTTGAAGAGTTGATTGACCGAGAAATTGATGTTCGCTCTTGTAAGCGCCAAATATTAGAGGCTTCCGATAAGTTTTTGATATACGGTTGGATCAGAGAGAGACGTACCAGATGTAAGCATCAATTTTGGAGAAGAGGCCATCAATGTAGCTACAGGTTTCGTGTCAAGCATTTTATGGATGTGAATATTGTCAAGGATGTACTTTTGTTGAGATAAGTGAATTCTTTTGGAGGTGCCATAAGCTTCAATCCCAAAAACGTAGTTGAGATCCTCTGGATTTTTGACTGAAAACCGTTAAGCAAGAAGTGTGATAATTCGCTGAATACTAGCACCACATCTACCTGTGACCAGAATATCATATACATAGACCAACAAGTATAAAAAATCTTTCCCATGCCGAAGTACAAACAGAGATGTATCCGCCAATGAGTTATGGAAGCCAAGAGAGAGAAGATATGTTTTGAGCTCATTGTACCAAGCTCTTGGAGCTTTTTTTAAGCCATAGATAACCTTGCGAAGTCGACATATATTGTGGGGTTATCCGAATCTATGATTCCTGGGGGTTGCTCCATGTATACTTTCTCTTGTAAGGTCCCATGTAAGCAAGCGTTATTAACATCTAACTGTTTGATAGGCCATGATTTACTTACAGCAACATCATTGACAAGATGAATTGTCGTTGACTTGATGACATGACTAAAGGTCTCTATAATCATGGGCTATCTGTTGATGATAGCCTTTACCCACAAGTCGTGCTTTACGTTGTCCAAGTTGACCATTGGGAAGAAATTTATTCTTGATAATACGCCTTGCCATAGTTTGTCATTTAGGGCCTGGTTCACAGTCATGGGTTCAGTTGAGATGTGAGTGGAAAGCGATGGAGAGATTAATTTTGGGCTTTGGTTTGAATATGTTGTTCTTTCTACGTTTTTGCATTGGATGGGAGTTAGGATTTTGTTCATCGGGATTTTCAGTTAGGGGTTGCAGTTGAGCGGAGGTTGAAGACGATTTGGGATTGGGATGTCGTATATTGGTTGTTATCTCGGGTAGTGATTTGGGTTTCTGGTTGTGGGCTGAGTAACATTTTGTGGTTTTGATGTTTTTGTTGGGTTAGAGGGTAGGTTATTTTCATGATGGGCTGAACGAATGGGTAATGGGCCAGGATTAATTGGATCTGTTGTGGAAGTTGGGAAGAGGATGAAGCTGCATCACAATTACGAATACATATGTCATGATTCTCAACAGATAAATGAAGCGAATCAGTGCTAGTTTGATCCGGCTGTACTTCTGGGTGTCGATCAGATCTCGGGAGTTCCGACGGCAATGAGAGCGGCATTACGAGTGACGCAGGTAGGCGGATGATAAAGACAGGTGGTTGAGGTTGCAAGGCTGATGGTGTGGCTGTTTCCGCAAAATTTTGGCTCAAGAATGAAATGGAAAGGTTTTCTCATCGATTTTGACATGTCGAGAAACATAAATCCATCTAGAGGCTGGCTGAAGACACAAATATGCACTTTGGTTCAGAGAGTAACCCACAAACACTCATGGCATGGATCTTTTTTTGAGTTTATGACATGTATGGTCACAACCAAGAAAAACACAAGCACCCATCAACCCAAAGCTTCGAGCAGTGCGAAATAGCTTTTGAAGCATATTTGCCATGTCTATGACTGGGTTTGGTAGATGGTTGATAAGATACATGACAATTGCAAACGTATAGCTCCAATATGACGTACACATTCCCGCGTGTGTAAGAAGAGACAAACCAGTCTCAACAACATGGTGGTGCTTTCGTTCTGAGATCCCATTGTTCTCGGGTGTGTGAGGATGTGAAGTGAAATGAGAAATTCTGACATTGGAGAGAAAAGAACATAGTGCAATATTCTCCACGATTGTCAGAACAAAGGGTTTTGATTTTGGTTTTTAAGTGGTTCTCAACAAGGGATGAATGTTTCTCGAACTTGAGATTTTGTTTTTAGTGGGTAAAACCATCGGTAACAAGTGTAATGATCAACCAGAACAAGGTAGTATTTGTAGTTGTCAAACGAGATGACTGGGGAGGTCCCAGCATCGGTTAAAATATATTCGAGAGGGTATGTGAAGACAATAGACGTTTGAAAAGTTAGTTTATGACTTTTATTAAAGTAGCAAACGTTGCAAAAATAATTCTGGGAAACAGATGAAGAACAATAAAGCAAAAAATTTGAAACTATTGATTTGAGAATTGACGATGAAGAGTGGCGTAGACGGTTGTGCCATTCTGCTATAGATAGAGTTGTTATGGACAAGGCAAACAATGAAGTAAGGGTTGTAGGTGAAACCGGCCACTCGTATAGCTCATCTCTCATTTTGCCTTGGAGTATTCGGACCTCCGAGTTGAGATCCTTCACCTGAAAATGAGCAGGAAAGAATTACACAGAGACCTTATTAGAATTGAAGAAGCGAAAAACAGAGATGAGATTTTTGGGAATATTCGGAAACCAAAGCACATTAGTTAAGCTTAAATATTTGGAAGGAGAGGGTAGAGATAGTGAACACGTGTGTGTGATGGTGATAACATCGTTATTTTACCATTTTTAGCTATGATTTTGAGATGATTAACAAGTGTTTTAATATGTTTAAAGTGCTTTAATGCCACATTACGAGTATTTATGGTTTCAAAGAGTCATTAGAGGTTTTTAGGCATAAAGTATCAAAAAAGGAGCCAAACACTTTTTTCTACAGTTTCTGAAATTCAGATTCAAGGCTAAGTTTGAAGATCTTCCCGTGGACCAAATTCAACTTACAATATGTAATTGGAAATCTAGAAGAGTCATCTTTCATCTCCAATTGGAAGCAATCCAATCCATTCAGCCGATCAGAAGTTATGGTGAGAACATTGAAGATATGTCCTGCAGAAGAACCCCAGAAGCTGCACCAGCGTGGCACCAAGCACAGACCAACGCCAAAACACCCTACTGGTGCGGCACCAAGGCCCGGGGCTGCGTCAGCATCTATCCGAAGGCCCAATGATCCAAAATGACTATACTTCACTTATATAAAACCTAAAACAGTTTAAGACCACCTAAAACCCTATAAATAATCATCCTAAACCCTAGAATAGGGGAGGCTCTGAATAATTATTAGGTTTTACAACAGATCTCGTGGAGAAGATACAGAGCAACCTCAAGGACCTCCATCGAAGATCTAGCTCTTAGTTCATCATCTCTTTCATAGGTTTCCTTGCTTTCAACATCATTAGGCAGAAGCTCTCTTCTATAACTCTTAGAGAAGTACCTTTAAACCCTCTTGCTTATTTGAATACATTTATTATGAATACTCTTTCATCATCCTTGTGTTTGTTTGCTTTGATCATGTCTGAGTAGTCTTTTAGTTGGGTTTAGTGGGGGTTACTTGAAGGGGATCTGTGGTTTAATATGTTAGGTTGTTAGATTCGTTTTTATCTTTGTCATATGACTAGGATTCTAGTGACTTAAGGATCAAATCCCATGGAGAGTAAATGCACTAGGACGAGTAAGAAAAGACTTAAAGCAAAAATATGACGAATAAAAGAGGGGGTTTTGTGAGCAATTGTAAACTAAATAAAGCAAGTAAATAACGAAAGTAAACAAGTAATAGCAAGCATTGGGCGAATGGGGAACTGTCCGGGGACTATGGTTCTCTAAGGTTTCAGTAGTTATCATGTGAACTTCTCTTATAGGACTCTAGAACTTGCAACACAAAGGGTGTTCCTTCTATAACATGAATACTTCTGGCAGGCAAGCTTACTATGTCTAGTCCCCTCCGTGACTCAACAAGCTGGCAGGTGACGATGGGGACCTTTCGTGCATTATTTCTAAGTGGTCTCAATTCACAGCAGCTGCACGACTCGGCATGGTTGGCTGGTCGTGACGCTAACTGCCTTATCTAGCTAGTTCGGGACAAGGTGCTGCTACTGTCGTCAGAACCCCTCCTTAGATCAATATTAAGAACGAATCTAGATAGAAGAATCCTAGTCATATGACAAAGAGAAAAATGAATCTAACAAGCTAACATATTAAACCATAGATCCCCTTCAAGTAACCCCCACTAAATCCAACTAAAAAACTACTCATACATGATCAAAGCAAACGAATACAAGGATGATGAAAGAGTATTCATAATAAGTGTATTCAAATAAGCAAGAGGATTCAGAGGAACTTCTCTACCAGTTACATAAGAGATCTTCTCCCTAATGATGTTGAAACAAAGCAAGCTATGAAAGAGATGATGAACTAAGAGCAAGATCTTTGATGGAGGTCCTTGAGGCGGCTTTGTGTCTTCTCCACGAGATCTGTTGTAAAACCTAATAACTTTTTAGAGCCTGCCCTCTTCTAGGGTTTAGGTTGAGTATTTATAGGGTTTTAAGTCGTCCAAAGTCGGTTAAGGGTTGATATAAGTGAACTGAAGTCGTTTTGGATCAATGGGCCTTTGAAGGTGAGCCAGCACGGTCACGGGCTCCCTGTCTGCACCAAAAAGAGTTTCTAACGCGGCACGGCTTCTCCAGCCGCGCTGGTGAAGCTCTGGGGTTTTTGTGCAGGACATGTCTTCAATATTCTTATTATAACTTCTGATCGGCTAAATGGATTGGATTGATTCCAATTGGAGATGAACGGTGAATCTACTAGCTTTCCAATGACATATTGTACATTGAATTTGGTCCACGGGAAAGTCTTCAAACTTAGCCTTGAATCTGAAGTTCAGAAACTGTAGAAAAACGTGTTTTGCTCTCTTTTTGATCCTTTAATGACTCCTTGAAACCAGAAATACTCGAAATGTGGCTTTAAAGCACTTAAATCATATTAAAACACTTGTTACTCATCTCAAAATCATAGCTAGAAATGGTAAAATAATGATGTTATCAACTCTCCTAGATTTAAACTTTGCTTGTCCTCAAGCAAACAATAAAGTAAAGTCATGGAAAAGAGGTTTGAAAATCACGGGAACTCTCTTCTCATCAGAGACCGCATTTCGAGTTGTTATATATAGACCACATTAAATAAAGATTAGCATTAGAACATTCTCACTATTGTCTATTCAATTTCCCTACTCTTGTCCATTGATCCCAAACTTAGAAAAACCTTGAATTCAAGTTAGTCAAGTCCATACATTCATTAAAGGTTGTGTGAGTTTCTCATTGAAAGGATTTCATTCAGGGTAGACGACGCTTGGTGTAAGAGAAGGCTTTATGGTGTTTGGTGGTGGAGTTTAAGTGTTTAGGGTAATGGATGGTAATGTGGCTACGAGGCATTATGAAAAACGGTAAGAGGAAATAGACTTGATGATGACCACAGTCTCCAACCACTTCGTCACCTTGTTCCTTCTTCTTTTACTTTAGTTTCCCCTAGACTTAGATTCTTGCGGGGATTCTTCCATAAGTGACTTCTTTGTTCTAGAGAATTGATCCATGCCTCTCCTTGGGATTTTCCTGTGCTATGAGACTTTTACAAGGGGTAACCGTTTCCTTTCCTTTCGGTTTTTTTTGTTTTTTTTGATGATATGTGAAAGGGGAAACCTATATGAAATAATGTCCCATAAGCACGAAATAAATACCTTGTTTTTTGAATCTCATAGCTAGAATGTGTAATGAAATTGGATCTTGATACTTTGTCTTGTCTTTCTGGAACTCATCTTCTAAGTGGCCGGAGGACTGTGTGGTCTCTTTCTCTCCGACATTTTTGCACATACCTGCAAGTGATAAAGAAGAAAAGATGGCATGGGATTTGAAAGCAGTGGCAGAGCTAGGAAGACAATATTAAGGGTGCAAAATAGTACTGAAGGGAATTGAACCCTTGAACTCTAACTAACATTGGGTGCATTTTAACCATTTTGCTACAATTAAATATCATGTCTAGTGTAAAAATCAAACCTATTTATATTTTTATAGGGTGCACTTGCACCCATTGATCCTATGCTGGCTCCACCCCTGTTTGAAAGAAAGGGTTATGGTTAAGGGTGTGGAACCACTAAAGGTGAGTGTCCATTCAAGATCAACAAGAGGGTGGTAAAAAGGGTAAAGATGATCTTGAATGTTTTTGCTCATTTCCCTGATCTAACACCTTCAATGAGAAAAATTAAGTCAGGTTAATTGGTCCAAATAAAATGGAGTTGACATCCGATCCAACAAAAATCTCTGCAAGATGAAACTTCAGGGGAGAGGTCTGGTTTTGAGCTTCTAGATATCATCTGCTCTATGCAAATTCTGTAAGTTGTCCTTAAGAAAAACAATTCTCAACACATAATGATCATAAGTCATCATATGAGAAGGTCTTTATACCGTACTAGTTTTGACTCAATAAAAACATTTGACTTGATAAAACAATATTGATGTAAAAAATGGAAAAAGGTCTCAAGTCAACAAAAGAAAAAGTAGCATTAGTATAGGATGGAAGATCCTTCGCCCCAGACTTGAATCACACCGTCCCTGGTGGGATAAAAGAAGGAGAAAGAGAACGAAATAGATACATGGGAAAAGAAAGATTTCAGTTTAAGAACAATGTCACCTTGTTTCGGAATGAGATGGAACGATGGTGGTGGTGTGGGGTAGATGGTGGTGGTGTGGGGTAGATGGTGGTGGTGTGGGGTAGATGGTGGTAGTGGAATGGTGGAGACAAGGAGATCTAGCCTTGGTTATTTCTTGTTAATGCTTGACATCGATTGGATTAGACTAGGTCCAATCGAATTATAATGTTTATATTTCTAAATTGCATCATTCCTGAGACAAAAACATAAAACTATCAGTATTAAAATGAAATAAAACGAAATAAAATGTACCTAAGAGATTTGCAGTGATGCTGCAATGGGTGTTGATGTAGGGATGTAGTGGAGATGGATGAGGGATGAACGGATGATGCAGAATGTGAGTAGGAGACAAAACTGTTCTAGCGCAGCTGGAGCTCCCGTTGGAGTGCTGGAACCTTGTTCTGGCGCGGCTTGGGCTCCTCCTGGAGTGTTGATTCAGCTGTTGTCTCCTTGTTCCGTTTCTCGATCCACCATGCTAGCATAGTTGCATCCCATGGTTTGTGCTTCATGAAAAGATCAAGTTTATGATGTTCTAAACCCTTGAACTAATTCATTAGGTGTTGTCTTTCCATAACCGTTCTCCTAACGGTCATGCTTCCTTCTTTCTTTCTTTTGCTTTTCTTGTTTTTCTAAAGTTTTTGTGTTTTTATCTTTTTCCTGAAGCAATAAACTAAAAATATTAGTCATAACTGAAAGTAAACATGAATTAAACTAAGCTAAATGCAATGCAAGATGATTTAATGCAGGTTGGAGCTGGCTGGGATGGAAGGGCAGTCTCGCACAGCTGGAAGGCCCGCATCCGCGCTTGGGAGGCCTTCTTGGCCCGGCACCATGCATCTCGTTTTTGTGACCAATCTTTCCTTATCTTTGATGTTATTTTCTGTAAGATGGACTTGATCTCTCTTTTTGAAATCTCAACTTGTCCGCTTGTTTACGGATGGTAAGGAGATTAAACTTTGTGTACACCAAATCGTAGGAAGATGATACTTTTGAACATTTTTATCACCACTTGTGTATCATTGGTGAGGCTTGCTATAGCTTCCACCCATTTAGAAACATAATCAACAGCAACAATGATGTATTCATTACCGAAAGAGTTAGGGAATGGTCCCATAAAGTCGACTCCCCATACATCAAAGACTTCGACTTCTAGGATAAAATTCTGCAGCATCTCATTCTTTTTGCTTATGTTGCCCATTATTTGGCAAGAATCACACCTTGATACAAAGGCATGGGCGTCCTTGAATATTGTTGGCCACCAAAATCCTGCTTGTAAAACCTTAGAGATGGTTATAAAAGTGGCAACGTATCCTGCATAGTAAGAACCATGACAACCAAAAAAATACCTTCTACCTATTCCTCTGGAACATATTTCCTAAATAGACCATCAGAAAACTTCTGATAGAGGAAGGGTTTGTCACAATAGTACCTTTTAACATCTCGTAAGAACTTCTTCTTATCGTATCCAAAGAATTCCGCAGGTCAATTTCTTCTGCTATATACCTATACAAAGGCGTCTCAAAAGCTGGTGGCTTCGGCACAGGTGGGTCTGGTGGAGCTGGAGTGTCATCAAGGGGAAAAGCTTCAATGGTTTAGATTTTCTCCTCAGGTAAGCTATCATCCAAAGGGACATCTTCTTCAATCCTCATTCGAGAAAGATGATCGGCTACTCCATTGTCTGCGCCTTCTCTATCTTTTACTTCGTTATCAAACTCTTGTAATAGGAGGATCCACCTTATGAGTCATGGTTTGGCATCCTTCTTTGACAATAGATATCTAATTGCTGCATGATCAGTATGAACAATTACCTTGGACCCAACGAGGTATTGTCTGAACTTTTTAAATGTTAAAACGACAACGAGAGGCTCTTTCTCCGTGGTTGTGTAGTTGCATTGAGCTTCATCCAAAGTCCTTCTTGCATAGTATACCACATTGAGCTTCTCGTCTTTCCTTTTTCCAAGTTCAGCCCCTACTGCATAGTCACTAGCATCACATATAATTTCAAAAGGTAACCCCCAGTCAGGCGGCTGCACCACCAGGGCTGACACTAGTGCGTCTTTGATCTTGTGAAAAGCAGTGAGCCTTTCTTTATCAAATTCAGAGGTCACGTCATTGCACAGTAGGCATGTGAGGGGTCTTGCGGTTTGAGAAAAATATTTAATAAAACATCTATAGAAGCCGGTATGTCCAAAGACACTTCGTATTCCCTAAACGTTAGTAGGCGGCTGAAGGCCCATCATCACTTCAATCTTTGCTTTATAAACTTCAATTCTTTTCTCTGAAACTATGTGCCCTAGTACTATGCCATCTCTCACCATGAAATAGCATTTTTCCCAATTTAAAACCAGATGTTTATCTTCACATCGTTTTAACTTTTCCTAGGTTAGCTAAACATGTTTTAAACAATGAATTCTAAACTGAGAAATCATCCATAAATACCTCCATAATATCTTCTATATAGTCCGAGAAGATGGACATCATACAACGTTGGAAAGTGGGTGAAGCATTACACAATCCAAAGGGCAATCTTCCATACACAAAGGTGCGTTAAGGGCAAGTGAACGTCGTCTTCTCTTAATCGTCGGGGTGGATAGGAATCTGAAAGAAACCTAAATCACTGTCTAGAAAACAATAGTATTTATGCTTAGCTAACCTTTCAAGCATTTTATCGATAAAGGGTCAAGGGAAATGATCCTTTCGTGTTGATGTATTAAACTTCCTGTAGTCAATACACATTTGATGTCCCGTGATTGTTCTTGTGGCGATCAACTCGTCATTATCGCGAAGAATGCATCATCATCATCATCATCGTCATCATTATCACAACCTGCATTTCTTCTCAAGCCTTCATTGCTTTTTTTCTCCATGCATTATGGACATGTATGTTCATTGTGGGAGGAACCCTCAATATGACTTCGCAATTAAGGGGTGCTGGTGCCTGGTTGCCAAGGTTTCGTTGGAGTGGAGACTAAGGTTTGTGTTCCTTGGCTTGAGGGGAGGAGTGTCATCAAGGGGAGAAGCTTCAATGGTTTAGATGTTCTCCTTAGGTAAGCTATCGTCCAAAGGGACATCTTCTTCAATCCTCATTCGAGATAGATGATCGGCTACTCCATTGTCTGCGCGTTCTCTATCTTTTACTTCGTTATCAAACTCTTGCAATAGGAGGATCCACCTTATGAGACGTGGTTTGGCATCCTTCTTTGACATTAGATATCTAATTGCTGCATGGTCATTATGAAAAATTACGTTGGAGCCAATGAGGTATTGTCTGAACTTTTCAAATGTGAAAATGATTGCGAGAAGCTCTTTCTCCGTGGTTGTGTAGTTGCATTGAGTTTCATCCAAATTCCTTCTTTCATAGTATATCACATTAAGCTTCTTGTATTTCCTTTTTCCAAGTACAGCCCCTACTGCATAGTCGCTAGCATCACATATAATTTCAAAAGGTAACCTCCAGTTAGGCGGCTGCACCCCTGGGGCTGACACTAGTGCGTCTTTGATCTTGTGAAAAGCAGCGAGACATTCTTTATCAATTTCAAAGGTCACGTCCTTGCACAGTAGGCATGTGAGGGGTCTTGCGGTTTGAGAAAAATATTTAATAAAACGTCTATACAAGCCGGTATGTCCAAAGAAACTTCATATTCCCTTAACGTTAGTAGGCGGCTGAAGGCCCATCATCACTTCAATCTTTCCTTTATAAACTACAATTATTTTCTCTGAAAATATGTGCCCTAGTACTATGCCATCTCTCACCATGAAATGGCATTTTTTCCCAATTTAAAACAAAATGTTTCTCTTCACATCGTTTTAACTTTTCCTAAGTTCGCTAAACAAGTTTTAAACAATGAATTGTAAACTGAGAAATCATCCAAATATACCTCCATAAAATCTTCTATGTAGTCCGAGAAGATGGACATCATACAACGTTGGAAAGTGGCTGGAGCATTACACAATCCAAAGGGCATTCTTTGATACACAAAGGTCCGGTAAGGGCAAGTGAACGTCGTCTTCTCTTAATCGTCAGGGTGGATAGGAATCAGAAAGAAAACCTAAATCACTGTCTAGAAAACAATAGTATTTATGGTTAGCTAACGTTTAAAGCATTTGATCGAAAATGGGTAAAGGGAAATGATCCTTTTGTGTTGATGTATTAAACTTCCTGTAGTCAATCCATATTCGATGTCCTATGATTGTTCTTGTGGCGATCAACTCATCAATATCGCGAAGAATGCATCATCATCATCATTATCGTCATCATTATCACAACCTGCATTGCTTCTCAAGCCTTCATTGCTTTCTTTCTCCATGGATTATGGACATGTATGTTCATTGTGGGAGGAGCCCTCAATATGATTTAGCGATTAAGGGGTGCTGGTGCCTGGTTGCCAAGGTTTCGTTGGAGGGGAGACTAAGGTTTCTGTTCCTTGGCTTGAGGGGAAGATTGTCATCAAGGGGAGAATCTTCAATGGTTTAGATGTTCTCCTTAGGTAACCTATCGTCCAAAGGGACATCTTCTTCAATCCTCATTCGAGAAAGATGATCGGCTACTCCATTGTCTACGCGTTCTCTATCTTTTACTTCGTTATCAAACTCTTGTAATAGGAGGATCCACCTTATGAGACGTGGTTTGGCATCCGTCTTTGACATTAGATATCTAATTGCTGCATGGTCATTATGAACAATTACGTTGGAACCAATGAGGTATTGTCTGAACTTTTCAAATGTGAAAACGACTGCGAGAAGCTCTTTCTCCGTGGTTGCGTAGTTGCATTGAGTTTCATCCAAATTCCTTCTTTCATAGTATATCACATTAAGATTCTTGTCTTTCCTTTTTCCAAGTACAGCCCCTACTGCATAGTCGCTAGCATCACATATAATTTCAAAAGTTAACCTCCAGTTAGGCGGCTGCACCCCTGGGGCTGACACTAGTGCGTCTTTGATCTTGTGAAAAGCAGCGAGACATTCTTTATCAATTTCAGAGGTCACGTCCTTGCACAGTAGGCATGTGAGGGGTCTTGCGGTTTGAGAAAAATATTTAATAAAACGTCTATAGAAGCTGGTATGTCCAAAGAAACTTCATATTCCTTAACCGTTAGTAGGCGGCTGAAGGCCCGTCATCACTTCAATCTTTGCTTTATAAACTTCAATTCTTTTCTCTCAAACTATCTTCCCTAGTACTATGCCATCTCTCACAATGAAATGGCATTTTGACAATTTTAAACAAAATGTTTCTCTTCACATCGTTTTAACTTTTCCTAACTTCTCTAGACATGCTTTAAACGATGAATCGTAAACTAAGAAATCATCCATAAATACCTCCATAAAATATTCTATGTAGTACGAGAAGATGGACATCATACAACGTTGGAAAGTGGCTGGAGCATTCCACAATCCAAAGGGCATTCTTCGATACGCAAAGGTGCCATAAGGGCAGGTGCACGTCGTCTTCTCTTAATCGTCGGGGTGGATAGGAATCTGAAAGAAACCTAAATCACTGTCTAGAAAACAATAGTATTTATGGTTAGCTAACCTTTCAAGCATTTTATCGATAAAGGGTCAAGGGAAATGATCCTTTCGTGTTGATGTATTAAACTTCCTGTAGTCAATACACATTTGATGTCCCGTGATTGTTCTTGTGGCGATCAACTCGTCGTTATCGCGAAGAATGCATCATCATCATCATCATCATTATCACAACCTGCATTGCTTCGCAAGCCTACATTGCTTTTTTCTCCATGGCTTGTGGACATCTATGTTCATAATGGGAGGAGCCCTCAATATGACTTTGCGATTAAGGGGTGCTGGTGCCTTGGTGCCAAGGTTTCATTGGAGGGGAGACTAAGGTTTGTCGTCCTTGGTTTGAGGGGAGGAGTGTCATCAAGGGGAAAAGCTTCAATGCTTTAGATGTTCTCCTCAGGTAAGTTATTGTCCAAAGGGACATCTTCTTCAATCCTCATTCGAGAAAGATGATAGGGTACTCCATTGTCTGCGCCTTCTCTATCTTTTACTTCGTTAGCAAACTCTTGTAATAGGAGGATCCACCTTATGATTCGTGGTTTGGCATCCCTATTTGAAATTAGATATCTAATTGCTGCATGATCAGTATGAACAATTACCTTGGAGCCAACGAGGTATTGTCTAAACTTTTTCAACTATGAAAACGACTGCGAGAAGCTCTTCATTACAAGAAAACATGAGGTTTACAACGGAACATATCGTTGTTAATTTGTCGTAAATGGAGCCGTACGACGATTTTACGAGAAATACATAATCGTCGTTATCGGTTAGTCGTAATAGACAAATCGTCATAAACTTGTCGTCTTAAAAACAAGGCACAATATTCATCGTAAACTCGAGGTACTACATGCCGTCGTATATTCTTTGTAACCGTATATGTTGTCGTAAAATGATCGTTATAGTTTACGATGCTTTAACAACTACATTGAATTCTTCGTAAACTCGAAGTAAAGAAAAACGTCGTAGATGCGTTGGAAAATTCACGTCGTCGTAAACTCGTCGTTACACTTTACGAGTATAATGGTCGTTAATTAGTCGTAAGATTAAATTTAGAAATAAATAATTTTAACATAATTATTAAATTAAAATAATGATTCGAATTATTATTAATTTATATATTAATTAGTAAAATAAAATTATATTAAAAAGTTTTAAATTAAAACAAAATTAAATACGAACAAATTATACATAAAACATAATTTTAAAGTTTATACAAAAAACATGAAATTAAAATCTTAAAATTTACTAATTGCTGAAATCTATATCCACAAACAAGTCCGCATGAGCGGCTTCTGTGGCTCTCCGATCTAAGTCGGTTTGGTCTTGTGGTTGGCCTGATGATTGCCCCAACTCCTCAGCTCGATCTGCCGCACGTTTTGCTTCCAAAGCTCGTTGCATTTCCGGACTGCCTTCCGCCAAAATGTCAAATAAGCTATCCATTCCCTGAATCTTGCGGTCCATTTTTTCTTGGAGATCCTTTAAAGATTGTCGGAGATATACGGGATCATCATTAAGGTTGCGCCTATGAGAAAATGTGGCAATCGGTACATCTTGAACCGATCCCATGCCCAAAATCCGTCATTTTTTCCTTGGAGCAACCTAGAAAATAAAATATTATAATTATAAATAAAATTATTAAGTAAATGGAAAAAAAAATTATATAATAAATACCGATTCGAAGATCTTGTCTTGACCCAATGTACTCAATGCTACGGGAGTACCATCTTCGCTTTCCTGAGAAAGATGGGTCTGACGCTCCTCAATCCTAGCAGTGGTCTCATCGTAGATTCGCTGAGATCTGGCATCTACAAAAACTCCACTCTTCTTCTTGTGGGTCTGCTCGAACAACGATGAAAGGGACGGAAGTTCTACCCCTTGTTCTTCAGCCTAAAAAATACATAAAATAAGAGTTAAGATATCATAATTAAATTTTTGATAAACTAAATAAATATATACTTACCATCTTTAAACTGACACCCGCAAAGGATATCTGTCTGGCAGTATGAGGCGTAGGCAAATATCCATCCTCATCAACTGTAAGTCGAGAGTTTGAACACTTGGTGCAAACTCGGACCGAATTCGGATCACGCCAATAACGAATAAGACCATCCCACACGGCTTGAGTGAGGAGAATGGGTTTGCAATCATTCCCTTTGAGTTGCCAAACTTCCTTCCAATCAGAGACGGTGTTGGCAAGTCGCCTCATCGCCTTTTTGTAGAATTCCTCTTTGACATGCTCATTGATGGCAGGCTCCCCATTCCATTTTTGCTGCAAAAATGCAAATAATAAATTAATTAGTAATATATTAAATATAAAAAACAAATTAAAATTTTAAAAAATTTTTAAAAAAACATACCGCAAAACATTTAAACCACGTCTTCTTGACGTGATCCGGTGTTTGGGACCAATTTGGATGAGGTTTGGAGAAGTAATCCTTGATTGTCTCCGAAACGCTACGTCCCACCTTGGTATCCACACCAAACCTTTAAAAAATACTTAAAAATAAAATTAATTATTTTTAAAATATATATGTAATATATCTGTTTAAAATAAAAAAGTATAATAATTACATACTAGAAAGTTTTCTGAGGACGGTTGGGATCCAACCGCTGCAATCCTTCTTGTCCGGGCTGGACGAGGAGATCCTCCATAGTAAAACGAGCATACGGAGCATCTGGCTGTACTAATAAGTCCGGATGAAGAGCTCCTGCAGGTGCAACAGGTGGAGATGGAGGTGGTGGTGGTGGTGGTGGTGGAGGTTCTGCCGTATCGGCCACTGACTCAGGAACCGTATCGGCCGCAGAAGAAGACGACAGTCTATCAGAACTCGATCCATGCCCAGGACGATCTCCTCATAGAAATAGATCACCATAGTGCTGACGTGATTTCCAAACCATCTGCGTTAGTTAACATTCCAAACAAAATATAAAACAAATTAATGCTAAGAAATTTATTACTATATCCTAAACATTTGAATACTAACAATTTTTTTAAATCCTAAAATTATATCTACAACCTAGCAATTTTATTAATTCCATACTTATTTCTAAAATCTAATCCTAACATCTAAAATAATTTAAGAAAAAAAAAAAAAAATTTTACCTTTTAGTGAAATGAACGACGTGGAAGGGGTGACGTCGCTCGTATATATAGATTTTGCGGTCGTCGTAAACGCGTCGTAAGTGTATGACATCATTACGATGAATCGACGTAAACCAGTCATAACACCCATCGTCGTAAACCCATTGTAACCTTACCACGGCGTTACGACGTCCCGTCGTAAAGGAGTCGTAAATCACGAACGTTGCATGATTTACACGTGGCATGCTTTACCATAAATCGTCGTAACTCAGTCGTAACATTACCACGTCATTACGACGAATCGTCGTAAATCGGTCATAAAACTTATATGATACATCGTCGTAAACCTGTTGTAACATGACCACGGATTTACGACCAAGCGTTGTAAATCCGTTGTAAACTTATATGATACATAGAGTTTAAAACCTCTAAACATTAAAACCCTTATAGCCTAAACCCTTTTAACTTTAAGGATGAATGTTGAGAAATATAATTAATTTTATAGCTTTCATGGTTACCTTGTTCTCGGCGTCGTAAACTTGTTGTAAGGTTACAACGGAATTACAACATTTCGTCGTAATTCCGTTGTAAAGTATATGATACATAGAGTTTAAAACCTCTAAACATTAAAACCCTTATAGCCTAAACCCTTTTAACCATGATAGATATTAGATTACAAGATTAAGGATGAATGTTGAGAAATATAATTCATTTTATATTTTCCAAAACTTTTACGACGATATCCAATGGATTTACGAGAAATCGTTGTAAACCCGTCTCAAAGTTATATTTTTTTTTTAATGATCCTTAGTTTAGTTATAATTTAAATTTGTAAAGCTTTGAAAATAATATCATTTTATAATATAAAAATAAGTTAAACACATAAATAACTTAAAGGTTTATTACAAAATAGACACACGAATTGATATATATTTAATCATACTGATTCATTATCGGATGCTTCATTAGAATCGTCGCTTTCATCCTCAATTTCTTGGAACTCATCATTCCCGTTTCCACTCTCCGTATCATAAGGGAGATCTTCAAATTCAGCTTCTTCTGGATCAATTAGTAGAAAGTTATCTGTTGTCTGATCTGGTATTGTTGGTATATCAATACAAGCAGATTCTTGTTGCAATGGTGGTGCTGCATCTCCTATAATTCGACCTCTAGGCTTCACTATAATAGCTGATAACCAAGTGATTCCAGACATTTTAACTCGCGGATATGGAATGAAGCTAACTTGTTCCGCTTGAGATGCTAACTGAAAGGCTCAAACTTGTTGTATCGTCGTCCGACGTTGACATCAACAACTCCAAATTTGTTGTAAAGAACATCTGTGCCTACTTTAGGATCAAACCAATCACACTTAAACAAAACGCATTTCATCTTCACTAATCCAATGAATTCCACTTCAATTATTTCTTGCAAGATCCCATAAAAGTCTGATTCCCCTTTGACACATACTCCATAGTTGCAGGTTACCCGCCTTTTACCATACTCGTAAGCATGAAATGCATATCCTCGCATGAAATACATGGGAGCAGTGATTATTTTTGCGCTTGGACCTTCAAGTAAGTCATGAAACCGTGGTGGATAAAATGGATTGTCATAATCAACCTAAATTAAAAATTATATAAAAGTAAACATCATTAATTTAATTTCAAATAATTAAAACCATAAATAATTTATAAACTATTGATTTATAAATAAACATACTTGTGCTTTCAACCACGTCACAAAGTGTTGATCTTTTCGCTTGTTAATTTCATCATTTGATATTTCTTCGATGGCTTCTTGTACTTGAGTCACAAATAAGCTGAAATATATATATATATATATATAAAATATAAGATATTTGTATATATATTTTTGAAATAAGTTAAATATTTAGTTAAAGAATATATATTAATTACCTTTCAAATGAACGCATTTCCTCACAATTTAGGAGGATATATGTGTGTGCGCTATGACGATCATCGGTACTTGACCACCAAACTTCTTTTAGCATTCGATCAAGTCGACCAATTTGAGAAAAAAATGTCTAGAACACCGGCTACTGCATATGTTGGTGCCACACCACCATCGTCATATCATCGGGGTTTTTTTTTTCGTGTACAAACTTTTGGTGCAAAATAGTATGATGAAAAGTTAGATGTTTCTGCGGTTAAACTCTCCGCCACAATTGAGCCTTCTACTTTTGCCAAATTTTTGGCTTTTCCTTTCAAGTGTTTCATGAAACGCTCAAATGGATACATCCATCGAAAATGAACTGGCTCACCAAGTGATGCTTCATGAGGAAGGTGGACTGGAAGATGTTCCATAACATCATAAAATGATGGAGGAAAGATCTTCTCCAAGTTGCACAATAACATTGGGATATTTGCATCAAGTTGTTGAATGCCTTCTTCGGTCAACACCCGTGTACTAAGATCTCGAAAAAAGCTCCAATACCTGTAAGAACAATAAAAGAATTAAATGAAAGTAAATTATAAATAACTTATCTTAATATATATATATATATACTAGATGTATATACGTACCTGCAAGTGCTTCATTTACATTATATGGAAGTAGTCCAGTAAGTGCGAATGGAAGTAGTCTTTGCATAAACACATGACAATCATGATTCTTCATCCCTCAAAACTTTTGCCCATCTTCAACACATTTAGAAAGGTTGGAAACATACCCATCGGGAAACTTCATGTCTTCTTTCACCCATTTAAACAATGCAGCTTTTGCATTTGACGACAAAGGAACAGGTATTTGCCCGTTGCTTGTATTGTGCAACTCACTTCTGGAACAAATAGCAGGTAAGTCCAATCTTGAGTTCCTGCTATCTTTTGTCTTTCCTGCCACATTTAATATTGTATGCATGATGTTATCAAAAATATTTTTTCTCGATATGCATCACATCCAGATTGTGTTGCAGCAGAAGATCTTTCCAATATGGAAGTTTCCAAAATACGCTTTTCTTGTGCCAGTGATGATGCTCGCCATATCCGTCGGGCATATTACCTGGAACATGCCAATTACCCCCACGTCTAACTGTTTTCTGACCACCATAATGATCAATTTGTGCTTCTATTTGTTCTCCTGACAAATACAACGGTGGGAGGGCTCATACACTTACTTTCTTCCTGAACAACGTCTTGTTTCTTCGATAAGGATGGCGCATCGGCAAAAATCGACGATGAAAATCAAACCAACTTGATTTCCTTCCGTATTTCAGTTGAAATGCATCTGTCATTCCGAGGCAATACGGACAAGATAATCTTCCATGCGTTGTCTAACCAGATAGCATCCTGTATGCAGGAAAGTCACTTATTGTCCACAAAAGCACAGCTTTCATATTAAATTCCTTTTTACCGAACAATCGTAGGTTCGAACCCCTGTATACCATAACTCCTTCAACTCATGTATAAGAGGCTGCAGAAAAACATCTAGTGACCGATTTAGATGTTTGGGTCCAGGAACTAATATACTCATAAATAGGAATTCCTTTTTCATGCACATTCCTGGGGGAAGGTTGTAAGGCGTGATGATTACTGGCCACAAGTAATATTGTCTACCAAACATTCCAAATAGACTAAATCTGTCGGTGCATAATCCAAGATAAATATTCCAAACATTTCTAGCAAAATTTGGGTGTACCATATTGAAATGCTTCCATGCTTTTGAATCTGACAGATGCTTGATCTCCCCTTCCATCCGCAAATGTTCTGCATGCCATCTCATTGTTGCTGCTGTCCTTTCAGACTGATACAATCTTTTCAACCTCTTTGTAATTGGTAGGTACCACATCCGTTGGTATGATACCTTATTCCTTCCAATACCTTGCGGCTTATATCTTGGCTTCTTACAAAATCGACATTCCTGTAAATGATCATCATCTTTCCAATAGATCATGCAATTGTCAATGCAAAAATCTATCATCTCAGAAGGTAACCCTAGACTAAAAACCAGTTTTTGAATCTCATAATAAGATTCAGCAGACAAGTTATCTTCTGGCAAATATTCTTTGAACAATTCTGCTCATGTATCCATACAAAGTTCAGATAAATTATGATATGTTTTAATGCTCATCATCCTAGCTGCTAATGATAATTTCGACATATCTTCTCTACATCCCTCGTAGATTGGCTGATTTGCAGCATCTAACATTTCATAGAACCGTTTCGCATCTAAGTTAGGTTCCTCAACTGTATTATCAGTAAATGAAGAAGTTTTTTCATGAAATGCATCTGTAACCATATCATGTACCCTATCATGTTCTAGATCTCCCCGATCTACATGATGATAATGATCATAGTAATGCAAATTATTAGGTTCATCCAAACTCACAGCTTCAACATTACTATTACTACTACTTGCTTCATTTCCACCATAACCCTTACCATGGTGAAACCAAATATAATAGTTTGACATAAATCCTCTATTTAATAAATGATTCCACACATTCTCACTATGAGCAAATCTTGAACTTGAATTTTTGCATTTCCGACAAGGACAGAACATTTTATCGGTTTCTAGAGTGAGTGGTGTATTGCCCGCTTGGTACATGAAGATTTCCAGCCCATCGAGAAACTCCTTTGTTACGTTTTCTTTGGAATCTTTATGCATATACATTCATCTTCGTTGGTTCCGAATATCACCGACGGAAGACATTTTTTTTTGGTGTTTTTGGAATAAAATTTACCTTATAAACGATTGTTGTTTTTGATATTGAGAATAGGAAAATGTGGTATTTATAGGAAATTTCCAAACTAGTTAGGTAGAATCGAAACAACGAATTTACAACGGTTTAATATTGTAATATTTTAACGTCATAATACCGACGAGTTAACGACGAATATACTCAGTCGTAAAATTTCTAGTGAACAAAAAACACATGTGCTCACCTAACAATTCAATGTTCGTTGTTATTGGGTCGTTAATAGAGTACGTCGCAAACTAGTCGGAACATTATGACCGGTTTATGATGAATCTATGCGTTGTCATAAACTAGTCGCAACCTAACGACTAGTTTACGACGAATCTATGCGTCGTCGTAAACTAGTTGCAACTTAACGACTAGTTTACGACGTATATATGTAACTTAGACTAATTTAAAAATTTAATGAACATGAACTAGTTTTTATACTGCCAAAACCATATATATAAGAATATATCCATTGCAAATGCAATGATATTAAACATATAATAGTTATTAATATTATACGATAGTTTAATATAAACATCAACATAAACAGTACCATCTATATATAGTACATGTAGCTTAAAAACGTCTTACAAATAAACTTCAAGTATATTAAACATAAATACATAGTTATTAATTTTAGTTTTCTTTTATTGCTGATGTAATGTACTAATCAATTTCTTCATCATCATCTGACCCTTCGTTATCTTCAGGGTATAACCAATTGTTTGAACGCTGTAGCCATGTTTTCTTTAGATATAACCTGCAAAATTAACAAGTTTCTATGTTATATACATTACTATCGGTAATGATAGAACTTAATACACTACCTTTTATATTAAAATTGTAACTTACATTGGTTATGTTCTTAAGAGCAATGTTAAGATATGTTGTCGCCTGTTCAAACTTAACAACTACAACCTCCTTTAGAAGCAACACTGAACCCTCTTTTATGTGCGGCCCATATTTGTTATCAGATATGGCAGACCTATGAATGCTCCCTTGTACAGTAACGGTCGGATCCTACAAGAATTAAAAAGTAAAGTTATCGATTGCAAAATATCTAATTAGTTATGAACATCTTTTGTTAAAACTTATATATACATTTTACCTTCATTATGACCATCGCATCCCCCAATCCATTAGGAACCATTTTATGAATCACTGCTACCATAAAAGGTACGTGACGCCATTGTGGTGTTATCGGATGTAACTCTTTTACTACGGTCCACCCACCTGTATGTCCACCTATATTTAAAATATAATAAGTAAAATATATTTAATTGTCAATTAAGCAATCTTAAACTAATCATTGTATACTAATAATTACATTTCGCTTTACCTTTTTGTGTTAGGTATTCAATTGTAGTCTTCCAAAGGACATCGTTGAAAACAGGATCTTCTAGCTCAGCAACACCATTAACCATCTATACATGTCTCTCATAAGATCCTTCATCATCCATAATTAGATCAAATTCATTAGTTGCCGAAATGTGGTATTTATAGGAAATTTTCGAACTAGTTTAGTTACGACGAATTTCCAACGATTGTATATTGTAAACGCTATAACGTCATAGCAACGACGCGTTAACGACAAATATACTCAATCGCCAATTTTTTTGGTGAATATTAAGTACACGTGTTCACCTAACAATTCAATGTTCGTTGTTATTCGGTCGTTAATACACTACGTCGTAAACGAGTCGGTAAATTGCGACTAATGTACAACGAATCTATATGTCATCGTAACGGAGTCGTTATAGTGCGACTAGTTTACGACGAAACTCCACGTCGTCGTAAACACGTTGCTGAATTGTCGTAAATATAAGTCCAGTGTACGACATATAATTTCGTCGTAATTTTACGACGCTGTTACGACGATGGTATTCGGAGTCGTAAACGCGTCTTAATAGCCTTTTTAATTTACGACGATTATATGGTGACGTAAATATTCGTCGTTACTGGCATGTTTTCTTGCAGTGCTTTCTATGTGGTTGCGTAATTGCATTGAGCTTCATCCAAAGTCCTTCTTATATAGTATATCACACTGGGCTTCTTGTCTATCCTTTTTCCAAGTACAGCCCCTACTTGGAAACTAGTCGCTAGCATCACATACAACTTTAGAAGGTAACCCCCAGTTAGGCGGCTGCACCACTGTGGCTGACACTAGTGCCTCTTTGATCTTGTGAAAAGCAGAAAGACATTCTTTATCAAATTCAGATGTCACGTCCTTGCAAAGTAGGCATGTGAGGGGTCTTGCGGTTTGAGAAAAATATTTAATAAAACGTCTATAGAAGCCTGTATGTCCAAAGACCCTTCGTATTCCCTTAACGTTAGTAGGCAGCTGAAGCCCCATCATCATAAGCTTCAATTCTTTTCTCTGAAACTATGTGCCCTAGGACTATGCCATCTCTCACCATGAAATGGCATTTTTCCAAACAAATGTTTCTCTTCACATTGTTTTAACTTTTCCTAAGTTCGCTAAACATGCTTTAAACGATGAATCGTAAACTGAGAAATCATCCATAAATACCTCCATTAAATCTTTTATGTAGTCCGAGAAGATGGACACCATACAATGTTGGAAAGTGGCTAGAGCATTACACAATCCAAAGGCCATTCTTCGATACGCAAAGGTGCTGTAAGGGCTGGTGAACATCGTCTTCTCTTAATCGTCGGGGTGGATAGGAATCTGAAAGAAACCTAAAGCACCGTCTAGAAAAAAATTGTATTTATGGTTAGCTAACGTTTCAAGCATTTGATCGATAAAGGGTAAAGGGAAATGATCCTTTCGTGTTGACATATTCAACTTTCTGTAGTCAATACACATTCGATGTCCCGTGATTGTTCTTGTGGCGATCAACTCGTCATTATCGCGAAGAATGCATCATCATCGTCATCAATATCACAACCTGCATTTCTTCTCAAGCCTTCATTGCTTTCTTTCGACATGGCTTGTGGACATGTATGTTCACGGTGGGAGGAGCCCTCAATATGACTTCGCGATTAAGGGGTGCTGGTGCCTAGGTGCCAAGGTTTTGTTGGAGAATAGACTAAGATGTGTGGTCCTTGGTTTGAGGGGAGGAGTGTCATCAAGGGGTAAAGCTTCAATCGTTTAGATGTTCTCCTCTGGTAAGCTATCATCCAAAAAGACATGCTCTTCAATCCTCATTCGAAAAGATGATCGGCTACTCCATTGTCTGCGCCTTCTCTATCTTTTACATAGTTATCAAACTCTTGTAATAGGAGGATCCACCTTATGAGTCGTGGTTTGGCATCCTTCTTTGACATTAGATATCTAATTGCTGCATGATCAGTATGAACAATTACCTTGGAGCCAACGAAGTATTGTCTAAACTTTTCAAATGTGAAAACGACTGCTTCAAGCTCTTTCTCTGTGGTTGCATAGTTGCATTGAGCTATATCCAAAGTCCTTCTTGCATAGTATATCACATTGAGCTTCTTGTCTTTCCTTTTTCCAAGTACAGCCCCTACTGCATAGTCGCTAGCATCATATAAGTTTTCAAAAGGTAACCCCCAGCCAGGCAGCTGCACCACCGGGGCTGACACTAGTGCGTCTTTGATCTTGTGAAATGCAGCGAGACATTCTTTATCATATTCAGAGGCCACGTCCTTGCACAGTAGGCATGTGAGGGGTTTTGCGGTTTGAGAAAAAATTTAATAAAACATCTATAGAAGCCCATATGTCCAAAGACACTTTGTATTCCCTTAATGTTAGTAGGCAGCTAAAGGCCCATCATCACTTCTATCTTTGCTTTATAAACTATAATTATTTTCCCCGAAACTATGTGCCCTAGTATTATTCCATGTCTCACCATGAAATGGCATTTTTCCAAATTTAAAACCAAATGTTGCTCCTCACATCGTTCTAACTTTTCCTAAGTTTGCTAAACATGCTTTAAACGATGAATCATAAACTGAGAAATCATCCATAAATACCTCCATATAATCTTCTATGTAGTCCGAGAAGATGGACATCATACAACGTTGGAAAGTGGCTAGAGCATTACACAATCCAAAAGGCATTCTTTGATACGCAAAGGAGTCGTAAGGTAGGTGAACATCATCTTCTCTTAATCGTCGGGGTGGATAGGAATCTGAAAGAAACCTAAAGCATCGTCTAGAAAACAATTGTATTTATGGTTAGCTAACGTTTCAAGCATTTGATCGATAAAGGGTGAAGGAAAATGATCCTTTTGTGTTGATGTATTCAACTTCATGTAGTCAATACATATTTGATATCCCGTGATTGTTCTTGTGGCGATCAACTCGTCATTATCGCGAAGAATGCATCATCAGCATCATCATCGTCATCAATATCACAACCTGCATTTCTTCTCAAGCCTTCATCTCTTTTTCTCCATGGCTTGTGGATATGTGTGTTCATTGTGGGAGGAGCCCTCCATATGACTTCGCGATTAAGGGGTGCTGGTGCCTGGCTGCCAAGGTTTCGTTGGAGGGTAGACTAAGATGTGTGGTCCTTGGTTTGAGGGGAGGAGTGTCATCAAGGGGTAAAGCTTCAATCGTTTAGATGTTCTCCTCTGGTAAGCTATCGTCCAAAAAGACATGCTCTTCAATCCTCATTCGAAAAAGATGATCGGCTACTCCATTGTCTGCGCCTTCTCTATCTTTTACATAGTTATCAAACTCTTGTAATAGGAGGATCCACCTTATGAGTCGTGGTTTGGCATCCTTCTTTGACATTAGATATCTAATTGCTGCATGATCAGTATGAACAATTACCTTGGAGCCAACGAAGTATTGTCTGAACTTCTCAAATGTGAAAACGACTGCTTCAAGCTCTTTCTCTGTGGTTGCATAGTTGCATTGAGCTATATCCAAAGTCCTTCTTGCATAGTATATCACATTGAGCTTCTTGTCTTTCCTTTTTCCAAGTACAGCCCCTACTGCATAGTCGCTAGCATCATATAAGTTTTCAAAAGGTAACCCCCAGCCAGGCAGCTGCACCACAGGGGCTGACACTAGTGCGTCTTTGATCTTGTTAAATGCAGCGAGATAGTCTTTATCAAATTCAGAGGTCACGTTGTTGCACAGTAGGAATTTGAGGGGTCTTTCGGTTTGAGAAAAATATTTAATAAAACGTTTATAGAAGCCGGTATGTCCAAAAGATACTTTGTATTCCCTTAACGTTCATAGGTGGCTAAAGGCCCGTCATCACCAAATCTTTGCTTAATAAACTTCAATTCTTTTCTCTGAAACTATGTGCCCTAGGACTATGCCATCTCTCACCATGAAATGGCATTTTTCCAAATTTAAAACCAAATGTTTCTCTTCACATTGTTTTAACTTTTCCTAAGTTCGCTAAACATGCTTTAAACGATGAATCGTAAACTGAGAAACATCCATAAATACCTCCATTAAATCTTTTGTGTAGTCCGAGAAGATGGACACCATACAATGTTGGAAAGTGGCTTGAGCATTACACAATCCAAAGGCCATTCTTCGATACGCAAAGGTGCTGTAAGGGCAGGTGAACGTCGTCTTCTCTTAATCGTCGGGGTGGATAGGAATCTGAAAGAAACCTAAAGCACCGTCTAGAAAACAATTGTATTTATGGTTAGCTAACGTTTCAAGCATTTGATCGATAAAGGGTAAAGGGAAATGATCCTTTTGCGTTGACATATTCAACTTTCTCT
Source organism: Cardamine occulta (assembly GCA_028015245.1). Lineage (NCBI taxonomy): Eukaryota > Viridiplantae > Streptophyta > Magnoliopsida > Brassicales > Brassicaceae > Cardamine > Cardamine occulta. The sequence continues at coordinate 7,125,170 of CM051365.1, forward strand.
AGTCAATACACATTCGATGTCCCGTGATTGTTCTTGTGGCGATCAACTCGTCATTATCGCGAAGAATGCATCATCAGCATCATCATCATCATCATTATCACAACCTGCATTGCTTCTCAAGCCTTCATCTCTTTTTTCTCCATGGCTTTTGGACATATATGTTCACGGTGGGAGGAGCCCTCCATATGACTTCGCGATTAAGGGGTGCTGGCACCAGGGTGCCAAGGTTTTAGTTGAAGGGTAGACTAAGGTTTGTTGTCCTTGGTTTGAGGGAAGGAGTGTCCTCAAGGGGAAAAGCTTCAATAGTTTAGATGTTCTCCTCAGGTAAGCTATCGTCCAAAGGGACATCTTCTTCAATCCTCATTCGAAGAAGATGATCGGCTACTCCATTGTCTGCACCTTTTCTATCTTTTACTTCGTTATCAAACTCTTTCAATAGGAGGATCCATCTTATAAGTCGTGGTTTGCAATTCTTTTTTGACTTTAGATATCTAATTGCTGCATGATCAGTATGAACAATTACCTTGGAGCCAACGAAGTATTGTCTGACCTTTTCAAATGTGAAAACGACTGCGAGAAGCTCTTTCTCCGTGGTTGCGTAGTTACATTGAGCTTCATCCAAAGTCCTTCTTGCATAGTATATCACATTGAGCTTCTTGTCTTTCCTTTTTCCAAGAACAGCCCCTACTGCATAGTCGCTAGTATCACATAAAATTTCAAAAGGTAAACCCCAGTCAGGCGGCTGCACCACAGGGGCTGACACTTGTGCGTCTTTGATCTTGTGAAATGCAGCGAGATAGTCTTTATCAAATTCAGAGGTCACGTTGTTGCACAGTAGGAATTTGAGGGGTCTTTCGGTTTGAGAAAAATATTTAATAAAACGTCTATAGAAGCCGGTATGTCCAAAAGATACTTTGTATTCCCTTAATGTTCGTAGGTGGCTAAAGGCCCGTCATCACTTCAATCTTTGCTCTATAAACTTCAATTCTTTTCTCTGAAACTATGTGCCCTAGGACTATGCCATCTCTCACCATGAAATGGCATTTTTCCAAATTTAAAACCAAATGTTTCTCTTCACATTGTTTTAGCTTTTCCTAAGTTCGCTAAACATGCTTTAAACGATGAATCGTAAACTGAGAAATCATCCATAAATACCTCCACTAAATCTTTTATGTAGTCCGAGAAGATGGACACCATACAATGTTGGAAAGTGGCTGGAGCATTACACAATCCAAAGGTTATTCTTCGATACGCAAAGGTGCTGTAAGGGCAGGTGAACGTCGTCTTCTCTTAATCGTCGGGGTGGATAGGAATCTGAAAGAAACCTAAAGCATCGTCTAGAAAAAAATTGTATTTATGGTTAGCTAACGTTTCAAGCATTTGATCGATAAAGCGTAAAGGGAAATGATCCTTTCGCGTTGACATATTCAACTTTCTGTTGTCAATACACATTCGATGTCCCGTGATTGTTCTTGTGGCGATCAACTCGTCATTATCGCGAAGAATGCATCATCAGCATCATCAATATCACAACCTGCATTTCTTCTCAAGCCTTCATTGCTTTCTTTCGACATGGCTTGTGGACATCTATGTTCACGGTGGGAGGAGCCCTCAATATAACTTCGCGATTAAGGGGTGCTGGTGCATGGGTGCCAAGGTTTCGTTGGAGGGGAGGCTAAGGTTTGTGGTCCTTTGTTTGAGGGGAGTATTGTTGGGATATAAACCAACATCCCACATCGGAAGATTAGAAAATAAGTGTCTAATTTATAAGTCAAGTCAATCATATATTAGTATGAAACATTTTAGAAAAGAGTCCAAAAATAAATCCATACGTGTTTTGCTAGTTGGTCCAAAGCAGACAATATCATACTATTGGAGAGTTGACTTGAGCTTTTAGAAGCCTAACAATACAATTATACAACTTGCCCATGTACTCTTCTATCGACCCCAAAGCCCTCTGTAACACCAGGATTTTTGTGTTTCTCCAAACTTGTCTCGTAGTTATACATTAAAAAAAAGTGTTGTATAGATTCATAGCTCCATGAAGAATTGTGCACATTAAGTCTGGCTGCATACCGTCACAAATTGCGTTTAAAAAAAAGTTATATACTTAGTCTTCAATTCAAAGAGATATATAGCCGTAATTAGTTATTCTCACCAGAACTCGACACGTGTCAAAAATTTTAATAACAAGATTGAGACACGTGTCACTTAAAACTTTAGATGTTTCCACGTGTCAATATATATATAATATAATAAAAAATATTAATATAATAAAAGGGATTTGTTAAAATATCCACAAATACAAAAATGTAAAAGTTATTTATCTTATTAGAAAAATAAATAAAGAACTTGCTAATTTATTCAAATTTTAAACATATTGAGAAAATAAATTTGTTTATATATTCAAAAAAAAAATTAAAAAGAAAAAGTTCTTTATCCTATTGAAAAATAGAAATCAGACATTTGTTTATATATTCAAATAATTTACAGATTTAAGGATCTAACTAAAAACAAAACAATAAATCCCTAATACAAACCAGCTATGTCACAGTACATAAAGATAAAAGGAGAGTTCTTAACCTAACCTAAGATAAAGGCAAAGACTGAATTAGAAAGTAACTAAGACCAGATAGCCATATTTGGTAACCTATAGCGAGATCCACAAACCTTCGACAAGGAAACAAAGACATGAACAAGGAGGGGTGAGGTGTTTATGTTGTCTCCAAAGACAAAACGCATCATTGATCTTCTGATCTGGCAACTCCCTCGCTGCAACATCTCCACCCCTGACCCAAAAAAAAAAATACAACCACAAATCTTCTTTCCACGCGGCCAGAACTAGGATAAGATTTAGGAACCACAAACAAGAAAAATAATAAGAAAGAGAAAAAAAAAGATCAAGGTTGATGCTAAGAGCACTGGTATCTGACCACAGACAACTAGATCTGTGACTAATATGGTAAGCGGCGATTAGGATTCAAGAAAGATAGTTGGTGTTAAAATTTATATTACTAAACTTTTAATATGCTAATAATAAGGCTATACTATTGAGACATAAATTAATGTACTCATGTAGAAAAAAAATTATATAAATAAATCTTTTCTCTAAATAAAACGTTTTCTACGTCTTTTCTAAAAATATTTTAAGGTACATCACCTAAATATTTTTTTAATTTTTTTGATCTAAATTAAATTTATTTACAATTTTAGTTTTCCAAATTTCCTGCTTTCCTACTAAATTACTAATAGTGTTTTTCATTTTGTTTTTAATTATTCTTATAATATTAACTATATATGGATATTTGTTTGACATGATGTATATTATTTTGATATAAAAGTTTTTTCTTTTATTAACTGATATGGAGTATACGCGAGGTTAGAGTAAAAATTATTAAGATTGAAGATTTAGTTGAGTTGTATAGCAAAATCAAGTGGGTATGAAGAAAATTTGATTTAACAAAGAGTTACTAATTGGTATTAACAAACAAGTTAGCATGATGCTAATCAGAATCCAAATACTAATCTAATAAAAATTGATATGTATTTTTACATGCGTATACGCGGATCCTAATCTAGTATATATATAAAGTTGAATTTTCTTTCTTCTCCTTCTGCCACCTCATCATCCACCTCACTGATCACCTCATCATCCACAATAAATAATTATAATATTAATAACAAATAATTCATCAAACAAAAAAAATAATAAAACCAGCAAATAGTTAATTTAAAAGAAACCATTGAAAAAAATAAGGAAATACAAAAAATAAGGGAAACTCTCACGTACAGTTTGTTTTTTTTGGGGGGGGCAGGAGCCCGACAGGGTCCCCCACTGACTTGGCCCGGGCTAGTCGGACTTGCTTGAATCAATACGCTTAACGGACTTATCTGTCTATTCAATTGATTTTGTTGCAGACTCTTCCCACTATTTCCATTTTTTTTTGACTTAGTCTTATTAATTGGGTGGGGTTCGGGGAGCATGCCCGGCATAATCAAGGCCGTCGCCCCTTCTTCGACGGGGATGGGCGGATAAATTCGGGTTCCTAGTCCGGGTGGGTGGTCAATCGCTATAGAAAGAAGTTGAAACAGCAGGGAAATAGGCCAACCAAACCACATATTTTCGTCTTTCCGAATTAGGAGAGCAAATAAGCAAGTCCTTTCCAACTAGAGCTCCCGGCGGTCTTTTAAGAGACAGGGAGGGGGAGGCTTTCGAAACCAAACGAGACTAGAAGGAACATGGGAATTAATCATATATTAATCTTCATCAGTCTCCTAAGCAGTAAATAAAAAGATAAACTAAAAACAAAAACAAAAAGAACAACACTTAACGGTAATTTATGAAACACAAAAATAATAAAGCTAACAAATATTAAAAAAACATGAGAATAACAAATGAACAAAAATAAAAAGATAAACAATAAAAATAAACACAAAAAGAAAAACACTTAATCATATATGAATCCTCACCAGCCATTTAAGCAATCAGAATATTAATTATAATCCACTCACCAAACACCAAATGGATCAAATGAACAAAAGCAAAGAAAGATAAAAGAAAAACTAAAAAACAATTAATCATATATGAATAATATTTTCGTGCTTAGCGCGAGTAAACCACTAGTTTCTTATAAAACATTTCTAAGTATTAAATGTATAATTTGTTTTTGGTTTGTTATTAATTTCTACATTAACAAAATATTACAACAAATTAAAAAATTTGTAAAGGTAATAAGTTGGCACTAATTAGATTTTGATTTCAATTAAAAAGAATATATATTTATGGAAATAAGAATTTGATTTTATTTATTGATGGAAATGTAAAATAATTAATTGTTAGTGTTTGACAAAGAGGATAAGAGTAACATAATAAGTACTCTAAGTTGAATTAGAGTGTTTGACTAATATAATAACTTAAAATTGAATTGATTAAATAAGTTCAATTAAAAAGAATATATATTTATGGAAATAAGAATTTTATTTTAATTATGGATGGAAATGTAAATTAATTAATTGTTAGTGTTTGACAAAGAGAATAAGTGTAACATAATAAGTACTCTAAGTTGAATTAGAGTGCTTGACTAATAGAATAATTAAAAAAAATGAATTAATTAAATAAAAAATCGTGAGAAAAATTGTAGGCTTGCCACACACCATAAATGTTTGTCTTTTAATATATAGAAGATATTAATAGTTACCTGGAAAAGAAAATAAAAGTGGTCAAATTAAATCTTAAAACCAAATGTATAACAATTATTGAAAAGCTAATAGTCAAAAGTCAAAAATACACCTTACCGTGTATAAAATATGAATAAAACATAAATGGAACATTCTATATCTATATATATTTGTCAAAGGTATTGAACTATTTAACCTCATCATAAGAAAAAACACACAAAACACATCAAAACAAAAGGACCATATTAGACTAAAAAAAGGATCAAAAATTTTAAATGGCTTCATCAAGAACATGTGTTTGATAATGTATATTATATCTCTATTCATACTTATAGTTGAGCATACTATATACGTTTTTGTTGCTACAATACATTATAATATTGCATAGTAAGTAACGGAAAGAGATCAATTTTTAAGGATTATTTATGTTTTGCAATACTACACTAGTTTTGTTTTTTTTGTTAAAGAATTACACTAATTTTTTTGTAGATTAGTTTGTACTATACTAAATTTTTAACCGATATAAATTTCAGGATCAACAAAAGCGCAAGATGGAAAGAAGCCCTTTGTGATAGGTACTTACATAGAGTTTCCAGGAGTAAAATGCAACAAAGCATGCATTGATTCACATTATGCTAGTGGAAAATGTGTCCCAAACAACCCTGAATATGTATGTGTTTGTTATCCAAAATATTATATATGATGTGTTTAAGATATTGTATGAGTGTTACAATATTTTATATAAAATAGGTTGCAAAATATATATATTTTAATAAAATACTATTTTCAGATAAGTTTATTAATGCATATCTTTTAACAGAAAAAAAAATCTTTAATGCAAATGCCACTCTGGTTTATAGTTTAATTTCAAATGCAGAACTAAGATGAGTATATTCTTCATCAAGTAAAGTGAATCGATCGAAAGTTTGTAATTGTTATTGTATTCATAAGTACAAAATTTTAATCAAATATAAACCAATGGATCTAAATTATCCACTGAATCAAACAATTTTATAATGCTTATGATGTTATGATGCTATGCTCATCTAATTACTCCGATAAATACAAGTTTGGTGAATGAAGCCGGCCGTTGCAACTTTCTCGGAGATCCTTTCGGGAAAAGGGATGAAGGTTATATAACCACATATAATGAACTATATATATATATGGGAAAATACCACAAAAAACTTTCAACTTTACAGCTTTTTCTAACTAAAACCTCCAACTATTTGTATTTCCAAAACAAACATTCAAGTTGATAAAATTTTCCAACAAAAACCTCAAACTATTTTTGTTTCCAAAATAAACCTCTAAGTATAAAGTTTTGCTTACTTAAACATTCAACTTTCCAATATTGAACCCCATTGAGGGGTTACTAATAGTCAATGATAACTCCTGTTAACTATTTGTTAACTATGTTTGTCCATTTTTACGTATTTTTGTTGTTATTTAGTTATTTACTAAAGAGAAAATGAGTTTACAACTACATAAAATCGATTTATTCATCTAGGATTCATATTCGAAACTGACGGAGTTAACAAATATTTAACAAGTGTTTGCTGTGTTAACTGGAGTTATCGTTGACTATCAATTAACCCTCAATCAGACTCAAGATTGAGTTTTTCCATCTAGGATTTTTATTCGAAACTAAAAAAATTAACAAATAGTTAACATGCATTTGAGGAATATCGTTGACCATCAATTAACCTTCATTGGGATCAAAATTAAGAACTTGAGGGTTTAATTAAGCAAAACTTTATATTTAGAAATTTGTTTTGGAAACAAAAATAGTTTGAGGTTTTTATTGAAAACTTTTATCAATTTGAATGTTTGTTTTGGAAATACAAATAGTTGGAGTTTTAGTTGGAAAAAGTTGTAAACTGAACACACAATTTGTTTCTTTCTTTTGTGAAAACTCATAACGAAGTTGTTAAACTCAACATTATTAACCAGCACTCTTTTGACAGATATGATAGTAAAACCATTGAATTTCTCTTATCACATACTCGAATTAATAAAAGCTATTATTATCATTAGACGAAAGAAAAAAATATACATAATGAAGAATCTTTAATTATGTAGTCGGTTGATAAAAAGAGAAGAAAGAAAAAGTTTAATCAGAAACTTTTAGATTGGTGAACAAAAAAAGTGGATTGGCTGTTTTAGTCAAAAGTGAATTAATAAGTTAGTTACCCTAATTTAGATTGGTGACAAAAAAGAAGTGGATGTGACCAATTGATTTTTCTCCCACCATCATACATTCTTACTTACCATGTCATGCTCTTTGAGATCAACATCTTGAAAGATAATAGAACATGGTATATCACATCTCTGCCAAAAGGAACGAAAAAAATCTAACAAGGAGTGAATAGTTATAAAAAAAAAAACAAAAGCAATGTGAACCAATGTATTAAGTCTCATAAAGCTTGTCTAAAAGTTTTGGGGGACATACAAGTTGAAGGAATTGATTATGGTAAGACATTTTCTCTTGTAGCCAAGATGACTGATGTTTGTTCACTACTTGCCATTATTTCTACTAAATAAATGTCCACAATGCATGTCTTCATTTCAATTTTGATGAGGAAGTGTACATAAAATTGTCATGGGAATTTTCTACGTTTGACCCTACTAAAGTGTCATTTTCACTTATGTTTTTATGGTGTTTGGCAGGCTCTTCGTTGCCGGATTTCAAAAGTGGCAGAGGTCCTAACTTTCTTTAGCTTTGTTCAAAACAAGGCAGACTACTCATTTTCTTCTTTACACCGTGGAACCACTCAACTGCAAATACTATATATTCTTTTATGATTTCCTCATTGTTTGGAATGATCTTCACTTTTCACGAAGTTTAAATCCTACCAACATTAATAGTACTTTTCACATGATCAAAGACTTGGGTAAACTCAAGTGATTTGTATTTACCTTGAAGTGGCTCGTAGTCCCATTGGAATCTTCCCTTCAGAGCGAAAGTATGTTCTCGACATTAGTTTCGAGATATGATTATTAGGGATCAAATCGTTGATATCTAGACATTGCTTATGGTTCACTACTCGTTGATATCTAGTATTATAGATGGCCCATAGGTCGCCTAATTTATCTCGTGATCACTCGGCCCAAACTCAGCTACGCCATCCACGTGATCTCTTGGTTAATTCATCACCCTGACGAAAGACATTGGGATGATGCACTTCGTGTTGTTCATTATCTCAAAGGCTGCGCTAGACTAGGAACTTTCCTCTGCTCGAACAGCTACTTATGTCTCTACGCCTATTGCGAGGCCACCTGGCCCACTTGTTCTTGTACATGATGCTCACTTAGTGCCTATAAAATCCTCTTTGGAGAGTTGCCGATTTCTTGAAGACCAAGAAGCAAGCCACGGTTTTATATTCATCTCTGGAAACCAAGTACCAGTCTATGGCCCTCGTATCCGCCTCCGGTATCACTAATAAAGAATCCATACCGATGTTCTTAAATAGTCAATCGCCTATTCACATCATTGTGAATCTCGTCTTTCATAAATATGCATACAAAGCATATTAAAGTATAGTCACTTTGTTCGTGATGCACTTCAAGAAAAACTTCATTGCCACCAAATATATTTCTTCACTCGACTAGTTCGTTGACATCTTAACTAAGATATTGAGATTACCAGTATTTTGACATTTTGATGTTTTGTAATGCAACAACAATAGAGTTACATCAGTTTAAGATTATTTGAAAGTGAAGTGTTGATCAATGTGTGTCATTACTTCAAAGCACTAATAATATTCACTTCATTACGATTTACATAAACTTAATACACCAAAAAATACATCCAAATGTTCTATGCTCTATTTTCTAACTCATCATCGCCATCTCTTTTGTCAATCTATACAACATAACTTAGTATCTTTGCATTAGAAGGAGTCACCACAAACCAAGATCAAAAGATGGTGCATCTTTCTCCACACCATCTGTCCTTTCCATGCCAGAATGAGGTGTAACTGTTGTGGCGTCTCCCTTTTCTTTTGCTTCTGACCTCTGCTTCGACAATAACAATGTGGCCTGCGCTTCCATAGCATCAAAGTCTAGTGTCGCAAAGAATGCATCATCATCATCGTCATCGTTATCATGACCTGCATTGCTTCTCAAGCCTTCATTGCTTTCCTTCTCCATGGCTTGTGCATGAGCTTCAAACTTGCTTTCTAAGTTAATCACGGGGGCATTACCTGAGTTGCATAAACTGAATTTCCTTTTCCGGTTATCTGTTGAGATTTGAACTCCCGAAACGTCGTCTCCTGTCACCATTGCGTCCTGGTTTGACTCAGAGTTTGCTGTTTGTGGGGTTCGAAGAGAAGATAATGATTTATATGAATCGCTTCTAGTCTCATTTATCATCTTTAAGAGTCCAGTGGAGTAGGGACTCGGACTTGATGCAGCTAAATCACGAAATCTCGATGGAAATGGTGATTGGCTGAGTAGGGAACATCTGTGGAAAGGATACATTGTGATTTTTAGTAAGCTCATTTGACCCTTTTATACACACTAGAACAAAGTTATATTTGATTCTATATTACCTGTAAACGCCCATCATGTCAACTTTACCAGACTCGGCTTGAGTTTTTGCTGTTGGTATTGTCCCGTCATCTATGAAACTATCTTCAAGCGAATCGTTAGTCAGATCTTCTTTCTCATCAGCCGACATTTCTGCTTCCGAAGAGACCCTGATCAAATAGAGAGATTTGAAACAACTAAACATCAACTCTGTATTTTGAGGTAGTATTGTTATTTTCTCTCTCGTTGTTTTGATAAAGTAAGAAAGACCATCAGATGTTGATTTTTTAGATTAGATAAGAACTTACTCGGCTTCCGCGTCAATGAAGACTCGGGCATCATCATCCACGCTTATCTTTTTCTTACCTTAAAACATAGAGCAACCAAGCAGCAATCACTCAAGCAGGTCAATGTAACAAGTGTTTCAACTCTCTCAGCACATTAAGACTTTTAACCGATCAAGTTATTTCAATGTAGTAAAAGAAAACACAGAACCAGTTACCTCTAATGCGTTTTTTACTGCGAGAAGGAGATCTGATATGGTCTGCCTCGGCAATACCAGGATTATTCTCCTTTACAGCACTTGAGCAATCTCCAAGTCTACGTAGTCTCTTCAACTTGCGAGGCTGCCGGAGAGTTTCTAACTTTTCTCCAGAACTCACCCGCCAATCTTTGCTAGCGCTGCTATTTGTGTTTGTAAGATTCGCCAAGGGAGTTCTCCATTCCTCAGGAAAGGGAGAAACAGCCAAGCATTCTGTTCCATTGACCAAACTTTCCTCCTTCTGAGGAGTTTTGAATTCATTTGTCTCAGGCAAAGAAGTCTCTCCTGCCAATTCATTACTGAACCTTGTAGGTGAAGAAAGCTTAGGAAGATCAAGATCTTCTTCTCTGTTTGGTTCTTTTTCAACTCCTGCAGCATTAAAGATGTTATCAGAACATAATTAGTTCTTGTGGTTGGGTAGTTGCTAATGGTACATACAAATAGTGCTTTTTCGCCAGCTATAAGCTTTTGTTTGCACAAATGGTGGATTCAAATGTATAATCAGCACTAAGACAATAGAATTAGAAAAGCTTTATAGATGTGTCACAGTAAATATGTTTCTGAATTTTTGAAGCACAAACTCAAATTCCGGATGTTTTCATTCATTTCCTAGTCCTGTTCTCGTTGAGATTACTATTGCATGAAAGAACAAAATATGTAGTATAGCATAACTACAGTCCTCTATATCAATAAAATGTATACTGTATTCGTAAAAATCGAGATTTCTCTAACTATTTCATCGAACTTTATGTATTTATAAAATTCTCTAATACCAAAGTTCTGTGGTTGCAGCCAATTGAATCCGCAACTTAAAAGAGCGTGATTGATGCATTCCATGTTTTGAGGCTCAATAGCGGATGCACATACACTCAAGTAGATATCTTATTCATTTGCTCTTATCTAGTTATATCTCCAGCTCAAACACGTACTAAATGTTCAAGAAATAACACTAACCTTGATCATAGACAGGTGACTCTGGAACAATTCCACTCTTGATGAAGTTAGTCAGCCTTGGACTAAGCTCCAAGCCCTCACAGTTGTCTTCATCCGATGATAACACTATTTCTTCAACACAATTCGCTACATCTCCTTCACCTACACCAGTGGACTGCCTTTTCACTAGGCTATGAGTCTCTAGTGTCTCGTTGGCACCATCTGACAAGAACCTTTGCTTTAACTTGCATGAAATATTATCTTGCTGATGATTTTCGGAAGTATCCACAGGAGCAAAGTCAATGAGGGTTCTATTTGGGCAAGAATGTTGTTTTCCTGTTTCAGCCAACGACATATAGTATGACCCTGGTATATTAGAAGAGAATGAAAGAGGAACCGGCATTACGAAGACCTTCCCCAGAGTATCAACAGATGCACATTCTGAACTGAAAAGATAACAGTGTGTGAGTGAAGATTCTTCGTAAACTTTTTCTGTAGTCTCTAAGGTGCTTGTGGGAGATTCAACAACTTGTGTTGCCTTTATCTGTGACGTGTTGACTTCCAAATTACGGAAAGAGTGTAAATCTGCACATTAATAAATAGAATGGATGTGTTTCAACACTACTGAGGAAAGGCCTGATTTTCATAAGGATGAATGCAGAAGATTAGCAATTCAATTATTCTCTGATGCATCCTTAAGTGGAGATAGAAATAACAAGTTAATAATATGACAATAATTCAAGAAATAAGTTTGGAACTTTTATAATTCATACTGCAGTTTCACGCATTAGGGTGATATTATTAGTCCCACGTTGACCAGACCATTAGTTATCTGACTGAAGTCTATGAGCATCTCCATCCTAAAAATTAGTGACAATTCCATTTGGGTTTGTGAGAAGTGACATGAAGTTATATCCAAGACCATTTAGGAAGATATTACCTAAAGAAAGCAGAGAATACATCCTAAAATAGGCTCTTTTGGTCATTGTTGTCGTATATATTAATTAATAGCTTTTAAGCCTGCATACCTCCTACTAGATAATTTAAAGAGTAAATTATATCCATGCGATTATTAGAATTGATACTTCAGCAAAATCAATGAGACTAGATTTACCTGTCGGATCATCACCAACCCTCAGACCTGTGTCAAACTCTTCTCTTTCACTCAAAGGAGCTCCAAACTATTAGAAAGTGATTCCACATAAGTGAACAATGAATTAATAGAAAGCAAGGAAGGACCAAGTTTATACAGGATTATGAGCCACACCTCAGTAAAGAAACTTTTATTTTGCTCTGAAAAAGTTGCCTCTTGCAAATGCTGCATAGCGTCAATTAACATGCCTGTTTGACGTGAATGCATTACTTTGTACACTTTTGAGGGCAATGTCTGGAAGTGAGGGAACGCAATTAAGGACACTTTCAAATTTTTCTCATTGGGTTCGTAGTACTTGGCAAGCATATCCATCTCTGCAGGTGTAAGCTTTTTCTTGAAAGCTGGAGTCTCAGTGACATTCTCATCTAGTAGTTTCTTTCCACGTGGAACGAATTCCTTGATTGACAACTCAAGATGTTGAACTTCTGGCTTATAAATATGGGGAATCTATAATAACATATGACAGGGATCAGGGATATATGAAGTTAAGAGAAGTTGAAAACTGAAGCAACAAGGTAAAGAAAACAAAGTATTAAAAACAAGAAAGGAGCTTTTAACCGCTCTTACCATCCTTGGACTAGGATGAAAATTAAAACTATTTGTTCCTCCATTCCGCATGTGTTTTTTAATGGCTCGTCCATTTGCTTGCTTTCGCATATAACTGTTCTTTTCTGACCCTTCACAAGCAAGAACTAGTAAAGGCTAGTCAAGGAATGACAATGGCTTTCTAACGAAAAAGTGGCACTGCAAAGATTTGTAATCGAAGGATCAATGAGAAGTTCATAAATCAAGCGAGCTAAAGGATATCAACTCGGCCATTATTTTTCCTTCCGGTTCTTCCCATGCGTTGAATCATCCTCAGAGGGGATACATTAGCATCAAAACATATAACTAGGTCGACTTCCATGATATCCAAGCCTTCTTCGCCAATAGATGTTGCAACAATAACATTGAACCCACCAGCTCTAAATTTCTGTAGGAGAAATGAGTATACCATGCAAGAGATTTTTTAAAAAAAACAAATCAAAGTCAAAATTTTCATAAAACTTAAGATAAAGGGAACAGACCTCCAAAACAGCCTGCTGAACTTTTTGCGACTGCCCTTTCAGTGTCTTACCTGAAAGAAACATACATTGTAACAATCATAAATGATACTTCCGTGTAACTGAGAATGTAAACATCAGAGTAACAAACCTGAACTTTGACCAATAAACTCAGTTGCTTTAACCACATCTCCAACATTACTTAATGCGTCCATAATGTCTCTGTAGATGAATGTAATCAGGTGAATGCAAAAGAAGAAACATGATGAGCAAGTAGACAAGGGAACACAAAAAACAATTATATACAGACCTTACACTTCCTCTGAAATTTGAGAAAATAATGACCCGTGATGTCCTCGGATCTTTCACTTCTGCAGCCATAGAATAAGATCATATCGATGTTCAATTGTAAGTTAACAGCTAAGAACTGACATCAACTCCAGATCAAAATTTAAAAAGAAAACATACTGAAATGATCAACTAGTATCTCTAACATCTTCGACAATTTTGGGCTTGGTGCTCCATTCGACAACCTTTGCTGCATCAAAAGCTCCGTCTTCCTAATATCTTCATTCTTACTCATCAACCTAGCAAATAGCCTGCAAAGGGTGATAGTTTAACAGCAATTTATTTGACAATGCCCTTGATATCAAAAGCTATAATATCTAAACCTAGTGAAAAGTTATCAGGCACCCATAAAATCAGTTCAACAGAAGTAAATAAGAGCATACCCTTCCTGCAATTTCTCTTCTAGCATCTCATACGCTGGTCTTATTCCATGACTAGAAAGGAGCTTACGGATGTGATAAAGAGTGATAAGAGCTGAAAAGCAAGATTCTACATCTCCGTGACTTATATGGGGAATGCCTGGTAGAGGTGCTTGACGAAACTTATCCCTTGCCATAAGTAATTCGTGTGGACTTAACTGTTAAACACGAGTTGAGGTATTCGTGGATAAGAAAATGTGAGCATTGACATTAGTGTTGAAACAGATATAAGGATCGAGGCACATACAGTTTGATAATCCCTGTTTAGATTAACCCCGAAGTTTTTAAGCCTGACTGCATATGGACGTATAACATCTAACAGGCATTTAGATACCTCATCTGCATCGTGACCCAAGGGAACCTGCTCTGCCAGAAAGATGCTAAAATTATTAGACATGAATTTGGAGCGCAACTCATTTGGAAAATGCAGAAACCAGCTTGTTGAACCTCGATTAGTTCTAATTTTCTGTCGTAGACATAAGGGCAAACATCATGGTCACTCTCATTTTGATATTCAAGTGTGGATATCTGCAAATTATCAATGATACTCTGGATGGCCTGTGTCTTTGCTGAAAATAACATCTAACGTTAATGGGTGGAGAAATATAATAACCAAAAATATAAAAGTCAGTAACTTACATCCAGGAGTTGCAGTAAGAGCCAGTATTCTCAACTGTACTGGAACCGCCATCAACTAAAAGTTAAAAGGGCATTAGTTGGTACCTTCACCTTGATCATTTTCACATGTATGAAGAGAAAGAAAAGTAACAGATAGAGATGATCCAAGATATAAGCGTAGGCAAGTTACTAAAAAGTCTGAACACGTAAAAGAACAGCAAACCTCACGAACTACAACACAATAAGAATAATTCCCTAAAGCTCGATGTGCCTCGTCGATCACCAAGCAAACCAAGTAGTTAGTAAGACACGTTCCTGAAAGAGATGGTTTTTATGATCACATGGTAATACAAACTAGATAACTATTAATAGACTTAAGAAGTTTTAGATCAGAAAGAAGAAAGAGTATCACCTGAATGTATATCCTTCTCTAACACTTGAGGAGTGACAAAGAAAACCCTTTTGCTTTTCCACAAGAAGGCTCTTTTCGAAGGGCATGTCTGACCCGTCAAGTCAATTGTCCATTCCTGAAGTCAATCCAACCCACATTTCTCAAAAACATATCTAAGAATCTAATAAGATAGATAAACAGAAATACAATATCTGGAGGGTTGAAAGAGAATCACATACTTGTGGTATTCCCACGACATTATGACATGCCTCGATCTGTTGCATCACAAGAGGCCTAGAAGGTGCTGCAAAGATGATTTTCCCTACGAACAACAACAATTACAGCCTTCAGTTACATCTCTTAATCCTTAATCATAAAGACAGAAGTGGGAGCAAAGCTTATACCTTGAGGAAACCATCTGAAATAATTATACATTACAACAGCAGCTATAAGTGTTTTACCAAGTCCCGTAGGCAAAGCCACCAATGTATTTGAAAACAAAGCAGTCTTCGTTATAGCAAACTGATAATCTCTAAGAGGAACATTCACATTCACTGAAATAACCAAACCACACAAAAACACATTATTCATCAACTTACAAAGATCTACAGCAACAAAATCAATCATTAAGTTGAGAATTTAGTTAACCTGGATAAATCCAAGTATTAGCTGTCTCAGGATCAATCCCAACACATGAACTCTTATCATCACCACACTCAAATTCATCAAAATGTGGATCCGAAACAACTTGATCCTCCGGTGGTGGAGGTTTATTACGTTCAGTTCTTCCAATGAATTTATCAAGAGTAGATTGTCTTTTAGCAGGAGGCTTCGTAATTGGTGGATTAGCACAAGGAGTGAAATAGGACGAAGAAGATGAAGAAGCAATTGAGGTTTTTAGACAAGCCAAATCGATTTCTTTCACTGCTGCTTCCCAATCAAACTCCTACACACAGAAAAATCAAAAGCGAACAATCAATCAACGAAATTGCAATAACCCAGAAAGAGATTTAGTTGTAAATTTTTCAAACTCACTTCGTCTTCTTCGACGAGTTCTATTGGAACCTCAGATCCCATTTACTTGATTTAGCTCTACAAAATCCCTAATCTTTGACGATTTCGCATGGAATCAGAGAGATGAATCAAGTTTCGGATTATGCGACACACCTTTAATTTGTTTCGTAACTAAAAAAAAATCGATTGAAATTTTAAAAACTGTTATAAAACTAATAATATATGATGAGATATATAAGATATATGTTTGTTTATATAATATGTATATATGTGTTTGTATGTAAATATAAATATAATGTGAGATATGTATTTATATATATGTATGTGATGAAGAGACTTGTATAAAGGGATGGAAGACTAAAACTCTTTTCACTCAAAATCATAAGTCACATATGTTACATAAGTCACATATTTATACCAACGTAAGTCGGTTAAATCAAATCAGTAAAATATATAAAAAAGTATAAAATATTATAATATTAAAATGGATAATCATTATTTTCCAATATTCCCTCTTGATTATCCATCACTATTAATATATTACATATTACCTCGTTAAAAACTTTATCATGAAAAAATCCAATGGGATAAAAACTATGACAAGGGAAAAAGAGTACAGTGACGTAATCTCCCCCTGAAATGATGGACAAATCTTCTTCTTCATAAATCATATAGGTGACGCATTTCGATACTATGAACATGTTTTCTGAATGTTGTAGTTGGAAGCGCCTTAGTAAACAAATCAGCTTCATTGTCCGTTGAGCGGATATATTGAATATCTACTTCTTGATTCTTTTTGAGTTCTCATATATATGAGAAAAATCTTATGGGAATATGCTTCGTTCTGTCGCTCTTGATAGAACTTTCTTAGAGTTAGGCAATACATGCAGCATTATCTTCGAACAATTTTGTTGGCTGTTTGTTAGTGACTATTCCGCTTGACTATTGTATATAATTTTTCATGAATCTGAGCCAAACATATTCACTACATGCCTCATGAAGCGTAATGGTCTCTGCATAATTTGATGAAGTAGCGACCAAAGTCTAATTGTTTTGGGGAGTATTTATGATATGCGCTTGGCCGTATTTGAACTAGTGCAACATCATGTAAAATTGCATGACCATATATTAAAATTGGGAGCTTTGTTCTCAATATTAACGGTCTAGCAATTAAGTTGCAACCGTTTAATTAAAGACTCGGCCAAGCCATTTTGTGTATGAACATGCGGGACCGGATGTTCAACATCAATTCCTAATGACATACAATAGTCATTAAAGGCTTGTGAAGTGAACTCACCAGCATTATCAAGTCTCACTTTTTGTATTGTATAATCATGGAGTTGTGCTCTCAACCTAATTATCTGAGCAATGAATCTTGCGAACGTCGTATTTCATGTGGTCAATAGACATAGATGTGACCATCTGCTAGATGCGTCAATCAATACCATAAAATATTAAAATGGCCCGCATTGTGGGTGAATAAGCCGACATATATCGCCATGTATTCTCTCTAAGAATACTGGAGATTCATCGCCTATTTTAGCTAGTGACGGCCGAGTTATTAGTTTTCTTTGAGAACAAGTATTACATGAAAATTCTCTCGATTGAAAAATCTTCTGGTTTTTTAACGGATGGCCATTTGAATTTTCCACAATTTTCCTCATCATGACTGAACCAGGATGCCCTAAACGTTCAGATTTTGAATGTACTTGTAAACTTCGGGTTTACTGTAATATATGATTTAGTCGTATTTATTTTTGTAGAATATATTCTGGAGGATAGAGCGGGTAGCTCTTCTAATATTTGTTTTGGCTCTGAAATAATCGATATAATGCAAAGATATTCAATGCCATTCTTATTCATAGTTTTTATGTGATATTCATTTCTCCGGATATCTCTGAAATTTAACAAATTTCGATAAGATTTAGGAGAAAATAATGCATCATTTATTTCAAATTTTGTTTCCCTTGGTATTGAAAAAATGACTATTCCAGAGCCCTTAATAATTTTTGCATTACCAGATATAGTATGTACAACTGTCTGCCAGACATATGTCTCCATCCCCGATATCAAAGATTTACATTTTCTGAATTTAAGAATATTCATAAAAGATGCTTTAATATAGCAAAACAAAAAGTTTATATTACAATAAAACTATTTTACAGCAAGTAAAAAAAATTAAAAAAAACATAACTAAAATATTAGGAGTTTTATTTTATTTCCTTCTTCAGGCAGATTTACAAACATCATGCCATAGTCTATTCTTCACGAAGATCTTAGTCATTTGGTTTCTTGTTGATGGCTTCAGGATCAACTACAAAATCTGCAACATCGAGATATGTATCATCATTTATACCAAAGAAAGTCCGGAGTCGCCATGAATGAAGTTGGTTTCATTTGCTCTTTCTTTAACTTTTTGTGATTCTTGATACAGATTGGCCAAATGTTTAGGCGTACGACAGGTACGGGACCAGTGTCCTTTCATGCCACATCCGTAGCAAGCATTTTCATGCTGCTTATTTGTCACACGACCAATTCATTCCTTTTGAACCTTTTATTATTTCTTTCAGCGTTGAAATCATTAGGACGGAACCTTTTTCCTTGTCTACGTCCACGTCGATATCCTCCTCGTGTACGGCCACGATCATAACCTCGACCGCACCCTTGACCACGATCATAACCTCGACCGCGCCCTCGTCCAGAAGCGAATATTGCATCGTCAAGGAGCCCTCTTCCTTTTAAATGCATCCTTACTGCAACTGTCTACCTCATATAATTATTTCCAGATATATCAAGGCCAGTAATCTCGAGTTTTGCTAAATTTGACATGATAACTGTATAACAATTTATTAAACATAAATTTAATTAAAATTTAACTTTTAAAAAAAATTTTAATGGCATAATAAAATTTTAAAATTTGTAAGCATATTAAAAACATAAATTAAAATAACATTATAATAAAAATTAAAAGAACAATAATTTAAAGCGTATGATTTTGTCTTCTAGACAAAATTTATTCTTCAATTCTTCTAGAATCTTTTATGTATGTCTTCTAGACATATAGTTCTTCTGGAAATTTTTCAATAAATGTCTTCTGGACATTTAATTATAGATAAGGTTTTGATCTGAGGTGACATAATCTACCATATGATTATAAGCCGTTTGAGGATAACGATCAATTCGGGGAAGACAGCACCTATCATCCCGAAAATAACATATAAACGGAGAAGGTAGATCCTATCTTTCCGTTAACAGAAAATAAATTAAACATAAACTAAAACATAAATTAATAATATATGGTGAGATATATAAGATATATGTTTATTTATATAATATGTATATATGTGTTTGTATGTAAATATAAAACTATTCATATAATATAATATGAGATATGTATTTTTATATATGTATATATTATATGTATGTGATGAAGAGATGTGTATAAAGGGATGGAAGACTAAAACTCTTTTCACTCAAAATCATAAGTCATATGTGTTACATAAGTCACATATTAATACCATCGTAAGTCGGTTAAATCAAGTCGGTAAAAAAAATAAAAATAATAAAAAATATTATAATACTAAAATGGATAATCATTATTTTCCAATAAAAACCAATTATTTCGTAAGAAAACGAATTTTTTTTGTTTTTTATTCTTTTTTTTGTTTTTTGATTTTTTTTGTAAAGTAGGCATTACAAGTTCATTTGTCTTCTATACTATAAATTGGGAAATACATTTTACAAAAATAACTTTTAAATATAAACAATTACCCACATTGTCATTGCTTTAAAATTAATCTAAGAGGACAAAAAAAAGTGATGGGCAATTCGGGAAAATTGTGATGTAGAGAGTACAAATCTTTTTGACATTGAGCGGCGGATCTTCAAGAGAGTGTTCCTTCGGATGTCGGTAGATTTTTGTTGAGATTGAATCATTCTCATAAGAAAGCCCATAACAAATCATGAAATCTCTATTTAGGGCTTAATTGGTTCACCCACAAATACTAATAATGGAAATCAAACATATAGTTATGAAGCGGCTAAAATCGCTAGATTTCAAAAGCTCTTTCCAGCTAGTATTTACGGCTGCGGGCGATTGCAGGTGGTTAAAATTTTTTTTTTTTTATTTATAATACTAATAAAAGTTTAAAAAAATCAAAACAAATCAAAATAATTTTTTTTTAAATCAAATATTACTATAATAAATTCTTAAATGCTTTATATATAAGTATTAAGTATTAACTAAACTAAAATATATTTATGAGTATAAAAAACTTTTTTAATAAAAAATGTTTCAGACCTCTTAAAATAAGTAATTTTAATTATTTTCTCTAAAAATTATCTAAAACTTCATTTTTAAATTTTGATTATATTGATACAATTTTTTTTCTTATAAAAATTATATATTTAATACTGTTAAACAGCAACCGAAACCGCAATAGCTATCAACCAGTCAGTAATTTCTCATAAACACATCGGCTTCTAATTGTTAAATCAGTCGTACAAATCACTTAATAATGTTTATCACCGCAACCACCTATTTCCGTAAACTCCCGCATCAGCAACCACAACCGTAACATTTAAACCAGTCAAGCCCTTAGTGTAGTTGGCATTTAATCCGAGTAGTTAAGAGAATATAATTGAAATCTCTAAAATATTCAAATATAAAGAAAATCTGAAACATTTAAAACCAGTTTCCAATATCTTCAAAGATTTATCCCATATATTCTATCAAAAATAAATACAAAATATTTAAAACTCGAAATTCAAAAATAAAATATAATCTTAACTATAACGAATCTAATCATTTAAAAAAAAGCATATACCAAAAGTCTATATTTAAAAATTTCTTATTTAGAATTAATCGTATCTAACCTAAATTCTAAAACTGACTCTCGAAATACTATAAATATATTACTCTAACATATAAACTACTCACAAACAACCCAACTTTCAAATTAATATTTTAGATTACGATTAGAATATGGCTAGGCCTAGGCATGGGTACTCGTTACCCGCCTTGTATCCGTGACTCGGCCCGCACTTGGCCTGTTTTTACGGGTACTTGTTAGTCACAAGTCAGGTAACAAATATCTTTTTATAGATACTTGCAAGTAAGGGTCAAGTATCAAACCGTTAAAAACATTTCAATACTTGGCTCGTTATTACTTGATACTTGGCCCGATGTACTTGTACCCATTACTCGCACTTATAACTACTTGTATCCGTTACTACTTGATCCGTTTTTGTATACTTCAGATCTATAGACAAAATTAATTATTTGGAGCAGGCTAATTTTTTCTACATTCGATCTTTAGTCTTCACATTCGATCTTTAGTCTTCAGTCTTCACATTCAACAGCTGGTTCTGGATCTGATAGCATAGCGGATTCTCCTCAATCCTCAAGACTCATGATCTCTCGATTCTCTCCTCCTCTCAAACTCACCTTAACAAAAAAACCCTAGATCTAAAAAGGGATCGACTCTAATTGACTCTAATCTCTAGCTTGATCGCTAATCAATCTCTTTGTCTCTTAATCTTGCAAATCTTCATCGTTTTTCTCTGCAAGTTTTTCATCGGAGCTGTCGGCTAAATCTCCCACCACAGTTGAAATCATCTCCACGACTTCTTTTTCCAACGACGGCGAATGCAACAGTCGCTTCCAGAGACTCAAGGTATATATGATTTTCTGCATCTTCTTGAGTAGTTAAAGTCTTTTGGAAATAGTTTGATT
Source organism: Cardamine occulta (assembly GCA_028015245.1). Taxonomy (NCBI): domain Eukaryota; kingdom Viridiplantae; phylum Streptophyta; class Magnoliopsida; order Brassicales; family Brassicaceae; genus Cardamine; species Cardamine occulta. The sequence goes on from CM051365.1 coordinate 7,147,072, forward strand.
TTGACATTTTTTGCATGAAGAAATTTAGAATCGGCTTGTATATTTCAACATCTAGCTTTTGTGATTGCTTTAAAATATAAATGTGTAGTTTTGCAAGTGATCAAATAGAATCGTGATAGGTTTAAAATTCGAATTTGAATGAGAGTAATAATAAATTTATTTACTGGCCGAGTTTGTATGCTTTGATTTTGTTTTAAGAATTTGGTTTTGTTTTGTTGTTTTGTGTAGATGGAAGATGAACCAGAGAAGACAGAAAGACAGCCAGAGGGTGGTGGTGAAACTCGAGCTGATGATCCAACCATAGAATCTATTGAATCTAAGGTAACTCCTCGACAAAGATCATCTGCTTGGGAGCATTTTAAGAAAACTGGGGATAATAGCAAAGGAAAAGGTAATCATTGTGGTGCGGTAGTTATTATTAGATCACGAAGTGGTGTCAACACTAGTACAATGCTGAAACATATGAATAGATGTAAAAAACTTCATCATGGACATTGTTGTTGGTAAAAGATTTAAGCAAGCTACCTTAATGAATCATCCTAGGAAAACTGAATTTGTTACATCATACTTAAAATAAGATAAAGATGATTGCCAAAAATCTCTAGTAAAGATGATTATTAAGGATGAGTTGCCTTTTAGGATTGTGGAAAAGGAAGGGTTTAGAGAATTCATCTACACTCTTTAGCCTCTATTTGAAATCCCTTCTCGTAGGACAATCACTAGAGATTGTTTCAGCTTATTTCTTGAAGAAAAAAAAGAACTGAAAATGTTCTTTGAGAAACACAAAGGGAGTGTTTCTCTTACAACAGATACTTGGATATCTGTTCAGAACATTAATTATATGTGTCTAACATCACATTTCATCGATGAAAATTGGAATCTACAAAAAAAAGTTCTAAATTTTTGTCAGATTCTTAGTCACAAAGGTGAAGTGATTGGGAAAATGATTGAGGTGTTTAGGGTCTTAGAGAATTAGCAGGATTTTTACAATCACAGTTGATAATGCTAGTTCAAATGATGTAGGACTAAGATTCTTTAGAAGAAGACTTCAGTCATGGGGAACTAGTGTACTCAATGGAGAATTTCTTCATATGAGATGTGGTGCTCATATCTTAAATCTGGTTGTAAAAGATGGATTAGAAGAAAATAAAGCCTCTATTAGCCGAATTCGTTGTGTTGTTAGGTATATTAGGTCATCTCCGGCTAGGTTAAACAAGTTAAAAGAGTGTCTTAGTCACCTAAAGCTTGGTTATACGGTTGGATTATGTCTTGATGTTGAGACTAGATGGAATTCTACTTACTTGATGTTAGAATCTGCTTTGAAACAGAAAAAACTTTTGATATGCTTGAGTTAGAGGATGAGAAGTACTTGGTAGAGCTTGGTAAATTAGATGGTGTGCCTACTGAATCAGATTGGGAGTATACCAAGACTTATTTGCCCATTTTGAAGTTTTTTTTATGATGCTACTTTGAAAGTTTCAGCAACTAAACATGTTACTGGGAATTCTTTTTTGAAAGAGGTTTTTGGAGTTGGTCTAATGATTAGGAAGATGAGTTTAAACAAGACTGATCCAAATCAAAAGGCAATGGCTACTAAGATGAAGCTAAGTTTGATAAATATTGGGGAGATGTGGATAATATGAACTTAGTTATTTTTGTTGCTTGTGTTATGGATCCTCGGTATAAAATGAAGTAAGTGACCTGGTTAATCCGAGAAAGTTATGGTTCTGGATCTGAAAGCATAGCTGAAACTTTGATTTTTAAAGTAACTAAGGTTGTAGAGAAGATGTTTGACTACTACAATGACAAATTTGGTAGTTCAAAAGAAACAAGTGATGCTGAAATATTCAGCTCTTCTCAAGTAAATGCAGAGGCAGTTGAAATTTATGACTTGGATTCATTGATTAAACAACATGAAACAAGTGAAGAAAACTTTGTGTATCAATCATAGTTAGAGAGTTATTTGGCTGAAAGTTGTGTTTCTAGACTAGATCCAAACTTTGATGTTTTACTTTGGTGGAAGAAGGTCGGATCAAAGTATAGGATTCTTTCTCTAATGGCTAAAGATTTTCTGGCTATACCACTTTCCTCAGTTGCTTCTAAGTCTGCTTTCTCCACAAGTGGTCGTGTTATTGATCCATATTGTAGTTCTCTCACTCCAAGAACAGTTGAAACTTTAATTTGTGCTGAAGATTAGATTAGAAGTGACTAAGAGCAAATTTCTTTGGAGGACCAGTTCCACCAACTTGAAATTTTAGAAGATGGTATGTTTTCTCACTTGAAATTATAGTTTTTTTTTATAAGGTCGACACTCATAATTCTAACTTGTGTTCTTTTGATAGAGTTTTCAAATTCAAATGATTATGGAACATTGGTGAAAGGAGTTTTTTATAAGTTAGACACTCATATTTCTAACTCCGAGATGCTTGTCATTTTTACTGCGCTGAGCTGTTCCGGGGATCCAGTAGGCGTAGTTTTTGCTGATCGGGTCATGCTGAACTCCGAGATGCCTGTTATTCTTACTGTGCTGAACTGTTCCAAGGATCCAGTAGGGCATAGTTTATTCAAACCAAGTGGGATCTTGTGATATAGGATTCCGGGAGTATTGAATTAAGTATAAACAATGTAGTATTGACATATTAGCCGAAAGGCTATGCCAAAAATGTTATGGTCATGTGACTATGCTGAGTAGAATAGCGATTGTGCTATGCTGTGGATGTTCGTTGGGATGCTAGATTCGAGGACGAATCTATGTTAGTGGGGGAGAATTGTAATTTCCGTGTCCCCAGAACGAAAAATTGAATTTATTTGTCAGATTAAGAAACTGAGTTTTACATATCTTATTTAAATCAAATCAAAAGTTGGGGTGTTCAAAAAGGAGAATCGAAAAGTTTGGGTTGTTTTTGTTAAGATCTGAAGTTATGGGGGCTGTCTTTTATGATTAGAAAGTTAGGGGGACTTAAGAGATAATAAAAAAAAAAACCTAATCTCTTATTGGTTATTAAACCATCGCCAACCTTTTTCTTCTTCCATAAGTCTCATCGCAGCAGCCATTCCCTTGAGTTTTCATCGCCTCCATCGAGCAGAAGAAGAAAGAAGAGAGGTTGCTGGGTTTTGGCGAGTGGAGGAGAAAGAAGAGGAGAGCTGGGTGTGGCATGTGGTACAAGAGTCAAGAGAAGAGTGAGAGGCTTCAGTGTTGAACGGAGAGAGAGAGAGGGGAGGGTGCCATCTTTTTGCCATTGCCGTGTGCGAGAAGCTTGAGTTCCATCTCTCATCTCTCACAGTAAGGTACCACTCCTTTTTTTAGTTGTTAGTGGTTGTCACATCCTTTGTTGTTTCTTGTATTGTTGTGAGTTTCGGTGAGGATTTGATGGAGAATCACTGGGGGTGGCTGGGGTCGCGAACGGTGATGAAGTCTAGGCGGTGTTGTGGTAGCTGGGCAGTGTCGTTGAAGTTGAGTTTTGATGAGGTGGTTGGAGAGTGGCGTTGATCGTGATGGTGATCGGTCACGTCGTGGGTGTGTTGTTGCAGAAGTTTTCACGAAGAAGATGACTTATTATGCTAAGTGTGGTTAAATAATTAAATATTATTTTATTATTATTATATAGGTTGCATTCAGAAAATCTAGGGTCTATTAATCCTGGGGAGTTCCTGAAAATTGCAAAATTTTGTCGTGGAAAAATATGTGAGTGCAGTACCGTGCTAGAATTTATTTTTTTGTTTTCTGTGATTATCGCTGTTTATTTATTGCTGAAATAAATTCCAAAAAATTGCTGTTAATTGTTATTAATTGTGAGATTATTTTCTATGATATTTCCGTGAATTACCGTTGAATTAATTGTTGATAATTAATTATTTTAATCACGTTTTGGTTGTTTAAAATGCCGTTTATTGATTTAATTCATTATTTTGCGGTGAATTAATTTTAATCAAGTTGCTATTTTGCTATTTGTCGAGTCCGGGCATTTAATATATTGGGGTATTTTCGTAATTTTTTCCTAATTGATGGGTTGATCGTCTCCTCAGTATTTATTAAATACCGACTGCGTCTATTTGTAATGGTGCAGGTAAGAGAAAAGATAAAGCTAGTTGAAGCTCGTAGAACTGTGGTGACGGTTCGTGATGACATACTGGGAGGATGTTTTATTTATTTATTATCACTGTCATTATTGGTTGTTTCTGTAAACTGTTAGGTTCTTATTTGGTTCGAATTTATTGGTTTATAATAAATATTTATTGTTAAGTTGTTTATTTGTTTTGTCTGTTGGAAGTTATTGGTGTTTATGGAAATATTAATATAAAAAAAAAATGGGTCGGGGCGTTTCAAGGATAGTTTCTCATGTAGTTCTGGTTTACAATCTTTAGACTAGATAGGACTAACTTGATTTTTTTGGGGGGGGGGGGGGTTTAGACTGTAAACTCTAAGCTCAGGTAGTGAACTCGATGAAACAGACTCGGTTTGCCATGTCAAGTTATGCAAACCGAGTGGTTGATATTCTATTTGGGGATGGGTTGAAAAAGAAAGAATGAAAAGGGAAAAGAGTCATGGGAAGAGGGGTATGTAAAGTCACTACTCTAGTAAAGGTTTTGGGAGTTTAAAAAAAAATTTTAAAAAAGGGGAAAGAATAGGCTCTGAAAATAGAAAAAGGGAAAAGCGTGAAAGATCTTATGAAGTAAGAAAGCCATAACTGATAAGAACCCAATCCGCTAGAGTAAGTAGTTGTGTAAAGATAACCTCTTCTTAGAATGAAAAACAAAGAAAAGAAAAAATGATTTGATCCAAAATAGATTTAAGGCAGAAAAGTGCCTAAGGGTAGAGTTAGGATCACCTTCTAGGCTTAGATTTAGTCTTGGGTATGATCTTTATGTGTATTTGGGTAGATGTGAATATGTCCTTGTATGCATAGATTGGCCCTTTACCTTTAGCATTCTTCTAAAGCTCAGTCATTCTTTGAGAGTCTCCTATTTTGAAAAGTTTGAAACCAATTACAAGAAGGAACCACCTTTGTGTCTTGACCTGTCCCCTTAGCCAAATGAGTTAAGTGATTTAGAACTGTTAGGTTATCGAACATCTCTTAATTGGCTTAACTTAGAGGATTTCTGATCATATCTTAATTGCTAGCGTCCACCCATTTGGATTGACAACTTTTGTACTACAATGACTTGATTGTGCATTAGGCAATTAAACTTTGATACACAAAAATCTTAGAATTAGTAATTTCGTTTCAAGTCATGATACATCTTAGTGGTTACCGGGTGAACTAAAAATCGCGAACTATGACCTTGTGCTAAGATCTCGTCCTTCAGGCCTTTATCGACTGGCACTCTAACTTGACCCTTATACATGTACATACCATTCTCTACGGCCTCCAAATTGATTTCTATCATTTTTCTCAAATCAGCTTCTTGTTTTTGTGCTTCGCGGATTCTCCATAAGCCTTATTCACAGCTTCTAAGCCAACAACATCCTCTCCAGACGAGGTGGTGCAGATACTCAGCGTAGAGAAGATTTCCTATAGCTCTCGCACATCGTTTTCTCTCGAGACATCATTCCTATGCCTGCTCAAGGCGTCAGCTACCAAATTAGCCTTCCTCGGGTGGTAGGCGATCTCCAAGTCATAGTCTGCTAAAAATTCAACCCATCTTCTCTATCTAAGGTTGAGATCTGACTGAGTGAATATGTACTTCAACCTCTTATGATCTGTATACACCTGAACTTTTCCCCATACAAGTATGCCCACCAGATCTTCAAAGAAAACACAACCGCTGCTAGCTCAAGATCATGTGTAGGAGGATAGTTAACCTTGTGAGTTCTTAACTGTCTAGAGGCATAGGCGATGACCTTCTCGTCTTGCATCAACACTCATCCTAGTCCAGTCCCTGATGCGTCAGTATACACAACATATGGTACTCATGTATTTTGTAGTACAACATTGGGGTTTCTATCAAATGTCTTTTCAAGGTTCGAAAACTAACTTCACATTCTTCAGCACACTCAAAATTAGTGTTCTTTCCTGTAAATCGTGTCACCGGCTAAGCTATACTATCAAATCCTTCAACAAACTTTCGATAGTATTCCGCTAATCCAAAAAAACTATGGACTTCAGTAGCACTCTTGGGTATCGGCCAACCATTTATCGAGACAATTTTTTCTTGATCCACCGATACCCCTGCTTCTGAAACAACATGTCCTAGAAATCCAATCTTCCTCTGCCAGAAACTTCACTTACTCATCTTTGCATACAACTATTGTTCCCGCAATTTATCCAATACTACCCGTAGATGTTTCTCGTGTTCCTCTTTACTCTTTGAATAAATTAAAATGTCATCGATGAATACTATCACACACTTATCCAAGTACTCCTGAAAGACTTTATTTATCAGATTCATGAAAGCAGCCGGTGCATTAGTCAACCCGAACGGCATTACTACAAACTTGTAGTGTCCATACCTTGTTCGAAATGTTGTTTTCCTTACATCTTCATCTGCTATCGAGATCTGATGATAACCTGAGGTTAAGTCAATCTTTGAAAACCATGACACTCCTTGTAGCTGGTCTAATAGCTCATCAATCTGTGACAACGAATACTTATTCTTGATGGTTACCTTATTCAACCCTTGTAATCAATACAAAGTCTGAGGCTCCCATCTTACTTCTTTACAAACAGTACTGGTGCTCCCCGTTGTGAACTACTCGGCCAAATAAACCCTTTATCTATAAGATCCTCTAACGGAACCTTCAATTCTGCCATTTTTGTAGGCGCCAGCCAAAATGTTGCAGAAGAGTTGAAACAATTGATCATGGATTCAGCCAAACATATTTCTAACTTATGGTGGCTTGTTTTGATTTACTTAAATATATATAACTAGAAGACCTCTCAAGTTTAGGAACCCCAATATCAACCCTTACAACCAGATTAGAGGTTAACGGTGGGATTTGATTTTGATCGTCTCTTCGGTTTACCATAAAAGCTTGACAACAAAGTCTTTTGGAATATCAATTTCGAGTTTAATTATAGGAGAATCAATAAAGTCAAAACAAAACAACAAATCGCTATGGCTAGCAGTGATGTAAGGTTGGGCTCATCGTTCAAAAAGCCAAAAAAGTAGGCTTGATATAGAGTAGAAAAGAAAATGTGAACACACATATCCTTGCAAGTGGGGAAAATTTAGGAATCGTATAGAACCAAAGGCAAAATGAAAGAGAGAAGGGATAAAACTAACCTCATTGATCAAGAAGTGTTCTTTCTCAGTCTCGTATAATGACCTCATCAATGGAAATTAGTATGAGAATATTACTCCTTCCAAATAAAGATGACACAGTGACCCTCTTTCACCATTTCCTCTTTATAATATTCACATAATTGTCGATATTTATACTCCACCAAACCGAATCCGTTTCTCTAATCTTACGGCTGAAATTTTCACATCATGCATCTCCTATATCCCATTTGCTATTCGTGGGTGATTGCATCTTCTTTTGTAGACTCTTTTAATCAAGGCATTCTTTAAACTAAAAAAAAAAATGAACTACATAAATTGTAGTAGAGTGGAAAATGGACTTGCCCTTTTCATACGGCCTCCCTCTTCTAAAATTTTTGGCTTAGTCCAATTTAGCTTCGAATAGATGCGGCTGATATGATTGATAAAACCGTTTGTGACTATGACCACTTTTTATTCACTATTTATTAGTTATAGTTCGTAGTAGTTTTGCTAAAGAAAAATAAATAAAAATCCATCGCGGACCAGCTACTTACCGCTTTTACAAAAAAATAAACTTATCCGCTCTAAAATTTGAATGGTTTATTCTGCTAATGATTTTGTGCACACCCTCCCCACCCCAACCTTTATATCCTTTTTTTGTTTGTCACTTGTATCGGCTAATAAAACTACTTGTTACAAACGTTTTGGAGTAATAATATTATTGATGTTGTGTTATAATTATAAATATATATATATATAACTTGTTTTGAGGTTAATAATCATTTATCACCTAAGGACTTGTTTTGACATTTGGCAATTCATACAAGGTTCGTGGGATCCCAATTTACAAACACAAAAACGAGTCGGACCAGACCCAAGTGTGAGGTCCAGATTCAGCTCATCCTCCTCACTTAACCGGAGATCCTCGTCCGTACTCGAACCGCTCGTAGAGGCACCATTATCATACAAAGTTTCCGTCTTTAATTTAACAAGTTTGTTAA